>JAGFBZ010000492.1:2570000-3170000 GCA_018398805.1 Hirundichthys speculiger | reverse complement strand
ATAAAACTGTTAGTTATGAGTCAGCATACAAATGCAAATGCAAAAGCAAAAAAATGTCCAGCTTTTACATTTGTTTCTTTTTTTGACTTCTTTTATCATTTTTAATCTTATCATGCTTTAACTGCTACGTCTAGATGTCAGAATTAGTGATAGATAGAAGGCTTTGACGTGGATGTGTAATGTTTACCAGATAAGAATAGCAAACACTGGTATGGATAGGTGGGTTTACAATGGCGAGTGTTTGTACACTGACTGTTTGACCTGAGACGAATCCCAGAAATTAACAGCGGGGTTTCAGGGTAAAAATGTCACACACCTATTCCAACTTCAATGAAATAAAAAACAAAATGTGGAAATCAAACTTGAAAGAATTAGGGAGATGACAGATTTTGAGATTTGTAGAATTTGGAAGTAGATTTTGGGAAAGATATTTAGGTAGCAAATATGAAGGAGCTGAGACTGTGTGGTGGTCAGATCACAAAGATGTTTATCAGAATCTTAAAGGGGGAGTGGAGGTTTCAAATGATTTCAAAGACGCGAGTCTCTTTGAAAAGATTAACCAGGATAACACAGATGTCCTTGTATACTGCGTTTCCTTCTGTATCCTTGATGCTGTGCCCAGATATACACAAATAATCACGCAAAGACAGAAGGAGGGGAGGGTGCGCACGCACGTGCACACACAAAGAGGAGATAAGCAGAAAAGACGACATCAGCAGTTTGCATAGATTTGCACCCACACCCAAAACACACTTGAATACACACACTCACAAACCCGACCTCAAGGGCTCTGCTGACATTCTCCCATGTCCCCTGTCTTGGTAAGGGTCTCTTGCATATGGGTCACATGAGGGGCCAAGGGGAAAACGGAGCAAAAGAAGGCCTGCGTAGGAAAATGTCAACCTCACAGCATGGACCCCCCCACCACACACACACAAACAAAAAGAGTGGGTCTATAAATACAGAGTACAGCAGGGAGAAGCAGAGTAGTAAAAGCCTTTGGAAAGCCATCCGATCATTAGTTTAGCAGACTAGCTCTAAATTTAGCATTAATATCCCAGTAGAGCCCAAAACTCCTTGCAAACCTCGACTAGAAGTCGGCTTGGAAACTACCAATTCTAACTGTAACTATTAGGGGAAGAAACAGCAAAACTGAGTCCGACGTGTCACCTTAGCACTCAGGGCTGATAATAACAATAATTTAATCTTCGAAATATATAAAAGACTAAAAAAAAATATTAAAAGATATTCAATACACTGATCTAGAAATGCAAATCAAGTCCCCTTGCATCAAAGCTTTCAGCCAGTTTTGGCAACCAACCATTATACAATCTTGAATGAGCCCTCTGAGGTTGAAATGACATTCCATAATAGGAGTACCCTCCTCAGAGGAGCAACATATAGCCGTCACATACCAGCAGTAACAAATTTAAATCTGCTCTCTTGAGTTTTGGGCCTACTTTGTAAGTTGGACAGAGGTTAATAATGTTAACAGTAAATTAATCTAAGGCAAAGTGTTTCCCCTTCCAAATGAATCTGTTCTGGCTATGAGGTCAAAGAAGAAGACGGGTGGGAAATGCAACAATGGATTAAAAATTAAGATAAAAATGAAAAGTCATATTCAAGGTTGTCTGAGAAAATGGTTCCTTTTATTATGCAGGTACTGAATGTGTCACTTGGTCTGTCTTCATATTTCACAAGAAATGGAATGATTTGGTCCTGGTGAGACGTGTTTTTGAACTAAGTTGCTGTGCACAAATCCTCAATAATGTCTGGCTTTTGTCATCTGCAGTAGTCACAGGTAGTTGTTGTGTCCTGTGGTCTAGAGGTGTAAATATGACTTCCAGGTGGAAGCCAATTATATAGAACAGGTATACAATGATATACTGTCAACAGTAGCAATGACAGCTTTTTGGCCCCTGTCAGTTACTTCTATTGCTTTTGTCATTTCAGCCATATATTCTGTCTCAGTTCTGTCCGTAATAAAAAGCAGAGCCCCAACTGAAAACAACACCTCCAAGAAGAGCCAACTTGAATAAGTTGTTTTTATCATATGCAAAAGAAAAACGCGAAGGAGCAAGGAGGATTTTTATCATTGTGCTTATTCTGTCAGGTCAGCCAGTATATAGATGTTTATTCTCTAAACATGGAAAGCTGATCACATGGGTGGCGAATCATATGATTTAAATGTTTTCTACCTCCAGACCTTACTCTCAAAAGGTCTTTAAATCTTCTTGTGTGCAGACTCTTTCACACAGAAAAAAAACAAAAAGCACACACACAAGAAAACATAAAATGTGTCCAAAAAAATGTAAGAAGTTTTAATTTTTTTCTTGTAAAAAAGAATCATTAACATATTTGATGCCAACATTGACCTCATGCTACTTACTACTGTTTTTGTAACCTACTCTCCAGCAAAGTCATAAGGCTAAATGGTGCCAGGTTTTAGAGAAGGCATTTCCCTCACATTTAGCTTCTGTAGTAACTCTCCCATCAGCCGAAGATCAGTAACCACTGTTACATTGATATCAAACTTTAAAATCTTTTTTATTGCACCTGGTAATTTTGAACTATTGTTCAGAGGTCACAGCAAAAAAAAAAAAAATGTAAGAAAAACATGTTAAAATGTACAAAAAAAAAAAAAAAAGTTTCAGCAACAGCCTGACAGTGAAACTGGGTGAATCCTGACTGAGCATACGTTCCAAGTAAAATGAATCCTAAAATAACTATAAGAGATAATAAGAGCAGGACTTGTTTAGTTACCTCAATATTCTTTAGTATTCTGAGCATTTTTAAATTGCTGTGTACTGGATTGTTACGACTGTGTGACTGTCTTTGTTTTTTCCTGTTAAAACACACTATTTCAGCTGCTAATCGTTCTGCCGTGGCTTTTACAGTTCATTTGACATCGAATGTGCTACATAGTGTCGATGAACCAGTGTACTGTTTGTAAAGTGGGCTGTGATGTTGATTGTGTGTGTACTCCATGTGAGAACAGCTGCTGTAGTAGAGGGTGACAGGCAGGGTGTTAAAGAGATAGACAGTTGCTGAAAAGTAGGAGGGGGAGATGTGTAAGCTGATGAAATGCAGGATAATCTTAGCCTTGGGCAAGTGTGAAGTTAGCTGCAGTACGTGTATGGATTTGAGCGTGTGTGGGGGTATTTGGTAGACGGCGATCAAACCCTGACTTACCAATACATATTGAATTTAACTTGCTTATGCATCCATTGCTCAAGAGTAAAGACCCAACAAAATGTTGTCCAATCTCAGATGTAACATGTAGTTCAGGCTAAAGACCTGCTTCTTGGGCCAGAATGAAATATTACAACAATGCATTTCTACCCTACCTCATTAAACAGAATCACTTCTGCTATGTGGCAGGTTGTAGGAGTGCTTAATAATAATCGTGTCTCCATCTGCTCCACTCTGCCGTGTCTTACCTCTGAGGCAAAGGAAGGTGAGGAAGTCCTCCGTCTTGGGCTTGCGTCTGGACAGGTCTTGAATGGAGGAGGACAAGGATGACGAGGAAAGCGATGAGAGGGATGTGGATGGCACAGAGGCCAGGCTGCTGTTCAGGCTGCCTGGGTCGGCCACTTTGACAGGCGTAGTGCTGGGTGAATTGGGCTGTGACTGGGCAAACTTCCTCTGAGCCTGGAGTCGAGGCCTGACAGGATAGAAAAAAAAACTGGTTGAACCTTCTGTACACAAGGAAATAAATACTCTCTATATACAATTATACTATAAAAATGATCCCAATTAATTTTAAACAGTCTTATAAGTTGGCTAAACAACTAAACAAACAAAACTCACATACACACAGAAGTTGACCATAATTTTAACCAGTGTAGTTAAGAGCAGAATTTAAGTACTTTGGTATATCATACATCGCCTCTGCACCTCTGCAAAGGCAATTTAGGCTGCATCTAACAAAGCCATCATGATCACTTGGTTATCCACTCACCACTCGCTTGGTGTTAAGACATTTCAGAAAAATATTTTATTGTCCACAGTCACAGATACATGAAGAGGAAGTTAACCTTTCATTACTCCTGAGCACGAGCAGAAGATGTTATACTTGCTCTCTTCTGTGACACACAAAGCCTTTGAGATGTCTCTGTTCATCTCTTTTCTTTCTCAGCCTGTGTCTGGAGGTGAGGGTTAGAACAGAATCATAAAAAAATCTATGTCTAAGAGAAAGCAATGGACTTGTCACATCACCTCCTTAATTCACAACACAAATACACCTACAAGTGGAGACCCCTTCCCACGCACTGATAATGTAGGCACATGCCTATGCATACTACAAAAGTCTTAGAACAGAGGCCACATGATTCAGCGAGTGGTCTCAATTGATTAGTGCTGCTGTGTGTGCGCACGCATGTGTGAGAGAGACAGCACACAAACAAGAGCAGTGCCATAAATGCTTGAGAAGTAGAGATAGAAGCAATATGATATCCTGGTATTATTTGTCAATTTGCTGTGGAGCGAACTAAAGTAAGGAGAGATAGGATCATGTCTGAAGAACACCCACAATGCATTTGGCGCAGCCACCGAAAGGAATACAACTCCGATTACACTCTAATCAGAAAGCAGTGCCGAGTCAAAGCGTGTCAATTTCCTGCCCTGACATGGACTCAATATGTGAGAAATTGAGAGATGATTGTTCAAACAAACTAAAGCCTTACATTTGGTGGCAAGGAGCGAGAACAATTGTTTGTACTTTGGACGAATACCAAGTATAAAAAAAAGGGGGGGGGAAAAAAAAGGAACCCAAAACTTCAGCAATTTATGAGCTAAAATTCTATAAACAGAACAAAAAAAAAAAAGATCTGCATCTAAAATTAGTATACTGTGTCTCTACTTCTAAATTCCTTTTTAATACCAAATTTGAAAAACAAATTTGTTTTATAATGTATGTACATATACATGCACGCACACTAGGAAAAGATTTCTTTGTGCCCCAATAAATGTAGTCTGAAGCGGTAATTTCACTCAAAGCAGGGTAAGATAAAGGTCCTATTTTTATACATGCAATCGTTATCTGTGTCATGACAACAAAAAACATAATATTCATATAATATACACTATATTGCCAAAAGTATTTGCTCTCCCATCCAAATGATCAGAATCGCCACCACTGGACTCTAGAGCAGTGGAGGAACGTTCTCTGGAGTGATGAATGACGCTTCTCCATCTGGTAATCTGATGGAAGAGTCTGGGTTTGGTGGTTTGCCAGGAGAACGGTACTTGTCTGACTGCATTTTGCCAAGTGTAAAGTTTGGTGGAGGAGGGGATTATGGTGTGGGGTTGTTTTTCAGGAGCTGGGCTTGGTTCTTAGTTCCAGTGAAAGGAACTCTGAATGATTCAGCATACGAAGACATTTTGGAAAATTCAATGCTCCCAACTTTGTGGGAAACAGTTTGAAGCTGGCCCCTTCCTCTTCCAACATCACTGTGCACCAGTGCACAAAGCAAGGTCCATAAAAACATGGATGGCAGAGTCTGGTGTGGATGAACTTGCACAGAGTCCTGACCTCAACCCAATAGAACACCTTGAATTAGATGAATTAGAGCGGAGACTGAGAGCCAGGCCTTCTCAGCAACATCAGTGTTTGACTTCACAAATGCACTTCTGGAAGAATGGTCAAAAATCCACATAAACACTCCTAAACCTTGTGGACAGCTTTCCCAGAAGAGTTGATGCTGTTCTGGCTGCAAAGGGAGGACCCACGTCATATTGATTAGAGATGGGATGTCACTAAAGCTCATATGTGAGTCAAGGCAGGTGAGCGAATGCTTTTGGCAATATAGTGTATGTACATATACATGCACGCACACAGATACACCCCTCCACCTTTTCCCACCCGGGCAATGTTGTCTCCTTCAAGCTCGGGTCCTCTACCAGAGGCTGAGGGTTCTGTGCAGGATATTAGCTGTTACCGGTATTGGTACCTCTTCTGGACAGAGGTCTCAGATGTTGTTACTAGTATCTGCTGGAGCCACCAATCCAGCTTGGGGGTTACAGCTCCCAGTGCCCTGATCATTGTTGGCACCGCCACTTCCTCTACATTACACATTTTTTCCAGCTCTTCCTTCAGTCCTTGGTATTTCTTGAGCTTCTCGTGTTCCTTCTTTCTGATGTTGCCATCGCTTGGGATGACCACATCCACCACCACTGCTGGCTCTGATGTTTATCCACCACCATATCAGGCTGATTAGTCATCACTAGATTGTCAATTTGGATCTGGAAGTCCCACAGGATCTTGACCAGCTCTTTCTCAATCACCTTTGGAGGCATCTCTCATCTTTACCCTGTGACCTCCAGTCCATACTCAGCACAGATGTTCCTGTGTAATATGCCCTGTTACCTGGTTGTGGCGTTCCATGTATCATTTGCCTGCCAGCATCTTACAGCCTGCTGTGATGTACTGTACTGTTTCATGGGAGTCTTTGCTCACTTCCATCTGGAGTCCTGTCTGGTGTGGTAGACCCCAGCCTCTATCGATCTTGTGTTTAATGCCCGTTCTTGTGCAGCCATGATCAGTGCCCTGTGCCATCTTTCAGTCCAGCTTTTTCCAGCCACTGGTATGTTTTTTCCGATATCAGCCACCTCTTCAATTTGGCGGTGGTACATGCCATGCAGGGGCTTGTCCATCCATGATAACACCTCTATGCTGGGTTTCAGTTGCCTGAGGCATTCACTTAGCAGATCATCAGTGGGGGGCATTGTGTTGATGTGTTTCTGGAGGCCCGCTGTTTCCTCCTGGATAGTAGCTCTGGCGCTCACTAGTCCTCAACCGCCTTCCCTTCCTCTCCTTAATGTAAAGCCTCAAGATGCTGGACTTAGGTGAGACCCTGCATTTATCGTAAGGATTTTTTTTTTTTTTTTTTGTCTTATCATCAGCAGTTTGCATCTCTTCCAGTTGCCAGTATATTATGCCAGCAGGGTATCTGATTACTGGCAAGGCATAGGTGTTGATAGCCTGGATCTTGTGTTTCCCATTCAGCTGACTCTTCAGGACTTGCCTCGCCCTCTGTAGGTATTTGGCTGTGGCTGACGTCCGAGCTGCCTCCTCATGATTACCATTTGCCTGTGGGATCCTCAAGGTATCTGTAGCTGTCCTGAATATCCACTATGCTGCCCTCCAGTAGTTCAACCCCTTTGGTTCTGATTGTATTTCCTCCCCTAGATACCATCCATCAACACTTTTCTAGTCCAAATTACATGCTGATGTTTGAAAGCTGGAGAATCTGTCTAAGATGTTGCTCATCAGTTTAACGTGAATGTAACCACGATCTACCACCACCAGCATCGCTACAACACAACCCAAACTACAGATGACCTTCCCCGAAGCAGCTGTCCAAGGGTCACCACCCCTTGACAAGATCAACATATAACACTTCAACACAAGCAAGATCTGTTCTTATCTGCAAGCGAGACTACTCGAGACACAGCAGGAACGCATAATCGACACATCGGTCAGGATACTGTGATCCGACACCTGCGTTCCACCAACATCCGATGTCGACTAACGCTGTCCTGTTCTCCAACCAAGGTGCCAACAAGCACGACTTCAGTGGGAACAGGGTCATCAAAACTGGTGTCAACATGAATGGAGACACATCTTCTCTAATGGAAGTCATTTTTGTTTCTCACATGCAGATGGAAGGGTCAGAGTTTGGCGATGTCAAGGACATCATTTTGCTGACAAACATTTTGGAAAAGGATGCATGGGGTGGACCGAATGTCATGATAATGTAAATGTATGTTAACTGAACCGAATGTAATGTTAACTGTTAACTGTTTTCACTGCCTCGCTGGTGTATTCAACCGCAAAACCAAAATGCTCCCACACCGGTGATTAAAAAAATAGTTTTTCCCCCATTTCTCCGCTACCACTGGCCATGCCTGCTTGTTTTTTTTTTCTTTTTTTCTGCATCTATGAGCTGCAGCCAACCGGCCAAAGTGTGATAGGCTGGTCACTGTGAGTGAGCGGAGGTGAGTGGACATTGACATGCAGTGGCGGGCCTTGTTGCCTAAAAGACATGCACGCTCACGTGCAAGTCCAATGCAAAGTTATTGGAACATAAATACCACGGGACAAAAAAGCCTGTGTTGTCCCCTGTCCCGTGCAGGTCGTACCGAACCGTACTGTACTTTACCCATGCATGCATGCATGCATGCATGCATGCATGCATGCATGCATACATACATACATGCATGCATGCATACATACATACATGCATGCATGCATGTATGTATGTATGCATGTATGTATGTATGTATGTATGTATGTATGTATGTATGCATGCAGCATGCATGCATGCATGCATGCATGCATGTATGTATGCATGCATGCATACATACATGCATGTATATATATATATATATATATATATATATATATACATATACATATATATACATATATATACATATATATATTAGGGATGGGCATAATTAATCGATTAATCAATGATTGATCATTAAGGATTTGGTCGAAGAAATTAATTTTTGTCGATGAACCGAATGTTTTTTTTTTTTTCAACAATCCGAACGTAGGTTATCAGTGCACGTCCTCAAACAATGCGATGCATTTCGCTGTGCCACCGATAGAAATTTGGCAGCAGGGGGCAACATTTCACCATCACCCTACCCTGGCTTGACTCAGTTGTTACACGCGAGCTCCTGTAGGTCCTCGTCTAATCATGAAGCGGTCGCGGCGAAGTGTGGCGTGGGACCATTTTCGTTTAGAAAATGACCAAGTGTACTGCAATCACTGCAATGCAAATTACAAATACAATTAATCGACAACGACAATGATGTATCACTTGAACAACGCACATCCAAGCCTTGTAAAGGACGGTGGAGGCGGTTCATCATCAGCCTAGCCTAGCCTAGCCTCAACTCGGTGTTAGCACGGACCAGAACGAGCTGCAGCGCACATCGAGCACACAACAAGCGCATCTTTTTAAAGAAACAAAAAGCCTGTAATACTGGCGCCTTGATATAAATTGTCCTTGTTACGTAGTCTCCTCGATATCTCTTGTTTTATTATCGTTGTTTTTTTAAAGAAAAGAAACAGGAAATGTCACATTATTGTCGACCACAAACATACGGTTCACTGAACACATCTGGGCATGCGTGGGCCATAGCAACCAGGCCAAAGGGGAAAACAAACGCCACGCCGATATCGAGAATATTTGTGATAGTTTTCAATATAAAAATGTTAATGATTAATCGATTATTAATCATTAATTCTCCCGACGACAGAAGAAAAAATCTCGACCAATATATATATCCATCCATTTTCTATACCCGTTTCATCCTTGAAGGGTCACGGAGATCTGCTGGAGCCTATCCCAGCCGTCTATGGGCGAAAGGCAGGGGTACACCCTGGACAGGTCGCCAGTCCATCACAGCAATATATATATAATATATATATATATATATATAGATATATATATATATATATATAGATATATAGATATATATATATATATATATATATATATATATATATATATATATATATATATATATATATATATATATATATATATATATATTGAATTTGTTTTGTTATCTATAGTATCGATACATACAAAACTTTTCAGCAAGTCAAATCAAAAATATTTTCTGTAATCTCTCTCACTTGGATTCAAACAGATTCTTTATTGCAACAGGACAAGTAGCATCTTTCTGTTACTATATTTTTTTTTTCTCACCTCTGTCTCTTTTTCTCAGTTACACAACCTGGAAAAAGCAAGATGGATCATGAAGAGTGCATGTGTGTTGGACACTTGTGCCACTGCTACAATGCATTCATAGTGCCCTATTTGACAAAGGCAGAGGGTGGATTGAGCGCTCCATAAAAGCCTCTTTGGTAAGCTGGTAGTTTTATTGCTCCAGCCTAAGATGATCAGGATTTAACAGCTTAAAGAGAAGGGAGGTTGGGGAGGGGTATATCCGACATACACATAAAAAATACAAACAAAAAAAAAAAAAAACAGTGAGCATGACAACATAAAGCACAAGCAACAAGAATCAGCACAAAGCGAGAGATGGGCTAATAAAGCAACGTGCTTACTACATCCTGTCTAGACAGTCAAGCATCAGTGTCATGTTTCTACGGCTGAGCTGTTATCTGTTACCTATTAACTAACATGGGAGAATAGGCCTTTCACACAGTCTTTCACAGAGAACACATTGAGGTCATTCTGTGGAAACTGGACTAAATTATATTTCAGAACATTATTTACATGCAGCATCAGTTGTCATCTCCTCTATTTTAATGGCATGCTAACAGGAGAGACATGGCTAACAAAAAGATAATAAAAAGGGATCAAGTTCATTGGCGCTGTGATTATAGGCGGGTTTGCAGATAGTATAAAAGCAGCAGATTAGATAAAATCGTACCACTTCATATTGCAGAGAACTTAACTTCAGAAACAAGTAATTACTACAAAGGTGTCAGGCAGCTCCTCTTTTAAATCAGTACAACGGGGGTAAAACAGGATTAATCTTTTTGTCGTTGTTTGTGTCAGGAATTAAGCACACAAAAAACAATGATGGCAGCACTTCTCCAACTTCAACCCATTTCCTCTATAATTATGGAAAGTTCTGTCAATAAAGCCGTGCTGAATGTTATCTCATTAATTGTAGCTGTTAAGGGGGCAAATGTGTGCAAACTGCCAATGAGGAGTCCAAGGGTTCAGGTAAATATTGAGAAATCAGCATGAGAACAATTTGCAATGACAAGGCTGTTTTGTAAGTAATGCCACTGCACTGAGGGCGAAGTGGTAATGTGAGCCCCATGATTTAGCTCTGTGTGCCCAGAGGAGTGTTGTCAGTGTGTGTGAGTGACTGTGTGAGCAAGTAGAAGTCAGGGTACACCATGTTCCCAAGAGCGCTGAGCTATAGAATACTAGTTGGTATGGTGCCAGGGTCGCAAAGTGAGGCTTAATGCAAGTTAAAATTAGACCAATTGCCCCAATTGAAAGATAATGAAAGGAGAGTGAGGAGAGATACAGCAAGGGGAAGAGAAAAGAGAAAACTGAGATCCAACAGCGGAAGAAAAAGCAGAAATATTACAGCAGGACGTCCTCCATTCATCTCTTTGTAATCCACCTGCTGTCCATCCCTGTCTCTCTCTCAGTGACTTCCTGCTAACACCGTCCTCCCCCTGCTATCTACCCTGCTCTAATGTCTTATATTACACATGCCTCTGTTGACACATGAGCATTGATGATCCAGGAAAGAGGCGCAGTGGGAAAATCTGACAACCTTGTCAGTGAAGAGTGCCAGCAAAGAGGAAATAGAAAAGAGGACCATTTGCTATATTCAGAAGAAATATAAATCAAAGTGAGACTAAAACAAAAAGGGACAGTTGCAAAAAAGTCTGCTCGGATAGTAGTGTTCAAGAGCGGACATGGCTCAAAAATGCACATGTACCCCGTGCATACCATCTTGCAAAACTTCTACCTCCCTTCTATACCCTCTCCATCTTAACAATGTTATCAACGACTCTTTCCGTGACAACCTCTGACAGGGCAGGACTTTTCCATGTGGCCATATTTTAAGGGGGAGTGTTGCCAAGCACCCAGCCTGTTGAGACATGTCTCCCTGAATGAGACGCATTCAATCCAAGCTTTTGTCATACTGATCAGTAACTGACCCGTATCTCTGACTTCTGCAGATGGTGGGACACCAGCAAAACCGGGATTTGTTCTGAAGACATGTAATTCTCAGTGTGGGAAAGAGGCAGCACAAATGGAAAGCTACAGGCTCCCTGAACCAATTTACTGTCGGCCAATGTGCACCAGCAGGGTGGAGAACGCAATCAACTAGATGAGTAAGCAAACATTTGTTTTTAATAGAGCTGACGACAACTGATTTATTAAATTACATATCAGCTCATTTGTGCAAACAAGACAAAACGTCTTTAGAAGAAAATAGCTTAAACCCTGTTGAAAAAGTGGTGACAGGTATGTTTGAGCTATAGAAAAAGCTGTTGGCTCAGCATGCTGCCACTTCTTCATTTTTTTTCATATACTGTATATTAAAACCTGATAACCTGAGTCCAACATATGCTGGTACATGACAGTAGAAAAGACAAACTACAAGAAAGAAATACCAAGTTTATCTTTTATTCAGTCAGATATAAGAAAAGGTAATGGGTGAAATCACGCTTAAAAAAAAGTAACTAGCACCAGACATCAAACATATTTCTAATTCGAAAGTTAAACTTGAAGCCAGATACAGTGACTGAGGGTTTTATGCACTGCACATGCAAATGGACACAAAGCAAACAAACTAAGAAAACATATTCATCAGTGTTTCAACACACGTGCCGCAAATAAAGAACAGTGTTTCTGAAGTCAAGTATCAGGGACATATTTTTATGTCATCACCTCATGATTTTGAGCTGCTGAACGCAACTACTTATCAGGGAAATTAGCAGAGCACATACACACACACAAATAGATTTATACCCAGATGGATGGATGAACAGAACAGACAAAAGGACTCTTCCCATGTTAAAGATGTAACAAGACAATAGGATAGGACTGGGACAGGAAACACGAGTTAGGAATTCCCGATGCTGATTTTTACGCCTTTAAAAAGCACATTCAGTATGGTGAAGTTTCTTGAATACGGGTACAGTGATCCCTTGCCACTTCGCGCTTTAAGTTCCGCAGTTTTAGTTATTCACAGATTTTTCTGAAATGAATAATATAATAAAACAAAAGATGGCGGAAATTCCGCAAAAATCCACCCCACAGCAGACGAGAGGGCGCAGCTGCCTGCAGGGGTTAAAGCAAAAAAATATTCTGAGCATGAACTTTTCAGCATAAACTATTCATTTTGTAAAAAGATAAAGTGCAACAGTGAATTGTAGATAACACTGGAATTTAAAAAGGCAACATTTCCATAATCCATTTGCTCAAAAGAAATAATGGTTAATTAAGTTCTAGTTAATTACTAGAAAATATATCAATAAAATAACTATTCAATTAACAACCAAAACATTAAACTATTTTTTTATTTTTACTCTGGTGTTGTTTTAATGTGGGTTCAAATATCTGCACGTTGATTAGAAATCAACAGTTTTGTCAGAGCTATTTTGTCTTCGGGTTTTTTTTTTTTTTGCATAAATTTACCAGAGGTTGGGAGAGCTTCAACAACAAATCGTGCTCTGCGATGAACGTGCACACTCGTATATTCAAGTTCCACACATGGTCAGTCATTGATGCTGGTACATCAGCTATGGTGGTTACTTCTGGTAACCGTGTTGTGTGTTGTAGACCAGAGATCCCCAACCCCCGGTCCCAGGCCCGGTACCGATCCCTGGGTCATTTGGTACCAGGCCGCAGAGAAAAAATAAATAACTTCCATTATTACCATTTGATTTATTATTTGAGTCTAAGTGATGTTTTTTTGTGAAAAATTACTAAATTCTCTCCATTACACCCGTCTATGACTGATTTTTGACTTCCAGACCCGTGTCTGGGTCACGTAGCAAAATGAGTAAAAAACAATCATCTTCAGAAAGTGTCTTTGCGCGGAGAGGATGTTACTGATGTTCTGTTGTGGCGCCATGTTCCGAGGACACTTCTAATAAAGTTGCACGTGAATACACAGCAGATTCATGTTTATTATAATATATAGAAAATACCAAAGTTTTTATGCTGGTCGTATCATTTTATTTAGTGTATTTATCTTCGGGACATTTTACAGACCAGTCCGAGAAAATATTGCCTCACATTTAACCGGTCCGTGGCGCAAAAAAGGTTGGGGACCACTGTTGTAGAGTCCAGACAGCTGCTCTATGGGCGGCTCTGATTCGTTACACGGTGGCACTTTTTTATAGCGAGTTGCATATATGAGCTTTCTGGAGCACAAAGTGCAGAAGCACCTGTTTCTCTTAACTTCTTACACCAGCTACTAAACAGGCTAATCGTTTTTACCCTCTCTCTCTCCTATCCACACCCAGTGCCATTTTTTTAATCCTTTACCAATTAGGAGAGCATCTTTCTCAGGATTCATTTTACTTTCCATCCTACTTTTCGACGATACGTCTCTCTGCTGGACAACCGAGTACAGTAATCCCCCGCTAATCGCGATCTCAGTACATCGCGGAAGTTTCAAAAATATTCATAGAAAAAAAATATTCGAAAAAAAAAAAAAAAAACTGAAAAAAATTCAAACAAAGCGCGCGAGGCTGAAGCGAAACCCATCACATCAAGAACAAGTCTCAGGAAGCAACAAGAATCGACATGGGAGGCCCCATGAACAAATATCGAGACCTGTGATTGGCTACTAGACGGTCGTTACTGTGCCGTCAGTTGTCTGTATGCTGATTGGCTGACACGCGTCAATAAGGGATCACTGTAGTCCCTACAGTGATGTAGAAAATACACAATTAATTTAAGAAAAAGAAGTATCTTAGGAACATTCAAGTGTAAACTTCAATGTAAACAAAAAAGCAACGAAAGAAGATGAAGAAGGAAGAGATAAACCAGAGGGGCAACTAAAAATGCACAGCAGCTATTTTAAAGCATTAACAGTCCTCAAGGTATATCTGACATAAAAGATCTGTTGTTTTCATAAAAACATGGTAAAAGTGAATGATTGAGAACCTGAAGCCTGTGTAGAGCAAGCGTTTGAACAATGCCTCCTGAATATTAGCAAGAGACTGGGCCACAACCAGACTTTGCATTCCCTCGGGTGGTAAAGGGTATAGTTTGAGAAGAGGAGCACTGATTCAGAGTCTGTACCTTAGGGGCTGCATTAATTGGTCCCGGATGGCCCACATGGCCCTGATAACATATTACAACATATTACCTCACTGCAGCTGGTTCTGTGAGAACTTGTGCATGAGGGTTGCCTGGATCTATTACATTCTCATAAGGGTATCACAAGCAGATGGGTTTATGTGCTTACAAGTGAAAAGTGTATGCATGCTTATGTGCAACAGTTAATCTTGACAAAGTTGGTATCTTTAACAAAAGCCTCTGCTTATTCACCTTAACACTGTACATGCAAATACCTGTTCAGACAAAACAGCTCAAAAATGAGTTAGAAAGATGCATGCAAAACCTTTAAAGCTCATCATCAAAAGTTAATAACATGACACCATCTGCACATATGGATCTGATTGGTGGAACATACATACATGAAAGAAATAAAGCTCCAAAACGAGTATGGTTTGGGAATGATATGAAACCTTTCCTGTTTTGTACAAAACCAATTTAACAACCGTGCATCTTCCTCTGCATCAAATAACGGACATGAATCATCTGACCTCTTAAGAGATGTTACCTTTTAGCCTGTAAGCAGTAACTTTCAGGACTGAAAGTGCAGTGTCATATCAAAACCTGCAGAACCCTTTGTGGAAAAGCCAACTTTTCCAAACCCCTAAAAGAATGATGAGAATCCTCAGTGGGTGCTCCTTTAACTCTGTGTGTTTATTGCTTTTCTGTCTCCATGCATTTAGAAGAGGGATGGTATTGCAGTGAACAGACCCATCAATCCTGTGACCATGATATATGCAAACAGCCCACCCATAGACCCAGGTCACATATACACTGAGCATGTGCACACCAAACAGAAATAAACAATCATTAGTCAGCGAGTCAAGGCTGCCATGAGGAAAAATGGTTCAGTAACTTTTCTCTATATTGGCCAAGAAGAATTACAAACAGTAGTTCACTAGGAAAGGCTGTAATAACAATGATAGTGATGCGTACAACTGCATATGATCCTTTATGTTCAATTGCTTTGTGTTGACATCAAGATAAATGCAGGAGTGTGATGCTTCAAAGAGCCATTCATTTCAGATTAAAGATATAGCTGGGCTTGTGTGCATTTTAAATTAAAACTGGACCCTCAGCCCTCAATTTTATGAGGAGATGAAGAGGGGAGCGGGTGTAATGGGCCAATGTGGACAAAAAGACAACTTGACCATAGAATAAAATAATATCATCCATGTGAATATATAAATGTAATATTAGGTCACATGGAAATCAGGCAGTGTCCCCATTGTTACCTAGGAAATGTTGACATACAAGTGGTGTAGCAATAACTGCTTGCCCTGATGACTTAAGAAGGATAATAAATACACAATCTTTTAGCAGTCAAGGCAAAATGCACAAGGCTATTTGACAATCCTCCCTCCCCTCAAATTTGCTGAATCCAAAACCTGACCTTGCAGCCGTGGTTGCAACTGTAGCAGGTATACTTGAAAATGTTGATATCCAGCAGTTACTTATACTTCTCAAACAGCAACAAATGTAACTGCAGCTCAAAAAATTATATACTTTTAGGATTCAAGGAGCACATCTGCAATTTCAGTTCATTTGGTAAGAATTTGGAGTCGCAATCAATGTAAAGAAGAGTGCTTTCAAAAATAAAGAAAAAGTATAAAAAATGTATACAGAAGTAGCAGGGTTATAATAGTTTTGGATTTTCCATTAGTTTTAGTTTTTTATTAGTTTTTAGTTTAGTTTTTCCAAATTCAGTTAGTTTTAATTTGTTTTTAGAGCAGTTTTGCTAGTTTGTATTCGTTCTTGTTTTGAAATACTTAGTTTTAGTTTAGTTTTTATTAGTTTCAGTGTTAGTTTTAGTTTTATTTTGTAAATTAAGGTTGTAATTTTGGTTGGAGTGAAGCACTGAACTTTTTGAAGGCTTTCAAGTCACAGTCGTGTAGACATTCCGATCTCAAACATATTTATCAATGCGTCTTCTCGCGTGTGGTGTTCCTGCGTATTTACTGACCAGCAGCTATTTGGTTGCCGGTGGAAACAGACCATTTTAGTTGCTGTTTTCTCCTGTTCCTTCTCAACACTGACTGGCCTGCAGCTGTAGCTTCTCTTTCCAGGGAGGACGGCAGCTTATCCAGCTAGTCTTAGCCTTCTTGTTTGCTTTGCCTTCAGATTCGTGGGTTTTTTTCCCCTTGAGAAGTATTCTACACATTGTATCACCTACTTCTACAACAATCATTAACACAGTCATAGTCAAAGAAATCCCAAATAGGACTGTGCCACTTTCTCCCAACTTTTGCTGCAGCTGATCACTCTAGGTTTTTTTTTTTTTTTTTTTTTTTTTTTGCGGTTGTTGTTGTATGGTGGAGCAAAGTTAATAGATTTCAAACGTTTACGAGGGGAAAAAATTTACAAACACGAAATTGAAGGACGTTCTTGACATGATTATAGTTAGTTTTAGTTCGTTTTATAAAACACATAATACAGTTTCAGTTAGTTATCGTTTTTTTTTTAAAAAACCTCTGATTTTCATTTTATTTCAGTTAACGAAAATGTTTTTTCAATTCTAGTTTTTGTTATTTCGTTCGTTTTTGTTAACGATAGCTGAGAAGTAGCTGGGGTCACTAGTTTGGCTTTTTACATCCTTCTGAAGCTAAATAATTTTAACGCACAAACACAAGCTGTCTTAAGTGTGTGTGTGTGTGTGTATATATATATATATATATATATATATATATATATATATTTTTATTTTTCATTTCATGTAATTTTCTCAACCTTTTTTTTCAATATTCTTCCTATGTTAAAATAAAGCTGCCATAAAAATCTGAGACTGTTCATTTATTTCTTAGTATGACAACTGCCAAAATCAACGGAGGATCAAATACTTATTTCCTCATATATATATATATATATATATATATATATATATATATATATATATATGAGGCCTTTGGGTTAGTTTGTATCAACGCCACACCATGTTCATTTACCAATTATCACTTAGTAGTAAAGCAGGTAGGTTGATGTGGTTGTGGTGGATATACTTTCACTCACAAAGGCATCTAAAACAAATCAATGACTGTAGCTGGAGTGATGCATAATCAATTATGTTGACTAGATAAATACGTCGACACGAAAATGTGCGTCAACCAGTCGATACATCGGATCAAAACCAAAAAATAGCAGCAGCATGTAGCACGAGTGACTCGCTGGACTCCTCTGAGGTACAAATAAATCCCAAAAGCACCTCTAAAGGATGAAAATACTTTAAGTTCAGTGGAACCGATTATTTCATTTGTATTTTATGTAAGATGCAACTGCCTTATCGTTCAAGCACAACAGGCCATTAATAAGCACCTAAAAAGGATTCACCCAGGATTTAAAATTGGAAAGTTAAACATTTTTAAAATTGAATATCATTGAATATTTAACAATTTAAAATTGGAATCAGATTGTGTTAGTTTGCTCAATTCAAGTTTTATTGAATGAAATGTGTTCAATAAATACTGAAATGTGATAACAAACCAGTGTTTTTCTGATAAATTTGATATGTTAATTCCTATATAAATCACAGGAAAATAATAATTTAGGTCATCAAAAAAATTGTCATTAGATTAATTGAAAAAAAATCTCGATTAATCTTTTTTTTTTTTTTTTTTAAATAATAATTGTTTTGCCCAGCCTGATCATGGATGTAGAGTTTTGAGCACAAGCACAGTCACCCAAAAATGGAAATGGCAATTATGCATTACTAGCATAACCAGTGACTATTACAGTCATTGGTGATGCTACACAAGTATGCGTGTGTATATCTGTGTGTGTTCTTGTGTGTGCGCCTGTGTGTACACACTTGGCATTCATTAATTCAGAACAAAACAAGAGGCGGCAGCTGAGTGTGTGTCTTGGCTCAGACAACAGAGAGAACAGATTCAAAGAGAGCCAAAAGTGGGGTTCAGTTACGAGAGGGCTGGGGAAAGGAAAAGAAAAAAAAAAAAAAACAAAGAATAGAAAAAAGAGAGACACTGCCAAAATGAAGTTGAGAAGTCTAAGAGCTTGTGATCCACAGAGTTCCACTCACACTTTAGCGGCGCCTCAAAAGTTTGCATTGCTTTCATGCGGTGAACGACTAGCAACATTACTGGGGACAACATGGTGAAAACATCTTTCAAGCATTAATCAGATGAGCTGAATTGAGATATAATAAAGTGAAATCAGATGTGAAGACTATGGAGTTAAAAAAATTGAAACTGATTACTTACTTTTAAACAACCCAACACAAAATTATTTATAGGAAACTCTTTAGAATGTAGCATGCACTTTCCAAAAATACGCTGTAAAAAAATCCTGTAAAATTTGCCTAAAACACCTATCCAAGGCATACCCACAGTAAATTGAAAGCTGTTCTTGAACCGTTTGTATCACATGGATGGTTTTGGTCTATTTTGAAAGGTAACACTCTGAAGCTTTTCTCCCAACTGTCAGAATCACTGTAAGTGCTACTAGCATTGAGTAATCCAAGTTTCGACATACTGAAATAGAAGTTTTTTATTTCCACCTGAATTTTTTTTTGTAAACAGATGTCTGCAGATGAGTGCAGCTGTGACTTATTAGCTGGAAAACACAATGGGACCACAGCATGAAGCCTTACCTAGTGCAAGTTCAAATTTGATGACAGTACCACAAAAAATTAGTATTTTATACATGTTTTTGGAAGAGTATGTCTAGGAGTTTCCAAAAATGTCCTTTTGGAGGCTCCAAAAGGACACTTGGATAACCATGGCCACATATCTAGGATAAAAGTCATAAATACCTTTTACAACACAGCAAACATAGAAAACTATTCACATATTTACACACATCTACAATTATAACCTATTACAGGTTATTTGCAGCTTTTTTTTTTACATAAACATAATTTCATAAATGACCCATTGACACACTTTTTTTTTTTTTATTATTAATTAGATGAAGAGTCTTACTGAACTTGCTGCATGGGAAACAAAAAAAAAGAAACTTTAAAAAAAAAAGCTTGTTATGAGAACGTTTACCCGTCACTAAACTAGACCAGGCAGAAAGGCATTTTGTCAGCTCAATTCAATTACGACAGAGGAACAGTAGTGCTGGACTGTAACTAGGTCAGTAAACGCCAGAAATGAAGAGACTGCTTTAGCTCGTGGATGCAAGTGTGTGTAGGGTTCAATCTTGGCAGGGCAACTCAGTTTGGAGAATATGGTCAAGCTGGTAAGAGAGGGCGACAAAGAGCTGGCATGTTTGACGGGACCTGCTGCCAGTGTTTCTACCACTCTCAGGAGCATGGGAAGGCAAACACAGAGTTGATCTCAAAGACTTTAAAGGGGGCAGCTTCCTGCCAAGAATCGCTTGCACCTGTCCCTCTGTCTCTGCCTGCCTTCCTCTCCTCACTTTGCTGCCCCACCCAGTATTTCTCACTCCATCTCCATTCCATCCATTCATCTTCACCCACAAACTTTTCTTTTGCACTCAAGCTTGGATGTAGCTACGCCAACGCTTCCCTCTCATTCTGTTTTGGCCAGTGCCAGGTGTAGAGACCCATGGCATTGTTATAGTTAGTCCCTGTTTAGCAGTAGAGCAGCTTACCCATGCCAGAGCACTAAAACCAGTCTTCAAGCACACAGACTTACATACACACACACACAAAATAAACTTCTAAAGATGGCATAAGGCATTGCAATCACTAGAGAGGCTGTGTTTCACACCAGACTGTCTTTCTTCATTTATTCTCACTGTTTGCATATGTGTAGTGAAATAATGAAAATGATCCAGCAGGCTGGGCTGTAGGTGAACCTAACCCACCAGAACACCACAGGGCATACGATCAAGAGGAGATAAAAGTGAGTGCATCTTTGTTTCAGTTTATTCCTGAGGTACTTTTCTTCTATAGTTAGTAAAGGCAAGTTTATGTCTTACAGTCATTTAAACAGCACGATTACTTGAATACAATTTATGTTCATCAGTCAAATATGCAGCCAGCACTACAGTTCTCTCCCTGTGCAAATCTGCCTCAACAATTCTCTTTTCTGCCTGCAGAAAAGGCCAATTTTCCTTCTTTACACTGTTCCTTCACTTAACAGTCAAGACTACCTAATTCCTATAAATTCTAAAACCTTAAAGGGCTTTTTCCATTTGAGTTTCAGTAAAAGGCTCTTGAAACCTTTTGCATTAGTTGGACACCTGTTTGAAAGCCAGGTAGGCAAAAGCTTGTAATGACCGAGCTGAGATTTTGAGGCTACAGGATCAGATGACAGCTCGGAGGACTCGAGCAGGTGCTTGACACACAGTGAATGGGGCCTGTATGGGCTGCTCATTACAGAAGGACATCTGCTGCGGTTCAGCCCTCCCTCCCCCTCCCGCACTCTGCCTCTAGCTTTAGACTGATGTTTGGGGTGTCCTGTCAATGTGCGGAGGGGGGGGCAAAACATAAACGGACACACAACCAAACAAGCATGCATCAATGCTCACGCATGCACCTGCTGCCAGGGGTAGCTGGCCGCTTGAGCGTAAAAATCTAAGAAAAATAAGGCTGCTGGCACTTTTTTTTTTTTTTCTATGTAAACGGGGAACTGTCTGTGCACGTGATGTGGATGAAAAGCACAACCTTCTGTGTTTTATTTTCGAACCTGCTATACACTCTACAACACGTCACTGAGAATAACATTCTCCGGCTTGCAATTTCAAAATCGCCTTGATGCATTAAAAGCATCCATTTAGCAAAGATCATTTTCAACGATGTTTGTGAAAGAAAGCCGTGTTTTCCACCAGTATCATCTACCAAAATCTCTCTGAAATTGGGTTTTTTCACAGGGATAATCAGCTTCAATTTATACAGTCCCTGAATGAAAAAAAAAAATGCTGGCTGGAAATTAACAGCTTATTGTACTCAACTTCAATTTCCAAAATGATTACTTTTGAAACACTTCGAAATATTCTTTTAAGTTGCTAATCATAAATGACTGGTACCGCACTTGAATTAAAACAAGAGAAACATGATCGTTTGTAAGTCTTTTCTCTTCTTTGTTGACTTCTACTTTCTGCCACAATACCAAAAAGAAACTTGGACGTCAAAGGTTTTTACTCGAGAACACTGATGGAGAACGGGGAAGAAGCAACTCTGTGAGGAAAGAAGGAAAATATGACAGAGTGCAATCGGTCAGTTTATAAATCAGTCCTAAGTCCGATGTTTTAGTGAAACATTTTAAATCGATTTTTCTTGGGATGTTGTTACAGAGGATATACTGGGGTTATGAGGAGATGAGGCAAATAAATTACAAAAAGAAAAGAGCAGTGGAGAAAAAGAGGAAGGTAAACCATGCACATAAAACATTGAGCAGAACATGAAACTGGCTGGTATCATGTTGCAAACTCATGAAACTTCAGATTAGGAAAGTCATCAGTCACTCAAGTACATTCACAATTTATATCTTGAGTGCAAATGTTCTCATTATGGTTGCAATATCAACAGCAGCAGTGTTCAGTGTAAGCTCGTATTTAGAAGACACCTTCAGGGCCACAATTTCACCCTAAAACAAGGCGCAACGCCATTTTATGCTCTTCAGAAATCAAAAACAGAGGAGAAAGAAGCACACACTCACACATTCACTCAGACACACACCTCTTTTTCGCCGGACTGTCCTCGCCATACTCATTGCTCCCGTGCAGGCCCTGAGAGCGCAAAGACCCATCCTCTTTGTGGCTGCCTTTCGACCCCGAGCCATTCAGCTGTCCATTGGTTAGAGAACCTGAAAACAGAAAGCATGAAAAAGGTTAGCATCTGGGCATGAAACTGGAAATGGATGAAGAAAGTAGATTTCTCCTTTGATCAGATTTTAGGAGATTCTGCTTTATCTGAGAGAGCAGTGTAGAAGGGCATGGAAAAGATGAAGAGTCAGTTGGACCTTTGGATTTTAAATCATTTCAAAACACCCAGATTTGAGCAAAACACATCTGGTAACATTACAGCAAATCTGAAACTTGCATTAAGTCCTTCAAATCATCTATTAGCATGTCTTTGGCAGCAACACAGTGGCTACTTTTTGAGAGAAGAAAAAGCTACTCATTCATTTTCCCATTGATTTTCATCCTTAGGTGATATTTGGCTTCTCAAAAGATTTTTATTTTTCCAATTATTCAAACAACCCAGGGACAACGTGAAGAATGGGCAGTCGCTGCTGCACTTGACATTCTCAGCGAGTCAAACTGGAAGAGCCTTGATTAATCATGGAGCACACAACTCAAACAAAAACAAGGTTCCAGACAGATTCTTAAATCAAAAGCAAAAAGCAGAGAATTCAAATTGATTGGTAGAATGGAAGTCGATGGTAATTCAGGGAGAGAAGTGAATTAAAAATATATCAAAAGGCTCGATTTCCCTAATGCACATTTCTTGTAATCCTTGGTATGTATCAGTCATAGAGGCCTGTATGATTCAAAAATAGTGAACGAACAAACCTTTTAGGAAAACAGCTGGGGAATTTTTAAGCACCCAAGGTTATTAAAAAAAAAAGAATAAGAAGAGGAACTTGAGATTGTAATCAACTTGACTCAGAAAGGCATAGCATATTTAACTATGCACCACTCTTGAAAACCTGTCACTTTGGAGAAGTAAAGATTCAGAGGAGTGAGTGAGAAAAACGGCAAACGCATTTTCACATTTTCTCTCTTGACTTGTTTTGACAAGAACTTGTGCCTGAATGGACTTAGGTGTGCAAGGTTATTAAATTAGTCATATCCATTTAACAAAGATCAATGATGACTCACAGGCTCCCAGTGGTTTGTTCGATCAAAAATTCTACAATCACAGATTCTCTCACTCATCAAGACACTGGTATGTCACTTCCTCTGTCACTAATGCTGAGCATCACGTCTTTCCAGCACACCCAGTGAATTCCATTTGACTGACAACCAATGTGTCACTCACCATACAATGCAAATCCCCAACACTGAGTGTCAAAAAGAAAATACGTTGAGAGAATTACAACAGTGAAATACAGGTTGGTATAATTGGCAATTCTGAATAACCTCCAGTTAGTGAAGCTACTACTTCTGAACAAGTCCAGGCACTGTGTCATCTGGGAAAGATGGGATGAGGCGTCGTAAGTTTCAAATGACAACACGAGAGACAGGAGAGGGAAAACAGATATCAAAGCACACGATTTAACAGATTTAAAAGCATTGCTTTGGGGTGAATGAATACACACACACACACACACACAGTCTCCTTAATGTACTGTAGCACTGTTGGGTTTGGTAACACACGCAGGGCAGGTCAGTACCTGAAAGCGGAGGCACACTCATCAGATACTTTGCTGCAGTCAGAGAGTTAACAAGATCCGGCGTGATGAGTAAGGCTATTACATTGCTTGCAATGCTTTATTTTGGTAGTAAAGAGCCACAAAGTCTATAGGCCAGGGGTGAATCACTCTAAAAATGCTTTGGTTGGCACGAAAGGCTGAGATAACTCTTTTTGTCTTTTTAAGTTCTCTCCTCCACCATTGCATCACAGGGCCAAGATAAATATTAAGGGTATAACTTGGACAAGCCACCATCACATCACAGAGTATGGTCAAAATGTTAATGTGATAAACTATTCTTTTATTCTTTTTTTTCTACAACTTTTGCAGACTTTGGTCTGAAATGTTCCATTTTAGCTGATGTTTTTTTGAATGTGTCTTCTCACAACACCAAAGACCTTTTCAAACTGCCCATTCAAGGCAGAACTGACACAGTTGCATTGTGTTCTGGGTATGCTCGAGACTTTAGTCACACAGATGATTTTGCAACATTGGCTTTGCTGGATCCAAGTAAACACAATGGTGCAGTATTTAGGATTCCCTGTTTACTCTATATGAGTTACCAAACAGCATCGGCTTCAGGAGGACACCTTTTTTTTTGCATTAAGGCAGGACTACTGTATGAAAAGAGCTCAAGAGTCATCTGATTTGCCAAAAAAAATGGAAACAGTAAAACAGCTGCTTATTCTATTTTCAAAGGAGAGCAAAACAAATGGATGGGCAGGTATTATGTAAAGAGTGGTCTGTAGTGACATTGATACAGAAATTAACAGACAATTCTATGAATATGGCGCACACAGTTACATCTCAAATTCAGGACTAGGGTTGGGAATCGAGAACCGGTTCCTGTAGAGAACCGGTTCTGTGTATTTCAATTCCATGGAATTGTTTGGCAGTTTATCTAGCGATTCTCTTATCGATTCCAACCAGCACGAATCTCACGTAATTTACGCAAGTTACGCACAGTCAATTCCAGAAAGCACTTACGTGATTAAGTTATGTCGGTTTAGCACGCGCATTGCAGTTGTAAACAACAATGGCGCCCACCAGGTTCAAACGCTCCAAAGTTTGGCTTTACTCCTCCAAAGAAAGATGGCAACAAGGCAACGTGCAGTCGTTGTAAAGTGGAGATAACAGAGTCGGGAGGGAACACGACTAACATGCAGAAACATTTGCGCACACAACATGTGATAATGTTAAACGAGTGTCGTGTTTTTGACACGCTTCAAACTGATGGATCTCAACCCAGTAGCAGCGGCAGTAGTCAAGCTAAGATCACGTCTGCGGTTACTACGGAAGGCAACAGTAAGTAAGTAGCTAATCTCACTGCCTATGTGCTTCATTGTAAAACACGCTATAACATTAACGCTATGCTATTAAGCGAATGTCTTCTGCATTACATTTAGAAGATGACCGTGATGAGAGAGAGAGTCTGGCAGCACTCGCTCCTGCTCACTACCTGCCTCCAGAAAGATCATGTATCCTTCCTGAAAAAGCAGACATGCATTTTTTCTGCAAAAGAATAGTTAATTCTTCAAAATATTTGCAGATTTGCACTGTGCACTGTTCCGTTGTATTTGTTAGTATTTATCTTTCTTTATTATTATTTTTGAGTGCTTAGTAAGCTCATATATCGTTTTAAAAGGGAGATTTTTTCATTTCTATTAGTAAAAATCTGTTAGTAAAATTTTGCACAGTTACATATTACAACAGTTAACACGTTATCTAGGCTTTGGGCCTCTTTTGACCTCGCTGTTGAGTTTGTAAGGTCGTGACTTCTAATTAAATAAAAATTGATGCTAATAAAACTGTTTGTTCTCCTTTTTCCCCAAATTAGGATCGATAAAGAATTGAATCGTTAAACAGTATCGATAATGGAATCGGAAAAATCTTATCAATTCCCATCCCTATTCAGGACTATGTTTTGTCCATGAAATTCACACCAGAGCAAAAACAAAACAGCTCATTAGCTTTAACTGCACTCAGAAAATGACTGACGCATGGTGTCCCCAGAGAACACAAACAAACAGCAGAGGCCCATTTCACCAGCCTCTGTTCTTCTCTTTTCTACTCTCTCCCTCCATCCATATCGCCCATTCCTCTAAAGAGTTGTTTGACATATGCTGGTTGCACATGAGTGCCCATCTGAGGGGCAGAGCTGGAAATCTTGGAAAAGCAAAGGAAGTGGGGATGGGCATGTGCTGGTGAGAGCCTGGGATCCTCCACTCAAACTCCTGGAGCGGCAGACATATCACGCTAGCATGCCATCCGAATAGCTGCTCCTCTGGGGGTGGGGTCTAATCAGATTCAGGCGTGCTTAACTAAGCCCATCGCTGTGCCACATTCACCTCTGTGTCTCAAGAGAGCAGGAGGGAGTGAACAGTGAAAGATAGGATAATATGGCATATCATATGGCCGAGAGGAGCCTATTAGTCTAAACTGCAGTATTAAGTAGAACTAAATCAGGGTAGTCATACAGTTGAAAAGACAATAATGAGGGGCAGAATGTGAACGTATAGGTTATTTATTACACTTGCAGTGGTCAAAGAATAAAATATAGGCTTTAGCCATAGGTATGGCAATAAACTTGCTTGTCTATGGAGCCCCTTTCAGACATGCACAGCTTTCCATTAATCTGAAACAATTGAAGCTGTGGGCATCATGTCTGAATGAGCACTCAGGCACTTTTCCATGACAGTAGTCTTACTAGGTCAGAGCCTTGTAACAATGTCTGTTAATCACTTTCAACAACGTATAACAACCCCATTAGCAGGGAGAAAAGCATGGTGCTGTTGGATTCATCCAAGTTATGAATTGCTTTTCAGAGAAACCCAAAAGATCATGTTGATCAATAAAACAAAAAAGCATTGTCTTCACTGTCCTACATCAAGGATTTCCTTTCCATTCATCAGCAACTGCAACTTTTCTTCTTACACAGTGAAAAGTGTTGTTCTGCCATTAACAACAACTCCACTTAACTCTGTGAAACAATGAAACCCTTGTGAGTAAGAAGCCAGAAAGTTATTTATAACACCGACTATACTAACACGCTTAGAGATGGCGGAATGCTATTTTTTCAGTATCTCCAGTTCACCGCAGGTACATATTACACAACCACAGAGTACTTCTCATGCTAATGAATTAAATATATAATATGCTAGCAAGTATGGACTTTTGCCATCATCACCAAACTGAAGCAAAAAGCAAATATCAAATACACATTCAAGGAATGCATATGTGACTTCTAATTGACTGAATACAGTCACCTTTGAGGTCCTTAATGTGTCATGTCTCAGTAGGGGCAGGTTAACAGATACACTATATCACCAAATGTATTTGCACACCCATCCAAATGATCAGAATCAGGCGTTCTAATCACTTCCATGGCCACAAATGTACAAAATTAAGCACCTAGGCATGTGGACTGTTTGAATGGGTCGCTCTCAGGAGCTCAGTGAATTCCAGCGTCGAACTGTGATAGGATGACCACCTGTGCAACAAATCCAGTCATAAAAATTTCCTCGCTCCTAAATATTCCACAGTCAATTGTATTATAAGGAAATGGAAGTGTTTGGGAACAACAGCAACTCAGCCACGAAGTGGTAGGCCACGTAAACTGATGGAGCGGCGTCAGTGGATGCTGAAGAACATAGTGCGAAGTGGTCACCAACTTTCTGCAGAGTCAATCACTACAGACCTCCAAACTTCATGTGGCCTTCAGATTAGCTCAACAACAGTGCAAAGAGCTTCATTGAATGGGTTTTCATGGTTGAGCAGCTGCATCAGAGCCATACATCACCAAGTGCAATGCAAAGCATTATATGCAGTGGTGTAAAGCAGCCACCACTGGACTCTAGAGCAGTGGAGGAACATTCTCTGGAGAGATGAATGGCACTTCTCCATCTGGGAATCTGATGAAAGAGTCTGGGTTTGGTGGTTGCCAGGAGAACAGTACTTGTCCTGACTGCATTGTGCCAAGTGTAAAAGTTTGGTGGAGGGGGGATTATGGTGTGGGGTTGTTTTTCAGGAGCTGGGCTTGGTTCTTAGTTCCAGTTAAAGGAACTCTGGATGCTTCAGAAGACCAAGAGATTTTGGACAATTTCATGCTCCCAACTTTGTGGGAACAGTTTGGAGCTGGCCCCTTCCTCTTCCAACATGACTGTGCACCAGTGCACAAAGCAAGGTCCACAAAGACATGGATGGCAGAGTCTGGTGTGGATGAACTTGACTGGCCTGCACAGAGTCCTGGCCTCAACCCAATAGAACACCTTTGGGATGAATTAGAGCAGAGACTGAGAGCCAGGCCTCATCATCAACATCAGTGTGTGACCTCACAAATGCTGTTCTGGAAGAATGGTCAAAAATCCCCATAAACAAATTCTAGCTGCAAAGGGTGGACCCACGTCATATTGATTAGGGGTGGGATGCCACTAAAACTCATATGTGAGTCAAGGCAGGTGAGCAAATACTTTTGGCTATATAGTGTATTTGTGCATAACCACAAATACACTATATTGGAGTTCAAGGATGGTCCGGAGACTTCTCGGTTCAGATAAAGATATATCTTAAAGTCCAAAGTTTATTTCATTTCAAGTTACACTATAATTTTTGTTCCTGATAATTTCATATTTGACCTACTATGAGTGTTAAAGTGTTCATTTAGACTGGGACCAGGCAAATAAGCTTTGTTCCTGTAACTTATTTTGTTCAATTAAAATAAAATCTCTCTCTGTGCCAGTTGTTTTCCCTTTAATGTGAAAGTTTCATTTTGACAGGATTTTGGCTTCTAATGTTTTAGTATGACAACAAAATCACAAGATTTTGTGAAATTTTTTTTATGTATGTGTTTTTTGGACATTTCTACAGCACTTAAGGATACCGTGATAATATCGTAAACCGTGATAATTTGGTCACTATAATCGAGATATCAAATTTTCCATATTGTTACATGCTTAGTGTTGCCTAAATCTCCCTTTCCCTCTTTGTGAAACAAATTAAATTTTATGTCATGCCCTTTATTCAAGCAAGTCCCCTGCCTTTCCACAACAAAAAATGCAAAACTTCAGACACAATGAGCCGTTTCATTCTGTTCAAACTTCTCACAGGTTTCATTCCCACACATTGTTCAAGCTGAGGCGCATATTAAAACTGACTGCCTGGCAAGATGATCTGAAATGGTCCAGAATAAAACGCTTTTCCTTCCAAAACTGAACTTCACAACACGGCATGACACTTCACCACAACCCAGAACAAAAGCATGCAACAATGTGCAGTTCTGAAACACAGCATCTGCTTTGCTCAAGTTCAAAGCTATAAATCTAGAGCATCAAAGGCAAAGATGGGATCCTGTAATGGCTTAAGCATTTATGGAGGAAGAGCATACAAGGACAGAACAGATGCAATCTCTTTCCCTTATATGATTTGATAGCAAAAAGTTAACTCAATTCATTTAACAATCTCCTTCTATCCAGCCTGCTTTAACCTGCTCTCCAAGCTGGTCTGCCTTCATCTGCTTTCTTCTGTCCTGTGATGCCATCAGCAGAAAGAGAATAATGTTCCCACACAGCTTTAGCTGCCACGGCTGCCAGTCTGGCCAAGCAAGCTGCTGGCAGCATGGGAAATACAGGCAGACAGCAGAGTGACAGCAGACCGAGTGATGGAGGAAAGGGCATGATGTGCATGAAAACCTTGCAAATAACAGATCCTGAGATTTTCAGACTGACAGGAAAAAAACAGAGGGGACAGTCTGAGGAATAGGGAGACAAGAAGCCTCGCCCCCACCATCCTGGTATTTGGCTAATAGCCAGCTACTCCATCAAAAGCACTCAGGAAAATGGAGAGGGAGAAAAGAAATGATTGAGGGGATATGTAGAGAAGAAGACAGAAATAGTGAGGTAAAGACATAGGTACATAGTGTAGATAAAGCTTCAGCCAGGCGGTGAGAAACAATGAGAAACAGAACAGAGGGAAAGGAAGGGAGGTTGGCAAAGAATAGAGAAAGAGGGAGGGACCATTTTGTGGAACCGACAGAAAAGATAGTTAAGGATAGATGCGGCAAAGGACAGGAAGAACCAAACAGAAAAGTGGGAGAAAGAGAGAGACAGATGGAGGAAGGGGAGGGAGAACAGGGCTTTGGAAAGGGGAACGAGGATTTGGAAACACATAATCGAGGACACTGAGCACCAGGAGGGAGAGAGGAGACAGGAGCTTGCAGAGAAGCCAGTAACCAGAGTCCTATTGATGTGTAATGAAACCCTGCATTCGGTGAGACACAAACGGAAGGACGAATGGATGGTGGAAGAGGGAAAGGAGAGGAAGAATGTGGCTGGACAAATGATGCGTGGGTGAATGAACGGAGGATGGGATTCAGAAGGACACAGTGTCATTTGTTAAATAATGCAGGAGAGGATCACAAGAGGCAGGAAACTCTATGGAGACAGTCGACTGTCACAGCAAACGCCAAAGAGATGGGGCAGGTTGCACGATAAGTGGTTATGAACAAGGTGAAGGCTTGGCAGGTGAGAAGACGGGCTGACACATGCAGCTAATTGACACAATGCCACACTCCCCCCTAAAACAGAAACCAAAGTCACTGCTACTTTACAGTTCCCTACAAGTAGAAAGAGGAGGTCGATGGGGAAAGATGGACTTGGACATGAGTTCAATGCCCAGGAGTCGAGGGATTCCCAAACATCCAATTCCTCTCCTCAGAAGCATCGCAGTGAGGAAGAGTAAAACCGGGTACCCAGGGCCCAAAGGGAGAGGGAGGGAAAACAAAAACAAAAACCTTTGCCAACCCTTTGTTTCTATGTATCAGTACGTATCAGTTTTATCTCCATAGCTGTTTTTTCAGAAAAAAAAAAAAAGATATTTGTTTATGGGCGTGAATAAACTGTTGACTCTCTTCAAGGACTCTCTCATCCCTGCAGTTTTGGGAAAATGGTTTAGCCCACCATAATTCCAAGATTCACCTGCAGCACATCGTTACAGAGCCAAGCGACTGATGCTGCAGCATCCCATCTCCTCACAAAAAGGAGAGCTCTCATTTTCAGAAAAGCAAGCTAGAAAAAGAAAGCAATCTAAAGGAAAGCAGCTGCTTTTACTTTTTTTTTTGTTGACTATTTTTTCCCAGAAAGAAAAAATGAGCTGAGCGACAACTCAGACATTTTTAGTGATGCCTGATCCCAGAAATTTTGGTTTAAAGCAGTCAGCCAGGCTAAAAATGAACAGAGCCCATTAAATTCTTCATTTGCATTATTTGTATGGCAATCATCAATTTTCAAAATCATAACAACCCAAGCCGGTAGCAGCAAGTGGTCCTAAGAGTCGAGGCTGTACTCCAGTTTTACTTTACTGCAAAATTACCTCTCAATAAAACTAAATCTCAACCTTTCTAACTGCAGCAATGCCTCCACCGGTATCAGGCTCAAGCACTGCACAAAAGCAACTCATCAACGAAAATTCAGGTTTCATATAGTGGTGGGGGATTGGACTTTTGTCCTAGAGACAGGTTGAAGGAGCGTTTTTTTAAATTTCACAAAAATTATCGTGTGGCTCAGCCACAAGAAGTGCTTGGTTACAAGAGAAAAAAAGGGCTTAAATTACAGGGTTTTTTGCAGCCGTGCACATCCAAAAGATGCAGGGAGGGCCTGAGCAAGTTCCAGGGTGAGACAAGGGACCCTGACAAAGTGTCAATAGAGGATTAGTTTGGGAATGACAATCTTAATTTTAAGTTAGACATATAAAAAGTCAAAACTATTTGGCAACTGGACTGCAATAAAATGCAAAAGGAGAAGAATGTGCTGTGTGTTTGGCTGCTTTTTTTTGTTTTGTTATTTTGAAAACAGGAGTTACATTTCTTGTTGTTTAGTTGCCCCCTCACCCCCCATTCCACCTCACCACCTCCAGCAACAAAGAAGGGGAAAACCTCTGGAAGAGACAAGAAAAATTGAGAAGCCTTGAATTGTTTTTTTTATTTTTTTTTTTATTTATTTTTTTTATAATATGTGGTATGATTATGAATAGTAAGCATGGTCCGGCTACCCAAAATGGCTGTTAGTTTAACAAAAATGGCTGAATACGAGACTAAACCGTGTGGCACATGTCTGGCTCCAACATAAGCTCAGGCTCTCTATCCCACAGTCCTCTAAAACAGCAGGGGTTGCCCATTCAGGATGTAGAGCATGCTGAGTGTGATCCTCCAAAATGGCTGACAGTTTCATCACAGTGTCTATGTGAGACGGGAAACTGTGCCGCTCATGCAGCCTCCAAAGCCACACTAACCTATGCTACTCTAAAACGGCAGGCTGATCTCTTTAGCCCGAGTCTATTGTGTCAGCTTCAGCTGCAGTCCTTGCCCTGGTGCGATGGGCCACCATAATTTTCTAATGAGCCATTTTTACTCTGGCGATAAGGTCACCTACCTGCAGAGGCTCAAAAGGCCCTGAGGATCACTGGAGTGGCAACTATAAGATGCCAGGCATAGACATGCACCAGCCACAAAGAGGGGAGGGGGCAGAGGCATAGAGTGAGCAAATAACGAAGTGGCGGGGGAAGAAGAGCGTAAGTAAGTAAATTTAAAAAAAAAAAAAAAAAACATGACAAAAATGGAGAAGGGAGAAGATCAGTATGTATAAAAGATCCAGAAGAGACTTCGCTCCTGCCTACCTGTCTCACTCTCAAACTGTATGGTTGGAACATTGGGTGTGATCTTTCAGAGACTCTTTTTTCCGCCTGGTTCCTTTCTTTCTGTGTTTGGATTGTGATAATGTCAACTGAGAATAGTTTCAGAGGCACGTGTGAAGTTCAAATCTCCGCTGTTGGCTGGCTGAGGGTACTTTTGTGGAGGAGCACCAGTGTCAAACTGAGACGCGGTGACTGCTTGTTTCAAAACAAACTGTTCATCTCCCTGTGCTTTCACATGTCTTACACACAAAAATCCACAAAATCCTTCAATCTTCCAAGCTTCCACCTGGAATTGGCTTTCTGTTTATGTAAGCAATTTCAAATATGAATTCTTGTCAAAGCTCCAGAGAGTCTATTGACTCCAAAGTGAGTTTAAATATCCACGCTGGAAAGGATTAGCCATGTTTTTGGAACTGTGGATGACCTCAGAGTTCCTTTGTTTGATGCTTTAAGAACATTTCAAAACAAGATGAAACTACTCTCAGTTCAATTAATCTTTTGAAGTTGTGACACTGAACCAGCAAAAACTGCCACTCTGCCCAGTGGCCCACAACAAAAGGCTAACAATATTCCTCGATCATCTGTTCTAAGATCATCCAACAAAACTTCAAGATTTACTCCACAAAATGCCACAATACCATTTCTTGGCTCCTTTCATTTTGTCAGAATACAATTAAAGTTCCTAGCTTAATTTAAGATGTTAATTTCACAACATCCATAATATGTTATAAGCCTTCAAGTGAACGTACTGAAAAGGAAAAACATGTTTTCGAGGCACCTCCACTTAAAGAATAAAAAGGCTGGAATTGTTACTGTATGTTCAAACTCTGGTTTAAGTTTTTTTGACAGAAAATAACAGAGAAAAAAAGAAAAAAGTAATGTTTTCCTTCAATATGACATTTCACATTCATCGTAAAAACAGCCAAATAAAGAGAACAGGAAGATATTTGAGAAGAGATGAATAGGCCAAAAACAAAAATAAGTGGGATCTAGACACCATTAAGCTAATATGATAGTATCTGCAAACCCTCTCAGCCCGAACACGAAGTCCATTCACACCAGCCCTGTTTGGTCCACTTCAAACGTACCAGAGTTTGTTTGCCCAGAAAGTCTGGTTCATCTGGGAAGGCGTGAAATCGGACTCTGATGCGGACCAAAGAAGTTAACTCCAATTTACTTAAGAACCAAAGGTTTGAGTTCGTTTTGAGTGAAATGCAGGAAGCAGATTGCAACGCAGGGCATTGTGGGTGAACATAGCCTGAACGCAAACGTGTGTAGTGTAGCACAACAGTTGGGAGAAATGGCTCGCAGTCCGATGAGGAGTGGGGATGAGGTAAAAGCTTTGATACAAGTTGCCTCATCTGTTGCTCATGCTGAGCCCATTGTTGGAGGGTATATATGTGGTATCTTTGCATAAAAGAAAGAATAAATAACTTGATTTAGCTCCATATTTAGTTTAAAGTGGCTGAAACTGAAGGTTTCCTGCATTAACCAATAGATGAGCGAGGTTTCCTGTTCATTGTTTGCCTTGGCTTCTCCTTCAGTAATTTTTGATGCAGCGCCACGACAAGCTAGGAGTGGAATATGTTATTCAAAAGGTTCGGTTTGTTTGTCTGAGCGCAGAGTGAAAGCAAACTCGGACTGGCTGAGTCTTGCAACCAAGTCCCCAATCGTAGCAAGTCTACTAGACTACTAGGTGTGAACGTGGCCCAAGTCTCATCGAAAAGGAAAATGGCCAAATGTTAAAAATATTTCTGGCCTGTTATATAAACATGATATGAATAATATTTTTTTTTAATAAAAGGGGTGGTGCAAGGATGCATCTGGGGTCCCTACTTGTCTAGATGTGGACTTTGAACTAGAACAGTACTTTCAAAAATTATCTGCAACCCTCCCTGAAAACCTAAAGAGAACCAAAAGGTTTCACACTCAATTACACATTTGTTTGAGTAATCCAAGAATATTTATCTGTGTCTATCAGACAAACAAATAAATACAACAGGGAAAGGATGCAGAATCATCTCTATTAAAGACAAGAGCTTTAAACTCACTATTGGAGTTTGTGGTTCCATCACCATCCAGCTGTCGTTTTTGTGCCGTCCTAAACTCCTTTAGAGAAAGATAAAGGACCTTTCGCATCACCCGCTCCTCCGACCACGGGATCCCATCACTGTCATCCTGTGAAAATAACCACAGAAAGAAAATGTTAGTATAAATGACACATTTTGATGCTCTGTCACATTTTTATAAGCATTATCAAATCTTCTCTGCTTTTAAAGGGGAATCTTTTCATATGTCAACATGATAAATGTCATAGCACATAAAAATTTCAGTGCAGGGGGGGAGAAGTTTGACAAGTGCTCATGCTTTGAGTTTTTAGTTTTAGTAGCTACACAATTGAATAACATGCTAACATGAAAATAAATGAGTTCCACTTAAGAAAAAAAAAAAAAGGAAAAAAAGATTTATTTTGGAAGCACTGTCATGAGCTGGGAATGTTTAGTTTACAAGACAGGCTGCCACCAACAGTAGCTACAGCTGGTTAGTAGAAACATAGAAGATATAGCGATATGTATGGAGTTGTCTTCCAAAATAACAAATATCTGCAATGCAAATCTGCAAGATATTTATTGGTTAACTACAAAAGTAGTTATAAAACCCTTACTCAAGATAAAAAAATAAATAAAAAGTTTTATTATAGCAGGGAGTTCCTTTAGTATGACGACTTTATCACAGCGCAGCATTAACTAGCAGTTAGACACAGGACAGTGCTTGAGAATAACATACAGGGCTGCACCTCCCTACGTCATGATGTCAAGTTCATGTGTTGCTAATCTCTTCTACTAAGCCTGACATGGGATGTTTTTTGTCGAACAGTCACATACATGCACGGCACATCTGTTTCCAGGACATTATCTTTTCTTTTCCCAGTCTATTTCAAACACACATCAGGCTCAATTATTTTAAAACACTGTGCTGTAAATATTCAGTTACTTAAAGGAACTTTAAAGAGTTTCCAACAACAACTCGTCTGTATTTGCTGCATGCACTCATTGCTTTGGCAGCTGTGTTTGATGTCTAACAACACTAATGACTAAAGGAAATGAGATTAGGACATAAGCTACAAAGAGGTATTAATAAGTAATGTAAACTGGAAACTGCTTTTCTCCTGTCAAGCCATGAGGCAAATGGATTTCAGCTGCAGGTTTTTAAAGACAATACTCTGCCTTTATTAAAAAAGAGGAAAAAAATATCTAATATGTGATCACTAGAGTTGGCGGACATCAGAGTGCAATCAGGCTGGCTGGGTGAATTAAAAATCTCCACCTCAAAGGAAAACAATTACAAGATGATGTTTAGGCACTGCTGTGTTAACAAGATAACAGTCACAGCATTGGAAAACAAAAACAGATGTCGAGGAAACACAAACTGTGACATTGTTAGGTTGTCTCTAAATGTGTGTGCATGCAAAAAATAGAAAGTTCATCTCATCCTATTATGCCGTCTTGCACAACCAGGGAACAGGGTGCTTCTGAAATGACTGTTGCTCAGATATCTTCCTTTCACTACTGGTGATGCTCTATTTACTCACAACACACAAACATACAATCTAGACGTGTTATGATGGATTTGAAAGAAACAAATAAATAAAGTAAAAGTTCTTTGATTGATGCTGACAACTGGCTGCTAATTATAGCAGCATTACAACAGGGTGTGTACACATGTGACCATGTGTTTGACACATGACGACACTCCTGAAATGATGTTGTGACAAAACTTCACTTAAAAAGAAAGCAGAAAAAGAAAAAGAAAAACCTGGGGGACTATTTATCATCTTATGGGTCAACATCAGATGCAACTTCATGCAATGACTCCATTTCATCTTTTGCTATAAAGCACATGATAAAAAAAAAAATCCTTTGGGTCTATTAAAAGCAGAGGTTTTTACAAGCAAACAATCGCTTCACTTTTCCTCAAAATGTCTTTCCATTTTCATGAAAACAGAAAAAACATTCCCAGCATTTACATTTTGCAGGTTTTACTCAAAAAACTGAGTATGGATGACACCAGAAATTAAAATTTGTGTCTGCACAATTACAGAGTTGATGGGTGACAACCACTTCTGTCTGCATACAATATACATGCACACACACACACACACTTGCAGAGAGAGAGAGAGAGAGTGCTGATGCTTTGTGGCCTCTCACAAAGCTGAATACAGTGTGTTTTGTCTAAAGTGCAGTGCCTCATTACGCTGTCACACAAGTTTGCATGTACGCACACTCACTACCGGAGAATGTAATGCAAGTATTCAATTATGCCATTTCCTCCTGTAGTTAATGTCATCTAATTCATTCTTTGCATGTGTGTGTGTGTGTGTGTGTGCAAAAGCCTGCCAGGTAAGCACCAATTACCAAGACACCCCTTCCCTCATGGTGTGGCACAAAGCCAAATGTACAGTGACACACACGCTGATTATTGACAGAATGTAGCCTCCCGGTTACATCCTCAGGAACACAGCTGACAGCTAATACACACTGGTGTAACGCACAGCTGAGCCGAGGGTAAGAAAAAAAAAAACATCTCTCCAAAAACTGACCTCGAGTTTGTCTGCATTTGTTTTTCTTCTCCTCTTGTGTTCTCAGTGAGTTCCTCACAGTAGCTGGCAGAATGCCAGATATTCCTTGCACTTTGTGCAGACTGGATAATAAAAAAATTAAGAATAAAAAAAAAAGGGGGGGTATCAAACATGCCTCCACAACAATAACCAAGGCCAGTGGTTTTATCCAAGTTGTTACTCTCCTATCTCAGGATTTTTAGCCACAAATGTGCAAAATCCAGAAGGGATGGTCAGCAAAGGCTTAAATTAATTTCTACCTTCCAGTGGGGGAGTAGGGTGTGGCAGAGGAAAGGAAAGATCTACATGAATGACCAATTACGCCAAAATCCTTTGGATTTCAGTCACTTTTTTTTGTGTGTGTGCGTGGGTGTGTGCGCGTGAGTGTGTGTCTTAGAGGCATTGCCAGATCTCGTTTTTAAAAAGACACCTTTCATACAGAGAGCTACCTGGCACTGACACACACATCTCTCAATCAGCACGCACCTGGCAGACAGTATTTCAAGTACGAGCAAAGGGATTGCTTTGGTGCATGTGAGTGTGTGGAGTCAAGAAATGCCTCAGGAAAATGTTAAATCTATACCCTGTAACTCCATTTCTTTGCAATGCACAGATAATACATTGTGTAAAAAAACTGTTATTGTAAGCATCATATCAATAGTGCACAGTGCATGATCGTCATCTCTTGTAATGTCACTGTATTGTCTTATACACTTACATTAAGATTGTACTGAAAAAAAGAGCAATAAAAGTCCAGTAAAAAAAAAAAAAAAAAAAAAAAAAGACAATCACTGGCCACACTTGGGGAGATGTTTCTGGTTGCGTAATGATCACTAGAAACAGAATTAATCAAATATTAAAAGGCTGTGTGCTCTGCATTGCTCCAGTCATATCATCTCACAGCCTGAGCAGGATTAAGTCTATAACTGAATCTGCATATGCGCATCAGTCTGAATGAGAAGTCGTGGCGGTTCCTGTCCATAACCTGGGCCTGGCTTCAATGATGCTCTCTACAAAGCAGAAAAACCCAAACCACAGTTACACTGCCTGTGTGTAACAATGGATGCTGAAAAATATCTTTTCATGGAGTATTAAATAGGAGAAGAGACAACAAGAGTAAGGAAGAGGTGTTATGATGAGCGCTAAATGTACAGATGTCTGTTGTAAATAATAAAGTTATTATCAGCATCGAAATCAAATCTCAAAACTCATGGGTCCAGATGAGATGAAGAGGCAATATATCCTCAGAGACCACGGATAAACAGCTGCACTACAATATTGCATACGTACAGTAAATTAATTTGACAAGACAGCAGCAAGGAGAAAATGAGCACAGGCTGAATTTATTACAAAAGACTCACAAGCAAAAATTTAAAAATCACACTTCACCCGTACAGCCTGAAATGTTTAGTGAAAACTTGTGAAGAGGCATATTACAGCATTCTTTATTAATCACATGGTCCGTCTTTTAAGAGCCTTTTATGCTTTGTATTCACATAAAATACGGAAAAAAAGAGTATATTGCACATTTCCATTTCAATTTGATGTGTGTAGATATAAGACATGTCTGCATGTGTGTATACATGTCCACAAAGTAGCTGATCCAAAAATAGTGCTGCGCTGCTGTCGACTGTGTGGATGTCACGGCAGAGGAATGTGGGCCAAGCGCCAGCTGCGATCTGCTCTACAAAACTGCATCGAAATCTGTTACTCTAGCACACATTTCCTCTTGGAAGAGGTACAGAGAGATAGGTGGAAGGATGGATCGATTGAGTAAGAATGTTATTTTAACAAAGGTGTGGTTATGTGGTTAACATCCAGTAGTCATGACAGTTCCATCTCCACTACTACTAGCTCTCTCCCTCACATCTCTTGTACTCTGCGAACACATGGGGCCCATATGACTGGCTGCAAGGATGCAACTGCTTAGAGTTCACAAGTGGGGCAGATGACCAAGATGATAATTGCTTAATTCCCAAGCAGATTGATTTATTTTTTGCTCTCCCATGCAAATGGTCATAACCAACTCTTTTCAGATAAACATTTCGGGCACCTTGTGCCTTTTTGACTCCATAGAGAAAAAAAAAAACATGTGCAAAGCATTAATGAAAGTTTCACTTACACCAGTCACAATATTGGAGGGTTTCTCAGCCTCATTGGTGAAAAACATATGTAATTTAGAATATAAAAGCAGGTAATTATTCATTACAAAGAGATGGAAATTAGACAAACTGCAGGTGGTTAAGTCTAAAGCCCATGTGTAAATAATGGCAGCAGTTTTCAAAGAAACAGTCTGGTCCTAAAATTTACATTCCAATCCTAACTACATCCTGGTTCCTGCATCTCTTATGGCTTCAAGTAGACCAGAGGCTTATCTCAACTTGGAGCTCTGAATAGGCGTATGGAACAAGGACTGTGGGGTTGCCGGAGACAAGAAGCCCAATCTACTTGCCTCAGTCCAACCTCACTTCATCGGAATGTGCGCTTTAAACTAGTCATGCTGAGATAGCCCCAATAGTTTGAAATTATTTCCATTAGCAAGAGAGAAAAGGGAAACGAAAGTTTCAAAGACTGAAGAGTGCGCCCTGTAAAACAGTAAAGAATTTAAACCACATGTTTAAGTTAAACAGCTTTTCAGCTTACAGAACTTTCTGGAGCGTATGCAGCAGATAACAGAACAATTCCTTCCGACTGATCACAGCGGTCTCCCTCCTGCTAACATCCTTTGTTTACAATGTCAGTCATATCAGCTGTCTGAATTTGCACAATCATGAACGCACACGTCATCTGCATCTATCTTAGCATGTAGAAGTGACAGACTGTCAGCTCCATTCAGTACTGTCGAGTACAAAACGCCATCAGGCTGGTGAAAGTAGAGCAGAAAACACAGAGGGGATGAGAGAGCTTTTAAACCTAAACTGTCACCAAGTTTTTTCCCCCCTCCCTGAGCAAAAGAAAGAAATGTCACGATACTTGTAAGATCCTGCATATTTAGCACAGACAACATCTACATTAGCACAGCTCTTGTAAATAGAAAACATGCCGTTCTTGCGAGTATTTGAGTCCACATTAAAATGCCAAAACATCAAGCTCTCTTATATACAATATTTCTGCAGCACCTTCCTGTTATTTTGAATGCACAAAATATTGCAAAACCATGTCACTAGTAAATGAAAGCTCTCTCCACTTCTGAGTCTTCCTCACTGTTCTCAGAAAACATACAACTGACTTCACTTTTACCTCACTAAAGCTTGTTTTCCGTTAAATCTTTTTCCATGGCGTCTACAGGAAATAAACCAATTTACGCTCTCCTAAAACTAGCCTGTACTGTTAGTACACATTTAGCTAGCATAACTAGCGTAACTGATATCAATCAGAAGTCAAACTGCTCTTCAGAGTTACCAGTGAAGTTAAGCTGCAAATTGCAATGTATTTTTGTCTTATTTTCAGTTTGTTTGGTTTAGTTCTTGACAGTGGTTCAAAACTAAGAAGATGTCTTCACACAAAGTGACTTCATTTGGTATGAACAAGGTTTGTGCATTTGAATACACAGACATGTGTGATTACGAGATGCTCAGCTGGCTGCAAAATGAAATTACATTCACTGATTTGCACATCCCAACTGGATATGCAACCTTCTGACCCTTGTTCTTCCCCAAACACAAACAACAGAATTCTAAATATTAGAGATGCATATTTCAACTTCAGCCCCTCGGAGCTCAACTTCACCAACACTTGCTCAGATTCCAGCTTTAGCTGCATGTCATGTTGTTACATTTTACTGGAGAAAGATGACAAAACCCAGAAGCACAATTAAATAAAAACATCCACCTCCTGATACAAACAGTTAATTTGTTTAATAAATATAATGGAACACTGACTGTGTTTAGAGTAGATTATTTAACAGCACGTGGAAGCTTTTTTTCTGGCCTCAGTGAATGGTAAACACCACCACAGGCGTTTTATCACAAAACACTGGGTTCAAAGCAACTTTTTCCTGTCTGTCCATTCAGTGCCACACATCCAAGAAATTAATGTAAAATTGTTTCTATGGGAATGTTAAATTCTCCTCATAAAGGGATATGTTAAAGTATTGTATGGCATCAACTTTACAGTTGTGCCTCAGTTTCAAAGCCTTGTTGCCATGGTATTAAAGGCTCAGTCAAGGAAAATTCCTCATACAGCGAAGTTGCATTTGGCAGGCTAAGAGAGCTGAGCTACTTCTGTAATACTACTGTATTCTGAAATATAAGCCTCATGGTAGAAGTGAGGGTTAAAAATCATTCATAAATCAGCCCTTGTATGTATATGTGTCCTCTCCGATCTGACAGGTCGCATAACAAATGGCTCACATTCAGTAATAAACAGGCTTGTACGACACGGTTCCCTCCAACTCTTTCACAATATCATTTTCTCCTTGGCTAAATGCCATTGACCAGAGGTTTGACTCAGTTTCATGCACAGCACAAACACACACACAAAAACAAAAGCTCACTGGCTGTGGTCACACAAACTGTAAGACCTGATGGACGGCGCTCCCTAACATGCTGTTATTCATCATGATAGCCGCAGCAGCTGCTGCTACATCTTCCTGCTGCTCCCTCGAGATGCTTGGAAAAACCTGCTGCTGATCCCACTTAACAGAGCTGCATTTCTAACCCTCTGGCTCCCACTCAACAGACTGGCCTGGTCTGCAGAGACAAATATAAAAAGGTATGACTTCTTGTCAATAGCAATAATTTATATAAATTTATAAAGCTGAAGAAATGGGCTCTAAAGGATATTTGAAACTATGTACTACATGTCTCTGGAGATAAGCTCCTTCCATTTTGTAAATATTCCTGACAGGAGATTTATTACAATTAGGCTTACTGTCAAATTGTAGTCAATCATACTTAAAGGAGATTAACATAATGTAATAGTATGTAAAATATAAAGGGTCACATTAAAGAAGACCTATTCCTGTGGCAAAGCTAGTGTTGTTACATATACTGTACATAAATGCAAAATGAATCAAATCTCCAGTAAGTAGCTAAAAGCCACAACAGGTTTTTTTTTAGCTCTTTATTATGGTAATACTATCCCTCCTTACAAGCAAAGTCTTAAACATGAGCTTTATACAAACTAATATCACATCATACAAATAAACTTTGATTGCTATGAGCGACAGTGGATGAATGTAGTGCTCTATATGGTCATAAAAACAACTATGCATGCTGAGGTGTAAATCACCCTTTATGTCGTGTCAAAAAAAAAAAAAAAAAAAAGAAAAAAAGGTTTTCATCTCTCTCATTTCTTTTCATTAATCTATCATTACCACCAGAAATAACTAACGCCAGAATTTGGCTCTGATTGGCACCAGACACATTCCAGACATCCGATAAATTAAAAACGGTGCCATGTCATTAAAGTAACCAAGCTCTCTTTAGACTAAATCTTTCATAATACCACTGGAAGACAAAACATGCGAAAAGCTTGTTGTGACGTGGCGTGTGCAACCACCTGTAATCATGAGATGTATTTAGAGGATGTGGAAGACAACCCGCTACACATGTGCTAAGCTGCTGCCTTCCCCTGCGCACAAACACGAGGAGGGGACAGGAAGGCCGAAAGAGGAAATGGAGTAACCTCATTACCCTCATGCCTCGTCTGTCAGGAACCGCCTGCAGGGGAGTGCGCTACTACGAATATACAGAAAACCACCAGCCTTTGGTCAGTTTATGCAGCATGTGTCTGCCGTGAAGGAAAGAAGCCATTTGTATGGAAGCAAGCTGGTTTGGGGAAAACCACCTGAGGGAGACCTCTACAGAGACTTGATATTCGCCTTGGACAGCCAGATGCAGACAGACTGCATAGTTACATCTGGAATCCAGTTAGGTAAAGCTGTAAACAATCACTCAGGAAGAAGCACACAAGCACCATCGCACAGGGGCACACTTACACAACAACAACAACAACAACAACAACTTGTAGCCTGAGGCTCTAACCTCATTTACTCATAAATAAATAAATTTATAGATAGATATCTGCAAAACCACAGAAAAGCTGACTTTACCAAAAAGACTAATTCATTCCCCTTTCCACAACCAGGACACTTAAAAGATATTGAGGGTGTGAAAAGGACCGTTTGCTCACACAAGTGAAAATCTAAAAAAAAGAACAGAGCTAAACTGACCCAAACTGAAAAAAAAAAAAAAAAGCTGCTTTGGAACTATTTATTACAAACGATAGAGGAAACATTTGAATTTTGCTTGCATTTGATTTTTTTTAAATGCAAACAGGGGAAGGAAAACTAAAAAACAAGACAGATAGTCACTGGACCTACTGTGTAGCTGCCCGTGACTGCCAAACGTCTTTTAAAACTTATTCCACTTTATGATGAAAATCTGTTGTTGTGAACACCCCACCTCCCTCCCCATCAGCATTTGACCCATATCTAATGTCATCTCCAAGAATATCCCAATCCCTTTATGCTGCACAGACAAGATCAGCGCAGACTGATGTCCTCCTGCTACCATAAACAATCTCCAAATCAGACCATTTTTTTCTGCAGTTAAGTTAAACTTTAATTTTAGCAAGTAATAATATATCATCATCAAGGATTAACCTCCTTATTCTCTGAGTTGACAGGACAACAGACATCCTGTGTTGATATAATTGTGTGTACACACACTTATTTCTTAATTCCCTGAGTGATGTTCACCTTGAAACCTCTCTACAGCATCCTCTATGTAAAGACATTAACCTCCACTTTCACAGAGACTTTAATTAGCACTTAGTACACTGACCTCTAACAGCTTTGAAAGCACAACACAGCAGCACCACATCTCTATTATCATGAATGTGGTTTCACACATACACAAGAAAGACAGCATGGAGCAAAAATAAATAAACAAATGCATAAAATAATCTACCAGGAAACGAATGAGATTATTAACCAAACAAAAGACAAACGATGGAAGCCTTTAAAGCACCAATACATATCTGTGTTCTTCTCCACTTCTTTCTTTCACAGGAATCTAGCAAATACACTGACCAGTGTTTTTAACTGAGAAGAGCTGGGATGGGACAACACTCCTGTGTGGCCACTCTGGGCCTGGTGGCGCTTGGTAACGCTTGGCAGCAACCTCTCTGCAGCTGGTGGCAATATTAACCCAACTGTTGGCAGACTGCTGGTGGGAGCATGCTGAAACAACTAGCCAGCCTGGCACCGAGGCAGAGCTCTGCATACTAACATGCATGTATCGAGTTCCCTCAACTTTATTTTTTTATGCACTTCTCTTGGTCACTTAAAATCTCTCCTTAAAATCAAGACAAAAGATTCGGGTTTTTTTTTCTAAAGCGTTGCAAAACATAAGATTAGCAAATCAGGCATCTGCACTGTGGATATGGATTTCTGCTTTAAATCACTGAAGAATTATTCACAGTCACAGACAGCCAAGTCAGACAGATTGTGTTCAAAGTAAAAGACTGAAGAAGCCGGTTCCGATTACTTGATGGGTCAGCCTTTACAGTCGATTTGTGTGCACTTTGAGAATCCAATAGGAGAAGCTAGAACAAACTATGATGAGAAGTTAGCAGAGGCTAGAAGCAGAAACAAGGGGATGAAGCTACCTGGCACTTCATGTGAAAACTGGAGACCTGAAATGTGTTCATGACTGATGGCACAAAATTAAATTTCTGCGAAAAAAGACAAAAGACAAAAACTTGCCAGCCAAGCAACCTCAGCTCATCACGCTATTTGGATGTTCTTACATGTATGATGATGAAAGTGGCGGCAAATTAATACATTACCATTATAATACATCCACTTCTATGCAGTTTCATAAACTTATTTTATCCTCCTGAGAATCACTTGGATGTCAAAAAAATATAAGAATTGTACAGGTAAATTAATAATAAAACCGGCAGGTGTAAGGGTGGAGGACACAAGGCAAGGGTAATGTCATCTTCTGCTGGGGCCAGATTAGCATATTCATAGAGCCCCATTCAGTTGATGGGAGGAGTGGGGGGGTGTACAGTTACACATGAGGGTCATTCCATGTCAAATCAACCAAGAATTTCCCTTGACCTCTCAGATTTTTTTCAAATTTTGGGGAATAATTGAGACCCGTGAATAATGGCCAGAACTGGAAAAAAATTTGCGCTAAGCCTCTTAATTAGTGAGATACACGCTAATGAACTTTTCGCCAATTAACGATACCACACGAATTAAAACATCCATATCTCTGGAAGTATAGCACCTAGAGAGCTGGTTCTGGTGTCATTTTGAAGCCTTTTTCAAGCCCTTTATCCCTGTCTAACAGGTTTTGTTCTCAAATCATTGAGAAAAAAACTGTCACATTTTATAAACTTTAAAGATGAGCCAAAAAAAATTATATTTTTAAATTTTCCTCTAATTCATGTCAGAGGTACCTCATGATGTAAGCAAACTTCCCAGTAAATTTGGTGATGGGCACTCCAACAGTTCCTGATCAACAAGCACTTATAGGTGGCATGTCCTTCGGAGAGTAAGTGAAATGTGGCAACACCGTGTTCTGAAGAATTAGTGCATTTCTTCTGTAGCTTTCCTATCTCTGCATAATGATTTTATGTTGTTTCAAGTACAAACCTTGGTCAGATTCACCACTCTTTGATGAAATAATATTATACACCTAACCTGATACAAACTCTGCTCAAATTTATTCTCTGCTACCACAGTTCCTAATCTTTGATTTTCCTTTCCAATGCAGAAACAGCAGCCATTGTTTCTTTGTTTGAGATGGAATATGTTCTTCCTGTTGCTGTTGTTGCTTGAACAGTTGTTAGCACATCATGGTAGTCAATGATGAGAGAGTCTGGTGGGTCTGGAAATATGTATGATGGGGATGGTCCATGTGGGTGGAGGAAGGTACTTCAAGTTCATGCCTCTCTGGGTTATAATCCTGACACATGCCACCCACCATTGGCTGTTGTAAGCCACTGTCACATAACCACTCAAGGCTGAACCACTGTGGTCACTCGTCTCACTCTCAGCCATCAGACTTCTAAGGCCTACACGTTCCTGTCTTTCCACTGGCGAGGATGAAAAAAATCGAACAGTGACCACTTCCTTAGAGACTGAAATGAAGGAATGCAACTTTTGTGTGCCTGGAATTGTGCGTGCTTCTTCAAATCTGTCTTTCAGTAGGTCAGCTTCTTGTTCGTACTGTTCTGTTGTTGTGAACTGGCAATTCACATTCTTTATCTCTGAATCTGTGAATTCAAAAAGTTGACGAGGAGTGATTATCTGCTGATCATATGGACGTTGTAAACTGGCCCTGGCTGCTAAACGTTTTATTGTACCGCCAATACCATCAGATGGCCCTTTCCCGTGTGATGTGGCGAAAAAGTGCCATTCAGCTGGGACCCCAAAGTCACTGGATATTGCTGGGAAAAGACTGCAGCACCTATTCCCACGGGAACTCTCACCAAGTTGCATCTCCAAATTCTCGTGGGAATTCTAGGGTGTGAATTTAGCGCCCTATTAAAATCTATGGTCAATCTCTGGGCAAGATGCAAAGGACCCTGAGGGGATTCTATATAAGGTCTAGAAGAAAATATGCAGTCTGATATCACTGTAAAAAATGTATTTTCTGTAGTGCCTATGTGCGAATGGCGCATTTTCGAAAGGACATGCCACCTATAATTGCTTGTTGATCAGGAACTGTTGGAGTGCCCATCACCAAATTTGCTGGGAAGTTTGTTTACATCATGAGGTACCTCTGACATGAATTAGAGGAAAATTAAAAAATATAATTTTTTTTGGCTCATCTTTAAAGTTTATAAAATGTGACAGTTTTTTTCTCAATGATTTGAGAACAAAACCTGTTAGACAGGGATAAAGGGCTTGAAAAAGGCTTCAAAATGACACCAGAACCAGCTCTCTAGGTGCTATACTTCCAGAGATATGGATGTTTTAATTCGTGTGGTATCGTTAATTGGCGAAAAGTTCATTAGCGTGTATCTCACTAATTAAGAGGCTTAGAGCAAAATTTGTTTCAGTTCTGACCATTATTCATGGGTCTCAATTATTCCCCAAAATTTGAAAAAAATCTGAGAGGTCAAGGGAAATTCTTGGTTGATTTGACATGGAATGACCCATGACAGTTTTTCTTTGAGGCAAAAACGTTGAAATGAATCTGGAGAAACACGGACAAGTTTAGTATACAACTTTTACTGGGATGTTAAGGGTTCGTCTTACTGTACATATCTTTGCACACATGCCCTGGGTGTGACTGGAAACAATATGCATGTTGCTGCGTGCACCAGGGAACGGTTCAATGATCAAGACCATTAACAAATACCAAAATCCCATTTAAAAGCACATATCAAAGTTTCCACAATAACCTGGGAATAGAATTTAGCTAACAACTTTCATGGCTATATATAAATATATGGATATGTGTGTGTTTTTTGCATGCACTTTTTTTATTACCAATAGAATAAGTTCTCTCTATTACCTTGAATCATTTAATTACATGCTAGAAGGTTAAAAATCATCTCACTTTTTCTTGGGAAAAGTAAAGAACCCCATTTTCCACTACTGGCAACAGAGTAGCTTCTACAGGACCATGTAAAGTTAAGTCACTCTCTGACTAACAATCTCACTAACAAGCACATCTCAACACAGCCCTCTTTCATCAACACTGTACATGCAGAGACACGAGACGTCTCTGATGCACTAGAAGCTTACAGTACACAAGAGTTTGTCTGGATGATTACAGACAGCCTGCATACTGTTGTGTGTGTGTGTGTATGTATGCGTGTATGTATGTATCTATGTATGCATGTACACACACAAATATTTACAACTTTAGGCTGCCATTTTAAAATGTAGCTCTTGTGTAATTTATTATATTTAGAAGTGTGGCTACAGAACAGTAAATATTTCTGATGTCATACATTTAAATGTGATTTACCACAAAAGCATACAAAGTAATGATTAGGTAATAAAACCATTGTTTCACAAGTACAAATACATTGAGTTCCCTGATTTATGTTAAAAGTGCTGTTAATCAACTGGGTGAAAAAAAAACACATTTTTAACTTAACAAATCAAATGATTAAGCTCTGCATGTGTATAAAACCTTTGCACGGCAAGGTACCCAATGTCAGAGTTATACAGAAAAAAAAAAAAAAAAAAGGATTGTATGCAAATTGGTCAAAAGTTACAGGCTGCTTTTACTTTACTGCCTCTGCTCATCACTGAGGTAATTCACTATGAAAAAGTCAAGAGCTTAAAAAGAGGAAGGGTGAAGGAGTGTGAGGTGTACTCATTATTTCTCAACTTGTCTTTAAACACCCAACTGAGTGCACGTCATTCACCTTGAGTGAGTGTACACAGACCCACACTATAAAGTCTGCCTCCATAATCCTAAACCCACATGTGCCGGTATTAATTGAAAACAACTGGAGTCACAGTAAACATATGTTTGACATGACCAACTTCAGAGCAAGGGGGTGGGGGGGGGTCCTTCCTTCGTGATACACACGTGCAACCACTTCACCATGTAACCATGTGTACACAGACACATGACCAAGTGAATTCTTCCAACAAAATGGCTGCTTTGTGGTCTCTGCAATCCCAGCTACACACCCATGAGTTTTTCTACTTAGAAATGGTCCAACGTAGCAATATGCAGTATGTGCTCTCACTTATAGCCTGTGTGCAAAAGGCAGCTGTGATACCAAAATGCAAAACACCACATAACTGTTGACAATCAGCAAGAATACAAGAGAAAGAAAAAAAAAATCCAAAACAAACAGTACATAAATTGTACACTACAATGAATGTTTAACATTAACACACACATATGCACAAATACATTGGCCCATTCTTAACGACTAAGCTCGTCCACAAGGGAAGTTCTTGACAAGCTGCTTGCGATAAATCTATAATCATTCACAGGAGAACAGAAAACACAGTGCAACCTCTCATTCAAACGGGCTCCCTCATTTGACTCTCTTTATTGCCATTCAGATGAATACAGTTTATTTTCACAGTGGCCCAATTTAGCCTGCATGAAGGAAATTAAATTGGGCCTTGCGAAATCCCTGTACTTAACTGCCCCTGTTTTGTCCATTAAATTGTCATTGTTGGTCAACCTTTTACTAGACACAGTGAAACAAGTGTAATGCTTAAGAAGCAGAAACAAAGGAAGAGCGAATGGAGGAAATCTTGAACACACTATGTGAGGGTGAGGTGGGGACACCTGGGTTAAATGAGAAATCCTTTCCTGAAACACTCATCAGGTACAGAGTTTTTCAGTTGGTAAAACTGAAATGCGCGGATATTCAGATTTGCAAGTTGTGAGCCAGCGCTGTAAACCCAGGGGAAACATCAGCTCAGAAGTTAAAAAGAAATAAATAAATAAAACGCAAACAAAAGCATTCTTGCCACAACGTAACCAATCACCGTCTAATCGAATATGATGTGTGGTTTGAGCTCCACATCGACTTCATGTCCGGGGCTTTTCAGCAGAGAAGTCCAGCTAAAAGGTCAAAGGTTGGGGGCGAGCAGGTGGCCAGAGAGGTCAAAGTTGACCTCCTGACAGACACATTGGTGGGCGGGTGTGAGCCAGTCTTCTCAAAGGACCTGTCAGTCACAGTCACTTATTTACCATACGTCGATTTTTTGTTGGCCCCAGGGATCCAGCTAGCTATTTCTCTCTGGCTCCTTCACCCTCAGCCGGAGCCAGATAAGGGCCTCTTTACATGACAAAGTGCTGTGGAAGACCTGGCCAGAGAAGAGAAAGGGGTTCCTTTCAGTTGCTGATGGGGCACAAATCCTATTCCCACAAGAGATTGTGGTCTCATGGTTCTTATTTAAAAGTGAAAGGAAAAAAAAAAGTTTTAGATTCTATGACATTTGCCGATATGAAATGACTTCCATAAGCTTTTCTTAAAATGATTAAAGCTGAAATGACATATCTTTTCAGTGTTTATGACATACAAGGCTTTGTAAACACAAGTCTTAAAAACAACAAAAAAAAATGTTAGTTGGTCTTTGCATAATGACTCAAGTCAGCTGTCCTAGTATGACGGCAAATGTCCTGCTTCCTCGATAGATCCGTTATTTGAGCTGCCCTGAAAGAAAAAAAAAACTGAACTGCCAGATAGTAAGAATTACAACTTCAACCTTGCTTGCCTCTCAGTGAGACACTCATTGATTATGGGAAATATACAACTTAAAAGCAACAAGACCATTGAGCAGAGCACTTCCTCTCGTCTTCAAGTGAACTCAAATTCAGAGACAGATTTTTTGGTACAAGAAAAGAAACATTTATGGAAAAAAAAAAAAAACAAGACGTGAGAAAGGGGAAGCCTGGTGTCAATAGTTTACAAAAACTGGCACAGCAGCAAGGCGCATGTAGCTAAAAATGACATTTAAAATAGAAAAAGAAAAAAAGAAGAGGGAAATGCATATCCACAAACAAGAGTCTGAACTAGAGTAACTCCATTACAAAAGCAAATCTACAAGACCGGGGGAGCTGATATGAGGGTGGGAGGAGGGGGACAGGTTGGCATTGTGTTTCCAGTTTCCCTTTCCATTCATTCAACCTGGTTCCCTCCTGGCCTCTTGGGACAGCAGCAAATAAAGAGGGTGTTAATGTCCTGCTGCTCAGGTGCTTTTATTTGTAGAAATTCATATGCTGTGCCTTGTAATGAATTAATTCAATCAGCTGACATCTGAATACAACAACTATCCCACTGAACAGCAAAAGCCTTAGGGCTTCAAATGCTGTTGTCACACATTTGCAGCTGAAATATACCTGCTGTCTCAAATGCTGCTGCAGTGCTATCAAGAAAATTGTGTTACAGACAAAATTAATAAAAACCGATTAGCCTATAGCTTATTTAGTGCATAAAAAGTGGAATTAAATTAAAAGCGTACACCAAACCCCTCTTCCTATACAGCTTCTAGACATTCAACTCTCAAACAAAACCTATTTGTACCACAAGGAAAATAATTGTTTACAGTCCAACAGAGTGGAGACAAAATGGTGATTGCTGAGTTACTGCTGCACTACAGGAGGCATTTCACTTCAGACAAGGGGAAGGTTTGATGAAAAGTTGTCCCACAGGCCTGGTGGCATTTATCCTTGGAGGCAGTTGATTTTTAAACAACCCCCCTCCCCCTGTTCGTCACAATATTTCACACCGACTTTTCAAATGCGTAAAAATCTTCATCCATCACTGACAGCAAGGCAAAGTAAACAATCATACTGTAGATCAATCACTGTCTGTTTAATGCTGCACAGCATAGACGCTGCAAGGTGCAGAGTTGTGGCGTGCACACTCGCATATATTCACAGCAGTAGGCAGTCATGAAGTGGATTTTTTTTTCCCTTGACTATAGTACTGAAAGACAGGCAGAGGAATGTGAATATCAAAGCAGATACCACTTTCTTTGTAGATGAGGAATCCGACAAATCAGTTAAGAAAAAAAGAAAAAAAAAAACAGAATCAACTCACGTTTGTCCCAACAACCTGTGTTGAAACTGTGGTTCAGCACCTATGGCTGCCAAAGATATAAGCAACATTCAAATTCAGCCTTATAGAAACATCATCCTTTAAAGACCAGAGGGGAAAAGTAATATTAAACAACTGTAAATGCTGCAACAGAGAAGTACATCCAGCTTGATGCTGATATCAGAGCTGCCAGGGCTGATCCTGTCTTTAATCCAAACCTTAGATCCTGGCTCTCTATTACCATGTCTGCTTTAGACCCAAAGTCTACTGGCCATCATCACCTGGCCTTCCCTCCTCTCATCTAACACTTCATAAAGACCATTCATCCCACCATCCTTTCATCCATCTATACCAGGGGCCTCGTTAATCCTCCTCTCCATCCTGACCCAGTACCACTCTATTGGACTGGGACAAACTTCAAAGAGAGACAGAGAGTGCTGATGTGTGTGTGAGTGAGAGAAAGAGAGACACAGATTGGGTGGGTGGGCAGCTGTGTTGTGCTTGGCCTATACCACAAAGCCTTTAGAGGACAAGGGCCCACACACACACACACACACACACACACAGGCACACACACTAATCTCAAAAGAAAGTTAGTGACGAAGACCAGTAAAACTTGACCAAATCACAATAAATCAAACCCTGTCAAAAGGAAACACTGTAAAAGAGCTGCAACCACATTTTATTATCAAGAAATATGTTAATCATTTGATCTAAAGAATGACTGCGATTAAAAAAGGAATCTCATCGCAAGTTCAAAAATTAATATTACATACAAAGCCATGAAACATTTTGACCAGATTAACATCGTTAAACATATCAAATTAAAGCACACAACGAAGGCAAGCAACTTTCTGATTTAAGCCCATACAAGGATAGTTTATAATTGTACATTAGGTGATGGCCAATCACAGCTATGAAATGATGGTGACATATAATTTTCCCACTGGAAGATGGCCCACTTAACCAGCAAGGGTAGAATTACACTGTACTGCCACTGTGATGAATGGCCATTAACTGTACTGGTACACACAGTGTGCTAAATAATGCCTGGCCCCATATGTGCTCCGATGTGACAAAGGAGGAGGAGGAGGGCGTGAGGGGGTGCTAACAGAGAAGGGACTTGCTTTGACAGACAAGCCTCAGCTGAAAGTGACAGTCCATGTTGGAAATAGGCTCACACACGCTTGCATCAAATAACACACTGCCGATGACAGCTAAGGGAGCTTGACATGCCTGCCACCGCCACTGGTGGATGTATGTTTATTTTATTAACCTGCCAGAGATTCTGCAATAGGAGGGGTGGAAGGGGGAGAAAAGGGTAAATGTGCGCTTGCATTTGCTCACCTCCATTTTCTTAAACATTCTGGGTTTTGTGTTGAGCTGTGCATTTTTTTTTTTTTTTTTACTTTATAAATTTTCTCTCTCTCTCTTCAGTTCAGAGAACTTCATCAAGGACATCCATTTCCCAGTGAGAAGTATTAAATATTGCCATTTTAGTTTGTGTAACACTGATCAACTCTGACCTGATACAGACACAAGAAGTCCGTTGGTTACAAATGAAGCCAGAGATTGTGGCTGTGCAACACAGAGATAAAACGGGTGGAAATGACAGGATCAAACAGCACCCTCCTGGGATCTTTTTTGCCAACATACAGTATATTTTTGCATGTAGCAACTGTAGCTCTTAGTAAGCAGATGCTCTCAAACTACTTTCATGCCTGCCCAGATGAGACTTTGTTTGTCTCCAACTAAATGCTGAGAAACTGCAGGCAACTTACCCAGACTTCACAAAATATAAAAGCCTCAGAAATTGGACATTCCAGTTTCACATGTTCATCTTTTGCATTTGTGATACAAACCCGCACTATCAATCCAACTGCTTCACTTATCACTATGCAGGCCGATAACTGACACTCAGCCATGCATGGCACACCCAGTCTTGCTATCAAATATTGCAGCTCTGCTTGTTAACATCGACTCTTTCCTGGTTCGAGTAAAAACAAAACAAAACAAACAAAACAAACAAAACAAAACAAAAAAAGAAGTGCACGTGTCTGTGTCCTCACTACCTTGTGCTTTAATAAAAAGCTCCTGCTCTATCTTACCCAGAAGAATGCACCCGTCACATGAAATAAGCAGAGAAGTGGGAACAATGTGGGGCTTTTTAGGTCCTGTGCCACAGCCTCCAAGACACTCATGCAGAGCAAAGGAACAGCACTAAATGTGTGAGCAGGAAAACAGACAGACACAGCTGATGAAAATGTGCATGTGAAAAAGCATGCCAGTAGAAAACTGTGCTCCCTGTGGTGAAAGCGAGTGTGTGTCGCTCTTTGTGAGTGGCGCGGGTCAGCTGTTGCTCTTGGCTTAACGGCACAGTGACACCCTGTCTTCATTTTTCTTTTGGACCACAAACACAGCTTTTATCAAAATGCTCCATTCCCCATGAGAACAGCAGAAACGCACACTTGCATTTGGAGAAGCCAGGTGCCTTAAAACAACATTGTGTCAAAAAATACTTCGCTCCTGCCTGACTGAGCAATTAATGGCACTTTCCATCCACCACCTTTCCAAGAAATAAGGTGCCATTGTCCTAAGTACCTTTAAATTGTACACAACATATAATTTAAACCCAAGCTTGTGTTTTTAAATGACATGAACTGAGTTGTGTAATTTACAGCTCTCATAAAATGTAGCATTTTATTTAAGCTAATGTTTTGCTCGCAAACACAATCGTTTTCCTATAGTAGCTCCGTGAAACCGTCTGCAGTTTTATTTCTTCTCTCGTCTTTATAACGCTGGATTGGAAAAAGTGGAGGAGGGAGTGAGTAAGAATGGCAGGCAAGCAAGAAAGCAGGAAAAAAAAATCTAAGGGCAGATTTACATGCCACTTGATATCAACATGAGATTTGCTTTCATGCAGCTTTAAATAGCAGCAAAGTTGTGCTAAAGAAATATGAAATCGAATCATTCATCCATCCGTCTTATTCAGCTTTGTGATGGTGCCGGAGCCCAACCCCCTCATCATCAGACGAAAAGCGTGGTGCATCCTGCTGGACAGGTCACCAAACCATCACAGAGCCACACAGTAACAAACACGACAAACAACCATGTACACTCACATGCATAACTACAGATCATTTAGCATCAATCAACCCGCTGTGCAAAACCCAGGCAGGCATGGCAAGAACATGCAAACTCCACACAGGAAAGTCCCATGATTCAAACCAAGATGCTGTAACCCCCAGCAAGGCTCAGACAGTCATTGACATGAGGGAAAACGTATACGTAAACACAATTCTGTTACATCTCCAATTCACACGGCCTGCTCATAGCGCCTCTGTAGTGCCTTTATTCCACACCACTGCACTGTGCGAATGCCACAGGAGGCAGAATGGTGTAACATTTTTTTGCGCAGGTACACCACATCTGGAGGTAGAAACAGAGGTGGAACTGGGCGAAATGAGTGCCGTGTGCCATTGGCATCATGGAATGGTGTAAGGGGGTCACAAGGCACAAGGATGGCTGCAAACTCCACGCAGACCATGAAACCAGTCCATCCATGGAGACACTGGGACACAGCCCAGTGGCCATCTGACAGCATTGATCAGGGGGGGGGGAAAAAAAAAAAAAAAGCATCGAGGATGCACAGACCAACTGCAAAGTAGCTGAACTGGCCTTATTACAAACATTGCACTCAACTTGGTACCCAAGTTACCGGTTGAACTGTGCTGCCCTGTTGTCATGAGTTACCTGGTTGAGCCTCCACCTGCTGAAGCCAGGCCACTGTCTTCCTCCTGCTCAAGTCAACTGGTGTTGTAGCATCCCCAATGGCAGCAGCAATGGGAAAACTGAGGCCAGTGCTACTGTGTGTGTCGCATGACAACCAGGTACAACGTTTATTTTTAACTGCTGTTTATTTAGCATCATGTTTTATTCAACGAGGACTAAATAAAGCAGCCAGTGACCAGAAATATCATGGACTTGTTGCTGACTGTTGACTACAAAGTAGAGGAAAGAAACCAGATTGCTGAAATACTTTGAGAAATGGTGGGGACCTCCAGCTCATCTTTATGCCACAATCGCTGTGTGAAAAGTGGCTAAAATGACTTAAGGAAAATGTGTAGGATGCTTGTTTCAGCACCACAGTTCATCTGGAAAGGCTCATTTGAACTGGACGTCGCCTCAGGAAGAAAACATTTATACACACGGAGGACAATTTTAGTTTTTAATCTATAAACAAAAATCAAGCATCTCAATTTCATGGATATACAAATTTCATATTTTTTAATCAGTTGAACTTTAAGAAGTTCAGAAAAGAAATATGACTTCTAATCATCCAAAGCACATTACAACTGCTGTTTAAATGTGGCCCAATTAGCCAAGTGTTAAAAATTACAACATGAGGGGTATTCTCTCAGCCCAGACAAGGCAGCCAGAGATTTGTTTGCCAAATAACAAATGCTTGTTCAATTACTGTCACCTGCCAAAAAATGGTTGTAAATATTGCTGTAGGCAGGCAGGGCTGGCTGGGGAAAACAGCCTCAAGCTCTTGGGCCAAACAGACTTTTGGCTGCTCAGAGCCTGGTCGTTTCTCCTCACCCTTTCCAACCTTACTACATGGCTTTTCCACCTGACTCGCTTTAGCTTTTCAACTTGTGGCAGAAAACAAGAGCACATACTATTACTTTTTACTTGCACAAGGCTTAAAAAATGAAAATGAAATCAACAAATTTCCATAATTTGCAAGCCCTCTGCCATTAAAGCTGCCCACACTGTCCTGTTCTTAGAATAAATGGTCCAAATATATGTACAGTTTTACACCTACACAGACAAGCGCTCCCAGTCTGCCAGCCTGGAGCATGCTGTCAAAGGTTTCAGCGAGGATGCAAAAGAAAAGGTGAAAGATATAAGGAAACACTGCGGAGGCCCTGCTGCAATGAAACCCTGAATAATATGGTATTTTCCATCAGTTGCCATTTGTATCTATATCTTATTCAGCACCACCTTCCCTTTACTGCTTTCTGTCTATTATCAGCCAGCATATCAAGATGAGAACAAGCAAAGAATAAACTTAGGCTATTTCTGATTGCCTAATAAAACAGTGTTTCTTTCAAAATTCTTTCAAATCTATAAGCACTACTAGACCGCCACCACTGGAGGACCTCTGCTGTCTAATGAGATCTGGGAAGGCAGGAGGGGATGAATGAGCAGCAAAACCGTTCTAATTTCAATAAACCCATGTGGCCTTTGAAAAATTTTAGTCTCAAGTTCTTGATAAATTAAGTGTCAAGGAGCCATTGGTGGCATCCTGTGTGGTGGAAAAAAGATATACTCAGCAGATTTAAAAATTAACCTTCTCAGGAGCGGACTCTCACCTGTCAATTTTCAAAGGTCATGTTGACTGCGTGGCCAAATACAGTAATCCCTCACACTTTGCGGTTAATGGGGGCTGTGACACCCCCCCCCCCGGAATGGTGAAAACCACGAAGTTGATGTACATGTATATGTACATACAGTATTTGAAATTTTTTTCAAATTTTTTTTTCTATTAATATTTTTGAAACATCTGCGAAGTACTGAGACTGCGATTGCTGAGACCGCGAAGTGTGGGGGATTACTGTAGCGCTAACAGAGTTTGTGAACCATTTCAACAACACTCTCATAATCTCATGTGAATTTGACAGCAATTTTAATGCCAGGCTTATTTATTATATTGGAAGTAAGCAAAAGGTAATAAGAGTTTGTGGACTGGTAACACACCCCATTATGCATATAAACATAATGCCAAAATAAAGAACTCAATCCCTCTTACAGGTAAAGTGGCTTCTATGCTTCATTGAGCATATTGTGATTCCCCCAGCCCTGCTACGTTTACTCAATTTAGACAAGAAATTACATTGTGGCAGGAGAGAAGATAGGGGCACAGAGAGGAAAGAAGGAGGATGAAGAGAAGTGAGCAAGATTAGATTTAAAACAGTCGGAAAGGTCTACCATGAAACCAATGAAGGGGGTGGGAACTGATCAAATGAATTACAGGATTAGTGCACAGCACAAGTCCACAGGAAAGAACCCCAGCAGGGTATTACCCCAGCTCTAACAGCAAGCAGAGGAAAGGTAGACAATGAAAAAAGAAAAAGCAAGACAGAAAGGAGGACAAAAAAAAACGAAGAAAAAAAAAAAAAAAAAAAACAAGAGCATGCAGGAAATGGACACACAAGCTTAATCACATTAACAGTGACTAGAGGAAGGATGGACAAAGGAAGGAAGGATGGAGCAGAGCTGTAAGACAAAGCCATATTGGAAATAAAGTCTCATTCTGTGAGCTAAAAGGTCAGCATAGTCACAGTATGCATGTGTGTGTACTTTGCAGACCTTGGACTCTCCAGTGGCCCCAACCTGCTAAGTAGAGGAGGTCGATAGTGCATTACTGAGACGGGAAGAGGTGGGGATAGGAGGGGAGTGGGTGCTGCTCCCTGTGTACAAGGTCCTGTCTGTCAAAGTCTGCTGCAGTGGCAGGGCTGTAATCTTCGCTGTGAGTCAACATTCTCCCTCATCAGTGTCTATGCGTGAGTTTGATGGGAGGACCGGGAAGAAAGCTCGAAGAAAATTATCTTCAAAAGATGTAGATTTTGAATCTCACAGCTTCAGTCGGCCGTTTGCTGCTAGGGCAGACATTACATCATGAGGCGTGGCTTGGGAATGATGTGGGAAAGATTCTCACATCCGGCACTCATTCAAATCCCAAATTCCCTTCCTTCCATTTCAGCAACAACTCTCGTGGATTAAGCTGAAACACGAAGCTTGACTCACGAAGCCAAGATGGGGAGCATTGTGATTATACCTTCACTTTCCTGTGTGGAACGTCATTGATTTAAAAGATAGCAAAAGGACAGGCATATAAAAGAAGCAAGAGAAAGAGAGGACTGGTGAGAAAATTAAAGAGATGGAGCTGCGAGACACCGAAACTGCATACTGGCTGGCAGTCCTGCTGAGGGCTCGCAGTCGGTGTGCACAAACACACACAGTTATTCACTCAAACACGCTTCCATACACGCAAAGCTGGCCAAGGCATCTGTGCTTCAGACCCGTGTGATTCAGGCTGATGAGACGATGAGCAGTCGCACAGAGAGAAATCAAGTCTACGTGAAGGAAGAAGTGATCCTGATGTTCTGCCAGCAAATATGGCTTCATAGCAGCAAGTACATAACTTGTCAGATAGATATTCACACGGAGACATGGACACAAATGCGCAATAGCAGAGGGTCAAACAAATATCTATGCAGTGCATCTTTTAATCTTCAGATTACAGCTTGCACTTGTACCTGTAGCTAATGTAACATTGAGACACTCAGCAGATCATGGCTCAAATCCAATTTCTCCCTCGGCTGTGTCCCTCCATTATGCGTGCAGCATGGAAGCAAATGACATTTTTTTTGTTTGCAAATCGAAGGATAGTGGTTATCTAGCCTTCAATATGGCCCCTTCATGATCAATTTAAACGGCTAAATGATCCTATTGATGCAGCCAAGTGGAAAGGCTATGAAGGTACTACTACATAACTTTATCCAGACAATAAAAAAAAACATAAAATAAAATAAAAAATGAAAATGGGCAGAAACATATGTAAAAACATAAATGTTTTCCATCCTCAAAGATACTGAAAACTCCATATTATGGTAGATTGTGGGAAGTACAATATACAAAATCACATTATTTAAACTGTAAGTATTGATTTACTGTTGTAGCTGCTGCAGGTGTGGGTTAGTTTCAACCACTTCTTACACAGTAGTATCACAATGATTAATGAGAGAGGAGGAAAAGTTCTGATGCACACATCTGTTTCCACTTGTAAGTCTTGTACCTCAAAATTTTCCTTAAGCATAGTACCTGAGTGATCGTTTTCAATTACTTTCCACCACTGATCTACGCTTGTATCAAGCCATTTTGAATGACTAGCAGATTTACCACCTCTAAAGTGAAACACCCCATATTCCACAGCAACTCTGATCACTTTACATTCCATTAACCAAAAGAAAGCTTTGACATAAACCTGCTTGACTGCCCTTAAAGCCCTGCTGACTGCTGTAAATCCATATAAGAGCATCAGAATTTCAACACTGTAGAATAAACAGCCCTCCCCCAAGCAGTGTCCCAACTTTACAAACATGGAAAAGATGCGCTGGCTCCAGCTCTGACTGTCCTTCTCTAATGACCCCTGGACTCTGGGGTCAAGAGTTCCCTTTTTGTTACAGTGGTTTAACCACAAAAACACATTTATTAAATGTACACATTTCTTTACTTGTACAAATAACTCACTGTCCAAGATCAAACTGCTTAGACAAGATTAGAGCATCATATATACACATGCAAAAAACTTCCTCAGCTGTAGACACATGGTTTCACCACAAATACCAAGAGTGGAGAAGGGTTAGCTCGGAGGGTTCAAAGCAAGCTCAAAGATGAAACCTAAACAGCCAGGAGGATCATGCTCGGCTAAGCAATATGGCGTCACGGCCACATTAAACTCACTCGATTTATAGGCCACTTTATTGGGTCTCCTGAATGACTCAACCCAAATGGGCTCTTAATGATTCACGGAAACACAGAAGTAAAGACCCATGCAATGTATGCACGGTCACTCGTGAGTAAGGACAGACTGTGCTTTGATATCACAGAGAGAGAGATGCCAGCTAGGGAGAGAAGAGCCGGAAAGTGGGGTCAGCCACGTGTCAATCAGCGCCTGAGCGGTCTGGTTAAAAGGTCTGCACGTGTTTAATATGTCAAACTGAGACCACAGACTGCAATGTGTCCCGACTCAATCCCCTCCTCAATGGCTTCTTATATGAAAACAGTTTTGTCAAGTAATCCGTTTAAGTGATTAATAGTTGGGGGCAATACCATCCTGACATATGGGGGGGAAAAAAAAAAGTGTTCCTTTGACTCAGACAAGCTACAAGAGACAGAAGCACTCCAAACCACAAATGAGATTGAGATATTCACCACAGACGGAGCTGCTTAAGAACAAAAAAGACTGTATTTTGTCCTTCCAGTTCATCTCTATCCTGTTTTGCTTATTTTAACGTACCCCAACCCAATGGTGAGAGGGAAAACTGGAAAAATTGGAAAACTGTGTAAGATGGATTCAACCAAGATGTTTAACTGCAGAGCTGATGACAATGAAATTATTCTCTCCAAAGATCACGATGGAAGGCCATGTCTCAATAGTAACCATTACATCACCAATTACTGCTGTCTGGGAAATACCTTCAAGACTTTACTGGTGTTTGCCACTGGAAATTAAGGGCATCACAACAACAACCACCACAACAAAGACTAATAACTTCATTTAGCTGACTCAATTCTATGTTAGAGTCACGGTGCAGTCACTAACAGCTATGGTTATGGTTGGACTGACGTAAGGCCAAGGGAGAGAAAAAAGGGAGAGGATGGGTGAAGGTGAATCCAGGTCCAAGTCAGAATCCCCTGAATCATTTTCATGTCAGTGACATTGTTTAATAAAACTCAGAGAAGGTTTCTCATGAGAAAACATATGTGCACAGCAGTGAGGCATGGTGCGCTGAAATAGGCAAAAAAAAAAAGACTATAAAAGGAATGGCTTCAAATGAACTGGTGGAACAAAGTAGTGAAAATGGTGAATGCACAGCCATGCTGTCATCAGGCCCTGAAAAATAGAGCTGATGGGTTTCCATTGGCCAGCTTTTCAAAGCTGCACTCACTGCGTCAACTTTAAGTTAGGGGGAAAACCATAGTGGTTAATATAGTTTGCCTCTGACGTGCACTGTATGAGAGCATCTTGAGAGCAAGATAAAGGGGACTATCTTGATTCCAAATTCATCTCAAAATGACTTGTTTCAACCTGTCAATGACCCTTTATTCCTCCTGAACACTTATCAATGGAGGAAACTTGTTTCTCCTCCTTTCCATCTGTCACGCACACCCACGCAACCAAGCAGGAAAAGTGACAGAGTAAAATCTGACAAACACATTTCCGGAGCGCATGGCACATTCAAGACTTTGAATGAGGACATTTAGAACCAGCCACAGTTTTATACTGCTGTTCATGAATTTTATCTTTATATGCTTTTGTTCCTTTTATAAAAACAAGTCACAAATGTTCTTGCATGCACCTTTATCTCTGCTGAGCAAAAGGAGCAAGTTGTGAATGGCCTGCAATGCACTGATCCTGTTCTAAAAGCTGAAAATGATATACATTCACAAGCACAAAGGATTAGTGAAAGAAATTGATTATAGTGTCCTGAAGAAAAATGTTTACGTTCATCCATGCAAAATTAGTCAGTCTTAATCTATCACATCCCTTTTATATCATATTGACAGGCTGGGAGGAAACCTGACTCAATAGACGGGAATGTGTTGCCAGTGACGTGGCATTAGGTGTGTGTTGACGCAAGGATGTTGAAGTTCATGGGGGCATTTTTGGGATTCCTCAGGCTGAGCATTTACTTTGCCCTGAGAAATTTTTACAGCAGAGTAAGATAACCAGTGAGGTTATCTTCAGTATTGTAACACTTGGGGTAATGTTGTCATACTGATTGTGAACTCTATACGCTCACTGAGCTGGAGAAAGTGTGACTCTGGCCCTCTAAAACCACATATCCCAGAAGGCCCCTGGGGATTTGTTGACCACTGAAAGTCTGTAGCCAACAGTCTCTAACCAGACCCACTGGGAGGAGTAACAGAATTAGTACAGAAGAGTCCACATGGGAGTGCGTGTGTCTGCGTTTCTAAATGTGTGCCAGAGCTCGCACAGGCAAATGCTGCTGTGCACTGGAGACAGGTTAACTGCCAGTGTCTGCACACAGCGGAAGATGAGCCAAAGAGCTGCCGCCCCAAACATCCGTTATTTAGAGAGTTGGCATTGATCTCCTTCATTCCTCCCATCGTCTCCTATTCACCCTCTCTCGACACCTGCTCCCTCTCTGCTTCAACTCCTCCCCTGTCTCCTGTTTGCCCACAACTTATTCTCTTCTCCCTCCCTCTTTCAATGTCTGCCTACTAGGGCTGTAGCGATACACTAATCTCACGATACGATACGATATATCTGGCTCACGATACGATATATATCTTCCAATACATTTACATCATTTTCTGAAAGATTTTAACGGGACAAAGTGATTTTGGTGACATCTTGTGAGTGTTGCCAATTACTTTGTTTGAATTAATTGAACTGAAAGCATCAATTACACATTATATGGCTGACAGGCAGCTTGCAAATGCTGGACAAAATGAATAAAAGACAATAGGATAGCGGGGCTCCATCACGTTCACCATGCGCCTAAAGCCGGCGTTTTCCACCACTGAATACGGTCTCAAATCCTGACAAATAAAGTAGGGAATGGACTCTGTAATTTTCTGCGACCTAGGTGAAGTAGATGAAAACTGGTGGCATTAACCACCGTCACTGCCCAGCGTGGTTTGTTTCAGATTGCGCCCCAGCTTCTTGGGCTCGCTATCAGTTAGCATTACCTTGTCCGGTGGTGACGCGTTTCAGGTGGGCTCGCAGGTTGGTGGTATTTCCAGAGTACTTTACGTTTGTGTGACACAGCTTGCAAACCGCCATACTTTTGTCTAAATCTTCACTATCCTTTATCTTTTTAAAACCGAACTGCTCCCACACATCTGCTTTTAAGCACGCAGGCGCTGGGTTTATACTCGCCGCCATTCTCCTGACTGGCTCAGCTCTAGCTGGAAGAGAATCAAGCTGGCTTCTGGATAACCTGTTAGAAATGCTCTACAGCGACATAAGCGGCTGGCAGGACTTAATGGCTCTTTGCACTTTGCAGGAAGAGCACCCATGCGGGACACGGGGGTTTTGAAGGGAGCCTAGATATCGATACCTGCGGCTGAAATATCAATACTCCCTGGGGAAATAAAATATCTATCTATCTATCTATCTATCTCAGAATCGATAAAATCGCCCAGCCCTACTGCCTACCGCCCCCTTCTTTAATAAGCCACATCAGTTGGCAGCTAGCTCTATAATATTTATATATAAAAATGTCACTCCACATCAAATTCAAAATACAGTTTTTCCCCTGCCCTCCTCCATCCCCATGTAAGTGCTGGGTTGATGAAGAGGGGAAGCCGTTTTGACTCAGTAGCCCAGATGATACGTTACTGATAGCCATGCAAACAACATGAAAAAGGCCCCTTTTAATCTTTTCCTTTTTCCTCTGCTCCATTTCCCAAGATTGTTTTCCCACACAGTTAGTGCCCTTGCTTTCTGCAGTATGATAGAAATCTCAGAGGTCTGCCCCCACCACACACACACACACACACAAAAACCACAATAAAACCACTAAATAGGAAGTTTTCCCTAGTTTGTAATCAACAATCCTGGTCCCATTTACCACTAAAGCTTCACAGTTTGGGCAAGGATGATTTCCTGTCAGGAAAATCCAGGAATTCTCTGTGTGAGCAAGATTCAGTGGGAAGAAATGTTTGGACACTGAAGCCTTTGTGAGACAGCCTGCACACCGACACTAGAACTAGTCCTAGATCTGCATTTGCACCATACTGCTGTATAGGCCAACAAAATAGTATACACTCTTTTTGTGTACTGCTGTTGCAATCAACAACAAACAAGCTGTGAATGAAGCAACCAAGTAAAGAAAAAGCAACATGATTTTCCATCCTTTTTCCAGACTTTTTTTTTCTTCCACTTTCTAGTTCCTCAAGCTGCGACAGATGTTCTTCAGGAATGCAAAAAGTATGCTCAATATCACAAAGAAAATCTCAGTATAAATGATCTATGGACATAGTGAAACCCATACGCACAGACAGAGCATGAAGTAGAGATATCCAATCATTGTCATCAAGGTTATGTGCATTCCAGGACTTATTTAAAGAAAAAAAGAACACATTGGTGACTACATAAACACTTTTCTACTTCTCTGTAGGACTATAAGCTTTCTTTATAACAGTAGACCACATCACAATGAAGCGAGATGCTGATGCGTATCATCTCAGCTTTGCTCAGCACAATAGAGGAGTATGTGTCAGGGCATTTACACTCATACTAACTGAACTCTACCTAGTTTTCACATCTCCACTTGTCTCCCAGCTCACACCTGCCACTTTTCCTGCAAAGTGAACACCTCTTAATTCAACGGAAAGCCTATACGGTGAGAGCAAATATGGCCTGTTGCTTCAAACAAACACCGCTTCCCTTCTCGCACACACCTACGCATGCTGCCACTCATTCTGCCTCACAAGCTCTCCGAAATTACCATGTACAAGAAAGGGGTGGCTTTCTATATAGACACAGCATGTTGACATTTGTCTTATGTTAGCCATGCATTGCTGAGATCATTAACAGTAACACCGTAACAGGTAAAATGTCAGCCTTTCCTCCCAACCATAGAATTTCACAGAACTATATGGTAAAAATCTATTCGAATGAAGCTGATTCACTGAGTAAGTACTTCCCTGAGCTTTATTTTTTATGAAAAAAGAAAACTGAAAACCTACGTGGAATACGTTTCTGGACAATTAAGCGCAGTGCTAAAGAGCTCGGAATCACACGTAAGAGATTTTGGATATGAGTACTTTTCGGAAATCCAGTGGTGACGAATTAAGCTTTCCCCTCTCTAGGTGTTTGATGTTTGATCGATGATGGAGGCTTTTCTTGCCAACTGTGTCATAATGAAACTCATTTGAAATCAGGTAGTCTTCTAGTCTTCCTGTCAGTATGGCTGGGGAGAAGAAAGAGGTGGTGCAGGGGAAAGTGTAATGACAAAGATTAAAATATTTGAAAGTCATGCATCATGAAAGCACATTTGAACCCCCCCCTTTATAAAGTTATGTCATGTGGTTCATCCTGGAAAGCAAATGAGCAGACATTTAGAATACAAATTCCTCTATTCTAGACCTGCACATAATTTGCTTCGATGTTTAAGACAGCTTTTTTTTTTTTTTTTCAAATCACCAGTTCCCAAAACTTCAATTCAAAGTAGTTTGAATGTCCAAACCGCAGGAGGCCAAGAAAGGGGCCCCCATACTACCCCTGGGGAAACCCTGTGCATCTTTGCGTGCCAGGCATCTCTCACGCTGGTTTGAATAATTAACTTGGGGCCTGTTTATCCTCTGGGCTTATTCAGAGTTGCTGGACCGTTGACTCACCCTTTAATTCCTTAAGATTTGGGCTAAAAGTGGTGAGGCAATGCTAGGTTAAGAGGCTGCGCTAAAACATGCCACACACTTTTTCCTCTTCAGAGAGTGAAAGTTTGTGGTTTGTGGTGATCGTCATTTCAGAAGGAAAGCAAGATTGAAAGACTGATGCTAAGTGTCTCCGATCTGTTCCCACTTACCCAAAACATGGGGATTTCTGCCAATTTATGTACGTGTTTTCGAGTCTCGGTAACAGAATAATCAGATAGAACACAAATATGATGACAAAAATACATGAACAGACTTGACAGTAATGGGAAACATAGTCATAGTAGAACACTCAATGAATGGAATTTGTGAGTTTGTTCTCTTCTTAAAAACTTTAAAGGAGCAGTGCACAAATTGTTGACATCCCATGGTGAAGGTTTTAAAAGTAGCCAACAATCACCGCTCAAGTTCACTGAGATTTTTAAGAAATGTTATATATAGCTCTCTTTAGGTCCTGCAATTAAATCAAGTTCAGGTTGGGACTTTGGGCAGCTGCAACAACGTGATTCTTTTGTTTTTCAACTGTTTGATTTGATACAGTCCTTGAGATCACCGCCATGTTGGCCTTATTTCAGTCGAGCTTTAGTTGTCAGACAAAGGGCTTTACATTTGATTACAGGAAATTTCTGTATAAAAGTCAGTTGATAAAACAACTGTATGATAATTATGTAACCAGGATTCATGGTTACAAAACAGGAAGTCATCAGGTGCATTTTAGACAAACATCTCCACACTAGCCTTGTTTGCCCAAAAGGACATTTTTCCAGGTCATGTGACTCCAAAGTGTTTGGAAATGGTTCATAACTTTTATAAGCCTGATGGGTTGCAACAACCACTCCATTACAAAAAGGCTGATGTTTTTCCAACCTGGCATTATGTTAACATGTCAACACACACCTGAATTTTCCAAATCAGTAAACTGTCAAGATGTAGAATTAATCATTTATCATTTGTTATGGTAGCACCTGGCTCCTAGGTACCATATTCATTTCAGTAGAAGCAAAGATGTGCTACCACCCCCACATCCACACAGCTTCTGCATTTTAACTTAGTTTTTGTTCAACAAAACTCAGTGTACATATGCCATGGTGCTGTTGTTCATCTGGAGCTTCAATTGTAAGCTCTAAACAGCAAGACGGCCTATGGCAGCAAGCACGTACAAAAGGGAAAAAAAGGCACTCTCTCCCATCTTTAGGAAATTGTTTGTCAAAGACTGCTAAGCCAAACAACACTTAAAAATCCAAATCTTATGTATCTAATGTGTATCTTATGTGTATCTAAATACAGGGCACAAAGAGTATTTTTTTAATGTTTTGCTATTTGTACATTTTGATTTCTCTGTCTCTATAAGAGACAGCAAAAATAAATGTTGCTCTGTCATAGTGTACAACATATCCAAGGACATAGCTCAGAAGCCATTACATAGTATTTAGTGACCTCTGGTTTCACTTCCCATTAGCTTTTTAGAGCCATGAGAATACCCAAGAGAGAAGAGGGTGGAGCCATGGCTTTACTGTCAAGGCCCTCACATTTGTCAGTTTTCTCAGGAACACACAACTTCTACATTTTCCCATATGGTCATTTCTTTACATCGAACGTAATCAAATTAAGTAGGCTGCCTACTTAAACCTCCATATCAAAAGGGAGGACAGCTTGAAAGGTTCTAGTTAACCTCTAACTTTCAATAGACCTCTGGAGAGATGACGCTTGGTGAGCTGCACAAAGTGGTGTGTAGTTAGTTACATGTGCAATAAGTGTCAGGGTTTGCGTTTGTATCCCATTCATATACAAGAATTTAAATGTCCTCTTAGCGCTTTCTTTAAATCAAAATGTAATCAATCTTAAAATCAATTAAGCTGTATTATAATGCCCATATTCATGCACTGTAACATTAACCCGCTCACCTTACCCCTGCCCTGAGTCTATCCCACTCTCCCACCTGCTCCGCTCCCAGATTACCCATCAATCCCATTTCATTCTTTTGGCTCAGAAGACCCACCAATGAGAAGGCAGGATGCGGAGGAATATGATAGTAGATTGGCTCATGGCAGGGGGGGAGGGGTGGAGCAGCTCAGCCATCCCCTAACAACAGCAGTGAGCTGTGAAATGAGTATGAGAGACAAGGAGAATTCACTCATCCAGTTTCCTTCGCTGTAGTATTCCCACTTCCCCTCTTCCTTTCCATCGCTTCCCTTCCTCTCGTGCCAGAGACCTGTTTTTCCTCTGCATTTCTCTTGCACACTTGCTCCATTTCAGAAAGTGGTTTCCCTCTCCGGTGTCCCTCTTCCCTCGCCCCTTTCACTGCTGTCAGTCTGCATACGAGTGCTGACTCTGCTGCTCGCAGCAACACCAGACAGAGCTCTGCTGACACTTCAGCCATCTCTTACACAATCTCAAAAATACACAGTTGCTCGATGCTGCTGAAACCAGGGAGGTCAGGCTGTCTCCCATCGGAAGGAAACAAATTACACACTGCAGCACACATGCCCACACATAAGTGCAAATGTGCTCACAAATACACTTATACACACATTGGCAGCTCAGTCTGGGTTGAGCAGGGTCTCCTTCCTGACCTACTTCTTTATTGTCACTCAGAGGCAAACACTGAGCACACTTGTGCTTAACACAAACTCTGCAAGAGAGCAAGCCATAAAACCTGCTGCTTGCATGATGTGAATGTCCAGGACCAAGAGGGGCCCCTAACCTCACAGTCTCCCCCTTTTTGTGGTAATGAGAGAGAAAAAAAAAAAAGTGCCCCTTGTGCAGACTGGAGGTGTTAACAGCCAGCTCCAGCCTCAAGCAGCCATCTTGTCTGTTTGTGTACGTGATAAGAATAGAATCAGTATGAATAAGAAGCAGAAAGGTGGCTTGAGAGCATGTTTTATCACACAGAAGCCTTTTCAGCTTTCTCCAATATGACTGTGATCATTTTTGTCACTTTGTAAGACTGTACTTTTAATTCTTTCACAAGACAGCAGGTCATCCTTTTTCACTGCAACTGTGGACAGAACACAGGCAACCGAAAGGGACCATGACAAGCTTTGTCAGTTACCTTACTTAAGGGAACTCCTTTCAAAAATAGAAAATATCGGTGAAAAATAATCCAACAGAACGCAGATGAACTGCTGAGGCATTTTGATGTCTAAATGACATTTGATTAGAAAGCAAGAGGAATTTTTTCATGGCTTACAGAACAAGTAGAAAAAGAAAAAAAAACTGTCTGTGATGTAGTTTACACACTTGGTTAAAAACATGAATGTCACACCACTGAGACACAGTGAAGTCCAGGTTCTGTTAAGCCCATATGCAACAAAAGAAAAGCCTGATTTCCATTCAAAGCAAATGCTGACCAACCAATCAACAGCAAGAACAGTACCTCTTGGATGACAGTCTATGATTACACACCAATTTAAAAGATTTCCCATTTAAAAAAAAAAAAAAGAAAAAAAAAAGTTACACTGACATGTTGTCTTGGCACATTGCATCTGGATATAAATCTGAGTTTCAATTTACGTCAGAAATCAAGCAGGGTTCCTTGTGCAGAAACTTGAACTAATTTATGTGGGCCCTTTTAATAAGAAGAAGCTTAGAAGGCTGTTTCAGGTAGTTTCCAGACAGAACTTGATTTTTTTTTTAAAAGCACAGAAGTATAATATTGCCGTACAGCTGTTGACCGTGGCCAGCAACAGTCAACGAGTCATAGCTGGTTGATCTCAACTGTTTGTGTCATGACACCTGCAGCCTAAACAGGTGAACATAAGAGAGGAAAGAGAGGTGATTCCCAGGCTCACAAAAAGGTCGCATCACAGACTTCTAACCATTGCACACACAAACACACACAACTCAGGGGGCTTACAGAGGGGGACGCATGTGCCCATTGTCAGAGGGTCTCATGAGCCCCTCACCCCCTTGCTGTTTGAGGCCCTGACAATGGCTGCATTGATAACACCTACTAGTGAGAAAGACACCAAAGGAAAAGGAGAAGGAACAAAAAAGGAACAAAGAGGAATGGAAGGGAAATGGCATTGCAGTCTGTGAATGGATGTCCATTCAGATCCTTGCCACGCAACGCATTTCTACCATAATGAGAGGGGATTCTTGTGTGAGAGCAACTTTTGCCTTCTTTCACAAGACCAAAAAAATAAGCAGCCTATTCACAATGAAAAAAAGAGCTACATTTAGAAAAAGGAAAAAAAAAATATCAATAACCTTACAGTGACTGACTGTTACCAGTCAGTCACTGATTCAATTAGCCAGTTAGCCATCTCATGATGGGTCAGGCTGAGCACGAACACAATAAACCCTGCCAGTGAATGACAGCTGCCTTCATACATCAATCAGTGTGACAAGTTATTCATTCATCACCACCCTCATTTATGGAAATCGTATGCAAACTCGCTGTCAAGCACTAGATGCATTTACAAGGGTACTCCCACAAGATTATTTTCTGCTTTTGCAGTGTATCAGCAAACAGATCATTTTTATGGGAAGCTTTTCACTAACAAGAGGAGAGAAAATGATAAACTGCACTCAGTGGAGACACACCTATGTATTTCTGAGTACAAGTGCACAAAGAAAAGAGTATTAAGATTACTGTCAAAACAAAATGAAAAAAATAAATGAATAAATAAATAAAACCTTCTATGCAGAAACAGAGGCCCTTATGAACTCAGAACCACATGCTCAACGAGGAATTTTGGGCCTCGTGCTGACAGCTTACTCCGGATCTGAAACAATAAATTTCTAATCCCCATCAAGTTACAGGGCCCATGTGCACCTCTGGGTCCCATGAATCAGTAAGGGCTTCCCCTCTTTAGGTGCCTCTGTCTGCGACAAGCAGAAGGGGAGTATTCAGTAGGATTTAGTGCAGACTACCGATGCAACAACACGGTAAGTCAACAAAAGACTTGTATGACTCATATGAAGAGGGAACTGACAGATAAATTCAGTGGTACACTAGTGAGAAGATGGACAAAAAAAGACAACTGGACAAAAGAAACAACTGAGCAGTTCAGGCAAGGCTGCAGAGTGGTGGAGTAAACATGCAGCTCCATCTCCCATGACTCCACGTCGGCTACTCACGAGGTTAAATGGCTTACCTGAGTCCTGCTGAACAGGGGTGGGCAAATCCAGTCCTCGAGGGTCGCCGTCCTGCAGGTTTTAGATGTTTCCCTGCGTGAATGGGTCAGTAGCAGGCTTGTGCAGATCTTGAGGACAAGCTCATAGTGATTCATTCACTTGAATCGGGTTTGTTGTGGCAGAGAAACATCTAAAACATCAAGGACTGGATTTACCCTCCCCCACTGTAGATAGCAATTTAGGGCCAATAAGTCTGACCCAAGTTGTATGTGTGTGTGTGTGTGTGTGGTGTGTGTGTGTAGCTCCAGTTCTAAATATGCTAATCAGGATAGAGTACAATGTGTAAGTCGATGTCAACGCTGGGATAAAAAAAAAAAAAAAATCAGTAACATAGGCCAAGTCACTCTGTATGTCAACTGTCATATTTCTATCATGCTAATCAAATTTACAAGTATAACCTCTGGGCAATGTTTAAATGTGTACATAACGTGTCATCTCTCAGATGTTTGCAGGGGAGATATCCATCTACTCCAGTAAATGCCGTGTTAAGGCAAGTCAGCAGCAGTCACAGTCGCTACAACAAATTCACTCCCCATAAAAATGAGCAGTGGATAGATTTCAGTTTGCAGTTTGCCAGAACCATGGGAGGGAGACTAAATGATTATGTTACAACAACACCGTTCCAGCTCTCAGAAAACAACAATCAGGGTGTAGGTAGGATATTGCGGCCAAGTAAAATTAAAGAGGAGTGGGAGCGAGACAGTCAGAGGGAGGGAGAGTGGGAGGCTGATTTCATGGAGATCATCAGGGACTGCAAACATGTTTGGCTGTTTGTCTACAACTCTGGTGCTGAGTGGGGCAGCCAGCGAGCACCCTGCTCTGGAGTACATACATTCACTTTGAGTTGACAGATGGAGGAGGTAAGAGAAAGATAAGCTCCTGTGTCCCAACAGCTATGATGGACTGATCTTGCGCAAAACATGTGTCAATCGCTCTCATTTCAACACACTAAAATGAAAACTCATAAGACAACATTTCCTCACCACCGTGTTGTACCACTTTAAATGGGGGGGAAAAAATATCTGTCACAGCCTATCAAGTCACCAAGTAAAGATTAACTGAGTTGAGATTAACTGAGTAAGTGAGTTGAGTATGGGTCAACAAGGAGATAGGTTCATCAGTTAGGGTGACTGTTACAGTAACATGAAAAGAATGAAAAGTAGCACCAAGTTTTAAAAAATGCTAAGAAGGTGAATTTGACTCAAGATGGTTATGCCAAACTGCACATGGTTTTATGAAATATAAAAGCAGTTTTGCTCCAGTGCATGTATGCGTTAGAGCTCCTACACACTAAATGATTTTAGGCTGCCGCAGACAAAAAAAAAAAAAAAAAAAAAATTGGCACATGTAAATGTGTTGTTTACTGTTGGCACATACTGATTACACAATTCTACCCCCCCTCCCCCCCGCATCAGTTGAAGTCTATGATTCAAGAGGGCTGATCATCCTACAATATGCGCATACAATTCTAGACATCATACCCAAGTAGAGTGTGAGATATTATGATCTTATGCGACTGTCGACATCGAGCAGTGTATAGGAGCCCTTAAAGTGAGGGGAGAGATACTACAGGGAGTGGACAGCAGGGTAAGAAAGGTGAATAATAGCACTGGGACAGTGAGGACAAAGAATGAAGGTGATGCATGAGAGGCAATTAGGTGGCATCAGAAGAGCCAGCAACCTACAAAAGAGTGAATCGCCCACTCCATTACAGCAGGCACCATTACTGGTGGTGGACCTCAAAAGAAGCTTGAATGGGCTCACACATCTTTGTTTAAAAACGTACATAGTAGGCTGCTCACACGGGTTGCAGCGTAGCTACTTTGCTGATCTATCAGGAGGTAAATAAGGCATAAAGGTAAAGTCATGATTACAGTTCTAGATTTACATACCTTTCAGATTTGTTTTGAAATTATTATACGATGCAAATTAATTTTACTATAAAACACCAGATAAAGCAGAAATGTACAAGTCCAGAAAATCTATTATTATTATTATTTCTGTTATTTCTGTTATTATTTCTGTTATTAATAATTTGTATAACTCCCGTGAGCCAAGTGACATGCGTGAGACCTTTTTGACTCAAAACAAGTAAGAGACAACTGCTGATTAAAATACAACAATACAAACAGAAAATGAAGACTCTTGGGCCAATAACTAAAATGAGACACTGCTTTGCCATAAGTATATCAACACAAACTTGCCACTGTCCCACCGTATTCATATATTTTCTTTTTTAGATAGTTTGAATGAACACAATATTATCAATGTATGCATCACTTTCAACTTAGAATACGAGCAGAATGAAAAGCTACCATCATATGGGATGTAACATTATGAGTAATATGAAATTCCACTCTTGATTTCTGTGACTAAACGATAGGGCTGCTTATTCATATTAAAAATGATTGTCAACAACGGCAAAATAAATGATTTATTGACAGGAAATAGGCCCTAATCATAAGTTGTGAAAGTTAACTGGTTTCTGTTGACTAATTATGGTTTATGGAGCACATCACAACATCTGGTTATGACAAGGAAAGAGATGACTAAATAAGGAACAGTATTAGGAAAAAAAAAAAAAGGTACACTTTCTATTCCATGAAAGGGCTCCTAAAGTAGTTATGTCATTTTATGTTCTTCATCAAGTTCGCATTCTATATGTAAATGAGTCTTCATGAATTTCTCATGAATTTTTTTTTTTTTTAATCAAATGCATACACACTCACTCTGCACGTTCATTTTTGTAACAAAAAATGTCCCTTCTTGAGTACATTTTCTCAGTTTCACAATAAAAAAAAAAAAAAAAAGACACCCGATTTCTCTGACTCACATGGTTTTGAGACAAAGCTTGTAACTTCAACAGAAGACAGCCAGGAAGCAGATGCTCCAATAATAATCTAGCTTTCCTATTCAATCATTTTCAGCAAACTTTCATCAGTAACTTTCTTCTAGTTGGCCTGCAAATGATGTTTGGTCTATTTCTAAATGACTATTTTCCCACGTGTGAAAGTGAACACGTGTCTATGACAGCCAGGCTTGGAGTCAGCCAGTGGTTAGCTCATTTCCTATCCACATTCTAAAACAATTAAATCCCAAAATAGCAAAGGCTTGCATCAGCCTTTGAGGAGTGTCATGCTTTTTTTTTTTTTTTTTTTTTTTTTTGGAGCTATATTTTGGACAAAGACAGTAAATGTTAGGGGACTTGTAGGCAGGCCTCACATTTAGAGCCATCACTATGGATATTCCACTTCAGATTATCCTTAATTTGATTATTTCTATCCCCTTGGATTTCTTCTCAATAACAATCACAGGTTGTGAATTCCAGGCCTGGCCTCCTACCCCCAGGCCTTGTGATGTTTGATCCAGGGCCAGGGGAGATCAGCCAGACATTCAGCCCTGGCTCTGGCGCCCTTCCCTCAGTGTAGCATGAACTAAAGCTCCCTGCTGTGAGGCCTGGAGGAAATCACACAGCCAGGAGAATTATAACAGCTCTTGTCTATTGAGCAGAGGTTAAAGCAGGGGGAGCAATACCTCTGACACCGACTCTGCATTACTCTCTGTGGAAAGGCATAAGAAGCACCCACTGCTGAAAAAGAAAAATCAATTGGCAAACTGGAAGAGAAAAATCAATACTGCTTTACTTACTTCTCAAGTGATAGTTTTTTTTTTTTTTTTTTTTTTTACATGACAGTTTTTAGGTTAGAACAACCCTAAAAATATCCTCAAAGCACTGAGTGAAGCAGAAATACGATTTTGCCACATCACACAGAAAATTTGTTACTAAACAAACATGACCTATTAAAACAAACAATGGCCAAGCACATTAAAATTGATTTCAGGACAATAAATGAGCAGTGCACCTTACTCATTCTCTGCTTTGGGCTGACCTGCTAAAGATACTGGCCGACAGATGTCACACCAGCTGAAAAATGAGGTGGGTTATAGCAATGATTTGAAAAAGAGCTTCCCTTCTACATCCACTCACTAGTTAACGCTGGACACACATGGCCTCATTGGTCTGCGTCTGTCACCATAGACTTTCAATGGGGTGACAACATCCATCACCCAACTAAACTGTGGGCTTCCCCGTGTCACATGGACTGCGTTGGCTCCGTCGAAAGTTGGGGGATTTTCAACTTTTCCGCGTCTTAATACATGTCTCAGCCAATCAGTTTGCAGGTTTACAGCTAGAGCAAGCCTAAGATGTCGCACACAGAGGCGTGACTAATTCAAAGCACAAAAAAATTATTTGTGTAGCGAGCAGAAACAGATTTGATTGGTAGTTTTTGGTATGACAAAGAAACATCAGTAACACCACCCCTGTGCTTTGCCACAATGCACCTGTGTGTGAATCCAGCGCAACTTCTCTGACATCGGTTCCCCGAGTATGTGCATAGTAGGGGTGCAACGGTACACGGTCGGCTCACGGTACGGTCCGTACCGCGGTTTTTGTCTCACGGATTTCGGTACAGTTTCAGACCACCCGCTACCATAAGATACCGACTTTGCGAAAAGCGCAACTCGCATGTCGCCACGCAAAAGAGTGCTTCCAAATGGTATAAATGTGCGCCCACCTGGTCACATGTGGACGTGGACAAACGGCTCTACCTCTAGATTACGCATCACCGTATTACTTGCATACGTTTTTATTCTCTTGAGGTCAGAGGATGTCTGGTCAGCAGTTGTGGTGGATGTGGGAATAGTCACGGCCTGACATCAGTCTGTACAGCAGTGGCATGATCTCATTCAGATGTCTGCTGTGGAGGAAAACCAAGGAGATCTTTGTCTCTGGTGTCAAGCTGGAAAAGGTTGGATTTGTGGGAATTTATTTCTGATATGTCTGAAACTGCTGGTGGTCGAGGAGGGACAGGAACATTAATTGTTCGTGATCTTTAAATGCGCATCCAATGATTCGTTCTGCAGTATTTTAAAAAGCACATCAGCTGTGCCAAGACGCACAACTGGTAACAACTGGATCTTACGCAGGTAAGATCCGGGTTTAGGGAGGTGGAAGATAGCGTTCTGTTAACTGTTTTCACTCCCTCACCGGTTGTATTCAACAGCAAAACCAAAATGCTCCCACACCAGTGATTAAAAAAAGTTTTTCCCAATTTCTCCGCTACCGCTGGCCATGGCTGCTTGTTTTTTTTTTTCTTTTTCTGCATCTATGACCTGCACCCATCCGGCCAAAGTTTAATAGGCTGGTCACTGTGAGTGAGCGGAGGTGAGTGGACATTGACATGCAGTGGCGGGCCTGTTGCCTAAAAGGCACGCACGCTCATGTGCAAGTCCAATGCAAAGTCATTGGAACATAAATACTGCGGGACATAAAAGCCTGTGTTGTCCCGTGCAGGTCGTACCTAACCGTACCGTATTTTACAGAGTACTGTTGCATCCCTAGTGCATAGCCCTCTAAAACACTACAGTTCAATGTTGGCTCCTCAGAAAGTTAATAAATGGTGTATAACTCCCGCAAGTATGTGCACTTAAAAGTCGATCACGGGAACAAAACTGAAATAAAGAAAACTGTTATGTTGGCCTTTCAATAGATGAAGCATGATTCTCTGAATCGATCCGTGTCCAATATCTGCAGTACAGCAATTCAACTTGGCTCTTCACAAAATGAATCCAGTTCTTAATCTCAAGATTTCATTACAATTTAATTAGGCCGTCCAATACTGCAACTTCTGGCATGCATGAAAGATGCATTCCCACGATGATGAAATCAGTTGTAGCAGCCCATGTATAACATTCTGGTATAAGATGGAGCTGCCTTCAGTTCCTTCTCCATTGTATCATGGAATCAATACTTCTGACTCACTCCTCCTTCCAAAAAAATAAGCGAGAGCTGGTTCAAACAAAATCACAAAAGAACTGTATTTAACTGTGGAGGAATTAGAAGATTACTTTAGGAAAAGGAAATCAAAACAAAACTGACTGCTGACTGAGTGGGATGTCCCAGGTTTAAAAGAAGAAAAGTATTCACCTACTCCATCCTCTCATTACTACAACTGCACCATCAAGCCTTCCCCCTCTAACAAATAAATAACAAAAACACAAATATGTCAGCATAAAAACAGTCTTGTCCTCTCCTGCATAAAGTCTACAAGGCATATGCTGAAAGTATGAGCCACAGCTTATACTTTTTTTTTTAACTATTTTTTTCTCTATTGTATTCTAAGACATTAACAAAGCCTTGCATGAAACCTCTTAACATCTACTTTTTGTTTAAATTGGTTTGTAGGGTCTAAAACATAGTTTTGAAGCACCCTGGCCACCCCATCTAGTGGGGGAGGGGACTGCCATCCTGAATTAAAGTCTCACCCATGAAGGGCCACATACTTGGTGAACAGAGCTGCATTTAAATACTCTTCAACAGAGCAAAGGGCACCATCCTATAAATAGTTCTGCATTTTGAAGAGTCAATAATCGATCAATGACAAAGCTGTATATTTGGAAAAATGTTATCGCTGAAAAACACTGCCATGAAAGATTAAATAAAAAAAGTGATTTATTAGCTAAAGCAGCAAAGTGCCAAAGAGGACCAGAATAGAGCGGCAAGTAGCTTGTTAGGCAGAAACGGACAAATACTCTGTCTTAAAAGGGGATGAGTCATGCATTACTGCACTTGGTAGAAAGCTTGTGAGACTGTAACACATAAGAATTGTTATGAATGAACAGTGAATGGTAAAAATTAACACAATTCTTAGGGTGAAATTGCATGATTCTTTACGACGACTTATCTTCGTGGAAAAATAGTCACACTTACCAAAAAAGAAACAAGAAAAAAGTCTCAGAATTTCCTAGTCTTAATCAAAGTAATTATTAGAAGGTACATGAGGTTTAATGCTGTCTGGCATGTGTTTAGACAGCAAAACTGTGATATTCTAACACAGAAAGGGTCGGGAGTAACAGGGGATCAATACCGACTGAGCCCCTGCACTGTTGCTTCATCCCTCGAGGCTTAATTCACTGGATGTTTAAAGACGACCGAGTCACAATAGGGGATCAGATGGGATTGACCACAGGATGAAAATGTGAGGAGTGTTTATTAAACTGATGTAGCCGAGATGAAGAGCTAGGAGAAGGTGAGCCGAGATCAGGCAAGAGGTTGTCAGAGATGCACATAATGGTTATTAAAAGCTAATGCCAGACTAAGATACAATAGCTTGGTGATTCAAAAAAGGCTGGAAAACAGCCTAATACCTCCTCTTTAAGCTTTACAGGTGCTTAAATCAAAGCCTGTGGCTAAACCGAGTTTTAAACTACAAACAAAAGCACCTGTACATTATGTACTGCATTTCTGTTAAAATAAACTTAAGATTTGGATAAAGATGCCGTAAATTTAAAGTGATGTCTCTTTATTTTATCGTTCCTGAATGTCCTTTATGTGTCCATTTTAAGTCCACAAGACCAAACTGAAGACAAAGCTAAAGCGTTGATTCAGCTTCATAGGGATACTGAATAGATAAGCTGAGGCTACCACTCACTCATTCACTCACACACACACACACGAGCGAGCATGTGTGTTCAGACACACACAAGCACGCAGCCTCTCGCAGCCTGACCAGCTGTCTCTCTCCCCCATCTCCATCCAAACCTGTGGGAGCAGGAAGATATAAATCACTTGAATGAAGACGTGCATGGAGGGAGCACAAGTGGTGTACGTGACACACACGCCCCCAACCGCACTCAGTCCAAACCTGCCTTGTGTTAACCATTATACAGTCATACACACACCTCATATTTAAAAAAAAAAAAAAAAATTCAGTATGTAAGAAAGTCACACCCAGTTTTACGTCATTACTCTTGTAAATGACCTTGCTGCTGATATCTGCACAGATGTTTGACCTGCAAACCAGTTTACCTCACCTACTGTGTGCCGGTGTACACCTCAAGACCTTTGCCCAAGTAATGTGCACTGGTGCCAGCGAAACAGAAACTATGCTCAATGCCGAAGCTGATAAGCGAAGAGGTTGCATTGCATAACAGGGGTTTGTTCTGTGTGACGGTAAAAAAAAAAAAAAAAAAAAAAAGTCTATATTTATATTTATGTAACAGCAAAGAGCTGAGCTGTGATGCATTTGGCCACTCAACATCCTTTGCTGGTCCAACTTGATGTCAGCAGTTCACAAAGCGGTTGTGATGCTGCAGTACACACTATTAGGCCAAGCAAACCTTACTCAAGAAAAAAAAATAAAAGATAATAATAATGATAATAATAGTAGTAACAGCATTTCCTTCATTTCAGTACATGCTTAATAAATGATTAAAGACTGATTTAGAAAAGGCTGGGCAAGCCAACTTCACTACATGAAATTTTTCTGGCACTGCTGGCGAGGGAGAGAGATGAGGCCAAAGGGATGCGAGGCTCGGCCTGCAGCGTGGGATGGCTTATTCCTCTTTGTTTTAAAAAGGGACAGAAAACATGAGATATTCAAAAACCTGCAAAATTTTAACACATTTAAAACATGTTTCCAATACGCAAGGAGAGAGGACTGAGCACATATTTTGCATTTCCCTATTTTCAAAGCTTCTCCTTGTATGTTGTGAGGGAGACACAAAGGCATTTTGCTTAACTTACTATGCTTTGAGTGTAAATTACTGGTCAATCTACACGAGTGTGTTCTTAGCTGGTACTTTGATACACTTTACACTATGCATGACAGCGTATTTGTAGCACGATTGATAAAACGAAGTACAGCATTGATCATAAGCCCCTTTCACAATTTCCATCTTCAACACCCACAGAAGACTTTAAAATAAAATAAAGGGGCAGTAAAACATTGCTTTTTGCATGGGACACTTTCAATTGCCCAGATAACCATGTCACAGAAGGGCTGCAGGGTGAACCCTGCCATGTTGCACGCGTGAGGAAAGGGAGCTTATGAAAGAAGAATTTGCATTGAAACATAAGGTTAAATGAAGCACACTGAGGCTCAAACATGGTGAAAAAACAACCCTGCGACCCTCTCTTCATGGTCCTACACAAGGCCCACATTTCACTCGGACATCCCAAGAACGAGAGAGGGAGATAAAGAAAGGAAATGCGGGGGGGCTTCGCACTCTCCATTCTGTTCCTGCACTCTATTTTTGTTTCCTCTTTCTGTGCACGCCCAACACACACACAGTGCAATGGATATCCAACTTGGTCCTCATCAGTTGTGTGCCTGATGAAACAAACACTGACAGCCTCTTTACATTTGCAAAGGGCCCTGCAGCAGCTGTGCTTGTCCCACACACACACACACACACACACACACACACACACACACACACACACAAAACCTTTGAGTCTGAGGCCTAGCCCCAGCTGGGGCCTACAGGAAGAGCCGATTCTGCACAAAATGGCCCTGGTTGCACTGGCCTGCACTCTGCTGTGTTCTCCTGCTACTGTCATTTACACACAGTCACACACACAGCAGAGTGTGTGTCATGTTTCGTTAGAACAACACTACCACACATTAGTGCTTAATACTGGAGTCATTACACAGTTTTCAACCCTCTGCCACCCACTTTGGAGGGCAACAAATAAAGAAAGTAAGCCTGTAAGATGATTATAAAAAAAGAAAAAAGGAGTATAGTCACTAGTTTCTATAACACTAAACCAGACGACACACGTACAGGAAAAACTGACAAGAGTTTTGGCTTTTCTTTCCGGTTCACTTCAAATTAATGTTCAGATTCCTATGGGAAAATGATTATTGACAAGCCTTGTTTGCTTTTATTAGGGACTCATCCCCCTATTTTAAATCATTTTATGACCGATGAATTTTAATATCTTTTGCAGATAGCGAGTGTTTGTTGGGTGCAGAAAGTGGGGGTGGAGGGGTAACAACTCACACTTATGTTTCAGGGGAAATGGTTAAGCCAAGCATGTCTAATTGTCTTACGCTAATTAGGGGAGGTGGAGGAGGGGTTGAGGGGGTCACTAAGGACCACGAGTCCTGTCTCAAAGCCTGGAGGCGGACTTCAGGATCTGGACTGCTCCACGCTGTTGTAAAAATGCCAATTTTGAGCCTATTTTTGTCCAACACAGACATAATACATCAACCGCAGCTGCTGAAAACGCGCGACAGATGTGACAAACATGCACAGAAGCGAAACATGCTTCTGCAATCAAGCACACAGCTAAATTATGAACAGACAAAATTTCTAAAAAAGCCCCTGAAAATTTGAGGAAGGACCACAATGCCAGGCAGCGTATAGTGGTTCATGTTAAACACAGACTGATGTATGAGTGATTAATTATTTCTATGGTACATCCTCTTTCCTCAATCCAGGGGGAACTTGCAAGGCGATTCATTTAAAAACTTGTCTTTGCAATACTTAGACCAGTCTTGTGAGACCAGCTTAAGAACGGTATAGTTAAAGTAGCTAAAAAGACAGAGTTCACCATCATGGCTGAGTTTATTAACTTTAACTTCTGTTTTATTTGTATAGCACCTTTTAAAACACAAGTGCAACTCAAAGTGCTTTAAAGAATAAAAAAAAAAATCACCAAGGGAAGACAAAAATAAACAAGCTAAAAATAATATCATACATTAAAGGATTTAAAAAAAAAAAAAAAAGTGAAATCAGTGAATCAACCATAAGCTCTTTCAGAAAGGAAGGTCTTAAGTTCATATAAAAGCTGTGAGAAGAGTCAGCGTTTTGGATCCAGACCCGCAGCTGGTTCCACGGGAAAGGAGCTTGAAAACCAAAAGCTCTGTCTCCCCTTCTGGACTTGGACACTCTGGGAACTGTGAGTTAACCAGCAGACTGAGCGCAAAGTTCTGTGGTAGATTGATATTGAACAAAGAGATCTTTAATATAAGATGGGGCCATTCAGGGCTTTGCAGGTCATAAGGAGAATTCTGAATTGAATTCTAAACTGAACAGAAAAACTAAAGCGGGACAGATGTGATCTCTCTTGGCAGTCACAACTGTGGCATATTACATCACTGCCACAGCTTAAAAAAATAAAAAGTTCCACTTTCAAATAAATAAAGGCAAATACATCAGCACATTGGATTTCTGACACTGATGTGTTGAAGAGTAATGAAAAAACATCTGCTGGCCATAAGAGGTCATACGGATGTGTCAGTGAAATCCTTTTGAAGAGATTGCCATCTTTAAAAATAAAAAAAGTAAGTTTAAAACTTGAGCTGGTCAACTCAAACGGCTTTAAAAGGCAAACCAACAATTCTTGTTGCTATTTTTGGGTTATTAATTCACTCTTTTTCTTGGAAAGTTGTGAAGAAGAAATCACGTGGGAAGCACTGGGACTGTCATCCCCTCTGCAAGGTTTAACCAGAAAAGAGAACCAGTAAAGCCTGTACCGTAATCAAGAGATTTACTGGAAAGGATATAAACCAACTTTTCTTTATCAAGTCTGATCACTTACTCACACAAACCTGTTGCTTAGTTTCGCTTTTTTTTTTTTTTTTGGTTCAACGCGAAAATGAGTTAACAGTTTTGTTGATTTGGTGTAAGTTGTTCTACAACCAAACTGCCTGCGAGGAAGGAGGAAACATACTTTTTTTTCTTTTAGAGCAACTCCACATGGTGTTTTGGTGGGGGGTCGCTTAGCTCTGCTGACTTCACCTTCACAGCATTAGCACATACGAGATGTCTCGTGCAATTAAACGTTAAAATCTGCGCATTAGGCGCGTGACGGCAAAACTGTCGGTACATCAAAGAAGTACAATAAAGTTTAAATCTCCTGTCAAGCAGGCCCAGCCTGACAAAACGATGCGTTGTGACGAAGTCAAGCGATGTATTAAAGCCATTCTCGTTTTGAAAACATTCAAAAGTCTTTTGTCTTGGTCGTGAGGGAGTGGACCCTGAACCAAGAGGACAGTTAACGGCAGCACGAGGCCGAACCGTTCCGTTTCGGAGCCCCTTCCTCTGAATTCAGCAGCGTTACTTGCAGAAAGAAAATGGTCGCTCCATACATAAACCTCTGCAATGCGACTGAACACACAGCCCGTTTAAAAAGACCGGCTCGTTCAGCAGCACCGCGCTAACACACCGAGGCCAACGACTGTGCCGTTTGCTCTGAAATTCGTGACCGAGCACGATGCCCAAACGTTGGTGAGCTAAGCGCCGGTGGTGTTGCAAAAAAAAAAAAAAAAAAAAAAAAAATGGAGTTGTCCCTCTGTGAGCTGCAGCAATATCTGCTCCTCCACAGAGGTCACACGGAGACCTGCGAAATTACTACCAGCCTAGCGGACTTTACGTGCTCGGGAGGACAAAAAAGGCAAGGACGAGCACGCGTCGACAAACCCAGAAGAGTCCAACGAGGCTTAAAGTGGTGAAAATTGAATGAATATGTGGAATCGCATGACTCCCTTTCCTCCTGCTCAGCCTCACTCTTTATGGAGAAAATTAAAGAGCCACAACAGTCCGCGAAACATGTCGGTTCCCCCAACCCCATACAGCGAAATTACACAACGCGAAGACGTATATGCCACCTTAAACACTTCGACCTCGCGTGCTTTTTTCCGCACGGTAATGCTTTATTTGGTCAATATATTCTCCAACAGCTCGCTGAAAGCGGAGATGAAACGCTCAGCATGGGACGAAATGGAAGCCGAAACAGCCGAGCTATGGCCGACAGGCTCGTCTTCACGGCTCTGAACAGCTAGAAACGAGGCTCGAACAAAAGCCCTTTCTGACAACGTCTTATTAAATCATTGATTTCAAGACATTTAAAATAAGTCGAACATTGCAAAGGCACATTATGATGTAATCACCACGCGTTAAAACGACCCGAAACAATCCCATAAAAGCCCCAATGTTCAAATAGCCTCCAACATGTCTGATGTCGAAGAAACGATGTAACACAGACGCTGAATAAACAGAGCTGGCTCTTTAAATCACTTCAATATCAATGCTAAAACACTAAGACAACTAATAACCATGGCACTGAATAGCAAAACTGACCCAAATGGTGGGCAAGCTGCCTGATGGTAACCTTCACAGTCCACGATCAAAGTTTATGTATTTTCATCGACGCGAGCAGGTAAACTTGAATACGGCAGCTGCATTTGTGAGCATTTCAGGCAAATACGGGAAAAAAAATACTTACATATTTCTTTTGAATGATATTCCTCTTAGGTCTTTCCTTGCTCATTATGCAATCCCCCAAAATGTTTGGCTATGAAGAGAATGGCCACATGAATTTCTTTCTTTGACTCTCGCCTCTCCCGGAGCTCCACCAAATGACGATTTAAATCCCCGGCTCTGTAGGAAAAGCTCGCTGGCTTTGCAGAACCCTCCTTCGGTGTTTTCCCTTAAAGTAGTTGGAAATAAATCCCACAAATCAAGGGTCGACGACGAACAGAGACGGACTGGACCCAAACTTACTTGGGGATAACATAGTCAAAACAAATGCACAACAATAAGTTCCATTCGCCCGAACGGCTCGGCTGCTCGTCTCTGCGCACTCACTCCCGGCTCTTTTCAAATACATGAATATAGATGAGGTTAAGTCGACGAGTCACATCTTGTTTGAGGCGAAGACACGATAAGAAAGTAATAAATAAAAATAAAAAAACAAAAAAATAAAACGTCAGGTGTCACGTCTTTCTGGCTGGAGCCTGCGGTCGTCGGAAGAGCTTCTCCAGCTGCACTGCTCTGCTGACTGAGAGCAGCTCCTTTCTCCTGGAGCCTCGGCCCCGCAGCCTATCACGTCCCCGCCATTCAGCGGCAACTTCAAACCCCCACAGAGACAGCCCCAAAGACAAACAGCATACCGTGCAGCGCAGTTTTTAATCGACTTATGATGTGTTTTCGGTTGTTGCCACGGAAAAATCCAAATGTCCTTAAAAGCCGCGCTTAAATCCCCTTCCAGCTTTTGTTTTGATGCTCAACGTTGTTGTGTCATTTCAAGGAAACGACAGTTAAAGTTATTTCTTTGCCTTTTATTACATAGCCTACCGATTTTAGTCTTTTCTGAAAAAAAAAACAAAAAAAAAACATATTTTTAACCGATTATTTTATATCAACAGTCTAATGTATACATATTTACTTCACTTGTTTCGTTTCAAATTAAAACGAGGAGGGCACAAGAAAAGGTAGGGGTGCTTAAATCTTTATGCAAATGACTGTCCCCAACCCCCAAGCATAGCAGCCTCACGTGTGTGGTTAAACATTAAAGGGCAGGCTTGAATTTTATAAAATGTTGGGCTTTTAAAATTGAACTGAATCATTCTTATTAATGTTCAATATCTGGGATGCAGATGCTTCTCTACAGTAATATTTGAAGGATTATGTCTTCAGTTGTTAACAAGCATTGCAGTCCCTCCTCCTTTTTTTGATTTTTTTCAAATATTTTACAAATAAAGTTTGAGGTGATTTAGTTTTGCTGCTGTTTGTTTACTTCCATACCACATGTAAACAACCGTTCTCATTTTGGTTGCAAAATGGTTGCAGTATTAGGAATCCTAATCTAAGAAAACTACACAGTTTTCTGATCTACCAGGGGTAGGATGGGTCCTCAGAGAAATGGGTTTTGTCTTCATTTCTGCCTCATTTATTTCAGCTTGTCAAACAAGGGATAAAGGTCTGCTATAAATACTGAAATGAAAAACCTGCCATATTTAATACATCCAAAAATGGGCCAGTTGTATTTGCACATTAACACTAATCTGCATAGCTGACAATCAGGCAGTAGGGATCATAATGAAATTAACATTAGCCTTACAAGATTTACAGACTACAGGCTGAGCCAAAAAAAACAACGTTTTTTTGAGTGTATTAGTTCATATTCCTTATTCTGTGTGTACCCTGCACTGCAACGCACTGCTCACTCACACAGTATCAACAAGATTTGCCAACACATTTTTGCCCTTGTTAGTTTTACCTGAGCATGTATTACACCAACATTACTATTAATATCTACAACTGCAGAGTAGTCCAGATGAATTCAGTGTTTTTCGTGCCATCCATTCCATTACTGCTGTCAGACGTGTCTTACTAGAAGTATACTTGTTGTTTCATCACTCTTTTACACCAAGTGGCACAGTTGCTCTGCCTGACACCCAGAGGTACAATCAATGTGCATGCCTGTGTGCTTTCTGCGTCACATTGACGGAAATCCTGTTAAGATGCTATAACCTGAATCAGTTCACTAAAAAAAATTTGATGAGGCATTAGTAGAAGCAAAAATTTGGTCCGCACTGTAAGGTTTATATTGTAGATGGGTTTCACTGAATTCATATAATCATATCTGTGTTTAATGTCAGCAAGGTGCTGAAAAAATGTATTTTCACTCTTCAGAAAACTCAGATGGATTGTTTTCAAATTTGCCAGACATATCCACTGACATTGCAGGAAAAAAGTAATGACTTTGGCGTACTGTATCTGTTATTCTCACCACACACATCAGCAGGTCACGCAGAAGAAGCGACGAGATTTTGGATCAACAGACGCTTTTTATCTTGCAGTCAGGAGGAACAGCATGGTTTTTGTCCCGGTGTTGCATAACTGACCAGTTCTTTACCCTCACATGAATACTGGAGAGTGTGTAGGGGTTTTCCTATCCAGTATTCCCGATGCTTTGAGAACTTAGAGAAAACTTACAACCCTCGTGGTGTTCTCTAGAAGGTGCTTCAGGAGTACGGCGTATCAGGCAGCTTTCAGTCCCTGTACAACCAGAGTCAGAGCTTGGTTTGCATTGCTGGCAGTAAGTCAGATCCATTTCTAGTGGGTGTTGTACTCTGTCAGGGCTGCCCTTTGTCACAGAATCTGTTCATAATCTTTATAGACAGAATTTTTAGATGCAGCCAGGGGGCGGAGGGTTTCCATTTCGGTAAGCCTGCGAGTACATCTCGGCTGCTTATAAATGATGTAGTCAAACTGGCTTTTCTCAAGAAAGACCTCCAGCAGTTACTAGAGCAGTCTGCAGCAGAGTGTGAAGCAGAATGAGAATACAGAGTGAGAGAAAAAGGTTAGGTTGCTCACTCTGGGTTGGGAAGGAGTTGTCGCTTCAAGTGGAGAAGTTCAAGCATCTCAGGATCGTGTTCGTGAGTGAGAGAAGAATGGAGCGGGAGACTGGGAAATGCACTGGGGCAGCATCTGCAGTGATACAGCCACTGTACTGGTCCATTCTGGTGAGAGGAGAGCTGAGCTGAAAGGCAGTCCATCTATGTTGTAATCCTCACCTATGAGATTACAAATACAAGCTTTGCAATGAATGTTGAACCACCCCAGCACCTTTATTCTTTTCTTTTTCAGCCTATCTGCAGTAGATTTGCTGCTGGGATTATTGTCGTGTTTCATGACCTAATTTAGACTGAGCATTAGCTGTTGAACAGATGGTCTGGCATTTGACCCTGGGATACTTTGGTGTACAGAGGAGTCAGTGGACACCTCAAAGTATGTGAGGTGCCCAGGTCTTGTGGCTGCTAAACAAGCCCTAATCGGGCCGCCCCGGTAGCGCAGTGGTTAGGGCAGGCGGCCCATATACAGAGGCTACAGTCCTCGTGCGGCTGGTCGCAAGTTCGACTCCTGTTCTCTCTGCCCCCCTTCCTGTCTCTCTCTCCACTATGAATAAAGGCCACTAGTGCCAAAAAAAAAATTAAAAGCCCTAATCATCATACATCCACCACCGTGCTTGACAGTTGATATGATGTGTTTGTACTGATATTCTCTTCCATTTGAATACACACCTGATTCAAATGATCCATTTGTTTGAATCAGGTGTGTTGCGGCAGGGAAACATCTAAGATGTGAGGACAGCGGCCCTTGAGGACGGGACTTGCCACCACTGTTCTATGCCATGCCAAATTTGGAGGTGCATTGTGGCTAAACAGATGATTTCTTGGTCTTATCCATCTGCAGGACAATTTTGCAGAAGACTTGTGGATTTTTCAGATGCAATTTTCCAAATCTAAGCCGTGCTGCCATGTTCTTTTTAGAGACAAGAGATCTTTTTTAAAGCAGTGAGTTTGATGAATGTTGACAAGCTTAATGAGTCCTGCCCATGAAGTTTTAGATGTTTTCATTACATTGTTATATACTTACACATTAGCTACACAGACGCATCCCTGGTCTTGTTTAGATTTACAGAGGGTACCTTATAAGATTATGTCTGAAAAGTTGTAAAGACCTCTCAGTTGGTAAACTGGATGAGGTTTGAAGGGTGAAGATTTAATTTCAGCAGCCTTTATGACTTCATGAAGATCATCCTCATTTAACTATATCAAGCAAGGCAATGATGGTATTATTCTAAGAGGATGTTTGTAAAAGTAGAGATCCGCTACAATATTTCACAGGATTTGTGTCAAAGCATGGGTTGATCTCAATAATATCAACATCAACACACAAATTCAAACACATATCCACAACTACAAGCATTTTGGGGAATTTAAGCTCATTGACTTACTTTACTTTCCTCTTACATCAGTGTAAAGGTGCGAAAACAAAAGCAATTATACAAAACAGCGTAAAAGTAGGAGTAATGAATGGGGGAAAAAAAAAACCACACTTCAGCATCTCTCTGAATACCTGGCCATAATCAATCACCCCCATCCATGTAATCAGACTGATTTCATTTTTATTCATGTTACGAGGAGGAGCTATTGATTCCTCGCCTGTGTTTGATGTAGATGTAGCAAAAACGCACCAAATGATCAAAGCACCGAACTTACCCGTGAATGCATTAACAAAGACGTCAAATCAATATTTCACGGGTCAATGATTCCAAGCATGGCTTGCAAATGACATGATATTTATGTAGTATGTGAATAATAGGAAAAACAGCAGACCAAAAAAAAAAAAACACTGTAAAATTAGTAAGAAAGAAGTGATTTGACGCATAATTAAATAAACATAATAATACCACTAATTGTTTTATTTGAATTATGTATCATAAAATATTCTACACCTCTTTATACTGAGTGATGTCTTGTCCTCCAACAGTGTCTGAGTCAATAGGACTATTTTGAGCTGAGACTGCGGAACACATTGCCTTTAGCCCTCATCACCCTGCGCTCTCAGGAGGTTCACCACGGTCTTCTGCCCTGCTAGTGCTGACATTTAGGCCCACATGAATCAATGAGACAAGCCGTGGAGGGATGCCTGAGTTTTGCAGCAGCCCTCACTATCGCAGTTCATGTTTAGCCCACACTATGCAGTGGCAGAGGATTTGCAGGGACTTAGAGACATCTTTAGCCTAATTACCCCTTGTATAGATTTGGAAATATCAAATCTTGTTTGTAGTGCCCTTAAACTGTTCACTATTTCCCCATTTAAATTAAAAAGCTTAAGGGTGAATTGTTCCTGTAATTGTAAATTTGCTGTGCTAATGGCAAATGCTTGTTAGATAATGGTGGAAATAATGATAGATAATGGACGTGCATGACAGCGCCTGGGAAGCTCTAAACTTGTTGGTCAAAAGCAACGCTCAGCTGACCAATTGGCTTGTATTAATAATTCAGGCGTGTAAAAGCCTAAAGAAACAAAGCCTATGTCTGTTATTGTGTGTGTCCTTAAAGGGACAGATGTTTTCAAAAGTGCTGTTTGGCCTGCATAAATGGCAGAATCATTTATACCAATTGAAGAGTGTGTGTGCCCCTGCATGTGCATATGTGTGTGATGGAGAGGGCCAGGGATTGATTAGAGCTTTCACTCTCAATGTGGTTAATTGCCCAGTGAGGCTTAGCAGACGGTGCTGGCTAGATTGATGTCCGATAGCCAAGAAAAGGGGGAGTAAGGGTGTGTTTGTGTGTGTGCATGAGCGTGCTAGAGGGAGGGTGGGGTGGTAGCAACAAATCCCAAATTAACGTTGAAAGATTGAATGGTTAAATATTGTACACACCGTGGAAATAAACCCAAAGGAGGTTCCTTCCAACGAAAGGAAAAAAAATCAAGCCATTGTAATAACATCTGCTGAAAATAAAAGGAGGAACAATGAAATAAAGAAAAGAAAACACAGGGCCATGTCACCTTTTGTTTTGCTTCCCTGCAACAGGGTTTGAAGTTTTTTTTTTATTTAGTTTGAGAATGTCCTGATGTTTTCATCTCTCTTTTTATTATTTAATCTTTAAAAGCAGTTTAGTCATTCTGGCTCAGGCGCGAGCAGTTCAAATCCCTGCTAAGCTGTTTCTGTCTTTAAGGAGGTATACTCGCCAGAATGGCCAAACATGCTCAAATAGCACCAACAGCTAATCTTGTGTCCAGACGTTCATTGGAGTTCAAATATTTTTAATATGCGCATTGCAGAAAAAGGAAGTAACTCTTAAATGAAGATGGCATATGGTCCCTGTAGTTCCTTTTCACTTATTGTAAACAGGGTTCATAAAATGAATGTTTATTGTTCAGTGAGACGGGTTAGGAGGTATGTGTGTGGTGAGGGTTGAATTTAACTGGCTCTGCGTGATTCTGTGGGACAGCAACAAACAAGCCACTGTCTTGGCAGGGGGTGGGTGCAAGGAAGTAGTAAAATCGTGGCTCATACAATTCGCTCCTTTTAATGGAGGCTATTAAATCTCTAAGTGATACGAGCACTCGGGGTATTGAATATTACATATAAAAGAAAAAGAGGAAAGGATCGAATGAAAGGTCTCAGTATGAATATATTGTATGCAGTATTTACCACTATCTGTAAGAGTGCTCTAAGTCATAATTTTCTCTTTTTTAATTATTGAAATTAGACTAAGGGGCAAGTCAAATAAATGTGAAAAAAGTCAGTTTTTTCAGACATATTTTGTTTTAGTATTTTCTTCTAAAGAGTGGGCTTAAAAAAAAAAAAAAAAAAAAACTAGGCCTGCAAGATTCTAAAGAAAACTACCAGTACATGACTGCCTGCTTGCACTGGTATAAAAATACGCTTTTAAAAATAATGTGCTTGAAAAGGAAGTGCATGAATATATGCTCATTTTGGTGCAGATTTTGATAAAGCCAGGGGCATCGGCCTCCCTGCCGTTAGACACAACTTTGTGATGTAACATTTTTGATGGAAGCTCCCATGTCATCAGTTTGCATCATGCGTCATCATATAGCAGATTCTGATCTATTTGAACTTGGACCTTTGATGCTATAAACTCCTTTCTGCTGGTGTTTATGTTGCTTTTCATTTGCTCTTTGATGTTGTGGATACGTTTGAATAAATGACATACTGATATCTTAAAAAATAAAAAATAACAATCGACAAAAGGGCCTTATCTGCCATGCTCAGCATGCTCTAAATGCAACACAGCAATTTCCATAACATGTTTACAGCGTTACCTGGCTGCACTACCAACCCCCAGCTCACCCCTGACCTCATCACACACACACACAAACACTCTTCCCCCAGCTGCAAGAACTCCGCTCACAAGACTTTATTTTCACATCTTCGACTTCCAAACATGGAATTTGCTGCTTTAAATAACTATGAAGCATACTTCCAGGGTGAGGAAGGTATTCATAAGTGTTGCTGAAATAAAAAAAAAAATGTTTCTTTGATCATTTGTTCTTTTAAATTCAAATTATTTTATAATTTTTAGATCCTCAGTTCAGTTGAGGCATACAACTGATTCCAAGATATCTATTTTTAAACCTGAATTCAATCCTTTTGTCTGCTTTCCAGAAGTGTAACGTTCTTCTTTGTAAGGGGGGATCTAGCAGTCTTGTGTGCCCTGGTGCTAATGATGATACACAAGCTTTGGGGTTATGGCGGCTTTAAATTACTCCCGCTTGAATTTGAATCTTATAAGGACTCATTAAAGTGAGGTTAACCTTCTCTGCACCCACCCCTGCCTCTCTGTATGCACTGTTCAGGGACTTGTCAGCATCACAAACACAATTTATTTTTCAACAGCCCCTTCGACACGCACCTCCCCTTCTGAAGGGACGTTGAGAATCCCCACTCAACTAGCATGGATAATTGGACACCTTCAGCATGAGAAATCCCCAGCTACGACAAAACAGACACCAGCTGTGAGACTCATATGAGGTTTAGAAAACACTTAGGAGGAGATGGAGTCTGACAAAAGCTTGGCAGAACATTTAACTATGAGTAAGATTTGCAAAGTACACAAAACCTCTCTGACGGTGTTTCTGTCTGATTCCATTCACACATAGTAAATCTCAACTTCCTGTGCTGTGGTGCAGCAAGAGCAGGATCAACAGGATGAATATCTACACTTTCAGGCTCAAGGGTGAAGTTGTCCTCAGGGCAAGTTCTTCACTTCCCCCAAAGACGACCCATCTGGAAGCTAAATGCAAAACTGTCTGAGGCACAGAGGCCAGGAATGACTCGCCTTTATTTCTACCCCCTGAGGCTGTTGTTGCGCTTCACTAATGAGGCAGATCTACCCAGGATCACCTCAAAACATGAGTTTAACCTGGTAAACTGCAGACTTGAAGATAAATTAGGTTTGTTTGTTTTTTTTTTTTTTTTTGTTTTTTTAAAGGTCTAGCATGGGTAAGCTGGTTTTAGTCATTTATTCTTTAGCACTAAGATATTTCGGACACCCCTGTAGCTCACCTTGTCGAACATGTGAACTTGTGTGCAAAAGTTCACATCCTTGATGAAGATTTGCCTCCATAAGTACCCATCAATGTCAACTGTGAAAAACTGACCACCCTAAATTATGGAATGATGTGGAATATGAGAAGGATTTCCAGATGTGATATGGTCCCATTCTTCCTGCAAGCACATCTTAGGGTGAGCAACAGTGCAGGGCTGTCTCTAGTTTCAGTGTTCTCCACACATTCGGTTTTTGGGAAAGATCTGATATGCCAGCAGTCATGCTCCTTTTTTATTATCATTGTTGTTATTATATATATAGAATGGGCTTTAGTCTCATTAAAAAATGCATTGATGCTTCTGAGAAACCATGTCTTGAAGTTGCTTTATAATCTCAATTTAATTTTCTGCATTGATATTTTCATCACACCAATGTAAATAGCATTTGCCAAGGGCACTGATGCAACCCCAAACCATTAAGTAACACCATCACAGAGCCTGGTGTTTGGACTAGTCACTGAAAACAGTCTCAATGGTCCTCTTCATCTTTGTTGCACAGTACAGAGCATCCATTTCTTCCAAAAATGAACTGGAATTTTGATTTGGCCGACACAGTACATCCCAGCTGCATCAGAGACATTGCCAATGTGCTTATATATCAGCTAATATTCCTGCTGCAGTGTTCAGAAATCGCAGCTGTCCAGCTTGGTCTTGTACACTTAACCTTAACACACTGAACTTCCTCCAGATTTCTGGAATTGTTATATGACATTATGTACTTTAGATGGAGAAATATACACTGTTGACTAAAAAGTATGCACTTCTTTCAAACAAAATTATTTTCTCACTGATTTGTTAACAAACTGAAGATCATCTGCCCTTCTTTAAGCCCATCATTTAAAGCAACATAAAGTACTTTTTAGCTCAGAGGATCTCCCTATATGTGTGGAGGTTAAGTCACTTTTATGACACTGTCCGAGATTCACCATTTGGTCTCCTGCTCAGTCATCTACCTTGTTTTCTGTCGTTACCGTCTTGAGTCTCTTAGTTGTCTCTACCACAAGGTCCTCTGTAGATCTCATTTCACTGCTGTTAATGATCAACATAACGCAGTAAAGCGATACACAGTCCCTGCAAAAGAGACGGCTGAGATGTGAGTCCACAGTTACTTTGGCTGGTTTTGATGATAGTAGGGATAGGAGATAGGAGAACTAGATGACTCCTCTTGAAAGTAATCTGATATTTCTTCAAATGACACTAAAAATGATATTTCATCTTGAAAGGAAAAAAAAACCCTCAGTCTGACATCATTCAATGTTCTTGTTTCTTATTATCACCTCCAACCAGTGTAGATTGGGGTACGGGCTTGATATGGCCTAACCATGTCTTTTGTGTGAATGTAACAGCATCAAAAAATAATAACGATAAGGACAAAGGGTCCATAGACCAGAAATGACTCATGCGGGTCAAGACCTGCCACAGGTGGGGGGGATCCTGTGCTGAATTAACACACCCCCGATGGTAGGCAGCCACAGCCTCTGCACCCCTTTTCACCCACTCAGGACACCTGCACTGGATACAAAAGCCAGCCTAATTCTTTTAGAAGGCCACGCAGCAAGAGGGAAAAAAAAAAAAAAACACATGGGCAAGGATGGCGCAGGAGAAAAAGAAATGGGTTTGGATGGGTTGAGGTGGGGGCTGCCTCAATCGTAGCCATGCGGAAACAAAGTAACACAAACTCAAGCCACAGCAGGGGAACAGCTGGAGCACACAGGGACAGCTGTCTGGGTGGTCCGAGACGGAGAGAGAATGACAGGGTTGGAGCTCGCAGGAAAAAAACGAGTGAGAATGAAAGATACAGAGAGGGTTTGGGTTAGCAATATTGAAAACAGGCTGTTTAAGACCGAAGTTTAAAAAAAAAACTGAGAAAGGCAGCTATTTCGGAGTTTCCTTTTTATACTGAAATGATGGTAAATCAATACTAATCTATATCTAATGACTTGACTGCAGCAACAGAAGTAGAAGCCACATGAGCAAAAACAAAGTCCCAACAAATTATGAACAGGTCAAGTTTGAATTAAAATTGTGATTAATTTGACCTTTTCATATAGCGTAGTTAAAAAAAGAGAACATTATTCCCACAAACAATTTACAGCAGCAAACTGAACACAAGAATGGACAATTAAATTATTCCACGATCTCTTTCCAGTGTTCACTGTGTCAAGTTTAAAGTTGTTATAATTCAGTTGCTCCTATCAGAAATATTAATTAATCCTTTGGCATTACCAGAGTTAAAGTGTTGGTTATTAGGAAGGTGTTTGATAACCTCCTCCCAAAAGAGAGGCATTCACTTCCACACACTGAGCCAATATCCCTCCGCTTTTTCTTGCGCAGCTTATCACCAACATGGTTTGCATGATAAAAAGAAGGTAAGTCATGCGGGAGGTCCTCCACATTTGCATATCCCCTCGGTGCATGCTGTAATTTAGCTACATATGTCCCTCTCCTAATAGGCTGGAGTTGGCTTAACATGAGGCGTGTGTTTATAGAAGCGACCTCACTTGATTGTCTATTCGGATTCGCAGCTCTGCTCTGATTTGCAATTGAAAGGCATGTAATTGTACTTGAACTAACTGAATAACTACAGGTTTTTCTAAAGAGGGTGAAAGGTGGTTTTCTGCATGCTGGGCTTAAGCTTGTCATCCCCGAGGGCCATCTTCTCCATGGGATATCTTTCGTAGCGGAGGCATATCTTCTTGTACAAAGAGGTTCTACTTTAATATGGTGAAATATACGGTGCATGGGATCTTGAGGTCATCCCCAATGCTTAACTCTGCCAATTTGGCCTGTATCTTTCCACTGAATCCATAATGTTACTAATCTGTCTCTATGTTTTCCCTAGTAATACATAATATATCTGACTCAAACAAATGGAAATATATTCATGAAATGCATTTGCTTATTCTGCTCAAAGTTTGACATTGTTCTTTCCAGTCCACTGAGACAACATTAGCAGGGGTCGATGCATCACTTCCCAGAATCGTCCATAAATCGAGGGCCTACTTTGTTCCTGGTCATCGCCCTCCGCTTATCTCCTATATTTGACTACCTTAATTTGCCTCTCAAATCCTCTGCTGTATGATTGTTATCGGCTGGCTGTATCTGAAAATGCACAATTCCTCTGATCCCAGGAATCTCGAGTGTGTTAATCCCAACTTGTTATCCACGACATCACATTCCAATTTATCAAGATTTAACATCAATTCTCAGTTCAATGAAGAGGAAAAGCACTGAAATATCGTTGTATAAAATTGTTATTAATATTAATATTAATATTAACGCTGCCACTCTTGCAAAACAGTTTTCATTTTTCACTTTCCCAATCTCAGTGTTTCCCAATGTGAAACAAAATTAGGATAGTGAAAAGGTTAATGAGATTCCCCTCTTTTGATCAAACTGTGCTTTATTTCTCCACTTTTGGAGGAAGCAATAAACATCCTCCCTGTAATAACGAATGGTGATTATGCCAATGATATTAATTATCATTACTTTCAATTACTACACCCAGCTAGGCCCTGTCAGTTAAGAGGGTAGCTCCCTGCGGAGGAGCCACCACCCGCCGCTGTACATTCATTAGCTAAGCTGGGTGATTGCGTGACTCTCCTTCTCTCTCTCTTCTTCATCTCCACCTTTTTTTTCCTTCTTTCCGTCTTATCTTTTGGCTTGATTTAATCATTTCTGTTATTCCGCCATCATCTTTCCTCTTTGAGACAGTGTCAATGAGTCCAAGATGCCCAACATTCTGCTAAGGTTGGGCCAATGAATGAATGGGGTGAGATGGATGTTAATTGTGCAGACGTCTGAGAGGAAATCTAAGGCACTGTTTCCTCCATCTCTTTCTCTTTTTCCAGTCTCAATTCTTTGCCGTGGTTCGCGATTATTCTGTTTGCTTTGTCGCTCCCATTTCTACTTCTGCTCCCACCTGACAACAAACATCCATTTCCATCCCATGAAATATGAAGAGAACTCTCATGAATTGTTTACAGATAAGCAGCATGCACGCCTATGGCAGCGAGGTCCACAGGCTTTTTCTCTTGGTTTTTTTCTTTTTCTTTCTTTTCTCCTTTTTCACAAAGACTATGTAGATGAACGACGGTAGCACAAATGACCCTGACACTGGAAGAGTTTGCAGCCGAAGTTGGGAGATAAAATAATAACTTGCAAATGGAGTTCAATTGTCTTTAACAGACTCAGTCATTTCCTGCAAATTGGAATTTGCAGGAGCTACACTGTACCACACGTCACCACACAGAGTTGTTTTAGAAGTAAAAACTGAAAAACTGCTCGTGACAGGGAAGCGCATCAGCAGTTTTGCATGAATTTACCTCTAAAACAACTCACTGTGGTATAGTTGTGTTATTATCTCACAGCGTGGTGAATGTGCAGATCACAACTTGTCCACCAGAGCGTTGTGGAGTTGTTGGATTGTGTATTGAGAAACCAAGAAATTCCATTACTCCATAACGGTAGATGAGCAGCTCTCATCTGCTCCACAGATCTACAAACAGCCTGTACTGACGAATAAAGGCAATAAACCTATTGCAATGGCAATGGGCCAATTTGACAAAATGTTGAACTATCACTTTAATTTTTCTTCATGTTACTGTACATGCATCTTTTGCACATTTGTTAAAAAAAAAAAAGAATGCTCTAAGTTTTAATTAAAAGTTTTTTGTAGCAGCTCCGACAGTTATTATTGTTTCATTCACAATCTGCATAATTTGCAAAGCAGCTTATGTAAAAAACATTATTAACTGTAAAACATTTTACAACAACATATTGTATTATTTATTACAGGTTTTTACTGGCAACTGTAGTTGCCAGGTAATTACTGTAATTTATTAGAATACAAGAAACAGTTGTAAACTATATTATATTGAAGCTGTTTTCTAAAAAAAAAAAAAAAAAAAAAAGAATACACTAAGTAACTGTAATTTACATACAGTAAAAACTTGTAAAACAATTACAGTAATATGTTGTAATAGATTTTTACAGTAATAAACTGCATTTTACAATACTTACTGGCAACTTTTTTGCCAGTTATTTACTGTAAATTCTACAGTCAATTCTTTACAGTGTAGAAAAGTTCTGCATCCAGAAGCACTTCCACATACAACTGTGTTCAAAATAAAAGGCAGCAAATGTTCTACATGCTGGTTATGGTGCATTTCTCTGTAAAAATCTGAGTGAAATGGACCATTCCCAAATTGTTCAGAAGAACAGTATATGTGGATTAAAAAGTTGATTGGACAGAGGATAACATAAAGAAGTTCAGAAAAGGAGAGGCTGCTTAACTGAAAAACCAGAAAGACATGGAAGGAAAACTGAAAACTATTATTTGATGGATTGAAAATGGCAAAGACTCATACAATGATAAAATCCAAGGATTTTGAGCTTCACTCACTTTTAACCACGCTGTTTTCGTCTTGAAAAGGACTGTAGCTAGGACACCCAACAGTGACAGTGTGTGACCAGTGTGTACATTTACCAATACGGTTCCTTTCACTTGTGTTTGTGTACTTTTTGCTTATGTTGTAGTGCATCAATCGTTAATTCAACTGTTTTCTCATTTTCTGTGCTCAGTGACTGACTTGATAAGCATTGCACAAGAGCATTAGTTGTGATTTACGGAATTCATTTAATGTCTTTTTTTTTGATAAATTATTTAGAAAAAAGCAAACACCAGTACACTGAATGGCATGGAACCATTTTTAAAGCAATGGACATGACTATAAGGAGAGCAGAAAGTGTACTTTAGCTTGCCCCGCAGCATTAAAATCTTCACTCCATAAATGTCCCAAAGGATCACAGGAAGAGTATGAGGAAGGGGGCTGGATGCTGAAATGTGATCTGTCTGATAGCTTTTTCTTTGGTTGGTCACACCGGATGAAACATGGCCTGTTGAGCTGGTTAATTTCCCCTTGATGAGCTTGTAGATCCCGTCAGCATTGTACCACCGGGATATGAAGAATGGATGAAGCACAATTAAGATGCACTTCGTGAGGGCTTTATCAGCTGTGGCGTTTTCTTTTTTCTTCAGGCCTAATAGCCTCTGATTGATAGTGATAAACTTGAGCATGAGGGGAGTGCATTTCAGATGGACAGAGAGCATTTGGAGGACCCGCTGACTAAAGTGCTTTACTGCAGCTTGTACATTTGTGGTTATAATGGAGTACTTTGGTGCCTCACCACTTGAGAGATTGGATGGATATATTATTAATCCATCCTTCTCACAATTACTGCAGCACCAAAATATAGACCCTGCAGGAAGAATTGTCTTGTGGTGCGGCCATGACGTGATCTGTATGTTGTTTTTCTCGCACTTTCTTCAAATGACTGCATGAGAAAGGACCCAAAAAAAAAAAAGAAAAGAATGAAAAAAATGGGAGAAGAAGAGATCAGATCAATAATGCTCTCTGGAAATGGGCCTCCACTCTATCTGTGTCTCGTTGCCTGCCTCTGCCTGTCTTTTGTATACCAGTTGTCTGGTCATATCATTTGAGCTTCATAGCCAGTATCACAAGCAAGTCAGATAGGCAGCCAAATACAGCCTTTCAGAGTGTGTGTGTGACAAGCTCAACACATAGTTCCTATTTCACAGGCGGAGGGGAAGAAAATGATAGAGAGAGGGAAGTTGGGTGGTCAATTGTTTCTCAAATTCATGACTAAATCATTTTAAAGTTGCCAACTGTACAGTGACAGCTGCCCAGTAAAACCATGTCTAGCCAGACTGATTTAAATAGGCTTGAATAGCTCACTTTGCAGTTATCTTGTGGACGCTCGCTTGATTTGTGTGAATGAGACTTGGGTTTTCTATTTTTTTTTAGATCTTATTAATAATATTCATTTTGTAAACTACTCTGTTACAACGCAGAACACCCCTCAAGTCAAACAGTTCTTATATCCTGTTACTTAAACTGAAAACAGTTAATGCTGGGTTGTTTCTCTACACTGAAAATCTGCCATGACTCTCTAGAGCACAGAACTGTGACTCCATGCAGGCATATTATCTCCAAAACATCAACACAATAATGTCCTTCAGCATAACTACTCAGAGAGGTGCCTGCAGGCCCTGGTGTTTTATCCATTTTCACAAATGAATGTCACTAACCACTATTATAATGATAATAGTTTTATATATCAATTTCAGATTTTTTTTTTTTTTTTTACTTTAGACAGAGGAACCTAATTCAGCAATTCAATGCAAACTAATAAAACAAGCAGGCCCAAACAAGAATAGAAGACAAATACATTTTTAAAGGAATATCTTTTCAGATGCAGAGGAACTAAGATTTGATGAGCTCTGACTGAGAGTGCATCCACATCAGCTGGCCCTAAAAAAGCCAAACCCCCAACAAACGTAAAGACCCAGAAACTATAAAAGTTCCCTGCTGTGTCTTCCCACATTACCTGCATCTGGAATGAAAAGTACCACTTGAACACTCTGCAAAGACACTCCCTAGCTCACACTTTTGCAAGAGGACACATCTGCACAGGTGAGAACAGCGAGTTAAAAGACGTCAACAAAGCAGTGCTTGCACGATGAGTTCATTATTTGTTCAGTTTTCACTGTTCGGTATTGTCCCAGCTCAGTCAGGTGGATTTTGTTCTTGCTTAGACTTGTCGAAACATTTCAGTTTAAACTAAAACTAAAACCACACTAAACATTTAAGCTTCAACAGATAACATTACATTAATGTCCAGATGTCTGGGCTCTTTTGCTACCTGAGGAGCCAGTCAGGTTTGTCTATGTGACTGACAGACATAGATGGTGATTTTATGTCAATGCTGAAAAAACCAGAGTGGCGTTGAACATTCCTGACAGCCAATCATCGTCTTGGTGATAGACATGTCCTCAAAGAAAACAAACCAGCCTGGAGCCATGCCGTGAAGGACTTTAAATGGTTATCAGTTGAGTCGATTAATAAAAATGACTGTAAACCAGTGAAGAAAAGCTAAAGAATGACTAATGTGCTCCAGAAACCACTTTTTGGACTGCTAGTGTTAAATTACTGTTTGCTTTAATCCTGATAAAGGGGAATTACAACAGTCAAGACATGATCATACAAAGCTTCCTCAACCACAAGATCATATTTTGGTGAGTAAGTGTTGGAGTTTTTGGTCTTTGATTTGATCGTGATTTTTTTTTTCCCTCTTTACTTAGAACAGACTGAGCTTGCTTGTCCTCCCAGATTTGGCTGTCAAGACTTAACAAGTAAAATAAATTTCATACATGAAATACACACACACAAAAAAAACGAAATACTGATGCAATATTTGATTGCAATATTTAAATCGTAATACTAAATACCACATTTAAGTAAACATTACAACCAAATGTTTCAGTATTTAGTTCTAAATTTGAATCATGTACTACACTATCTACACTACACTATCTAGTTCAAAAAAATAAATGATGAACATTTGGGAAGCTATAACAGCAGAAGCAAAAACAAGTTCGCAGGTTAGTAGGTTGAGAAGATGAAGAAGATGGCACCATGAAGTCTTCCTATGGACTTGATCTGTCATTTCTCCCCAGCTGAATAAAACCTTTTTTACTTTCTAATGTCAGTAATGACTAATTGTAAAGAAGAGGATATGAAGTTTTAACCACAAATGTTTGTCAACTGGAAAAACATCCAGATTCTGTTCACTGCTGGAAATCACATACTCTGTTATGACCGCAATGATCACAGCCCATATTGCTGCGTTATTGTACCCGATCACCGCATAGGCATATGTGTGTCTTTGTGTGTTTATGTGAGTGTGAACAAACAGAGTACTGAGAGAGGAGGAACTGGTTGTGTGCAAGACCTAAAAGGTGGGTGCAGTTGAGGAAACTGTATTTGTGTGTTTCCATTGCGACCAACGGGCATTGTTGTGACTGATGATGATGCTCCCATCTCCCTTGTCCACCTACACACACACAGACACACTCTAAAACACTATCTTCAATCTTGTGAAGCTGTTACGGAGAGATTAGCTTCGCCACTGAGGGGTGTGGCTCTGCCGTTGACCACTCTCCAATCAGGCGTGACCCAGCAGCACCAGTCAGCCAACCACCACTTCCAGAACCTTCTCTTGCCAAGGGGACGTCACATGACGGGACCAACTGTCACCACATGCTCTCCCTCTCTCAGATCTGTCCATTTGTGTACAAGCAACAATCCATTTAATGATCCTTGTTATCTGTGAGGAAAAATAGATTCCTCTTTTCCCCTTTCTGTTTTTCTGACACATTTTCTTTGGCTTTTCTGCGTCTAGGTCCTTTATTTTATTTATTTATTTTTTTCAGAAAGCAAGGACATGCTTTGTTGGCTGGTTTTGAGTTCCCTCCTCTTGCTCATAATTCAAAGCAGTCTGCGTTCCTCAGATTTTCCACAGGTGCACAAATATTATCACCCGCTTTGTTGCTGCCTGCGCTGACCTGACTGATGACTTGTTTTGTGAATCTATGGCACCCGGCCATTTCCAACTTCATTTGATCCAAATGCAGCAGTCCTGTATGGAATATTCACACTACATTAACTTTTCAAGGAACAGAGAACACTTTGATTGCTCTGGATATAAAGAAAATGACTTCTGGACTTCGGTCGGATCACTTCAGGAAAAAACGCGGCATCCAAAGCAAACTTGCAACACTTTGTTCTAAATGGCACACAGCCAGCTGCTTGTAACAATGGGGTCCTTTGCGGTTTCCTGATTGCAACCTCAACTATCCGTCCGCGCATGAATGTAAGTAAAATCATGAAAACGTGAGAAAACAAACTGTTTATGTTGTTTTACAGCACCCTGAATAAAAGCCATTCCTCTATAAGCTCTCTGTGTCTTGTATTTCTCTATAGGCAGGCCGACATTAATTCTGCAATTATATATGTTTTGATGTTTACTTTGTTAAAGGCATTCTTGTGAGTGAGACTGTAGTTAAAAGAAATAAGTGAAGAGGTCTGTCTCTCCATGTCTCACTCTAAGTCTCCCTCTGGAAATGATTAGGACCGTTGGGGCAGCCTGGAACCATTACAGATGTACACTGATGAAGTCCCATTTGTTTGAAGTGCAAGCACTCTGTCTAAACTCTCATGCTTTTGTGTGCACGTGTGTGTGTGTGTGTGTGTGTGTGTCCCTACTTCCTCTCCTCCTTCAGTCAAGCTCACACCACTAAAACTCGTTGCGGAGAGGGAACTGGAAATAAACTAGAGAGGAAACACAATCTCTTTGAAGCGTCAGGCTCATAGTTCAAACTGCTGCCGGTCATCAAATGTGTGTCATCATCCCCCAATTTACGTATAAGGGTTTTCTTTGGCAGCATTTTGCCAGTGCTGTGTGGCCTCTGGCGTTTTGACAGGATAACACAAAAGCTTTTTCCGGTCCCTGACATTATTTTGGCTGCTGAATGTTGATCTGGATGAGACAGGTTACTGATACAATGGAGGAATCATTATATGTCTTTACTTTATGGAAAAGGAAAGGAAAGATTTGCTACCAGAGCTTGGATAAATACATAAATCATGTGGGATGACAGCTTTATAAACTATTGTGAGTCTGTGCTTTGACAAGTTAGGTTTTTCTCAATTCAAGCAGAGCACATTTTGGACTTGTCCTGAGATGGCAGTTGCAGCATTTGACTGTAACAAGCAGCATTTGTTACCAAATATTTACAACCCAGCCCGCCTCTGATCAAGCCTCAAAATTTTCCCAACTCAACTGCCAGGGGAATTAATTATTATGTGATGTGTTCAAGATACCGCAAACACGTATAAGACATACATAAGCAATTATTTTATTCTATTTATTTTTTTATATTACACATGCGTGACTGAATTTTGTAGCACGCTTAAGTTGATTCTGTTAACCCACAAATAAACCCTGATGACAGGGTATGGGGACAAGCAGGATCTCTCAAGTCATTTATTTAGATGACAAAGTACAGCACAGCTCTTTTGTAATGGTTTTCTTCTGTAGCACTTCTCCTTGAATAACTTTGCCCCCTTTTGGGGACCAAAGAAATTTCAAACATTAGCCTTTCATTAAACACTGTAAAGGGTGCGAGTTAGCGTCCAATATAATAACTTAATTAATTCATTTGGATTAACTTCACACTGGTTAGAAAACCAGAAAATGATAGAAAAATAAGTCATTTTTAAAACAGTAAAAGAGAGGGGTGTAAGAAATACATTACAGGAACATTCAATAAGATAATTATATTTGTCCAGACTTGGTAGGATTATTCATCGACTTTAATGGACTAAAATGCTTTTCTATAAAATGCTGGCACCACATGATTTGGGTAAAGCCCGAAAAAGAAATACTATCATTTAATTATTATTTTTTAACACCTTTATATTAGCAAACGCCTCAAAAGTTGCACCGCCAGTCAAGTTTGGTGGGAAGTGTGGACATTGCGCACATGTTCTGCAGATGTGTTGTTCTCATCTGCACTAAACGATGATGTGAAGACATGCTGTGGGCCCCTCATTGGATCAAGAACTGTCACAGGGTATGTCCCAGCTAATAAGCAGCTTTAACAAAATGAAAAAAGAAAAAAAAAAACTACCAGCATCAGCTACTCCTTTGCCTTAAAGCCTGGGTCCTACTGGGTATGGAAGTGCTGAGGAACAGGCTGCCACTGTGAGTCGCAGCCATTATAGTGATGAGACTGATCCCACCTAAAGCATCATGGAGCGGTTTAGAGGCGTACTCAACAGAGCAGAATCAACCACCTGCTCTGCTCTGGCAAAGTTTTATTTCGTCGGTTTTTTTAGACTCTAAGGGCTCCTACGTACTGCATGATTTCAGGCTGTTGCAGACAAAAAAAAATCAACATTGTGAAAGAATTGTGAGGATATCGTTGGCCATTCTTCACAATCAGCCGTCCTATAACATCAGCAGTGTGATGACGGCCATGACAGTGGTCTTGTAACAAAACTACCTGATATGAATTTCTGACAGTGTCAGAAATCCTACTTACTAGCCAATTAAAATGCAACAAGAAGTGACGCATTGATCTTTGTGACCGAGTGTCATTCCAAAGAAACATAATAATCCAAAATTGGAATCTTCTCTCTAACCATGACCAAAGGAACACATTCTTCTCTTTCACCACTTTTTTTAAAAGCATTTTGTCACACGTAAATGCTCCAACAGAGCGGTTTATTTTCACGTGTTGTATGTTTACTGTCAGCGTACACAGATTATGCAGTTCTACATCCGCAGGACATATGAGTGGACAGGAGGATGGCAAGGGGGACAGCGACACACTCCTGGGTCGCAGTCCATCCACCACAAAGTTCCCCACCACCGAGCCAGCACCAGAATCCCATAACAGCCTAAATCAGCCTAAAACTTCACCATCACAACACTAGGTTGTGAAGGTGAAGGTTACCGGTTAGGGTCTCAAGGCCTACCTCAGATGCTAAAGGAAGGGCTACTAAGACAACCAGTAAAATATCTTGCAATACAGATATAGCTCACTGCAGGCTGTGTAGACAATGCATAATCTTCCTATTATTTGTAAATAGGTTCATAATGATTATTTATCACTGTAAGAAGTACACAGCATTACGCATTTAATAATGTGATCATTTATATTTCAGCCCAAGTCCTTCGTGTGCTGCATGTTGATCAAGGCACTTATTAACTCGAACTCTAACTACAGAAGTACACTATCTGAGACACACCGCATACCTTCCTTATCACTTTCTTTTTAGATGAAATCATTAGTCATTAAGAGCCATTGAAGGCTATGGTAGCCATCTGTTGCAAGTTTTTGAACTGACGTTGCACCTTCTTTGCTGCCAGTTGCTTCCAATTGTCCAATTGAGAGTAAAAATTAAAGCTGCAGAGAGAGAAAACTCATCTAAATTGCTGTGAGGTGCATTATAATTGTGTAATTAAGCAGGTGCTGAGGTAAAAGGCTATTCTAAAAAATACTATACACAAAGACTCAGCTGCTATGAAAACACGCAAAAAAGAAGCTTCTGTCTTTGTCAGTACAACGATGTTTCTCTTCTGAATATAAAGCTTAGACACTATCGCTCATAGACTGATATTTTATTACTCTAAAGAAGAAGAAGAGAAAAGAAATGAAAAAAAAGGTTGCTCATTGACATGTGTATGCAGTTTCTGAAGCCAGCCAAGTTTATCAAGTCATTTAAGGTGAAAGTTAGCCTTTAAAGTGAATTGTATGTTATTCGTCATCAAAAACCTTTACATTTGTTCTTTATCCTTACCCTGACCCTTGGGCCAGCTCAATTATTTTGTTCCAACTGAATATTCAGTGAGCAAACACCCTCAGTGAGCACTGGAGTGAGCTCCTCATTGTGGTTCTGTCATCTTCTTACAGAACCTGAAAAGGGAAGAGAGGCGGGTAAGAAGGTGCAAATGGCCGTTGAAGGAGACATAAGGATGTACTCGCTAATGGATGATGTACTCTGCTCACCAGTGCACAATACTGTACACTTCTATTTAAATTCAAATTATGCCATTTGATGGTTCAGCGTGCATGTGCGTGTGTGTGGGTCTGTGTGTCAAAAGAGGTAAGTGTAAGTACCTTTTGTCATGATGTTTATTGTCGACAATTAGGTTGAACCCCTCTTAAAATACAAGACAAAAGCAAAGAGGTGCCAAGAGGCAGGAAAGAACTCACTTGTTCTCTTCCACATCCTTTAGCATACAAATACACACGCAAACACACAGCTAATTACATATGCTATCACTAAACAGACAATGCCCTCACTGTGGGAACACCAGAAGCCCTAGACTGACTTTTCACGAGGTAATGCTCAATTATAAAATCATTGACAGCTACAACCTTCAAGCTTCATTTTTATTTTATCAATTAATTTCTTTGTTTGTTTTTTTTATTCATGATATCAGAGGTCTTAAATCATGCAAGAGTTTTCAGCTGCTTGTTCATTTTCCAGTGGCTTTCTGAAAAATGATGCAGGTCCAAGTGGTTGACTTATTAGATCTGCAACATCTTTCAGAAGAATTCTTCTAATTCTTCTTCTGGAAAGGGGCTAACCGAAGCTCCATGAATATGGTATCCCCTAATTGGCAGTACCAGTCCAAAACTGGTCATTACCGCTGCTTTTAGGGCTTTTTGGGGAAAAAAAAAGGAAACTCCCACTGATTCAGAAGGCACAGATTTAGCACGGAGGTGAGGACAAGGAATGTCGATGTGCTGAACCTGGCAAGAAATTCCAACATTGGGTGCGTTTACATGGGAAGTTTAATTCCTCTTTAATTCAGAATTAAAGTTAAAGCCGAATAAAAGTTACCATGTAAACACTTAATTCCATATGAAAATGTCAATTCCGAATTAACTTAATTCCGAAGTAAGTGGCTGGTTTATTCCCATTTTAATTCCGCATTAAGTAATTCCACGGTCATGTATACACTCATTCCTCTTTAAATAAATTCCCGTCTTTCTGCGCATGCTCGTTCTCTTGCCCGTCTGTCGCGATGACGCTTATATTCCGTTAGCACGCAGTAAACGGTGTTCAAGAGCAGAGACGATTTATTTAATAAACAGCTTGGAAGAACTGGAAATAATTAAAAGAACAGATGGCAGAAAAGATAAAAATTGCGAGCTTTTCAAAGCGGCCAGGTTAAATGAAGGAGGTTTTGCAGATAGAGACCCCACCCAGGTCAAAAATAAGTGGAATGTTGTTGCTAACCAGTTAGCTAAGTTTGTTTTCTTCCGGTAGATGTAAAGACTTCCGCCCCCCCTATCCAATCAGAACCCTTCCCAACCCCCAGAACTAAAGCGGAGTTGGATAAAGTCGAACTAACGTGTTTTCCATGTAAACCTTAATTCGGAATTACTATTTCCATGTAAACTCGAAGGAAAATAGTTTAATTCGGAATTATTTAATTCCTAATTTTAATTCCGAATTAAAAAACATCATGTAACTGCAGCCATTGACGGCGAGACAAGTGGTGATCCTGTCTACTTTGTCCGGAATAACTGGAGGAAGCCACAGTGGAGAAAGGCTCAGCCCCATATAAGTGTGAGTTCTGCACCCTGACACGTCATATATAATCATATCTGGGAATTAGAGGCCTGGGAATAAAGAAATGAAATCTTAGATTGAGACACATAATTATCAACTCTAAGTTGGGATCAGTTCAGTTTATCTTGTTTATCTTGAAAACCAAAAAAAAAAAAAAAAACACTGTTTACTTGTATATCGAGTTTTTTGTGTCTGTGTAAGTGTGTCTGGCTTCAGTAATGTAGAAAGTATTTGATAATGTATGTTTGTAAGGGTAAACATTATTCCATTACTCCTCCTGAATTTGGGTAAAATATTACAAATGCTTTTGGTTTGCCGGAAAATACTGAATCCAATCTATAATGAGGAAAAGGCGCCACAACACTGCGAAGCATTTTTATGGGTAATAATATAACAACTCCAGCAGACAGAGTAAGTTTGTCTTTTCTCCACAAATTTCTGATGCTCATGAAGAGTTACGAGAATAAACTCTCGCTGAGCCGCTGTTCTGCAGCAGACTGGTATATTATCAGTGCACTGTGTCGGTAAGCCTGGTGAGTTCCTAATGATAGCCTTACCCTTCACCACAGACTAAAACAAGGCCTGCTGGCTAAACCAACTCAGTGCGACCACTTAACCCCTGACAGCCCCTCCCCCCTCAAAGCTAAAAGTATCTCTGTATTCGTATGCAAATCTCGACACCATCTGACCACCACGTATACAGACACCGCGTACTTTCTGTCTGCAGAGAGCAGCAGCAGCTCTGTAACTACGAACAAGAGCTTCCAGTTTACATGCCAAAGCTGTGCCTTATCACATCTGATGAAAAGATTTGTAGATGTGGCTTTCTTCTTTTTTGTTTAGAAACAACTCCATCTATCTCCAGCTTCTTCTCTGGATCTTTCTGACATATAACGTGCAACTGCCAGCACCTCAGAACTCTGTGAAAGAGACGCTGAAGAGGTTTGCCCCTTGACTTTGGGGTTTAAAGAAAAGCATTTGATCACGATCAGGAATAAACAGCATATGTGCATGGAGAGGAGCATGTGGTGCCCCAGGGCACCAGGTGCGTTCACCTGTCTGCCATTGACATCCCTTCAAAGAAAACTAAGTACAGATGAGGCACTCAAGATGTCCAGAGATCAGATTACCCTTCCGTGTCTTTCTGTTCTTCATCATTCATGCAAAAACATGTACGCACACACAAATGAAAGTATGCAGGAGGTCCGTGATCCATGAAATGGGGAGCAAGGGCTTGAGGCCAGCGTGATAGCTGCAGAGAGGAAGGGAGCGGCATGATTGATGGCAGTGTTTAGGAAGTTGTGCAGTTAGTGTTACAGGTAGCCTTGGGACATGGGTGGAGATATGGGCAACAACTAGATGACATAGAGAAACCAAAAATTAAAAAAAAAAAGAAGTTCACATGCAGGAGAAAAGGGAAATGAGAGTAAGCAATAAGCAAGCAGAGCGAGAAGGTTTTAGACATGAGAGCCGAGGTGAAGCAAAACCAGATATGTGACCATGATAGTTCTAGCTCCTCGTGACCTGAACACCGGCTTCATTGTATTGCTGATTAATCTTGACTTTACATGAAAGTTGGAGGCTCTTCTAATCCAGGATCAGTGTGCTCATGTCCGTCTTTCAAGATTTCCTCTGTGAAGTTACTGCTGCAATTTGATGCAATGACAGCATTCAAAGTTTGCACGCTGCCTTTAAAATCAGCTTTGGGTTTTGTGCAGTTGCACATTAAACATGAAAAGGGTCAGAAAAGGAAATGAGAAACTGAACAAAGATCAAGAAGGTGAAGAGATGAAAAACATCGAAGCAATGGCTGAGGAGGTAAAGGGGTTCTTGTACAAATGTGGCCTAAGTATAATCATTTATTTTCCAAAACCGCAATTTCCTGTTTTCCCAGGCGATTAGAGTGAAGTGTAAGCCTCACGGAGTCATGGCACGGTCATGTTTCCTTCTGCACTTTAAAGGGACTGGAAACAAACCGCCAAAGATGACCAAACTCTTCTGAGCCTCCTGCGTTCACATCTGAGGGTTTGTACAAGTATGATGCTATATGTCAAATGCCCTGTATGTATTATAACAGCATTTTTCTGGCTTATAGAGTAACTTGTATTTCACGTGGTGAAAAATAATGGCCTTCATACAAAACCAGTCACTCCACGCTTGTACTCGTACCCTCTTTCATCAACTGCAGCCTCTTCAAGTTGCCATGGTGACGTGGCCTTTACCAAACTCAGTCTGATCCCTTTGAACATCGTCATTGTTAGCACATTTACATGTTCACTAAATGGCATAATAAATATGTAGATACCGAGGCAATGTTCACATTTTCTGTTCGTGTGTTATCTAGTGAGCAGCTTACATCTGGACAAGTGCAGCAACAGAGTTTTAGAAATACTCTCCATCCATACTGAACCCTAAAAATGTCACCTTACCAGTTTTGCACACTGAGCATGTGCATGTAGGTGTAAAACAGGAAGTAGACCGCTGGTTGCGTTACTGCCGTAGTGTAGAAGACTATATGGAGGAAGAGCAGCAACGGAAAACAATAGCAGATATGTCTTGGTTTCACAGGTCACATGACCAGAGCATGGATCAAGATGCCTTGAATATACTGAATACATTGCATTTAAAAAAATTCAACATATCACAAAATTAAATTGACTGCGGAAAGGATTTTGCACCATTATGGTTACTGGGGAAGGGTTGTAGCCCTGACTGACAGTCCCGTCTGGGGTCATGTGCATGGTTTTAATGATATTTGAGGTATTTGTTATCTGAAGTCTCATTGGCTGTGACAAACCAGTGACAACTACAGTGTCAACATTAACCTGTTGCAATCATCTCCACTAAAATTCATCTTAACAATAAATTATTTTTAATACCAGGATGAATTGTAGAAATGTTTATTTAAAATAGTGCTTAAGATGTGCATAAGAATTTGATGGAATAGTGATGCCTTTAACACACAATATTGACCAAATATGATACATTATTTATTTGACACAGAAGAAATACAATTCTTTCATGTTAATAGCTTGGAAAGTTTCTCCGGTTGGTCGATCAGCCAACTGAAATGGACTTTTGAAAGAGTCATTATCTATTATCATTATGATGACTCTTCTTTTTCTCCTGAATACAATCAAAGCAAGATCTGGTGTCCAACAGAGCTTACGCCTGACAGTGGGACATCACTTGACTAGTAAGCCAGCCCACAGGATGAATCACTGAGCACTGACTAAATGTGTGGTTTCAACTCGAGTGTGTCACTCCTCCTCTCTTTGACGCTTTTCAGCAGCTAGAATAAGCTGTGAGAACAACAGGATGAGTCGTCGGAAGAGGAAACTTTGGTCACTTGGACTGTCAAAGAAGAGACGCAATGAGTAATTTCTGATCCAATTTACAGTAATAACTCAGCGCTTGGTAAAGGCAGTAAATGATGGTGTGTTATCTCTGTCTGGTTTTTAATATCAGCATTTCTTGCTGAGATAAAAGAACATTTGGAAGTCCTTGGAGACGCCCTTATCAGATCTGTGTCTTTATTGGAGTTTCTCTGCTGTCTCCCTGTCTTGTTTCAACCCCTTGTTTTTATCTCACTCATTTCATCTATCTCTCTATTCTTTCTATCTGTCTTTTCTTCTATCACACACGAACTGCCTCTTTTATTTCTTCTCTCACTCTGCTTCATCCCCTGATCATGTCTCTTATGGACTGTGTCTTAGTTTATGTCTGACTTAAAAGAAACAAGCTTTCTCTGCCACTACTCTTCTTTTTTTCGTCAGAAAAACCTGTAAAAGGAACAGAAGGGATAAAGAAACTCCAAGGAGAAAAGGGGGAGATAAAGTGAAAGCAGAGATGTGGTGTAGCCTCAAAAGAGTGCCATGCTGCACCCTTCACCTCCCTTTTCTCCCTTTCCGTCTGTCTCCTCACCCTTCGTCCCTCCTCCCCGTCTCGTCCCCTCAGTGTTTATTACCACTGGTGCGTGTTTGTGCCCTTGTGTGTGTGAAAGCGTCTGCATGTGTGTGTCCATGCACAAGGGAAACCCCAAAAGTTGGCCCCATGACAAGTGACCCCCATCTCCACAACTCCCCGTTGCAGAAAGCATCAAGAATAGCAGACAGTGCTGCACAAAAAGGGAAGGGGGGGGGGGGGGGGTGAAGAACTGAGTGGAGAAAGGAAGGGAGCTGGGACGGAGGGCAAGGCCAGCTGTAAGCAGCACAATGCAAACGAAAGCTTGGCAGAGACTCAAAGCCGCTCCGAACGAGTGCCTCTAACTAACCCCCCCTCCTCCTGAACTCCCCCAGCCCTCCCTGACAAATTAAAAGCGTTTGGTGCTGTAAAGCATAAGGAAGGGAGGGAGGGAAGAAAAAGGTGGAGAAAGGAGAAGGTGGGGGAAACAAAACAGAAGATGGGATAGGGAGAGGGGACATGGGAAGGATTAGGAATTAATGTGTTTCTCCACTGGCTTAATCCTAATGATTACACCAAAATAAATACAACTCTGCTCTATGTTTTTAGGTCTCCATTTGATGATGGAGACAGATGCCACAGGGCAAAGGTGGTAAAAGCAAGGCTCCAATCTGAATGAATTCATAAATGACTTTATAAATCAGTAATTATATTTTTACAAGTATGCTTCATTTGCTGTAAGAAAAAAAAAAGATCATGGTGGGGGGGGGAAACACAATGAAAAGACAAAAGATGTGTGAAGGCAATGTGGGATACAGAAGGAGTGGGCATGTTGAGATGGAGAGGACCAAGAGACATCAGTGAATCAGCAGATAGCTGAACACTTTACTCACCCACGGCGGCGCACACCTACAAGAGTCACGCTAAAGTCCACGCACAGGAAACTTCACATTAGATCAGCCACATGTGAAATAAAGACAGACACTCACCACTTCCATCTTTGAATCTTCTAACTCGAAAAATATCACAATACTTTATGGAGAAGAATGGAAGAACCCATAAACTTCTTAAAATCCAAAATAGAGCACATGAGCATATGGAGGATGCTTGTTTTTCTGTTCCCCGAGCATATATTGTTTTTACTGTAGTTGACTGCATTTTAAAGAGATGCCTGGATTTGTGTGTTTAGATTAAACTTTCTGATTATAGTGGCTTGCATTGCAGCAATCAAGTGTTTTATTATGAGAGGTCTTGGTTTTTCTGAAGTTTCTGGGAGTCTATAGAAAACAACATGCTCTCCTGAAACATCTGAGATAGAGGCCCAAGTCCTCCAAGCCCATCCCTCTCCTCCTGACCTTCTTTTCTTTTTACCCAAGTGTGAAATGGAATACTCTGCCCCAGCGAGACAGCCCCACATTCCTCCTTTACAGATGATAAACCCCCCCCCCACACCATCGCAAGTACCGACTCTGCCGCCTGCTGTTTCACATGCCTCAGGTTCAACCTGAAGAAAAGCAGCGTTGACCCTGACCACCTCCACAAGAGATCTCTAAACACACTTTCAGGTAAACATCTAACCGCCCATTCCTTGCCAAAACCTTTTTTCTGTCCTTTTTGTTTGTTGAAACCCTTCCAAAACCCGACTGAGCTGGTGTGATTGATGGAAGCGAGAGTCCACCTCAAACTGCTCCAATTAAACAAGTAGCTCCAGCGAGACGTAGCAACCCACCAGTTGTTCTGTCCTGCTGTTTTTGTCTCCACAAATCAAGTAACAAAGGGTAAGTAACCTTGCTGCATTTTATCCACAGTGTCTTGGTACATTATGAGTATTCAAGACAATAGGGGCGGGCGCATGCAATGCCAGCAGGGAGCAAAGGATCTGCAGTCCAATCAATCAACATTGTCATGTTTAGTCTGCACTTGTCTGTCACTACAGGAGGGCTGTCTGCTACTGTGAAAGCAACGCATCCATCCATTTTTGCAGCTCTGTGTGTGAACTTTGGGTGAAGTTAATCTAAAATTAATGACTGCAATTGTCCTAACTCAAATAATAATAAAGAGAGAAAGTAAAAAAAAGGAAAAAAAATTCTGCATCTGTTCAAAATTAACTCCTAATTCATTCACATATATGCGGCATGGCTGTAAGTAATCCTGAATCATAGAGCATTTATTCTTTGTACCATCAGCATGCCCACAGTGAAAAATAGCTCAGCTTACAAAGCTGTGAATGTGTCTTTTCTGATAAGCAAATTCTAATTAAACTGTGCTGCCTGAAAAAGAGGATGCTTGAATTGATACGTCACACAGGGAAGTGGATTCCAGGATATGTGCACGTTATAGGGATGTAACGATATGGAAAATTTGATATCATGATTATAGTGACCAACATATGACAGTTTACGATATTATTGCAGTATTCTTAATTGCTGTACAAATGTCCAAAAAAACACATACATGAAAATAATTTTACAAAATCTTGTGATTTTCTTGTCAAACTAAAAGATCAGAAGCCAAAATCTTTTCACATTAAAAGGGCAAACAACTGACACAGAAAGAGATTACAGGAACAAAGCTTATTTGTCTGGTGTAAGTTTAACAGTCATAGTAGTTCAAAATATGCAAACAATTATCAGGAACAAAAATTATAGTGGAGCTTTAAATGAAATAAACCTTGGACTTTAAGCTGAACCTTCAATAAGCATAAATGTGCAAATAAAGAAATAGTTACTTGTACAAATTACAATAAAATGTAAGCAAGTGCTCTGCAGACAGGATAATTGTCCTCCACCAGTTGTCCCTCTGTATTCTTAAAAAAAAAAAGCAAAATATTCCCAGACCTCAGATTTAGTCCTTTTAGTGTGTTGGTAAATGTCCTGCGTGCTATCACCACTTTCCGCCATGCCAACGCTACGATGTTACAAGCTACATATTCACACAAGACACAGTCACGTGTCACTCGCGAGACTTGAATGAGGCTAATAATCCATATCCTGGTAATCGACTGCAATAATGAACGCTAATCGTTATCGTGTAAAAATTCACCGCGCTTTACCGTAATACCAGTAACCGTTCCATCCCTAGCACGTTATTGAGTGCAATTGTATAATTTGTGTTGTCGTGTTCTTCTGTTTGGACTGCTTTGGGACTTGCACTCACATGTGTACACAATCTCAGTTTATTACTGACTGCAGGTGGGAGGTGGGGCTTGAGCACCGCCAGAAGATCAGGACTTGGGATAAAAGGAGACTGAAGTAGAAGAAGAAAACCTGAGCAGGCTGCAGACAGGACAGTTGGAGCTGTTGCCGGGCTGTTCCGACACAAGAGATGCCGACACAAAGCACCACAGGCCAGAGTAGAAGTTAAATTAAAGTTCTGATCAGCCAGCCTCCACATCCCTGTAAGTCCACATCATTCCACTCATACAGCTCAGACCGTTTTGGGGTACAGGCTTCTCCAGGTGTCCTGGCTCATTGGTTGCTGATCGTTTGAACCCTCTGGGTTTCTGGGTGAAACCTTGGTGGGCTCAGTCTGGTAAGTTTTATGCACGCCCAACCAGATCTGTCCTTAGGAAGTTGGAGAACGAGTCCTGTTCCCTGAGCTGTGTCCAAGTAGTTTTTTCTGCACACTGAAACTATTCCTGGGGGAGGGGGAAAGCATGCGCTATCTCCACTGATGTGGGTGGTGTGTGTCAGACATCCACTTGACTGCCAGGACCCAGACATTCCACCAAATGCACTGCCTTGTCAAGATGACAAATATTGTCCAGTTCACCTATTAATGGTTTTAAGTGGACGCGTCATGGGGTAGCCCGTGTCTCCTGCTGACTGGGTGGCACGCTGTTTGCACAGGATGTGACGTGCAATTCTGTTTCATCTTTCCATCTGGCTGGCTTGTGTAGTTTGTGTTGCATTGCTCCACTCCAGAGTTTAATACCAGCAGTGGAAAATGCCTAACCGCTCAGTCATTCAGCTTCCTGTGAGGAGTATTGGTGATATGGGCTGGTAACGGGGACTCGGTTTAGTTCACTTATTGAAATGTTGGCGAACACATTTGATCTCTCGCCTCTTTGTAAGGCAGTGGGGTGGCAGAGTTCAGATGGTTTCCCATTGAAAGTATGGGATGCATCGTGTGTAAGGCACGACACAGGGGTGTTCTACTGTAGTGGCCAAAAATGTTAAAACCTATGCAAGTATGGAATTTGAATATGATGTCATGACATCTTAAAGGATTTGTTAGGCACACAAATAAGTGCATTAAAACAAAAAGAAAACATTTGATTGATCAGTCAGATTTGTAGGGAACATTGACATCACACACCCAAATCAAAATAATATTATCCAGATTCCCTATCTTTACCTCCTCTTAATTTCATAGCATGGTGCATTTGCAGCAAGACCAATTTCAGGAGTGGTTATGCACAATGGAAGAGTTGACCAAGACGAAAAGCTGAATCCCCTCCCCTAAATCAGCTGCTGTGAAGAGAGCTGAAAAGACTTGGTTGAAAATCTGTGCTTTTGTACAGTGTCCTTGTGGTACCTTGAAAACAAGCCTCAGACATTTAATTAGAATCTCAAAAACTGTCAACTTCTGAAAAAAGGGACAAGATGAGTGTCTTAAGTTTGTGCCTGTTCAGTATCAGTATTATTGTAGCAGTAATTGGAGACTTTAATCAATCAATCTTTATTTGTAGAGCGCTTTTCATGCAAGGACATGCAACACAAAATGCTTTACAGAATTAAAAACAATTATCACAATGAAAAAAAAAAAACCTCACTCGGTCTCAGCAGAATAAACATCTTGCATGGAATAGAAATTATGAATAGTGTGCCTCACTGAAAAAAAAATCTTTAGTATTGATCGGAGTGACATTGTGTTCTGTTTTTGTTGTCAGAATGCAGCATTAAATATGAAACACTTGTATAACCAAGATTTGAAAAGCTATGTTTTATCTCCCCAGACAACAAGACAAGATCTGCTTTTTCAAACTTTCATATTTTCATAAAACCTTAGATACACCTTTCAGTGAGCAGACATACCTACTGGTGAACTTCAGCACGATCAACAACATATCTCTGAGGCTAGTTCCTTTCCTTTTGTCTGACTGAATGGCGCCACTGTTGTAGCTTGATGAAAATGACAAAAATTCTCAGCGTGACAGATTTAAAGCCCACTTTCAACCTTGACCACATGCCATCTTTATTTCCCATCATCCTCATCACCGCTTGCTGTATACACTGCATTCATTTAAAAGAATACACATTACATTTGTCATCCTTTTATTGCACCCCACAAAGAGAGGAATTTGCAAGTTGCCTGAGGATACATCTATTCATTAAGCCCCTCCACCTCAGAGCAGGAATTGGACCGTGGGCTCCCAAGTGCATCACTGTGTCACCTTGAGCAAATCCAGATGATTAAGCGACAAGCATCCCCACATGACCCTTTATTTCCCAGGAAACCTCCAACTCTATTCTTCCCATCCAATTTTAAAAGTGCAGATCATGAAATGTGCTGTGTTTACATTTAAAAAAAAAAAAGAAAACACCTGTCTTTCTCTCTCCATCGTTCTCTTCCATGCCATGTAAGCAGTGCTAATTGCCTTTCATAATTAGGACAGTGACAATCATTGTCGAACTGATAAAGCTGAGTGCTCTGCGTGTGCATGTGAAGTCTCCTCATTCTTCCTCATGAGCCTCCTGATAAAGTGGGTCATCAATGCAATGCCCCATATTAATTATCACGAGGGCAATTTTCCAAGCACACTTCCTGGCAGGTTTCCATGTCGTTTCTGTATTGCTCCATAGTTTTCTCCAAGTGTTTTACTTCATAAAATGCATCCCGCCAGAGGAGCCTGTGCAACCTCACAGACAGAAGCTGGCATGTAAATTTAGGAAAAGCAAGACGTGGAAGAGTTTTAATTAGCCTGGTTAAGTAGGAGCTTGTGAAGCCGCCAGGGCTCACCAGGGGGATTACGACAGATTTATTTAGCCAAGGCTGCAGGAGACGCTGCGATATGATACATTCCAACAACAACAATAGCTGTGTAATCACACCCTAACCCCAGAACTCCGGCTAATCTATTCCCCTGTCTAGAAATGAGGACTCATTTTATTCCCTCTCATCTAGAAGTCAAGAGTTTTGTTTTTTTTTTGTCTTTTTTTGTTTTTTTTTCTTAAGTCACTCCTCTGCTGTCTCTCCTTGTGGGCAATTTAGCAAGGCACTCAGACATCCAAACACAATCAACAATCAGGTCGTTTGCATTCTCTAAACAGCACTCTAGTTTTCAGTTATTACAAAAAAAAGAGGGGGGGGGGGGGGGGGGGGGGCGCTGCATTGTTTATTTGATTGTGTTTGCTGGGAAAGAGTCCACCGGGGAAGTATTTGTTACACATGGAAGGCAGAGGTGGAACAGAACCAGCAGAGCATTGTTACTTTTGTTTTGGTGAGACTACAACAGGATACTGGAACACTGAGGCACAATGCAAAAATCATACAAAAGTTACGCTTAATTCAAAGCTCTGCATTCTGAGTTAAGTGTCACTTTGGGACACTTGCGGTGCACTTGTTGAGAGCACTTGCTCATAAAACCAATGGCTGTTACTTTATAAAGAGCCCCCTCACTGGATTGCTTGGGTTTAAATATTAACTTTTTTTGCTTTTTGTTTTTTTTCCGAATGATTACAGCTGCATTTTATGTAACGCTGCATTCTTTGCATTCAAGACTAATTTATGATTAATTCAATAAGAGTCATTTGTATCAAGAGATGAGATGAGCTCTTCTTTACATTTTCATTTATCTCAGACAAAAAGGCAACGAGGGAGGAAAAAAAAGCTTGATGTTTCTCTTTGATGCAGCCTGACTAAAAATCAAAGTGAAACTCCACAATATAGAAGAATGTCCTTTCACTAAACAGAAGATCTCCTTACAAAAGCAGCCCCATAAGGGAATTTATAAAGCCTGATGTTTCCTTTTCAGATTTCTGACATGCTGTCACCTGTCCGAATACTCATCAAGACCATATGGGACCACACACACACACACACACACACACACACACACACGTATTCATGAAAGGAGAAAGATGCGTGGTAATTATTGACTACACATAACACCTGTTTCTATTCCGCATGGGTGGAGCACATTGAAAAGCCAAATGAGAGAGATGTTGTTTTGCCTGGAAGGCTTTAGAAGAAAAGAACATGCAAGCACTCGATGAACAACATGTTTCTATAACTGCAAGCTCTTGTTTTTTTTTTTGTTTTGTTTTGTTTGATTGGATAATAACATTGACAAATAGGAAGTACACTACAACCTAGTTTTTTTTAGTTTTCAATCAATTACAACTAAAGGTCTACTATATAGGATGTGTTGGCATCTAGAGCACATGTGTCAAACACAAGGCCCGCGGGCCAAATGTGGCCCGTCACATCATTTTATGTGGCCCCCGAGAGCTTGGGCATTATTGTCTTACATTTTAAACCAATACTTTAAGACTTAAAATAAGCTTACGCCGCTTTAAAGCACATATTGACAATAAACTACATCTCCCATCATGCATTTTGTCATTACCCACAACGATAATGATGGCTATAAGCAAGATGGTTTTTCAGAGCTGATGGACTTAAGAGAAACCTCTACAAACTAACCCCAACATGTCCACGAAAAGAAAAATTGATGCAGAAGGAAGGCAGTTTAAAACAATTACAAGTTTGTATCTCAAGGTGAAATAACAGTGTGTCTTTTGTGTTTTGAGGCGGGTGTCAGTCATGAAAGAGTTTAATCTACGTCGGCATTTTGACAGCAAACACGGAGCTAAGTATGCTAACTTTAGCCTACAAGAAAAACAAAAAATCGTTTCCGCTTCTGAAACCAAAGTAATGGATACTCTTACACCCACAAACTCTTAGTTTAATATAATAATAAGTTAAATATTTGAAACTTGAATACACAATAAATACAGAAACCGTTATTTAACATTATAATAAGGTGTAGTTTACTTTATTTTGATTTACATAGCATTTTGTTACATTCATGCTGTCAATCTGGCCCTTCGAGAGCCACCATGATGCTGATGTGGCCCTCAGTGAAAATGAGTCTGACACCCCTGATCTAGATGCTCAATCTACAACTGCAACATAGTGAAAACCACCTCAGTAACAAACAGGAACTAACAGTTCCTTCAGGACTTCTGCTGGTAACGTATCAATGCAACAAGGCAGAGGAAAAAGGAAGGTAAACTGGTATGTTTTTGGGGTTTAAAGTGTTCGAAGCAGAGGCAGCGTTCACAACAAAGTTTGCAAATATTTGAAACCTGTACAGATTGGAGAAGAGCTCAGTCTCACACAAAAACGTGCTCCAAATTGATCCAAATTTCCAAAATATTGTGTTTTTATAGTCTGTAAAAGCTGGACCAGCTCTGAACCTGTTTAAGGTGAACAGCTACTGGACAGCTTAACATTGTGGCCCGTTTCAGAAGAGCAATATGACAGTACTACTATCAAAAAAATATCACTCCTTCCCAAAACTACTCAAACTAACAAGAAGTTGAACTGTTAAATTCAACAGGTTTTTGAGACCTGCATTACAAATGCTAAGATAAAGATAAAGATTGAATGAGACACCTTGTGCAGTGACACTCCTTGATTGCATCAGAAAAATTAACACACTTCAAAGAGCTGAAAAATCATTCGAGATAATGTTTGTACCCCGTATTAAGTCACCACATTCTCACACACGGCAGCCACAACACAGGCATACTTGTGGAAGAGCGCCAAGTCAAAACAAGTCTTGAAGGAAAAACCTAAGCTGAGAGTAGACAGACACAGGGCAGGAACAGCCACCGTTCAGAAATTATGAACTGAATGAATACAATGTGCTCACCGTTGTCTCTGTGTGTGCGCGTAGAGGCGTGCGTGCGTGGCGCCTACCTTCAAACGACTGTATAGCGTGAGTCAGCTCACTACTGCAACCCCATCTAGCACACACACGCAGGAGTCACCTTCCCACGTTGCTGGTGGGAGCTCCATTAATGGAGAAATTGCACTCGTGTGACCGCTTTTGTGCGTTCATCAGGACTCATGACATCAATGAGCTACAGAGTGAGACGCAGGAGGAGGTGAGAGGAGGAGAGGAACACGATAACCACTCTGTTGTAGTCACTCTCTGATTCAGCTGGTGCTGGCACTACCAGCAGGAAAACGTGAGCGTGGGCTGACTGGTCCATAGCAGCCGCCGCACACACCGCCATGCCTCACAGGCCGCATTACATCAGTGCTGGCCAAAAATACTTTCCTACTCTTGACGCAATTTGCATTTTATTTGCAACTTCAGCAACCCCCAAATTGTATAACAAATGATCAGAGAGCTCTGAAGCACTTTCTTGGTCAAAGCAGGATGTATTTTTGCTACACACTGCACATTTTGGGCTTGAAAGGTGTGCACCGAGGTGATGCGTCAAAAGTATTTAGTCGGTCGGAAGCAGCTGTTTATGGACACACTGGAAGCTGTCTTAAGTTAAAAGGCTGAAAATGTTTTTTCCCTCCGTTTATGATGACATTCTCTTTGGGACCTTATTGCGTATGTGCTGGGGGCTTTTGTGGAGAGGAGGGAAGCGGTGTTGTGAGGGAGCGGGAGGGTATCAAGGTGTAAGCCCGGCATATTTGATGGGACAGAACATACTCGGAGGGAAACTTACAAATTAGCCTCGGCTGAGTATTCTGACATGCCTCCCTGAAATGAAAGGCCATGACAATTAGCATAAACCTTTCGTCCCCGCTCAGCTGTCTGCCTCGCCGGGTTGAACTTGAGGGGGAGCGGGTGTTTTTCTCACCGCTTTAACATTCTACCTTTTCTTTTTAATTAACACCTCAGCTACTCGGGGTGTTTGGGTCTCCTCAGAGGGAGCCTGTAATTTTTTTTTTTTTTTTTTTCCTCCTGGAAGATAGTCGCACCTGTTCAGTTAGAAGGTGTCTCTGCAAAAGAGCAGGGAAAGAAAATAGAAAAGGAAAAAAAACCTCTTAACAGTGAGTCTGGTCTGAAATATGGTCTCTTCCATGTGTTCTTTTCTACTATTTATGTGTTGTGGGTTTTTTTTTGTTCTCTTTTTTTATTTGTCTGTCTGAATGGGGCAACAAAACAAGTCAACACCATTGTCAGGTACATTAAATATTCAGTTATTCTGTTTTTTCTCCCTCGCAGAATGCTTGAGTGTTTATATTTGAATATCGACAAGGACTGTCACACGGCCTTCAGGTGAGCACAGAAGCAGAAATATACAACCCAATAACAGTCCTTGGCAGCTGCTGCGTGTTTGCTTTCTTTTTTAAACTGAACACATATTTTGCACTGCTAACTCTCACATTGTATCATTTCAGCTCAAAGGTCTCTTATTGCTTTATTTAATTGATCTCACTTTAGAGTTATTTGGTCCATATCTGATTTGCTGCTGTTGGTTTTGACTGGAACTTATATCCATTATTGCAGTAAAACAATTAGTGGGCTTTAATATAATGTCTACAGTCACATGGAATTAAATAGGCTAATGCAGATATCTTCCTTTTTTTTCCTTCTTTTATTCTATATTACATTGATTTGTTTCATTTATCTATCCACTCACATCTCGTCTGTGTGTCCCTGCATCTCTCCCTTCTATCACTCCAGTGATATAAAACATCTCTTACTGCTCAGGCGTGCACCCTTTCCCAATTTGAAACCATCCCCACCGTATCATTAATGGGTGACTTTTACACCCATTAATTTGCCATAATTATTTCATTTCAAACTGATCTGACTGTGTTATCGCAGATGGAGTACCGGTGCAGCTCTTCCTTCTGCACATCAAAAGGAGCCATTTTAATTGGAGCCTTTTCACTACTAATTGTTCTCTCTGTTGTAAATCACTGTCTTTTCGTCTCCCCAGGTCTTTGTTAACAAATTGTCTTGTCAGTTTCCTTGTTTCATCTCGGATTGAGTTTTGCGGTCTTAACTGTGATTGACTGTGATGTGCAACCAGAGAGCTGGAGGATTTAATTCTCAAGGCATGAAGGTTATTCAAGTAAGAGTTTAGCAGCGGAAGGTGGATGTGCAGACACAGTCATACTAATGATAGCTCTGATGACAGTTTTATATTCTTATAGAGACAAAATGTCAGAGCATAAAGAAATATATATTTATTAAATAAAACTTGCAACTTGAAATAGTGCACGCTTCTTTCTAAATCAAAGGAGAACCCTTGGACAGCGTTTTGTCCAAGGCTCCAGCCAACAAAAACAGCACCTGCTTTTGAATGTCCATCAGTAGGCCATTAACTCTTGTCTGGGAGCGCAGACTCTTAACTGACCAGAATGTTGCTGGCTGAAAGCCTCTCTCCTACCAGCCCTGTTGACGTATGGAGATAAATGGACTCTGGCCGGCATTGTCCCGCTGACACGCCCGCATTCAGTTTCATTGGTCTTTGTGACAGGTCTTGGTGAAGAGATGCAAATGAGACAGCACATTCAGAGGAGGGGCACCCAGAAATGTTACTGTTTTTTATCAACCGCACTGTGCAGTGTTTTTCTCACTGTTACCAAAAAATCCTCCTCTTGAGAATGAAAGATCTCATGTTTTTTTAAGTTGGTTTTTATTAGACATAAACTGTTGGTGTCTTGCATGAAAGATTTCTGATGTGTGACCTTCCACCCTAAAGGAGTGGGTTGGGGGGGGGGATGACCGCTGGGAAGAAGGCAGGAAGTGTAAGCCAATACACACTGGACCCTCATTTAGCCCTAAAGCTGTGACTTTTCATGCATGACTGAAATAAGAGCTCTGTTCTGCATATGCACTCAGTAGAGTCACAGTGCACAGGACATTTAAGCAGGAGTAATCCTTAAATCCAGAGTTTAGATCCTGAAAAAATCAATCCATCACTGTAGTACAGCTGTTCAACGGTCTGTTTACAGAAACCTTACACGTAGCGTATTCACAAACGTGTGAACGAGTACAGGTGTGCATCCATGTACGTTTGTCTGGGAATGTGAACGATTTCTGACCTCTCGCGTTTGAAGAAGGAGTGAGACTTTTTTTTAAAGAAATCCCAGTTGGCCAGTTGGTATTTTTGTTACCGTGAGAGCTCAAATCTGTGAAATCTAATAGGTAATAGTTTTCCTCTCCCAGTGGAATATTGAGAGGGACTCAACAGATTAAGACATGTTGACTGATGGCAGCTTAAACTAAAGTGCCATTACACACCCGGATTCACTCAATAAGAACCCCACAACAAAACCAAGGATGGACAGAAAGAAAAAGGATGAAGCTGCAGTTATAGTTATGAGCTTGTCCACTTTTTATTTGGCCTGCTTCATATTTTACTGTTTTGAAAGACTTTGGATGACAGTATCACTCAGCACTTTGGCGCATGAATCTATTTCATTGATTTTTTTTTTTAAAGATTTATTTCTTCATAGCGCAGCCTTATCATTCCAGATTTTATTAGTAAAAACAGGTTTTATACTTAATTTATAACAAGACTTATTTAGAATCATATATCAAGGGAAATCTTTTGGGATAATTTGCTTTTGCTGGCAAAACCAGAACCATGGACAGGGTGTGAATTGTACAATAAAAAACAAAAAAAAAAAGAGTCAAGGTTTAGTGGTTGGAGTTAAGCCCATAACAAACAAAACAAATAAGCAGTCAGAGACTCCTGACGTACCCCCTACAGTGGGCTAACTTCTGCCCAGGGCCTGTACTCCTGCATGGTCAGATCTCTTTTTCACTTTCTCACAAATTGCAGTCATCAATCCAGGCCTGTTCTGTTGTTGTACATTGTATGAGCACTCGAATATCGACCATCTGAATTGCTGAAACATTCTGTCCTGCCAGCAGAGTGACAGAACAAAGATGAAGTAGTATGTGTGTGAGAGTGTGTGTCAAGGTTCATGAGATATTCCCCAGCCTGCAGTCATTATCCTAACTGTGTTTTATACAGGCATGTCACAGGAAACCACACATCAATGATCATGCCGTATATGGAAACCAATTGACCTCCTTTTACTCGACATCAAAGTGTACATTGACATTGGTAAATTATTCCACATCTGGCCAAGCTCTGTTTTAACAGCCATCTGTACAAACATTGATTTTCATCAGTCAACACAAAATAAACGTTAAAAAATAGTTTGAGAAGGATAATAATCCATTTAAACACAACCGTAAATCAATGTTTACAGTGTTTGCAGTTGTAATGTAAAATCCCATAGAAAATTCACCGAGTAAATTCTTATGAGTACAAAATGAATCAAAAATGAATCAGTGTGGCTACAACAAGGGCTTATGAGGGCTTATTATTCCTGAATGTTTTGAGTGGCAACACTGAGATGATAATTAGGGTTAAAAAACAAAATCAAAAAATTTTACAGTTAAAATTTGGGTTTGACTTAATGATGCATTTGGAAGCTTTTTTTCATGTTAAAATCTCAGTTTCAATTATATTTGAAGAAAATATTTGCATACTTTTAAGAACCATCGTCTAGATCTCGATGTTTCCATCCCGGCTATCAGGAAAAACCAGCCAATGTAACTTTGTGTTCCCGTCCTGGTCTCCTGTTGCGACAACTGCGTATCACTGATGGGACTTTGTCACACATCAAGAAACCAGGTCACAGAGCTACAATAGACACCATGACAGAGTCAATAAAGAGACACAAGAAAGTGACGATGGAAGAGACTATTAGAGTGGCTGAGTAAGTACTTAACCTCCACACCTTTAGGGGGAGCAACTGAGCAAAGATGACAAGAATTCCTTTGTGCCGCTTTAAATGGCAATCTATTATTGCATCTAGAGGTTTATGATAGTCTCACATTGTAGGATATAGTTTATATATTAAATTATTAAATATTTAACAGAAATTGTAAGCATAAATAAATGAAACATGACAGAATTAGGAAAGAATAATGAAAAAAAACGGTTTAGAGTTTTTGATAAAAGGCTTCCAGCATTTTTTCTTAATTGATCAACTGTAATTGTCTTTCTGTGGCTCCATCACTGTGCATTGTGCTGGCTGAACACAAAACTAATAATAACAGTCTGTTCAGTTTAATTTAGCAGGAAATTCAATCTATCCATTGTATTCTTTCACGTTAGGTTTCAGGTCACGAAAACACATTAAGGCAGAGCAAACCATATTCTGGGAATGCTATAAGACACAACTTAACCAGTTGAGCCTGCCAGGTCTTAATATGTTGGTTATCTGTATAAATAGATCTGAGGATCCTTTAGCTGTTGTCTTGTGTGAAGGAAAGCGAATATCCACTGTATGTGTAGTGGAAAATGACAAGTGTCTATATATATACCCTTTGAAAGGCCAACAGGAATTTAAGGTTTAAGTCAGTGACACTGTTGCAAAATTAAAATCTGACATGAGTTTGTACGACTATCATTACATGTCACAAGGAGTGTTTAAAGTTGTGTCCTCTTGTTAGTAAGAAACTGAATATACCAAAGGGAGGTATGTATGGCTGTTCCTCTGCTGTTCTCATTAGCAGGGCTATCTTAAATGAAGTGGAAGAGATTTTAAGTCTCCTCTATCAGAGAGAACTGCTCACAGAAATGCCAGCCGTGCATCATTAAGCCTCTAAGTCTGGCCTCCTGCTGCAGCTAAGCCATGCAGTCCACTCCAGCCCACAGCTGGACCCAGGGGTGCAAGCACAGGAGGGTGTGTGTCTGTGAGTGTTTGTGTGTGAGTAATCCACAGGTGCACAGACTCGCTCCTGACAGAAAAGAGAGCATTAGCCCAGGGCCACAGAGGCAGAGAGGGAGGCAGAAAAAGGGGCAGGGTAAGGCTGTTTCAAATGCAAATAGCCTGTCCTGTTCCTCACAAAAACTTTCTCCAGTGGCACAGCTTGTAAAATATAGCACCCTACGGCTTCATTCAAAAGATACGCCCACTAACCACGGGCTACAGAACCACATGGACCCCCCGAAACCACTCAACCATATCATGAAGAAAAGTGAGCTCCTTTTCAGCGATGCAACCAGTGAATACGCTGAGCTATCAGCTGATTGGTTTACTTAATGTTTTAACATGCAGAGTGCAGAATGTAAGGCTTCATAATGAAGCGTGGTTCTGTTAGTTAACAACACCCATAGAACATATGTCTGATTTAAAAAATAATAAAAAAAAAAAAAAAAATCTGACATTGACTGGGGAATAGCATACTGTTTGCTATAAGAGGCTGATAAAAGCAAGACAAATCAATCAAATGTTAGAATCAGGAAAGAAATGGCAGGATTGCAGATGAGTGGAATATGTTAATAAGCTTCAATGACTTATTACCCCGATGGGAACTAATGGGAACTAAGGCAAAGAGATTTGCATCATTTCCTTGTTGTTCCAAGGAGTAAGTACTGATTATTGTTCCACTTAATAAAACATCCAATTACCAAGAGAAGCTCTTCTCTGTTTCTAGAAAGACATTCCCAGACATTTGATTTATGACTAGAAATAGGAAATCATTCAAGTTCAAGGCAACAACAGTTTTTTTTTCCTTAATATCATCACTTAATTACATCATGACCATGATATATTGTCAAATTATTGCTTAATCTCAGTTGTATTAACTTCTTCCTTGGCCAACATGTCATTTTTCACAGTGTAGACTAAAACCATTCAAAACTGTTAGTCCCACTTGCATCCTAATCAGATCCAGGTTTTATTTGCACTCAAGAGAACTATCACAGCTTTCATGAGGATTCGCTAATCTAATCCCACTCTCCAAATGTGTGAACAAAACTTTGCTTGCAAAGTTTGTTTGTTCAGATGTTGTATTATTACTGACATGACAGTGTGACTCGTCAACAGTTAGCACTCAGTGGGACATCTGGGGAGTGTTTAGACATCTGCTGGCTGTCACAGTGGTGTGGTGTTTTTATTTTTTTTTAAACAAAACAGCCTTAATTTTTAGGACTCGCTCGACGTGCCACTCACTCATATAAAATTGGATGAATCAGGTATAGATAATGTATGAAAGAGAAGAAAACATCCCTAGGATTGTTCACTTTGCTTTAACTGATGTCTTGTGTAGCAGTACAAAGTGCACTGCTAACTGCTCCATCTGTAAGGATTGAGGAGATGAGGGGGACAACTTCCAACTTCAGTCATTTTCTGGCTAGAATCCAGAGACGTGCATTATAAGCACAACAGGAATATTATCTGTGCAGTTTGTAGCAGGTGCCAAGTGATGGAGAAAACTCTCTATGGCTGTGAGCAGAGAGCTGACCAATGAACTAGAGTTTAAAACTCACTCTTCATTGTATCCTTTCACTGGCTGCGACCATGCAGAGTTGTAGCTGTTGTCTGTTGAGGTTAGCCTTTCGCTTAATGTAAATTTTATTGATTTCAGTGTTTTTCCACTTTGGAAAAAAAAACTGCCTACACAGGCCATAAACATGTACTTGAAAGTTGTTAATTTAGCTATCAGATAATCAGAGAAGAAGTGCAACACAAGGGTTAGTAATAATATGATTGTTAGTTCCATAAGTGTTATGGAAGAAGACCATGTATGCTAAAGATGCTTAAATCTGTTTTAAAGCCCTTTATGCGCCAAGGGCTGTGTGTGCCTGTTGTGTCATTTGGATTGGAACTTGACTCGGAGTCAACTCAGATTTTTTTTTAACAACAAAACTGATGTATTTATAAAATTATTAATACTCATGACAGCGTGTTAACTGCCTGCTACCCACAAGGAGGTATAACACAGCTCTCTATTCTTTTCCTCTTCCTTTGCCTTTCATAGTTCTCAATAGAGGCTACCGGAGTACCGCAGAACATGATGTGTAAGGGGGCCCCTCCAGGGCTTTGCAGATCTGTGACTTTTCAGTCTTTCCTTGCTTGTGGTTTTCCCCAGTTGTTCCAGGCAAAGTAGATGGGATCAACACTTGTGTAGTTCTCAATGCTGATTTTTTCCTTGTCGAAAAAATGGGAACTTTTTTGTGGTTCGGCACGTTGATATTCTTCTCTGTCTCGTCCTTCTCCTCTCACCAGATCAGAACTTTCTATCTTACCTGCGCAGAGAGATCTTTCAGCCGCTTTACTAACGTCATGTCAGCCATGAAGGGATAAATGTGTAATTTCTTTGCTATGGATCTCTGTGATTTACTCTCTGCATAACTGCAGTAGGACACCACAGTTGTGTGAAGGTGGAAAATGACATAAAATGAATAATCAGTATTGCTTGTTTTGGCTTGTTGCTTTCCTTACCAGAAGTGATCATTTCTTCAAAAAGCCCATACCATTTCGTGGTACTTGGGTAGCCTCTATTGTTTTGTGGTTGAGCTTATCACAAATGGAACCCACTTAGCCATCAGACATCAAACTGCCACACGCTGAATACGTGGGCACACTTTAAAATGTTCTCACAGGTATCTTTAAAAGACAAATTGAGTCGTCCCACTGGAGGAGACTTATGAGCCAATTCACCAAACAGGAGTTCTTTTGGAGGTGTGTCGTTGGGTCATACAGCAAAGATGATCCCAACCAGCACAAGCGACTCCTCACCAGTTTTTGGTTCTGCTCTTACCAGCCACTTTCACATCACACCACAGCAAGCCTTCTGCCGTTTTGAGTCTCAAGCGATTCATTCATAAACACTGTACACATGTAGGGCCCGATTCTCCAGTGGCCACATAAGTCAATATTCACGCAGCCCAGCTTAAGCGCTTTCCATTTCCCATCCCTACTTTCAGATACACCCACATGCATAAGGAATGGAGGGGAAAGAGGGAAAGAAGAAAGAGGGATGATTCATTCAAAAAAAAAGGAGGCAGACCCAACCATGATGTCATCTGTCATCTTTGTTCCAAACCCTTTACCAGAACACCTGTGAATGCCTTCGAAATCCATGAAAAATATAAACCACACCTCAAGTTTGAACAAGTTGCTTAAAAGTGGGCCCGATTTATCCCTGTAGTTATGAAATAATAGTTAATTAATCTTTGCCACTCCATCCAAAAATCTGAGCAACCTGAAACCAATTAGTAGTTTGACCATTCACCAATTAGGACTCAAGGCCTAGATGTCCATCAAAGTGAAATCTTATACCGTTGAGCAATGTATAATTCAGATTCAATTATAAAACACCCACAGAATGTGGAAGCGAAGATAGCAGAGATATAGAAAGGTGAAAGGAAAGAGAAAACTAATGTCAACAACGAAGAGTTGGACGTGAATCCAAGCCGCAGCCAGACTCAGAATCCAAACTTGGACCACCACCAGAGTGCCGACGGTGCCGACGACCTGAGTGAGGAGTACCGGAGTGAGGCTGGTCTGGATTGAGGAAGAAAGAATGGCTGAGGAGGGAGCCGTGAGACAGCAGCAGGAGCAGTGCCAGCAGCTCGTGACTGTGACCTTGACCAGCGTGGACAACTCCCTGAAGTCAATCAGTGACACTGGCCGTGATGGTTGAGCAGATGTGCCCTCCACAGGAGCGCACCTGCACTCCACTCTCCAACACGGCGCACACAGCTCTCCCAGAACAAGGGGTGGACGTAGCTGGCAAAACTGAATAATAATAAAAAGAATATTCTGATGTGTTGTCTTGTTCAGTTCAGTGGTGTAATGGTATCCCAGTAACTGTCTACATACCTATAAATGCTCATCAACAATCATTTGGTGAACTCTTGCTGCCCTCTCCACAGGTATTTGGCCTCGAAACACTAGCTGATCATCCTGCTGGTCAGGGCCGACCTCCTGAGCCACAGGTAGACGCCTCTCTGGCCTCTCTATAGGCCTACGTGCGGTGGGACTTGTAATTGCATCTGAACTTCAAGTGGAATATAATGTTTAACCTTCAGATGCCGCTGGATTTACTGCAGCCTCAGATGAGAATGGGCAGACTGGTTGGAGTTAATAGAAAGGCAACAATAACTCAAATAACCTCTCATTACAACTAAGGTATGCGAAATACCACCCCTGAACTTACAGGTGAAACCTTGAAGCAGATGGGCTACAGCAGCAGAATACCACAACAGGTACAAGTCCTGTCAGCTAAGAACAGGAAACTTAGGCTGCAATTCACACTGCCTTACCAAAATCAGACCAGAAAAATATAGGCTGGTCTCATGAGTCTATTTCAGCCGCAACATTCAGATGGTAGGGTCAGAATTGAAAGCTTGGATCCATCCTGCCTTGTATCAACAGTTCAGGCTGGTGGTGGTGGTGTGATGGTGTGGGTGATTTTCCTGGCACATTTTGGGCCCCTTGGTACCAACTGAGCACCATTCAAACGACACAGCCTCCCTGAGTATTGTTCCTGATCATGCCCATCCCTTTATGACATCCATCTTCTGATGGCTACTTCCAGCAGGACAATGCACAATGTTACAAAGCTCAAATCATCTCAAACAGGTTTGTTGAACCAGGGTTATAATAGTTTTGGATTTTCCCTTAGTTTTAGTTTTTATTTAGTTTTTAGTTTAGTTTTTCCAAATTCTGTTAGTTTTAATTCATTTTTAGAGCAGTTTTGCTAGTTTTATTCATTTTTGTTTTAAAATACTTAGTTTTAGTTTTGTTTTTATTAGTTTCAGTGTTAGTTTTAGTTTTATTTAGTAAATTAAGGTTGTAATTTTGGTTGGAGTGAAGCACTGAACTTTTTGAAGGCTATCGAATCACATAGTCGTGTTTACATTCTCATTCTCTACACTCTCAATAAAGATATTCACCAATGCGTCTTCTTGCTTGTGGTGTTCCTGTGTATTTACTGACCAGCAGCTATTTGGTCGCCGGTGGAAACAGGGCTCCATTATAGTTGCTGTTTTCTCCCGTTCCTACCCAACGCTGACTGGCCCTGCAAGCTGTAGCTTCTCTTTCCAGGGGGCTAGCTTAGGCTAGCTTATCCAGGTAGTCTTGGTTAGCCTTCTTTCCAGGGGGCTAGCTTAGGCTAGCTTATCCAGGTAGTCTTGGTTAGCCTTCTTTCCAGGGGGCTAGCTTAGGCTATCTTATCCAGGTAGTCTTGGTTAGCCTTCTTATGCGAGCTTTTCAAATGGACTTTCAAATTCGTGTTTTTTTTTCCCCTTGAGAAGTATTCCACACATTGGATCACCTGCTTCTACAATAATCAAGTCATAATCAAAGAAATCCCAAATAGGACTGTGCCACCTTCTCCCAACTTTTGCCGCAGCCATCACTGCTAATCACTTTAGGTTTGTTTTAATTTTTTTTTCTTGCAGTTGTTGTTGTATGGCGGATCGAAGTTAATAGATTTCAAACGTTTATGGAGGAAAAAAATTACAAACACGAAAACGAAGGACGTTCTTGACATTATTATAGTTAATTTTAGTTTGTTTTATAAACGCATAATACAGTTTCAGTTAGTTTTTTCAATTCTAGTTTTCGTTATTTCGTTCGTTTTCGTTAAAGATAAAAACCTTGCGTTGAACATGACAATGAGTTCACTCTCTCTGCTCAAATGGCCTCCACAGTCACCAGATCTCAATCCAATAGAGCACCTTTGGGATGTGGTAGAAACGGGAGATTGCAGCATGGATGTGCGGCCAATAAATCTGCAAAAACTGTGTGATGCTATCATGATAATATAGACCAAAATCTCTGAGGAATGTTTCCAGTACCTTGCTGAATCTATGCCACGAAGAATTAAGACAGTTCTGAAGGCAAAAGGAGGTCCAACCCGGTACTAGCAAGGTGGACCTGATGAACTGGCCAGTGAGTGTTCTTAGTTGCTGACAAAGTGATCCCATTTTATCTTCAGGATAAGAAACAGGAGACTTTGTTGAAATTGCACAGAACCCCTACTATTTGTTAGTAAAAAGTCACATTTTTGCTCCCATGTGTCAAGAGGCATCACACAGTGATTATTCACACTTTTAGTCGAGACTGTGAGGTCAGGCAAATCAAACACCCTCCTCGGTAATGGTCCAAATGTGCCTGACGTCACTGGAATATGAAACACGAGCTCTTCCTTAATAGAGCGGTCGTTGGAAACGAAAGTTCCAAGGTAATTAAAGTGGGTGATGCTAAACAAATTTTACACTTAGAAAACCTCAGCTGCTTTGCCTGGCCTCTGTGTTGAAGTGCAGACACGCTAAGCTGTTAAAGGATGTCAAAAGCAACCCTCTGGTGTCCCGCTATATACTGTAGTATGATCAGCATACTGAACCTCCCTGATGAATTCTGTGAGGACTTTTGTCTTTGCTTTAAGTCTTCGTAGATCAAAAAGAATCTCACAGAATCTCACCAGTACACAGCTTAACATTCTTAAAAGCCAGCTGCATATGTACTAAAGAACATAGATGGTAGTTTACAGCCCCTTTTTTGCACTTCTGTCATGTTAAAAAGACTGAGTCAGTTCACCATCAATAATGAGTGTGATGTTTACATCTCTGTATAGTTTTGTCTGTAAGTTCTGTACATTTTTAGTCTTGATGATTCTTATCAACTTTTGTGAACAGACTAATTTGCTGGCACTGAATTTAAATTTCAGGGAACAACAATATATTTTAGCGAATCACGGCAGCCAAAGTTAATGTATTCAGAATAAATTTGAACCAGTAAAACATGCATTAAACTTCAGACGAAAGTCATCGGAGTGTGTCAAAAAAGTGTCGATCTGATATAAATAAATCTGAGAAAGCTGTCGCCTACCATGTGGGAGGTCCTGGGTCTGAATCCCGGTTGCGTCAGGAAGGGCATCTGGTGTAAAACCTGTGCCAAACCACGCATGCAGATCATTCTGCTGTGGCGACCCTGAACAGGAAGTAGCTGAAATGGACGTTTGATATAAATATCAGTCTTTACTGATGGGACAAAAATCAGTCTTCAAGGCATCCTTTTTAACAATAATGAGGCCCTGTACTGCTTCATGCATATCATGTACATATAAAGCAAAAAAAAAGAGCATATTGACATTTATTGGATTATGAATTGGAATGAACCGAATCATGAACTGGATCGAGATTTGGATCATGGATTGGAATTAACTGGATTATGAATTATATTGAATTGGATTATGAGTAGGATTATACATAAATTACAGTAAAGTGGAATACAATTAATTTGATTATATTTAACTTTGTAAACTGAGAATGTATCTCTGTAAAGTCCCTTGACATGGCTTCAATGTGAATTGGCACTACACAAGTAAAGTGAGCTGCATTGAACTATGAGTTATACGCTGAGGAGAGGGCATTTTAGTGTGTGAAATGAGGAGAGGAGACTGCAGACGCACTGCTGAGCAAAGGGCCTCATTATGTGAAGAGTGGTTTTAATATAGCCTGCAGATAGGTCCTCAAAGTGCTTTGATCTCGGTGCTCTTCAGGTTGGTTCTTTAAGAGCCTACGCGTCTGCATTACTTATTCATTTTCTGCCGTTCAGTTTCTGCAGAAGTTTGTTCACGCTGTACATTGGGGAACGAGCTCACTTCTTGTTCATACTTTTACTGCATTAGCGATCCCTGAGAAAGGTAAAGTGACTATAACAAACGATCTCGTGGAGTTATTTCAACCCAATTTAACCACCCACAGTCTCGACTGTTCCAGGTAGACACCTGCAGCTGCAGACAAACATGCTCGACGTTGGCGGTTTCTGACCTTTATGCTGTCCCTGTCTTTAATGAAGCACTAAATAAATCTGCCATTAAGATCAGAGAGTTTGCAATTAAGAGCTCCCTAAATAGAGTTATAAACAAAGACAGGTGTCTGGTGGAGCACTTCTCTGTGGTCAGTGTGGGAGGCAAAATGTCATGTCATAATAAAGGACAAATGGCTTTAAAAGCTGTTGCAGTTTGAGTTATTTAGAGACTGTGAAGCGTTACATTAAGTGATTTGGATAGACTTTGGTTAGACATTTAAAAGTGCTTTTTTTTTTCTTTTGCTGCAGGGGCTTTCAAAAAACATAAATGTTTCATTTGTCGTAGTTGCTCAGGTTTAACTAAAGTATAGAGACAGGAAGTGCTGCCTATAAATCTGGGACGCAGGCCAAGATTATGTCAAAATTTGACATGGTAACAATCTGTTGTATAAACCCATTTGACAGTTGAGTCCTAATTGATAATACGGTGCGATAGCGTGTTGTTAACACTGTGTACGGGTTTGAATACACAAAAGTGAAAAGCAAAGGGGGAGGAGAGTGTGACAGAATAGCTGTGTATACTTGGAGGGCCTTTGTGTATATATATGTGTGTACAGTCGTCTAACTGTGTGCATTGTCTCTGCTCGACTGTTTCTTTAAGCCTGAATGCCTGCGTACACATGTGTATCTGATATTGACTTCCTGGGACTTGCTGACCTCTGCCTGGATAAGCCAGAGTCTCCTTCCATCCAAAGACCGGGTCAAACATTGACATTTTTCTCTTATGCATGACTCAAAAAATCTGCACAGAACATTTCTCCTCCCAGCCATGCCAATCGAAAACAGAATAAGTTTTGTTCTCCCTCCAATCATTAGCAGATAAAGCCCCTCTTTCTTGCCCTTTAATCAAACAGGCAACGGTTTGACATGGCTGGTTAGCTCCTCGATAGAGTTCTCATTGTGCCTGCGTTGAAAAGAGCTATAGAGGACTTGTCTGCAAGCAAATCATGGGATCAGTGGATGTGCATTCTTCCTTCCCTGCCCCCATCCCTGCCTCCGTCTCTCCATCTCTAATTACCTTTAATAAAACTATCATGTTGAAAAGTTTTGTTGCTAATTTGCATTCAGGCATTAACTCCAGGCACAGGGCACCTGGGCCGAAACAAGATAATGCCGATAAAAAGACAAGAACGTGAAAAGAAGGAAGACTTTTTTTTTTTTTTGAAGAGTTGTCAGACGAGCACAATTTTTACACCCTGACAAATCTCAAATGAGCCTGATTTGCTTATATCTTTTTTTTTTTTTTTAAAAGGTAATACAATTTCGTACAGCCTTGTGCTTTGTGTTTTCACGGCAAGGCTGGCCTGTTCTCCCCTCACACTTTTCCCCACGGAGAGGGTCGAGAACAATAGGTTGTAAGGTGAAGGAAGACTCCTCATGCCTGCTGTCTAGTATCTGATGAGCCCGCAGGGGAAACAGCCCCGGAGTATTGTACTTTTTGGGATTTTTTTTCCCCTTTTTATTATCTCTCTTTAGAGGCTTCTCCGGAGGCAGATGTGCTTATATCAATTGAGACCCAGCTGCAGATGAAGACAAACAATATTGGGGAGCGAGGCCTGGTGAGACAGTAGAATAAGGGGAGCTCAGATGGAGGGGGGGCAGCTTATGAAAGCAAGAAAAAGGAAAGAAAAACAGACCAGAGAAACAATGTAAACCAATAAATGGGAAATAAAAGTGAGCCAAGATGATGCTGTTTTAAATAAAGAGTCAGGTGGGAGAGCGCTTAAAGGTGAGAAAACAAAAGAGGTCCATCTGTAAGGAGGAAAAAGACTGAAAAGGAGCGGGACTGAAGCAACAGCACTTCTTTCCATGTTGCATGTGAGGGAAGAAGCGACAGTTGAGCAACAAGACATTGTGGTTTGCCTGATCTAAATATAAGTATGTGGTTGAAGCCACTAACTGCTGTGTGTCTCTATCAAGTGTGTGTTTTTCTTTTTTCTTTGCCTGACATTCACAAGTATCTGAAATACCAAATTTTAAATTTAACCAAAGGTTTTCTTAAACCTGCCAATATCAACTTGTCAAACATGGCTTTCAAAAAACTAACTGCACTGGTTGTACGTTCCTTAAACTTAGCACAAGCAAAGCAGAGAGTATGTGAGAGAGAAAAAAAAATGGCACTGGTTTTTTTTCTTAGGCATATTCTTTGTTCCCTCTTGTTATTTTTTGTGTGTTTTGTTGATTAAACGATCTCCCCTAATTCTTCCTTAATCTCTGTAAAATATCAAATCAAATGAAATAATAAAATAAAAAATGGACACGCTAAATGATGTTTTATTCATTTTTGATGCCCAGTGTTCTTATTTTCACATGCAATATTTTATTTTAATTAAAAACATTATTTCTGTTTAGCCCCCCCCCCACCCCAATCCTGCCAACCCCTCCCCCACCCCCTAAACCATAAATAAGATGGGAGAGAAAAACAACTTCCTTTCTGACTTTTTATCAGTTTACCCAGTCAGTCCCGTCTGCAACAGAGCAGCTCTTCTCGATCTGCGTGTGTCTACTTTCGGCTTCGTTTTCACAAGGAGAACGTCAACGAAGTGCGTGAAGATTTCCACCATTCTAAAGGGCAACTGACTTAAACATTTTCAAAAGAATAAGCATCACCATTTTCATAAGAACTCTCCTACTTCAAAGTTGCAAGATCGCTATCTGTCTGCAGGCAGTGAAGCAGAAGTTCATATCCGGCTGTAACTGTCCCAGCTCAAATACCACACAGCGACAGATCTTTTACAACATCTGATTGTTTTCTCTAATAATTTATAATTCTATTGACACCTTTTTTTTCTACATCTCTGTCCCATACATCTGTTCTATCTTGGAGAAGAAAAACCAAACAAAGCTTGCTGTGAGTGTGATGGAGTGATGTGAGGGCTTATTTGTTACAGTTTCAGTTCAGCCACTGATGGCTTGCTTTTGAACATACATAGCAGGGAAAAAAACACACACACACACACACACACACACACAGACTGGGTGCCATTGCTGTGAGATACAAGGTCACACATGCATAAACCCATTCACCTAGAAAGCCACAAGACTTGGTAAGGAAGCTATTAGCCAACATTCCTCACATGTCTTTTAAAAAATGTGCAGCTTGAGAAGAGAAAGTGTTAAAGTGGCAATCCGGGCTTATTTAAGGGCAACCCTGTATTAACAGAAAACATCTGGCAGGGTTTCTACATGTCATCTGTGCGGCTTCATGCCCATGAAGTTCAATGGGAAGTACATTTTTGAGAAAATACATCCAGAAGCAGCACGTTTTTAAAACCATCTTTAACTAAATCAATTGTTATGCTGTCTTTATGATTATTTAATTAGTTCTTAACAGTCACCAAATATTTGTTTTGATTTTTTTTGTTTGTTTTTTTTTTTTACCTATTAGTCATTTGCCAATCGTCTTGTGCAATCTTGTAAGCGATGACAAACACCATACCTTCAAAGCAGGATTGGTAGATAAGCACCGGGAGGAAACAGAACATGACACTTTGTTGCGTCCAGTTAATTGACAGATTCTCCAGTTCATACAGCAGTCAGTTTACTTCCTTCTCGTTGTGGGGGGGGGGGGACCACTCTAAAGTACATCATGTGGAATAAGCTCTATGAATATGTGAACGCACACTTTGTGTACATACCAGCTGTTACTGTCAAGCTGTGCAGATGATTTAATTGTTATGTACACTGCAGCAAAGATAACTCATAGACAAGGTAATTGAAATGTTATCCCAATCTTATCTGAGATGATTACTTAAACACTACATTTCTAATGCATGTTGAATTAGGCAATTACATGCATTTAAGGAGAGCGGGTGAGTGAGAGAGAACGCACGAGGGGGGGTGGTGGGTTAAATTGCTAGACAATGAAATAGGAATATTAAGCATTTCAACGAGTGAGTGTAGGGTCAGAGATCACACAGTGCTTATAGGCATATTAGCCACTTGGTTATGATAAATTATAACTGTGTTGCTAAGGAGACCGGTGCAGTCATAGCGTGGAGCCAGCAGGAAGAAGGGGAAAAAATGAAAACCAAAAACAGTTTTTATTAAGCCAGGCAGTAGAATGAAGGCAGTGGTCAAATATCAGTTCTTCATATGTAATAATAATAATAATAATAAATAAAATAGAATAATAATAATTAAAAAAAAAAACCTTCTTGAAGAAAAAAAAACATGAATACGTTTAAGTTGACCTCTTTAGATTTGGGAAGGACCAGTGACCCGTTCGAGGTGTACCCACCTCCTGGGGTGGATTCCAGTAGGATAAAGAAGGTACAGAATGTGGCTGTATAGAGTTTCAGTAATAAAACAGCCTAATTTATTTTATATTGGTGGAAAATCCCCAAAATGCATTGACTTCTGTAGAAAAAAAAACCCCCATCAAGGTAGCAGCGACTCTGTTTCTTAGAGCTGATTTGACGTATTCCTGAATGTGTGCCACCACTGCCCGCCACATTTCAAGGATTTGCCATTTACTTGACAATTAGACACTAGCAGCTGGAAGCTGATTTTTCGGGAGCCGGTGGGCGCTTGTCGCCGCAGTCATGTCATGTCCCCCGTGAGCTCATTAGGCATGTGTGAAGCGGCTGGCTGATTGGCTTAGAATGCTGGAGATGGACAGGCAGGTCTGTGCAAGGGGGTGTGGAGGGTGGGTGCAGGCGGAAAAATTAACGTCTTTCAAAGAGGGGAGAACAGAAAACTGAACTGCTGGGTGATGCACAGTTCTATACAAAATGTGAGCATCAAAAAATGCAAACCAGCACATCCAGACATGTGGTGTTTTTCAGTATCCAGTCATGCATGTGCATCAGAGTAAACATATATGCACACGCATAAACGCGTATGTCCCGTGATTAGCTGATTGAGCTCTAACTTCATTACCACGGACAAGTCTTCTGCACACTAATCAATTTCCACCATCCAGTAATGGCTTAGCGTGCTGCGCCGGCTGTCAATGGCAGAATTAGCTACAGTCCTGTGGGGACAAACCACGTGGCCAGCCTGCAGGGAGGGAGGGAGCAAAAACTCTGATTAGATAGGGGGAAAACGTTGGCCTATTTGCATGCAGTTTGCATTTTACAGTGTGCCTTAGTACAGAAGTATGTGTGCTGTTTAGCATGTGTGTACCTGGCTGCTCTCCTGTAGTAGTCGATCAAGCTGCTGCCTGTAAAGACCAGCATTTTTTATATTCTCGTTTGGTTCCAACAGATATAGCACAAGCCAGCCAGGAAACATCAAGTCAATTTATCCCCTCTTCAGCCCCCCTATTTAGTTTTGTAATTTTATTTTATTTTTCTTTTTTTTTTTAAGGATGTTTGACAGAACATAAACTGCATAAGTAGTCCTTTTGGTACATGTAATCCACCTAAAGTGAATAACCTTGTTTTAAAGGGGAATTCCATGAATTTCACACACCTTGCTTCCTGCTTATCTTAAACCAGTAACAAAAGTTGTTTACTGTCCTCTGTAACTCCATAAAGCTTATTTATATCTTTTTTTTTTTTTTTTTTATTAAGCCTGATTTATGCTCGGAAATCAGGTCGTCTGCGTAGGTGACGCAGACGACGCAGAGATGCCCCCCCACCCTACGCAGACACTCTGGTGCACCCAAAATTGTAGGTGACCGCAGACAGTGCCACAGAGAGTGTCGCAGAGAGGAGAGAAAGGAGGCCTCTGATTGGTAAATTCTACATCCGCATAGAAAAGAGCACATCATTGAAGAAATGAGGAAGTACCCACATCTTTACGATCCTCGTTCTCCACGCTATAAAGACAGCACATATTCTAGTAATTCATGGAGGGAGATTGCGATGAATGTGGGTCTGGATACGGCCGAGACGGTGAGGAAGTGGAAAAAACACAAGAGATAAGTTTAGTAAGTTTAGCTAGTTCGTGATTGTCCCTCTTGTGTTGTGGCGTGGAATAACATAGCGCAGACCACACGTCAAAATTAAGTATAAATCAAAAGTGCTGGCAGCATACCGGCGACAATCTAACTGCGACACAAAGGAGGAGTTTGAAAGAGGAAATTGGGCCTCCACCACTCCAGGTGCTGATGCACTTTGGATAATTTGGATTTAAGATTTGGATATTAGAAAAACAGATGCTCTTACAACTATTCAGTGTCTTAAACTAGCTCTGCCAGAGCAGCTTGGACTACCAGAGGTTATCATTTGTCGAGAATTTTCAACACTGATTAGTGGCAGATTAGAAAGCAGAATGTTCTGTCCACGTGTCAATATGTCTCTGATCAAGAAGCGCAGTCATGTGAGTATGACAGAGAGAAAACACTGCATAGGCTAAAAAAAAAAAAAAAAAAAAAAAAAAAATTGTACAAAGAGGAATTGTCTGAATGTGGGTAAGAAGGGGTGGATGTTACTTAAAATATAAAGATTTGAGAGGTCAGAAAGTGTTACATATCTGCAGTCAATTAAAGTGTGCATACCTGCCCAATTCAATGATGGACTTCTTTGGGCGAATGGCAACAATCCTTGGACACCAATACTACTACTACTAAATGCAAGTTATACAGTGCTGTTTTGATGCACAGGCTCAGGATTCCAACATGGTTCTGCAACCACTCTGCAGTGGTGCCTCACACAGCGCAGATCACATCTTCTGCTGTCGGGTGTCGTAAGACGTCAAAAATCTGAGGAGTACGCTACTCTCGTTTTGTTGCTGGTTCTGAGGCTTTGCCCTGCTTTAGAACAGACAAAAATCAAAGTGAACAAAGATTTGCTTTGTGGCTCAGTGTAAATTTGGTCTTAGAAACATCACTTGGATTGTCTGGCTACGCGACATTAGGCGTTTGAAGGACTCCACACAAACCCATCTGGGTTGACTGCATGTCTTCTCTCTGCATCGGGTGAAAACAACGCAAGCAAAACCACGCATTACCATGAATTGCACTTTAGCAGGGCTAAAGCCCTGTGACCCACTGACATAAAAGGTTTTAAATTAGTAATAGGAAAACACAGTTAAGAGGGTTCTCTGTAAAAAGCAGGGAGAATTTTCAAGATGAGAGTAGACAAAGCTCATGCCCATGGGTCCATTAACACATCTGACAACTGGTTGTCCTTTTCATGAAAAGTACATGCTGCTCATTTGCTGACTGAAGGCAGAGGGAAACCTTTTCCAGCACGCCCTTGAACAGTTCAGCCACTGGGCCACAACAATACCATCTACATACCTTCCCTCTGAGCTCCCAGCCTCACTGATGAGCCTCACTGGTGCACCACTGGACAAAAGTTGATGCAAGTCAAGCATAAAAGAAGAGGAGAAACTGGCAGCGGGGAATGAACTGACAGGTGGTACGTTCAGCGCTGCGCAGGTGTAGTTTCCTGGAGTAAAGAATGTGAAAAACGTGTTGATTAGATTTGATGCAACAATTTGCATTTTGGTTTGTATGACATTTCCCTCATTCATAGTCAGTTGATTCCCTGAGGAACGTTGAAGGACCTGAGAAGTGACCCTGGTGCTTACTGGGAGTTATTCATCAGTGGGCTAGAAGCATTTTTGATCCTGTCAATTGATGCTTAGCCAGGAGAGCACATATACATCAGTGTCCCTCGAAAGCAGCCTGGAATAATGTGTTAAAAGTCAGTTGCATTAGGCTGACAAGCTGTTTACATGACAGCTAGTTTTATGAAGTCGACACAAAGTTCTCAGCATCATAAAAATCTTATTTGCCATGTCACTTTGAGAAGGGGTAGGTACTAAAAACTCATCTAGTGTGTTTTTTTGTTTTGTTTTGTTTTTTTTTAATGCCTCCTCTCTTCCCCCCAACTCAGGACTTATTGATTTATGCTGTTAGCATTCACTGAATGAAAATTACTCCCAAGTGTGTAAAGCCATCTGTCAACTTCAGTCCTCCAGAAAGTCATTTAAGAAGCCGTTTCAACAAGTTTGGTGGCTCACGCCAACATCTTTCAAACCTTTCAAGTAAAAGAATAGAGACTCTGCTAATATGTGATCGTATTTCATAGTTTTACTTTTGTTTTTCTCTTAACAATAACAGCATGCTGTGAAAAACAACAAGTCAAATCAGCCCAGTGAAGAGATATAAATGGGCTTGGGAGAGTCTAATCAAAGAGAGGGACTGCCAGCCACCTCTCCACTCTCTTGCATTTTCAAGTCATATAGAATAAGATAAAGGACTTTTTTTTATATTGCATTTTTATAGCTTTTCATTTTCAACGTTGCATGAGTTATGCTCACTTTTACTCAGTCAGTATCAAACACATGTGCCAGGATAATCACACCGTGCGGCTTAGGAGCTGCAACTTTTGCTCACTTCTTTTGTCTCCTGCCTTTGTAAGGTGCCACGGTTTGAGGGTCAAAGTTCAAAGGCCCCCTGACCCACAGATCTTTTGAAATGTCGCATCCCATCAGTTCTGCGGAGCATTCGGAGGAGGATTCATATGATAAATCAAAAGGTTTTCTCCCCGCCTGCCAGTGACCCAAACGCAGCACCATCTCAGCACGAGACCTTCCTGAGGGACAGAGTTAAGTCAGCCTGAAATATTAAGCTTATTTTGTAATAGTTTTAGATTCATGTGGGAATTATTTTGATTAGATATTCATGCTTTAAACAGATAAAGACAAAATGATAGGACTCACCAATCAAATCTGACCTGTAGAAAAACACCGGCATCTGCATGTGTGACTAGAGGGTTTTTTTAAATGATCCAACAGTACAAAAACTTGATTGTTCTCTTCTGTGTTTTTCAGTAACAAATAATAGCAATGTATCAGAGTTGAAAGCTGAAGGTTGTGAGGTGTTTTAGAAAATAAATGCAGGACCTTCTGCTACTTTCCAAAAAGACAATATTAACAACAACAGTATAATTAGTGCTCAACCCTCCGAGTGTTTGATGGCAGGTCAATTAAGCCTGACAGTATGAGAACAAATAAGAGGAGAAAATCAAACTAAGACAAACTGTTCTAACCAAAGATCGAGCTTTAGAGATTTCCTAATTGTAGTGTCAGATATATTATGTGCCACTTGTAAGCCATTCATCAAGTTCTAACCGAATTGTTCACAGTCTGCCTAATCTCAAAATAAATTGTGAGAATTATTGGTTCACAATTAGGGAGTGCTCTGTTGCTGCAGACAGTCTGAACTCAGTAAATGGGCTCTTTTACTGTCAGATTGTTTGTGTTTAATGCCTTCCACCCAACAGATTGTTCTCTGGCAGTGTATTTTAATGGTCTAGTCCTGCTGCAGGCCATGGAGGTTGGGGTGAAACCGGAGAGTCTGGTAAAGACCAGACCTGCATTCAGTGAGAGGAAACAGACATTATTTTGGATTTTAAAAACAAGAGGGTTTTGGCTGAGATTTTGAGAAGATGAGGAGGATTTAGCTGAATGAGACAGAAATTATTTTTTTATTTAAAATTAAAAAAATAAACAAAAAGAATGTATATTCTTCATTGATTATTTGACGGGAAGGTTTTTCACCACAATAATGTGGTGAATACATTTCAGGACACTCCCTGCTGGTCGTGGTCTGCAGTGCCGACCGCCTGTCGGCCAACCTCTGTCCACCATCTGCATTGCATTAGAGCCACAAGAGGGCCGCGGAGCATTTAGCATAAAAACAAAATCCCACTGTGTTACCCTCAAAGTCATCCTGCATTATTTAAGAGCAGCACAAACTATACGTTTAGGAGTTTGAAATAGTCTGTTTTACATTCTTTTTGTTGTTCTATGTACTTATGAATCTTAATTTTAAGTGTTTTTCTATTTTTTTTTTTCCAATTAATTTAACTATTACCATCTTTTTGAGACTAATTTTATATGCCAAAATTAATGCCACAGGACATCTTCATCTAATACAGGAACACATTGAATTCACACAGGATTCCTTTGTGAGCTTTTTGGTTGTTTGCATGATGGAAAGCCTGTGGAAGGGATTAGGGGTCACAGGTTTTGAGGCCATATAGCATGACCTCAATCAGCACTGAAGGGGACATTCCCAAATAGCTAAAACTATCCAGATGACGACCTCTGACCTCAGATCTGCACCCAACAACCTTTGACTGAAGTGGAGGTTGCCTCTGGCTTTGGGACACCATACACCCCCCATGTGGCCTGTGATTGGAGCAAAGATTAGACTTGGGGACCAACAACACACACTTCAATATAGTGGGGTTTTTTTTTTTTTTCATTCCTCACTCATTCTCTTTCTCTCCCTCTTGTCTTCCCCCCACATTCTAGGTAATAAAGTTTTGGTGTCTCATTCAGTCTTGGTTTGGAAAGTTGGTATCTCTAAAATTCTAATGTTGTTGATTTGCAGAAAATAAAAAGATTACCTGTCTCTTGCCTATTTCCACTGTCAAACTAGCCAAACATAACAGCCACTATAAAATGGCATAGTGTCTTTGTGTGGCTGTTTATATTACCTGAAAGACTGAGAGAAAACTCAATGCACAGAAGATGTATAAACAGACTTTAACTCAAAATGAATTCATAGCATGCAGGGAGACACATTGGCCTGACCTGAATAAATATTGGACGGGCTGTGTATGTACACGCCTAAAAATGGAAATCAGCTGATTGATTTCAGGATAGCAGCGTGCATATATTCCTGAAATGGCTTTTATCACTGCCACTGCACGTCATAAAAGGAAATCTAATGTCTCTGTAATGTAAATATAATGCCACTAATCCGAAGGTGCAAGGCAGCCTGAAATCTCCTCAAGCAGGCACACAGAAGCTCCTAAATATGTAACACTGTCAAATCAAATTAGAGCAGCACAGTCTGACCAGAATGGAAACCGACGTGCAGCTAACGCTGGATGGTAATTCAACAAGAGCACCGAGAGAAAAGCTGTTTAATTTGCAACCAAAATTATCCTGCAGATTGTTCCAGCAAGCATTTCCATTTTCTAAGTGATTTGTTCTCTTACCGTTGGTTTGGCAGAAGCACAGTTGAGCCAGTTCTATCGTAACGCTTTTGTAAAACAAACCGCCTTTTTGCCGTTTGGAGTTGCAGAGGAGGCCTGGTGTGTAACACTTCCCTTGATTGGTGTTGAGGATGGATGCTGTCTGGTTGTGAACGTGTGAACACCACTTCAAACAAAATCAAAAACATTTAGACCTGCTTCCTTGCAGTTGATTACAAAGTATTTGGATTCATTGTTCAGTTGCACGTCTTTTATGGAGAACTGTGTTGTCTCAACCCACGCAGCACAAAAAGTGCACATACACACATCGAACACATCGTCTGTCATGGCTGCACGTCTTTCACATCTTTTCTGTGCATTTTTGTGGTACAGATGGGTGATAATAGTGCTGCCAAGATGAATATCATTTAGACCAAGTTGTCAGATCACAATGTTACTTCAAAGCAACTTTTAGAAAACAACATGCAGCTGTGACAAAAGGGATTCTTACTTTCAGCAGATGCGTTATGTGGGACATTAATATGGATCTGATCGACTATCTTCACTGTGCCTCCAAACCCCATAGTTTCGGAACATTTGGCAAAATGTGATCTTTGTCAAAGCTACCAAGTTACTGCAGTCAAAGTGTCCTCAAATCACACTTAGAGCCAGTGTCCACGATGAGTCAGTTTAGGGTACCAGGTCTCTCTTATTCACACTGTTTAAAGAATATCTTGTCATAATTTTCTACAATAACTGACAGCAAATTAGCTGAAGCTAGATGTCTTATATGTATAACATTTTCCCTTTTCTGTGGCAATGTTGTATGTATCGTCCCTACCTAATAAATATCAAATAAATAAACTTATTCCAGTGCCTTAAAAGCATAAATTGTTATAGAGACTGCTTTGCACCTTGCTTCCATACACCTTTGTCAGTATATGCAAGTCAGATGATACTCCACTTATTTTTAAGGGAATGCCCGTAATCCCTAACAGATCCACTTAAATGCTTTGAAGTTGGCTATGAAATTTCAGCAAGAATCGGCCCTGTAGTTGACCAAACAAAGTAGCAAACAGACTAAAGCACTCTTAGCTTGATAAACTGTTATGACACAGTTAATGAACTGCCTTCTTAAATTAATTACGCTACCAAGCTAAAATCACTTCCATATTCCAGCAAGGTCACGAAGAAAAGGCATTGAACATGAACATGCATCTACACATGAACTTCTTTTTAAGACAGTCATGAAACATATAAAATATTTACCTCACAGCGAGGAGTAGGCCATGGGAACATGTGTTGCTGTTTGTGTGTGTGTGTGTGTGTGCTCTAACAGGTATGAGGTCTTTGGACACATTTGACGGTGCATTCAGGGGCATAACCAAAAGTCATTCCTCCACTTTTCTCCACATTAGGCATTTTGCTGTTATTTTTATGGCATGCAGGGATGGAGTGTGGATGGGCTGGATGTGGGGGCGGGGACTTCCGGGGACATGGTCAACCCTCGCTTTCATGGCATAGTGTCAAACCGCAGGAATGTTCAGGCAGATTTTTTGTGGTATTTGACAGCTGCCTACAGTTGCTTGTGGCTTCTTGAATGTGGCTCTTGTGGCAACTCTGCATCCGCAGTCAAGAGTTTGTGAATTAATACAATTTGTCTTTGAAGTCCAAAGGGAAAGCATCTTTGTCATGTATTCTTTCTGAGCATGAGACTTCTTTATTCACTGTTATATTAACTCTTGTATTAACTCAAAGAAGGCTCTCTGGTGGGGAGTTCAGTTTTCTGTGCAGAAAACTGCACAGAAAATCATGTGCAGCAAAATTCTCCACAGCTAAAAGTAGTTTGCCTTCCTTGCACTCACCCCCCCCCCCACACACACACACACACACACACACCTACACACACACATCTGCAACGCAGGAAATCAAATTCATCCCTGAATTCCATGTTAGTGCATCATTAATACCAACATAAACGTACATAATTATATGCAAACATGGTTTTATGGGCTTCCACCTGTGTCAATAAACTGCCAGTTTATTTAGCTTTAGCTGTGGGCTAAAGGCTTCTCTGTTTCCTTGTCTGCAGCAGAGCAGTGTGCCTCCAGGGTGAGAGCCGCATGAAGATTACATGTGTCATTATATTAAGTAGCGGTAGCCCTTGTTCAGCGCATGGTAATATATGGGTAAATTCATTTTACATGAGTTCCACTGACCAACTACAACTCCAAGTTTGCTTACTTCATTCAAAGCACAGGCAGAATTAATTAGGTAAATGACTTGGAGGTTAATCATTTTCCCACTTCCCTTAAGGTAGTATTTTTTTTTGTCTGCTGCGCTTGTGGGTTTTGTATATTTATATCATACTTTTGCATGCACAGGGTTCCATTTAGTAGGTGGAGTTTTTTGTCTTATATTTCATCCTTTCGTGTTTGTTGCTGTCTCTTAAATTACATCTGTTTGCACATAAAAGTCAAGGAAGGTGAATGTGTTTGATTTTGTAAACCACAGAATGACTGCACATGAAAGTACATCTATCTCTTTCATATACACACACACACAATTATTAGAGGGTGGTCTGTAAAGCCTGAGGTTAAGTTGATTAATTAACACTGATTTAGATTAATTAGCTGCAGTGACACTTTGATCTGAAAAATAACCTCCATATGTGTATTGAGCTCCCAGTATGTGTCAGCAGGAGTCACATGAGAAGTGGGGATTGAATTTTGGAGGTTGGATTGTGGTTCTTTGTAGTTTACTATGAGCCTCCCAAAACAGACAAAGACGGCTATAAAATGGGAGAGAGCACATGGTGATTAATATAGTCTCCCATAACTCTCTTTGGTGTTTAATTTAATGCATTTCAATGAACTAATTATTACTCAGTACAATGGAAGTTCCTGTTAAATGTCTAGCTAAGAAGAAAATAATCAAAATTAAAAGAACAAAAATCAGCTGTAATCACTACATTAACAGAAAATGACTTTATTGAATTCATAATTTTTGGAGAGGTGCTGCAAAAATTAGGCAAGGTTGTCATTAATTTTGTCTTTTTTTCTTAGTGTTTCTGGCATTTTTTTCCCTGCAGCCCTCTCAGCCCCCAACTGGTTGCGGCAGATTTTGAACCTGCTTTCTCAGTCTGGTTCTGGTTCTGCTGGAGATTAACTGTTAAAGCGTAGTTTTCCCTCTCTACTAGACCTTTGCCTCAAGCAGGACAGGAACTGAATAGAAAGGAAGATTCAACACAATCCATTAACTGTCTTAGCAAGAACATTTTAACAAATTGGTACTAAAGGAAAAAAAATGATTATTGAAAATGATTGCATTTCAGTTAATTTGATTTCACTGTGACTAAACTCAATTATACTTGAATGTAACTTTTAAAATTTCTCTGTAAAGTACCCTGAGATGACATTTGGTGTGAACTGGCCCAGTACATATAATCTGAATTGGACTTGGAGACAGGGATTTGACTCCAAAATTGTCTTTTGACATAGAATTTATTCATTCAAGTGTCTTCTGATGTTTTTTTGCGTTTTTTGTTTTTTTTTTTTTTTGTTTTTGTTTTTTTTTTTTTTTTTTTTGTAGTTTTTAGTTCTCCTCTTCAGGTGCCAAAACAGTCTAGTCAGCCATGTACAGATTCCTCTGGATTCAACTTTGATTTTCAGGGGGCTGCACCAACAGAAGCAGAAGAAACTGTCTCACGATGCCATTGATTAGGCCTACAACCTATCAGAGAAACAAACCATTTGACCAAATCAATCCCTGTACACACCCAAGTTAAAATGTTTAATTCTAGGGCAGAAAAAAATATTAATAGCCTGGTTCAAAAAATGGTTTTGATCTTTATAGCTACATTTGACATACATGACAACTGTGTGTGGGGGGGGGGTTGTGGTTTTTTTCTTTTTTTTTTTTTTTTTTTTTTGCACTGTTAATGCACAATTATGGGTGTGGTCTTTTGACTGACAACTGACATAGCCAACGGTTAGATGTCATCACTTTAGCTACTTAGCACTTAGCACTGTCTCGACTTCTGAGCTGTAAATGAAGATCTAACAGGAGCATAGTCATACTCATTTGAATGAAAATACGCCTTGCTGTGCTGTAAATTATACAGACTGACACAACTGGCTGTGGGTGGGTCTGGAACGACTTACGAAACAGGCTTGACTGAAGGAGCCGGGAGCCAGCTTTGAAAAAAGTCCAGGGGAGTGCCAGGCTGCCATCATTTAGCGTCAGCTCGTCGAAGGTCCTGTTCAGTCAGAGGTCCGCCCATCCTTGTTTCAGCTCAAATGTTACTTTTTCAAATATTGTTCGGGTGACAAAATAAGAAATGATGATAGAGTGACAGATTAGATCAGAATGAATGTAAGGTAATATTTTTTAATGCCAAGCAAACATGGGTAACTTGTGATAACTGTGCTGTGGTGTGTCTGTTACTGGTTTCACCAATTTTGGAGTAACCAAATGTAGGCAGAGCCAGCTACTCCCATTATGGCGCTGTCCAGCTTTCAAATAAATAAGGGTGATGTCCTAGGGGATTTGTCCAGTACTTTTTATACAGTCTATGGTAACAACCAGATCAGTATCAACAAAAGACATCCAAAATGTGAAGTGAAGTGGATGCTCCTGCATGGACTATGCATAGGAGGGGTACCAGACCCATTTCACAAGAGAATTTTTGCAAAGTAAATGGGTGTTGCAGGCCAGGCTAACCAAACCTGCTGTCCAGCACACTCTGTATGTACAAACAAGTTGTGAGACCAGGCATTTGGGGTTCATGAATACTGAGATCAGTCATTTCCAGAAGCGCAAAAGGTCTACATTTATTTCCACCAGCGATCCTGCAACCAGACCATTACAGTTAAGAAGGTGCTTTGCTTTGCCCTCACATTAGCTAAAACAACTAATGCATTCATAGGATCTGTGTACATAGCAGCATCTAGTTTTCCCGCCTCAACCTCCCCTTCCAGGCATGTAGAGGAGAAAAATGCTCCCCCTCATCTCTGTATGTTCATGAGTATAACTTTAGCATAAAGTCACATATTTGCCCATTCTGAAAGAGACAATTGTTCTGAAAGATAATTGATTTTCTAAAGAATACAAAGCCTATTAAAATATAGTTTAAACAGCCTCAAATCTATATGTTTGAGTTTGTTTCAACATGCGTGAGTCACCAACCAAGGGAGAAGTTGCCTATATCTATTCCTCTCCCTTTCTGTCCAGTCTCTCCATCTCTGTCGCATAGAGGGTTCTCCAATGACTGGCATCTTTAAAAGTCACAACGGACTCTTATGTAGTTTCAAGTGAGGTGAAAAGGGGGACCTCTGACAACCCCTAAATGCTAAGCCCTCCAAGTCACATGTGGTTTGTCAAGCTTTGTCAGAGGACAAAAAGTGAGAGCAAGACTGCGAAGGAGAAGACAGTGAAGGTGTGTGTGCTCCCCTTCTTACCCTGTCTGTCTTTGTGTGTGTCTACAACATAAGGGTGAAAGTGCTGAAGATGAGGGTGGGGGGGGCATAGCTGCTGAGGTCTCCATGGCAATGATGCTAGTTAGCTCGCTAGCACTCAGGGGCACTGGAGAAAAGTGACAATACAAGGGACTTAGCAGCAGCCGCGGCTCAGCAGCCGCACTGCATTAATGAGATTTTTCACACTTATTATACGCACACATACACACTCCCAGATAGTGTCCTAGTGGCAGCAGCCGAGTGATAGGTGCTCATTGTGCTCTCATCCAGGCTCCTTTTCCATGAGAATGTTTGACATAAAAAAATCAGGAGCAGCCTGCCATCGTTTAAGAGCAGATTCACAAATAAATGTTTAAATAATATTTTTGTTTTGTTAATTTCAAAGTGCGCTGAGCCACAGACAAATAAACACGTAAATTACGACAAGGAAGTAAACAAAGATTTAATTACAGAGCTACGCTCCAGGCTATTGTTTAAAGGCATTATGCTTCTTTATTATATTGATCTCCACTCTGACACTAATTGGCAAAGTTTTCCTCTTTGTGTGAATTTCTCTAAGCCCTACGGATGGAAATGTGCAGTAGCAATGCTTCAGTAGTTGTAAAGACCTATTATATGATCAATTACTGTGCTGCAATTTACAAATTAAGACACAATGAAGGTGTAAATGAATTTTTTGTAACTTCTTAACCTCTTGAACCCCAATGTCTTGGGGAGAAACTTAAAGAAAATTATTGTTGGCATTCCCAAAGCAGTGACTGAAGTTATTATCATTAGATAATTACAAATTACGACAAATATGAGTTATTTTGTCTGATTCGATGGGAGTTCAGTTTGGAATATGGAGAGTAAAATGAATTTAAAATCATCAGACCAGCACTCATTCCTTCACTTCTTCTTTTAATATCTCATGCTCATTTATAGGTTCATGATTTTATTTAGGGGGTTTTCTAGGAGTGGATTGCAAGTTTTAAATTAAAAAAAAATGTGTATGTGTGCAATGTAATTCAATGGAGCATCTCTCGTCCACTTCAGTGTGAAATCTAAGGCAAACTGTTTTAATCCCTGCTGCTTGTCTGGCTGGTCAGATGATTGTTCAAAAGTGAAAACTGACTAGTAGCTGCTCATTTCAAGTTAAGTAGTCAAAACATATAACTAACACATTATATGGTTGAGAAATATAGTGAAGGAGAATAGGGGCAACCCAACTACTGCAGAATATGACTTGTAAGGGGACAGAACTCACGCTTATCCGGGTTAGCAGACACATGCCTCCTCACTATGGCTTCCTACTGTTATTTCAGGGAAAGCAGACAGGATCACCTCTTGTCTTGCAGCCAGTGTTGATCTGTTCCTTCCTGAACTGATGGGAACATGGCCTGGAATTTCTTGTGAGGTTCAGCTTGTAGATGTTTTATCCTCACCCTCGTCCTAAATCAACGCCTTCTGAATTGGTGGAGTTTGTATAGTTACTTTCAAAACTGGAAGTTTACAAAATCTTGCAAACACTGAAATGACAGCGGTGAGAACCATTTTTAAACGGTGCTGCCACACCAGTGGATGCCATTTTCATGGTAGTTGGGTGTCCCCGATTTCAGGATTTAATAAGAAAAGGAAAATTCAATTAAAACAAAATTTCATCTGAAAACTCTGGTCTTCTCCGGTAAAACTACAACCTTCTTAACATGCATGACAAAAACACATTCAAATATTTGTCATATACATTGCTGCTAGGTTGTTTCAAGGCTTTCAAAGTGGAAAACCTAGTTTTCTGTTTTTATTTTGTCCTTTTTTTTTAAAATTATGTGAACATTTTCAAATTAATGATAGTCAGATAAAATGTGAACAGGCAGGGTTTTTTTTTTTGTTGTTGTTTTTTGCAGTGAATGTCATAAAACTCTGAAAAGTAAGTCCCTGTGAAACGTAACAAAGCCTGACTGAATACAGGAGACAACCACACATTCGGATCGTCTTTCAGTCAATAATCTTTTTTCTTTTTCAAATGGGTCTGGCTTTGCCTCATTGTGCATCATGGCCTTGGTTTATTTTGGGTCTTTTTTGAATCTTGTTTGGTTCTCTTGATTATTATGGCTTACCCTTTCATAATCTGTTCCTTTTGCTTCATTTTTCCTTTTCTCTTTTACTTTGAAAGTGTTCGCCAGTCCAATTCATTCGTGACCTGTTGTGTTTCAAGGTTTACATGTTGCTTTCATTTGCTTCTCAGTTTTGCTTTAGATATTCTGCTGGTTGCAGCTTTTTATTTAATTAAATAAAGAACATTATTTTGTACTCCTGCCTCTTGCCGTCCTGCATCTTGGATCCTCCACCAGCACCATTCCTGATAGCACTTGTGCCATGTGTGTAGGTGTTTCAGTACATTGACTCACAGTCCTCATTCACAGATATTAACCTGGACTGTCAGGATGCTGTCCCAGTACAGGACTGGACAAACTGCATAGTATTGTAAGCACAATGTGCAGTACAGCAATGTCAAAAATGGCCAGTTGTTTCCTCATATTGATATGCACTCATGAAAGAATGTAACATAAGGTATTGTTTTATTGTTGGTTTAACTGTACCTTATACTTACTTTTACCACTTCTTTACTGACTGCTGCTTCTAATTGTAGCTATGTTTATTTTTGACTGCACAATAAAATGGAGCTTGAGAGTGTGAGGAAAGTGCGAGTTAAGCGGGACTAACGCTTGATGGCTGAGAGTTGGCAGCAGTAATTGTATACAAAGGAAGGGAGGATGTTATCAAGGAGAGGGAGCATTCCTCTGATGCCTGGAAGTTGACTCACAAATTAAAGCTTGTCTCATTTGATCAAATACAGTATGTCCATCTCCCTTTCCTTTTTAAATGTGGGTACTTATAATCACGTGCGTTCATTAGCAAGACATTGGAAAGAATATATGCTCATGGTACACAGAAATGAAAAACAAATGCTGGAAAACACGAACACACTCCACAACAGCCCTTTCCGTCAGGAGGGACGCAGCGAGCAGCAGGCAAAGGCCAGAGGCCAGAGTGCAAATGGCGTGCCCTTATCACCGTGGTAACACTGCTGTCAGGGCAACGTTCCCAGAAGTGTGAAGTTCAGAAATCCAGCCATTGATATGGCATCAAGTGGGAAGTTGCATCCACAGAGTCACTCATCCCTGCAAATCCATTATAACCTAAATCTTTTTTAAAAACAGTCTTCTGAATCCTGAGGGTTTTCAAGAAAAATGAAAACTGTCCACAAGGACCTTTATTTTTCAGCCTCTGAAGAAACTACAAGAAAGAAATATAAACCATTTGTGAGTTTAACCCTGTTGGGGTTTTTTGAAAGTGACTGACTGATTATCAATATTTAATTTCTATTATAAAGTGAATGTGACTTGTAGGTCGCTCCTGGTTTATAGAAGGTGAAAACATGCATATGTCACATCAGGCCATAAAACACTGAATGTGCAACCAAGACTACAGATCTTATAACACAGTTTTCATTTTTCTGGCTTTTTATTTAAGTGTTTGTTTTTTTTCTTAAAATAACATGGTCACATAAATATGGTTTTGTTCTACCTTAAAATGTTTTATTTGGTTAAAAAAATAATAAACTTCTTGAGATAAGCTATTACACATGATATTTCATCCTTAATGACTTTAAAATAGCATTTAGGTAATATTTAACTTGTCTAAAAAGAGTCTGAGAAGCTCGTACAAAAAAACAGTTTAATTTTAACGAAGTTTAGTTTTAACCAGCGAAGATACTTTATAATGATCAAATGTGACTGAGATTAGCTTATCGTCATCATTTAGAATTCATGCTCATTAGTAAATGTTATGCACCATCTAAAATTCAAAAAGAGACTTAAATTTCACTTTGTTTTAATAAATGTCATCATAAGAAGGTAATACATATCGCTGGATGTTTACTGTAGGTCAGTGGAGAGTACATGTTTACAGCCCCCGTAAGTGTTTGTGTCCCTGTGTGTGCATGTCTCACCTCCTCCTCACCCTGCTCCACTGAGAGATGAACAGATGGACACAGTTGGGGGGGGGGGGGGGGGGGGGGGGGGGGGGGGGGGCTGAGTCGAGCAAGGCATAGAGAAACAAAGGGTAGGAGGACAGACTTCTCTATCTTGTCTCCTTTGCTGCACAGTAACACACGGCATCAGGCTGAGTCACAGACGTGACAGACTAACAGGTGAAGCAGAGGTGTCTTTGAGGGAGCATTTGGTGACAGCAGGATGATGAGAATAGAAACCTGGGACACAAAGGTGACGGCGTGTTTTGAGAAAAGGCACTGGAAGAATGCATAAGTGCTACAAACGTGATTTGCAAGGTGTGCACAGGTGACACTACGAGGCAATAAAAACATGTAAATAATGGAACTGACACATTCACATTATAATGTATGAGGTGTTTATGACTGATTACACGCACCTGGTGCTTTGTTCAACGTAGAACTGGCTTTAGATGACAAACTATGTGGCATGGAAGCATGCTGAGATAGAGATACAGTGCAGAGGAAAGAAAGAAAGAAAAAGATGAAAAAAACTTTAAATGTTTGCTTAAAGGGAGAACATTAACTTTTGAAAGGAGGCTAACATTCTCACCTATGACCCATGTTCCCTGGTTGAACTTAAACTGGAGTTATGGCCTCCTAATTAAACTTCCTAACTGTTGCATCCAGGACAGCATTGCATTTATGCATTTGAACACCACATTATCATATATTTCCAATACAGTGGAATTCCTTGTTGTTTTCTGCAAACCCATACTGAATCTTTTTTGCCTTCGCTCCACAAACACGCACACACACAGCATCTCCCACTGAGTCTACTTCTTACTTTCCTTTTCTTTTTGATTTTTTCTCTCTATCCAGGGAGAGAGCCAATAAGTGTAGTAGCTGCAGAATCAGCTGCGATCGCCAGGTCTTCACCACAGCCGTCATCTGCAGACCAAGCATTCTGAATAAGTGTGTGCAGCATGTGCTATCAAGGAAGGAAATACTTTCATCTAATTGACAGCATATGTGTGACCCTCCAATGCACCCGTTAAATCTATGTAGTATTAGATTTAACACAACTTCATGGTAGAGAGGGGTGATTGTTTATGTCTACATTTTCCATCATTTTGAGGAATGAAATATGGTATGTAGACACAACAAATAAATAAAAATTACACAATCATCCATCAAAGTGCTTAAATGTGAAGAGTTAATTTCCTTTATTTACTGGAAATCTTTCTGTCCATATGCGTATTTGCTATTCTCTGTGTCAGCTTTGTTAAATAGACATATTCAGCATGTTCTTTCTGTCTGGAGGAGCATCTGATGGGTTTTTCCCCTGACTGTGTCAACTCTGCTTTCCTCTGACGGTGCCCTCAGTTCAAACAGGAATTAGATTTCTTCCCTCTGACAGCCCTGGCCTTTCATCAACAAGCACGGGCCAGTGAGATCACATCTGTCACATGCACCATTAGAAATCTGTAGCCAGATCCACCGTTTTAAACTTCCTCCCTGGTGGTTTAGTGGTAATGCTGTCGCCTACCATATGCGAGGTCCCAGGTTTGAATCCTGGTTGCATCTGGAAGGGCATCGGGTGTAAAACTTGTGCCAAACTTCTCATGCAGATCCCGAACTTGGAGCAGCCGAAATGGAAGTTTGGTGTTTAAAGGACAGCGGCAAGTTATGAGAAAGGAGTGAGATGTCACATTAATGCTAAGCCCAGGACAAGTATTTGGTGATGCAGTGTAATAACTGATTAAGAGCAAAGTTAAATTTCTTACTGGTTTTATGCACATTATTGCTTTTACTTACTGTAGAATTTAATTATATCGTGGCGTAAAAAAAAGGAAATATGTGATTTTGGAAGAAAAGATCTTGTTTTAGTTCAAACCTGAAAAAAAGGTTCCCACTCTATTATTCTACAGAACCCTCTGTCACCCAGCTGATGCTGATAACATGAGGTTTATCAAAACTAAAGCTCTTGTGAGTTCAATAGTATTACAAAAAAAAAAAAATAATAATAATACTTTCCTCAAACAGTTGAAAGATCTGAAGGTCCATTTGAACGGGCAGAACCCAGTGCAGATAAAATATCATTTCAGCTCTGGGTCTATTGCATTGAAACTGCAGGGCCAGTTTAGGCAAATGAATCCTGTTGAAGTGTGGTCCTCCTCCCTACCACTCTTTGCCGGAGCACCAGTAGTACGGCGCTGGTCAGAGCGGCCCACACAGACCATTAAACCAGGATGTGTGCTTTGGCTGTATAAACTCAAAATCCGCTTATGTTTCGCAGGTCGACGAGGTTGTGGATGTTTGTAATTCTGCATTAAAGCGTAACTTCTTTCAAACAATGTGGGATTAACGTTTTATTAACAGGATTTCATCCTTTCTTTCTCAGGCTTATTTTTCAAACCCCCCCCCCCCCCCCCCACCAGTGTAGAAACGCAGGCGGCAAGGATACTTTAGTTCAATTCATTTAAAATGTGTCAACAATTTCAGAAGCATCTCTGGCATTTTTCGTTTGTGTCTCTATTTGTGTGATACATACAGTGTTAAGACTAACGCGTTACTGTAACGCCGTTACTACCGTTACCATTACTACACTGAGTGTGTAGTATCATATTTTCTGTTTATTTTCACTCATCAAGACATATTACGTTTCTTGTTTTTAATACGTTTCTCAAAAGCGGATTCGCGTTGGCACCATAGACACATATAAAGGTCAGTGTCGAGCATGTGGGCGTGTCGACTGTAAAACGTTGGCGCCGGGTCATGGCGGCCACCGGTAAAGGGGGATGTCAGGGCAAGTCAAGTTTCTCCATGTGGATATATTCTCACTATTTCACTTGAGGCGAGCTTGAGTACCATCTTTGATCGTTTAGAGCTAAAATGTATTAGCGAAATGGAACTGCAGTTTCTGAAGGAATATTGTTTTGTCATGAAGCCACTCACAGTTGCTCTGGACATCTTGCAAGGAGAGGAGAACTGTTACTATGGTACCATCCTAACCACACTAAGTACTGATGTCGAAGATGCTGGAGATGAAAGAGTCTGATTGTAGCAGCAGGCCGACCCGATGCCATAGTCCAGGTAAGAAACATTCATGACATTTTTGTATTATCTGGTTATCTGGAACATACAAGTATATTTATTATATTCTGTACAACAGGATGAAACAAAAATAAACAAATGAAATGGTACCATTCTTAATCTTTTTTTTTTTTCCAAATTAAGTTTTGGTTTGTCCAAATAGTTGAATATATACTCTCAATTTTGTCACTCTGTTTTAAATAATTTTAAAACTCAAAACTATTGTCTGTGCCTGTGTATATGTTTTGTAGGCTACCAAAACAAGGTTTGCATCCATCTTGGGAGCAATGATGCAATGCTGGCAGCTGCTACACTTTCCCATGTTCAAGTTACAGTGGCTGAGAGACCAGACGGAAGAAAGAGACCATCAAGGGAATCTTGGCACGATTCTTCCTGGCCCTGTGCAGCAACCACTCAAGAAACCCTCACCTCCAACAATGTTCAATTCAAGCTCCTCCAGTGTGCATGACTTTTTTAGCTTTGAGGCGGAGGATGACACCTTCAGCACCGTGAAAGCAGAGACAATGGCGCACTTGAGAGCTGTCAAAACAGGGATGAACATCCTTAAACAATTGCCCACAACAAGAGGAATTGTCTGAAGAAAAATGCAGCTACTCCATCCAGCGCACCAGTTGAAAGACTCTTCAGCCTGTGATCTCTGGTACTGTCTCCAAAGAGGAACGGGCTTTCTGATCTAAGGTTTCAGAGGCTGCTTCTTATGAGATACAATCACCGGTTTGAAGACCAAACCTTCCCTAAAACTTTCATTCTAGTATTTGCTCATGAGCACTTTTTTTGTTTGTTTTGTTTTAAGGGAAAAAATGGCGTGGATTACTGTTTTTTTCCGTAAATTATCATTCTGTTTTCGAGGAGTATTCACAACAGCAGTAGCCTCATCTTTATGGTGCTGAGACCTTCATGCTGACTTTCATTCTGATTAATATATTTAGCTTGCGCGCCATTAAGTTTAAAACATGCTAAAAGTCTTATTTTGTGGTCCAACTAAACATTGCTCATAGATTTCATTTTTGAGCAGGATAATCTTTTTTTTTTTTTTTTAAATAAATATCATTTATGGGTGTCTAAAGATAGTTATTTGCGTAGGCTATAATGTTTTATGTAAAACAAGATAATTGTTTGTGTTGTACATTGCTTACTAGATATTATTGTTGAGCTATGAAGAAACATTTATTTATGGTTAAACACAACTGCAGTTATTTTTTTTGTTTTGCTTTATACATTTCTGAATTTTTTTTGAAAAGTAACTTTTTTTAAGGCTGTGTTATGTGCGTGATTGTGATGTGACTGAATACTTTCAGTTTGTTCTGGCCTGATGTAAATAAATTCAGCATTTAAAAGAACAGCTTTGTTTGCTGAGTTTAGTCATATGAATGGAAACCGACAAGTTGAGCAAAAGCATCCTCCATATTTTACAGTACTAAAATAATAGCAGAAAATAAGTGCAGTTTGCTTCAGTTATTTTTTTTTTTTTTTTTTTGTATGTAGCGCTACTTTTCCGGGCACATGGCATGGAAAATTTTCATACAATAAACTGCTAAATGGTATTAATTTTATGCATGACTTTTTGTCAATAAGCACCTGATTACAAACGCTCACATGGCGCTGTTGTTCTTCATTCTTATTGTTTTCTTCTGCCACACACTCACAGAGATTAAACATTTAGAGGGGAAATTTGAAGTTCAGACAGACGTGCTGTTGAAACAATGGATTTAACCACCAACTTCTGTTTTGTAACCAAACAAGCTTTGACACAAATCCACTCAGTTATTCTTACCAGATCATATCTAATGGCTTAATCTTCATCACTCTTTTCCTGCCTCGCGGCTCAGTGGCTGAATAGTTTGGTTCAGCTTCTGCGATAGTTATCTGATATCACTCAAGCATGGGGCAGTACTGTATGGCAGGTTTGCCTGTGATGAGAAATTGCTTTGGCACCTGCATGTGTAAAATCTAAATTTGTATGAACACATATATTTGCCTGCTGTTTTCATTTACAGCATCTTCTAACTGTCAGCATGGTTTAATCTTTAAAGCAGATATGCTTTTCCCGTTGAGGACAGCTACACCAGTTCAATTACACAAAATAAGTTGATACAAGATATTAAATATGTCCTGTTTTACTATCTTTTTTTATGACATCTAAATTAATATACAGCGAGCGCTGATAACAGCGTAATTAGGTAGGAGTGGTTGAACTGTCGCAACTTATTACAGAGTGTATTTCCCACCAGCAGGAGCGTCACGTGTGGCAAATCCTCTGATTCAGACAGACCTGATATTCGAAGCAGAAGCCACGGAGCCAATTTACACACTGAACAGAATATATGGTGATTGTAGTGTGAGGTACTCAAATAATGAGGCTACATTCTTTCATTCTCACACCATCACACTCATTCCTTTGGTCTGTATTTCCTGTGTGAAGTACATGCGCATGTGTTTGTGTGCTTGAGAATGTGAGCTTCAGTAGAAAATTTCATTTGCATCAGATGATAATAGATACTCCCTCCAGTCATTGACTGATCACACATTCCCTGCTGTTTTTTTGGTTAGTGTGTCACTGACAACATGCACACACGCTCAAGACTACACATAGGTAGATAAAGGCTTGTGTATATGCATAAAAATCCAGAACACAAACATGCAGATATGTAAAATCAAGCACCAACACGCAGTCCCACATCTTGGCTGGGAATGATAAATTGCAGTTCCTTGCCGTTTTCAAACAGATAGGCATGAAGAATTACACTGATCATTGTGTTTTTAGGACACGGCTTTCATTTGTTTTAGCTTCTAAGAGCCAGACACTAATTGAACATACAGTGTTTTGGAAGAAGCGCAGGTGCTTGAGTCTTTGTAGCTGCTTATTTTCTGCTTAGCATTATTTGTTCCTCACTGACTGAGGCTTCATCATAGAGCCGCTGCTGCTGCTGCTGCTGCTGCCGCTGCTGCTGGGGCTCGTTTTGCATGCGGCTTAAATGCTGCAGCTTAAATCGCTTTTTGTATAAGCGCACATGCTTGTGCAGTTGCAGAGAGACATGTGTGTTCAAGGTGTGGTTGATGCACGGCAGTGGTTTGACATATATTCTCCTGTGTAATCACATGCAGACACAGGATGTAAGGTACAGTCTGTGTAAGAGGAAGGTGTTTACATGCATTTTATAAGTTGTCTCAAAACATGTGTTAAAAGTAGATGAGTATTCCCGTAGCATTATGTGCAGAACACATCAAAATCGCAGACTTCAATGAGGTTTATAGTCTGTAAACAAAGAAAGAGCATATGTATACACTTCACCACAGGGTTTATACAAAGGCAGTGAATACACACTGTGTTCATACATTAATCAACTATCTGCAGAAGTGTAGCTTCTATGGGTACAGGTCCATGGGTAATAGCTGGAAAATCCAGTAAAGAGTCCAAACGTTTCTCAACAGTCCAATTTCATTGACTTTTTTTGTTCCAGAGCTTTGCTCGTGATCTAAGATACAATTGGTTGATTTAAACAAATTTTTCATTCAACACACGGTCTAATTCAAACTCTCTTCACAAGAGAGACAAGACAGGCCCATGTAGAAGACATAAACAAAACAGAGACACAGTTTGCATACGCAGAATAGTTGCAGTGCAATGTGTATGCAAATCATTATTCATGATGCTCAAAGGAGCACAAACACAAAAAAAAAATAATTTTCTTCCTTTCGGCTGTTTTCCTTCAGGGGTCACCACAGCGAATCATCCCCCTCCATCTATCTTCTGCATCTTCTTCTCTCACACCATTTAACTTCATGTCCTCTTTTGTTATATCTATAAATCTCCTCTTTGGTCTTCCTCTTTTCTCTCTGCCTATGTACACACCTTCCTCTGTCCCCTCTTTGCCCAACAGTAGCCCAGTTTCCACCTGCACCCCGAAGATCAACACCGCCAATGGCGGTTGTTGTTAGCCCGGACCTGGACCGATCCAGCAAGGGGTTAATGGGTCTTATGATTCGCATGTTCAGTCTGCCATAGGTTTTATGTCGAATGTCCTTCCTGTCACAACCCTTTGCATTTATCTGGGCCTGGGACCAGCTCTCAGCCATGCTTGGTGATGGGTGTTTCCTTGCCTTTATCATACCAATAAACAACCAATAATCCCCAACCCTCTCTCCCTTTCATGTACAGTTTCACTGGCAAGCGCAAGATGTGTAGCTGCGATCTGACTGGCTTATGAACCGACACCTGAAAAGTTGAACCGGTTTCACCTTATAACAGATGCAAGACCTCCAACGCAAACACTCTCCAGTTTCCTTGTATAAAATCAAAGGACAGCAATGCTGTTCCAGCTTACACAGCATACATGTCCTCATGATGCTAAAATGATTCTGTGTAAATACCCAGAATCCTAGACTGTGATCTTTGGCTCCTCCATTTTGAATAGCTGTTAAGCTAGCTATCAGACTTCCACCCTGATTCTGAAAACTAAGAGTGTCCACTGCTGGTAAGACACTAACAACTCAGAAGCACTTCACACAACACCACTTCAGCAGAAATCCACGTATCATTTTAAGTTTTTTCTTCAAAAGTAATAATGAATTAAATCTTACGAGTGCAGTATTTTACTTTAAATCAATTTTTACAAGCTATTTGACGATTAAAGAGTCCAGATTATAGTTCATAGAGCTCTATGAGCTCTGTGAATGCTTACAAGAACCATGAAAGGGTCAAAAAGCACCTTTTCGAGAGAAGGTGAAATCACATTTTTAGTCTATTTCAAGCTTGTAATCTTAAAAATATGAAGATGATTAAAAAGGCATGAAGAAAGAAGACATGAGACAAAGTTTAAGTGATAAAATAACTGTGTATTGCTTTGCAAATTTGGTCAACTATTTAAGGCTACCAATGTTTAGCATGTTTGAAAGGTTAATGAAAGGTTAATGTGGCCTTAAGGCCACATCTGGGGCTCAGTTTTCCCACATTAGGTCCAGCCACCTTTAGCCCCTTATCATATAGATTTACAGAGGATAGCCCATAAAATCTTACTCACTTTTCAAACTGTTATCATTCAGGAGTTGAAATGGGAGTCTTTTAATGGGACATATTAAATGCCTAATTGAAGTGTAATGTGCTTAGGTTTTATTTCCATTGTAAGTGATAGTGACACATGACGGCATAAACCCACAGACCATTAAATGGGTTCAATGAATTAATTTTAATGCCCGCACATGTGTGCGAATGTGTGCACACACACACACGTATGCAAGTGTTTCTAAATGGTTAAATGAAGGACTTACACTTGCCTGTGCATATTTAACTAGTTGCCTGGGTAAGAGGCCTTTTTTTTTTTTTGCCTGTCCAGTGTGCATTGTGTGCGCTTCTTTGTTTGTGTTTAAGAGTCCGCTTTTGTTTTAAGGCAGCACCGGCGCCTGAGCCAGTCACTGCCTTCCCCTCGTCGAACCTGCTAATCATTGTGATTAGTGACTCATTTCATCATTGCAGGTTTCATACCACACACACTGGCGATTACATTCCCATCCATTCCTGGAGAGAACACGCACACACACACACGCACACACACATACAGAGGCCTAGCTGTTGATCACACCTCCACCTTCACCCCTGCAGTGTGCCATCCATCACAGCGCCACTAGAGAGAAGAAAGGGTGTGAGGATGAGAGCAAAAAATTTGTGGAAGGGAGAAGGACCAGAATAGTGAGACAAAGAAAAGAACGACCATGTCCGTCTTTTTACCTTGAGCCAGGCCTCTCTTAATCCCCGCTGAGCATTTTCTCTTTCTCTCGCTCTCTCTCTCTCTCTCACACACAACAGACACAGAGAGAGAGAGAGAGAGAGAGAGAGAGAGAGAGAGCAAGATATGTGAAACCAGAAAGCCTAAAAGGTAACCACTTCCTCGAGGGCAGCTTGGTGTATGTGCATGTGGCAAAGTGCAACAGAAGCTACACAAAGCGATATATATATATATATATATATATATATATATATATATATATATATATATATATAGATACGTACGTGTGAAGCAGCAGCACAATCATGCAGAAATGCACACAAATGCATTTGAAAACCTTGTGGTTTTTTAGAATGACAGTTTTAATCTTCTTTAGACAAAACCTAATGTACACGTGAGCCTGAGTATTCACCAGGTTATGAGCACAGCTTAAAATGAAATGATATATATATGTTTGTTTTTTTTTTTGTTTTTTTTTTACATTTTTGGAATAATATGCTCAGCCACATGGTGAATGAAAGCCCTGTGTTTATTCTTCTGATGCTGTTTTTAGGCCAAACATTTTGGGGGACGGATTTTCTGATTTTCTGTGGTGATCACTTGGATTTCCAATCATTTGGATCTGCTACATCTGAGAAGTCAGTAATAGTGCGTCAGAATAACACAGAAAAGTTGTAGGTCAGACAGCTAAGCACTGAGCTGGCACTTGACATAAAGCCCTGCAAAGGTGGAAGGAGCTCCGCATAAAGACAATTCTTTTTGTAGGTTTGTCACTACATGTGTTTTCCATTATTGATTTCATGTTAACTTTTGAAACATTACTGTGAAAAATGGCATGTTAAATTTGTCTTTAGTGCAGTATTGACTGCTCTATAGTATTATGGGACAAATCTGTACAAAAGCAAACCAAATGCCAAATGTCACAGATCAAACATGAGTGAGTAGCTGTATATGCTGTGAGGTTTGGTAAGCGTTCCCAGCAAACAATAGTGGAGTCTGTCACAAAAGACTGTTTGTCTCTGTGATTAAGCACATGTGCACTTTCTGTGTAAAACTGTATGATTGCACATGCAAAAGCATCAGACCGTCTTTACATGTTTCCTTTGTTTCCGTTCCACTGTTTCATCGCTCATGTGGTGTGTCACAAGCTGAGCCAAAACACCTAGTTAGCTTTCTTTGATAGCTGCTCCTACATCTGCGCTTCAGTGGCACCTCATCCAGCCGCTCTGAATGATCCAGCCAGGCGGACAGTCCACTGATCAGGTTCCTCCCCTCGTGCCATGAGACTACCAAAATAAAATTTAAAAAAAAAAAAAAAAAATCACTCGGGGTCAGAAGACATTAGGTTTTGGTTGTTTTTTTTTATGTTACCCAAAAGCCTTTCAGAGGACAAACTTTCATAACAATAATGCTGTTTCCAGTAGACTCCGAAAGCAAATGAGCTGTTAGTGCAGACAGCCTGTTGGGATTTTTCTGGGCCCAGAACTTAACTTCTCAACACTAGATGAGATTTATGTTCTCATGCTCTGAGTCCCTGCTGTGTGTCTGCTGCCACAAAATACCCACTCATGAAATAAAAATAAAGTTTCAAAGGAAATGCAATAGCCGTGCATACTGAAAGCACTACTCTACAAATCAGGGTGGGAACAGGTGTGGGAGGGCGGGGGGGTTGGGAGGGATACCAGGACAAGAAAGGCCAAGTCTAGACTGTTGGGAAAAGGTTATAAGGTTGTAAGGAACTAATCCTAACCAGACCTGCTTCGTCTGCCTTCAACCAGCACCACCTCGTAACAATGAAATGTCTTTGACTTGGTGTGCGTGTCAGAGGAGGTGGAGGCTGGTCTGCATCATGTTCCAGCTTTAAAAGGCAAAGAAAAAAAAAGGTGGAAACTTTTTTTTTCGGCAGTGTCTGTAACCTCTGAAGCCATTGTGTATGGCTGTGCACACACGTGTGTGTGTGTGTGTGTGTTCCTCCATTTGGGCTGTTTTACCAGGTGACCCAGCAGACTGCAGCACAGGGCGACAGAAAACGCTCAAGTAAGGCTCATCCATCCCTGCATCTGTAGTGTTGGGGTGGGGTGTGGGGGTGGGAGGGGTGTAATTTAAACAGGATAGGATGCCGCCTGCTGTGAACTTGTGTGAAAAGCATGTCTCTATTCTTTTTCTTAACTCATTTGCTTTTTCTCACGGAAGTAGCAGAGCAGGTGATTACAGCTTCATTGCAGCTCCTCTCTGGATGTGCTAATGAAATGTAGATGAAAGTACTGTGTTTGTACTTAATTTTAACATGCAACTAGATTTTCTTCTCTTTGTTTCCTTCTTTTTTTCTGATTTGCAAGAGTCACACAAGTCATTTAACAATTATTTAACTTTTCAATTTCTTGGAAGAATAAAAACAGATACACATTCTTACACACAAACATACTGTTCCTCTTGTCTGGTCTTTTCCACACTTACTTTCCCTCCTACACAGTCTCAACTATAACAGCTCGTGACAGTGTTGTAAACACATCAGCTGTCTTGTATCAACAACAATGATGGAGACAACGATGATGTCATGTCAGTAACAGATTCAAAAACTGTGATGCTGTAAACATATGAGTAACTAATATAACGAAATATTACACCAGAAAACCATTAAATTTTATATATGGGGAGGAGAGATCCCTTCACTGCACTGTTTTTATTCTCTGAAATATTATGTTATCTGGGGTGCTTTCTATTGTTTTTCTGGTTTTTTTTTTTTTTTTTGGGTGGTGTGGGGGGGGGGGGGCTACTACGGCAGCAATGCGACCAAATGATTTCCAGTCGTAAAAATGTAGAAAAGAAGTGCAGATGGTAGCCAAACATTGCAAACTGATTTGCATCATTGTTCTGCCTTTTCTTACCACATCTTTAAGTCATGCCCCGAGCTTGAGGCCAAATAAAGAGTCCACAAATAATCAGCCCACTGGCAAACAAACTTGAAGAGAAGAGAGAAGGAGTGAAGTGAGGGCAGAGGGAGTTGAATGGGCTAAAGAGAACTGGGAGGGGCGGGCTGGGGGGTAGCGGGGCATGTTTACCTCTGTTCTCTTGGGGCACTGCCTCAGGGTTGTGTGGGAGGAGGGGAGGGTCTTTCTGAAACGTATGGGGGGGGGGTTGTTGTGGAGGAAGATGTGGGGGAAGTGAAGGCAGCTTTAAGTCCTTCACTACACTCTTAGAGCAAGTTTTCGATTGTCAGAAGTTTCAATATGATACAAGCAAGAACTCTCACATTTATTGGCCATCTCATCTTTTTTTTCTTTTTTTTTTTTAAACAAATCCTTACACATTTTATTTAAATACATAAAAGGGAAGTTGTGGTGATGTTTTCAGTAGAAGCAAGAGGCAAGACAAAAATAGTTGTATATACAGAACAAAACATGCAACTCCACAATGCAATCAAATTATCTTAAAATGTTGGGGAAAAAAAACTTGCAAAGACAGGGTAACACATTTAACAAAGTGTGACAATATATTAAGATTTAAAACACGATTAAGCATTCAGCCCCCCCGAAAAACTTCAAACATACCTGTTAAACCCTAGCACACACCTCTGATAACGCTGCTCATGCTCCCTTCAGCGCCTCACCCCCTTAAACTCTCTCTGGGACACACACACACGCGCACACACACACACACACACACAGACTAAAGGCCAAACTCAACAAAGAGAGGCGCAATAGAGGGGCGACAGAGGGGCAAAGAAAAGGAGAAGAAGGAAAATGCACGCTTGACTAATTCTTGTATTCAGTCGGTCACACCCCCCCCCCCCCCTCCTCTTACCAAGTTTGTTTGTGTGTGCGTGTGTGTGTGTGCGTGGACTGGCACGCTCTAACCTTGACATTTTAGCATTATTGGGGCAATGAATGAAAATGACCACAATACACTTAGAAGGTGGGGGGGGGGGGAGAGAGGGGGTTGGGCACAAACATAACAGATGCTATCTATCTATCCATCCATAGCCATAGACATAGATATGGAAGGCCAAAGTGTGTGCCTCATGTGCACACGGCGTGTGTGTGTGTGTGGTGTCACGGTGTGTCTAAAGTCAGCAGCAGTGAGGAGGGAGTAAGATCTCCGCTCTAAGAAGCCTGCCGGTTTTTTAAAGACCTTGGGGCCCGTGCCAGATTGATGTTGTTTTCTTTCAATCAAGGGGCTGTGTGGGACGCGCTCACGCTGCAGACTGTGCGCATAAACAACCTTTACTGCTCTCGTAGGTAGGAAGACAGGCATAGGCACCGTGTCTGCCTCAGCCCGTCTCTCTTCTTCCTCGTGAGAGAGAAATTGGGAAACTCCTTATAAACTTAGAGCAGGCTTCATGAAATAAACATTTTTTCTCAGCAGCTTAAAGGACCGACACAAGACACTGTGTGGTCAATCAGTTACGAAACATACAGCAGCGGCGGTCAATCATGATTCGCCGTCCATCCACTAATGCAGGAAAAATGTCACTAATGTGAGGAGCAGAGTTTTAATGTTTTTACATAGCAATACTATCACTTGTTTGTTTCTGATCTGATCTGTGCTATATAAACAGAGTAGTGGTGGCAGGTTAGTGCCACATAAACCCTGTTGTCATCTGTATCAGGGCCTCATGCAGGATTAATGTTGTTTAATGTGGAGCAGAGCTCAACTCTACCCTGAAGACAAACTCCGTATGTGCTAATGCTACATAACAGAATTTAGTCAGGTACACCTGTTCTGATTAGAATGATAAACAGTGATGTTAAGACCAGTGTATTTTAAAAAGAAGAGAGTGAAGATGTGAAATATCTGAAGTCTATTGGAAAAAGGTTGTTTTTTTTCTCTCTCTCTCTCTATCTCTCTCTTAATTTTCCTCTGGCTGTCTGAAACAAACTGTACATTTCCAGCCTCCAAGGCCAGGAACAAGCCCCACAACTGCATGAGTGCAAGATTCACAGTAACACATCTGTTATATAAGTGATCAATAAAACACACACGTTTCATCCAAGCAAATCTCCACTCAAATTTTATATTTTTTTTCTTCTTCTTCTTTTTTTTTTTTTTTTTACCAAAAGATACCTAGAGGCCAAACATCAAACACTGGTGAGTTGAGCTCTTTCTGAATGCTGCTGCTCTGATTCACTCATGTTCAGGAGACAAACTATCATAAGACCTGTGGACCAAGAAGGGTTCAAATCCACAACCTGAATATCAATAGATGTATTTTCACAGAAGGTACCTGTATATGAAGGTAAAGCCATGTCAAATAATGCCTCGCACATAAAATCTCCAAAACAGAGTCTTATTGACAAAGCCAGTAGTCATTTTCTACCCAGCAGGAATAACAGGAAGTTCAGTCCTTCTAGAGACATCTGGGTTCCAGCCTCAAAAGAAGTTCCCACATTGAACTATTGTATTACACAAGTAAATATATCGTAACGGTAATTTTTTTAAAGGAGTCTGTTTGTTTGATTGACAGGTAGGAATGTGCGTAAGCCTTTTTTTCCCACCAGATTCATGAGAGGAGCGCATCCATTTGGTTCTGGTTCATAAATGTCAAACACAGTGCAATTTTATGCGCTTTCAAAGGACACTACAGAGTTTAAAAAAAAAAAAAAAGAAGGATCGTTTTGATTACAAATGAGAAGAGAAAGAGCATATCAACTCAAAGCATCAGAAATAAAGAGGGAGGACTGGCAGCCTCAGCTTTATCTGCAGCTAATAAACAGAAAGCCTTTATAGTGGATCATGCAGCCTTAGAAGATGGTTAACTGACCAAAAAAAAACAAAAAAACAACTGAAACTATCTCAAAAACTAAAAAAATTGTCTGCTAAATTCCATCACTGTCAGAGCAGACATACGTTTCATTTGATTTTCATTTGATTTTATTAAAAATTAATTTAAACATGTTCGGTTCAGGGTATATTTGCTGGTAGCATCTCCATTAATGTTACTGGTACAAGTAAAAATATACAATCTGAAAGAACAACTGCAGATTTTTTCTACCGTACTATCAATCGTGATGGTCAGTTTGAGAATCACCATTATTTTGAATCTAGACACAGTCCCAGTCTGTCACCAGTCATCAGTAAAGAAGTGTATGTGTGCTGGATTTTTTTTTTTACGTATATTCAGTTGATTCCCACCGTGAAGCAAATCTCAACAGAATTCCCTTGTATTTTTTTCAAACTTTAATTTACGTTAGTTTTCGTTGCTCTATCAAAGCAAGCCCCTGTCGCCTTTTCTTTGCACACTGCTTGCACTTCTGCACTGATGTGTATTATATATGAAGGAACTGTACCACACAGTGCAAATGTGATTAAACTAATCTTCAGTCAGTGACAAAGGCTAAAACAGGCACTCAAAAGTTACAGGAAAAGTATGAGACGGTGGCTTGTTTAATGCCATGAGTATAAGCATTCTATTATGCCCACCACTGCTTGCATTTCCATGGTAACTACACCAACACCCACACATAAACACACATCCGCATGCATATAATAACCTTTAAAAGCATAGAAAAAGAAGGTGAGTGTAAATCCATTTACTCGTGAAGCTCTCTACCTGACTGCACTGCTGCACCTCGCCACTGTGATTTCCAACCAATTAAGCAGTGGAACTGCAGAGGCCAAATGAAACCTGCTACTATTATCCAACAGCTTACTTTTTTTTTTTCTTTATAGACCTGTATATTATAGTTAACTCAAGGATATGTGCAGAGAGGATTATTACATCCATGGTGTAAAATAACTGGAACAAATTACAGGATGTGACTGGATGAAGTGGGTTCAGGCTTGTCAAAAAACCACTCGTACTTTTATCAGAGCGGCAGCCTCCGTGCCTTTTTCTTTCTCATCGACCTGAGCTGTTGATGTAGTGAATGTTGGAAGGATGAGTCAATAAACAAGAGGAAAAGCTTTTTAAGGAGAGAGTGACCAAAAGAAAGAGTATATACACACGAAGTCCATCTTTCTGTGCATGTGTGTGGGCGTGTGTCTGTATACATTGCGCGCACACATTCGTGCACCCACCTTAACGTTTTCCTCTGAAGTGACTTGTCTGTACACCGTCTCTCTCACCACATTCGCATCTCCTGTCCTCCCTCTAGACGTGCAGACCCGACTCGTTAATGTTTAATGCTCTCTCAGGAAGCAGACACGCTTAGCGAAGCTTGCAGGCGCACACACACACACACACACACACTCCTACTACATCCCCCTAGCGACGCCATCCTCATTACCAGCCTGAGGTTTGACCTTTCACCTCTCGACCAGATGGCTGATGTTTTCATTCTGGAGGGGAGAAGAAATGAACCAGGAGTGGCTCCACATTGCACAGCATCCCAAGAAGGGAGGGAGGACAAGTGTGCTGGAGAATGATTGGGTGTTTGTCTATCAACAGGGGGAATCACAGAGATGTATTGCTGAATCAGGCAGGAACACTGTCTGTGAAGCTAGGAGGCAAGGAGGAAAGCATTCTACACTCTACAGCTATTAAAAGAACGTTAATATATGCCACTCTTTGGAGCGAACGCTAAATCTGGATTTGGACCAAACTACCAGTCTGAAAGCACCCTTTTGCTTACTTATTTCCTCTGCTGGCCTGGGGGCTTTTGCTGACTCCAGAAACTGTGACAAAGTCCAGATCAGGCTGCAGGCCTTTACCACTTTACACATCAAAAGACTCCACAAATCACACAGGCCAGCCAAGAGGCAACACTCACACGAGATTGAAAGTAAGCAGGCTGCAACGTCTGAGAAAAGGCATTGTTTGAAAGAGCTTGCGTCTGTCGTGAGAGTGAGAGTCAGGGAAAGAGAGAGCGATAAAGAGGCAGAGAGATCAAGACAATGAGCGAAAGGCGGCCTGTGTACGTGCCGGAGCGCATGTACATGTGCAGCTACTGGTATGACGATGGCACCCTCAGGTGGTGATAGGTTCATGATGGGGGTATCCAGGTGAGTGCATGTTCAAGTACACTTGTAAAACTCTTGTAAGACAAAGAGTGTCTCATAGAATATATAAATGCTCTTACCCAGGGATGGCTTGCAACTGATGAGGATAAAAGGAGTCACAGAAAAAGTTTAGTCCGAACAGGCATGATCAAAGAAAAAAGGTTACGAAAACAGCCGGATTATAGAAAATAAAAAAAGGACCATCTTGCAATAAAAAAGGAAGAAAAAATAATCATGATATTTTTAATATATAAGTGTAGGCATTTATCTTTCTACAGTTCTTGATCTTAAATGTTAAATACTCAGTTTGAAAGGCTTGGAGCTGTTTCTGCTACCTGTTCAATTAAAACATTATTTGCTGTTTTAATAAGTGTGTGGTTTTACTACAGTTTTGTGTAACCTTAACTATAACAACAACAATAATTATAACAATCCTCATATTTCAGAATTGGACAGAAACTGGAAAAAAAAAATGAATCAGTGCAGCTCTAGTTCAAATACGTCTTTCAGAATAGAGACGATATAGAAATACCAGATCTGGGTTCCTTAGACAAGACAAAGTAGAAAAAACTAAACTAACAAGTCACCAGGGAATCCTCATCAGAGGGTCAAATGTTCTAAATGTACTTAAAATCAGACCACACGTTGACTTGTTTGTTTTATTTTTTTACTTGCTAATGATTTCAAACACCCAATCTTGTCAATCACAGAAAACATCCTTCACATCAATATGTCCCCTTTAATATATAAACAGAACAATGGAACTTAGTCAAATTGAAAAAAAAAAAAAAAAAAAAACAGGACAAAACAAGGCAGCACATTGGCAGACCAACAATGGTATAAACAAGATGCACTAGCCAGATGAAGGAGACGCATTAAAAATCATTTCTGATTTATGGGAAATATTTTTGAATTACATCTCCAAAGAAAGCATTGCGAGACACCCCAAAGTTTGTAACTGCATGAAATTAAACACGGAGCAGTGTAGGGAAAATATAAAAGGCTCTAAGGGCTTGTTTGGAGCCTACACTAGGACCTCATAGCTACTTTGAAGATAGAGTGTGACACTGCTGACCCATCAAGACAATCCAGTGTTGACAACTGCAACAGTAAGGTCCAATGGTACCAGGATGGTGTGGCATCAACTGTGCATCCTCTCCTTTTCCCTTCTCCCTTATATAATGTTTTAAGAGCATTGCACTGCACCTGCAATTCATTTTGCCCACTCCTCAGATGACTTGTCTGGAGAGTCAGATGGTATTTCATGATCCAGAAGAAAGCTTCAGTTCTGCTTATGTTAAAGTAAAACAGTGATGTCTCTTCAATGTGACCCAAATCCTGTGATTCCTCTGTGTTTGATTGTGTGTATATGCATCCTGCTTTCTCTTTAATCAGGCTGAGTGAAGCAGAAGAGTGCAGATGGTCCAATCAGGGGCTTTTGTGCCGGTCTGCCTGGCTCAAACCTGGCACTGGTGCGGTCTCAATAACCAGCTCCGGATGTTTTTCAGTCCCTACCCAGGGGATGGATTACTGCAAGCATCTCTTCATCTCACTGTAATCATCTACTCTCAGATTACCACCTCAATTCAGATTTATTTAACTGGATTAAAAACATCCAGCAATGATATGAGTTCTGAGTATAGAGTGACAGGCTGCCGTGACTGTCAATATACAAAACATCTTTGGTGGGAAAGTGAGAGTTGCCCTCTGAAAGCAATGACTCACTTCTTCTTTGAAGCCTCCCTTCTTTAGTCTTCTCCTTATTTTTAGTCATTCATTTTTCCAATGTGTTTGTTTCCATCTTTTTTCCTAATTTTTCCCTTAATTGTTCTTGTCATCCTGCTTTTTTCCTTTTTTCTTTTTCTAAGTTTTATTTTAGCAATTATTATTGCAGAATTGCATTAAATATTAAGTCACATCCTCTCATTCATCCATCTTACTTCACAATAAATGAGCAGTCGGGGATCATAAATAATGTTATTAAGAAAGAAATCCAGTCACCCATACCAGAATATCTTGATTCTTCAGTACAAAGCCACGTGTTTATAAAGAAATCATTCTGTCTGTCCAAAATCTGTCATCTTTTTTTGGCCTGTATACTGTATATACAATAGATAATTTAATAACATGTTTTTTTAAACTGCTGCTAACTTTCCAGTGTCTTTCATTCTCTTATAAACTCCAGTTGAAGACTAATCTGTGACTGGTTTACTCTTTTGTTAACAGTTAAACAGTCCATTTTTTTTTCAGACATGGAAACAATTTTATTTGTGCATCTGTGTGGTGTGTGTGTGTGTGTAGTCCAAGTCTGACTGCCTTATAAGTCAAATATGATTAGACACATTTCAGTTGAAGGAGAAAAGGAATAAAACTGCTATGTAAGCGCGCTGCGCCTGACTCAGCCTCCAGCTGACAGCAGTGTGTTTGTATGTGTCTCGTGGGTGTGTGCTGGTCCCTACTGGTCATATATGGAATTACATAAATGAAAAAAGACTTATCCCTCATTATGCTGCTACAAATTATAAGATTCATATGCTTTTTGAGTGCAGTCTCATACCCCTGCATTCTAAAAACAGACATCTATATATTTGTGAAAAGATGAGACATAAAGTAAAAAACTGTTATATATTTTATACATTTACTTCATGTAAAAATGGTGTCTATTTAAGTGTGCACTCATTTATGCCCCACCTCTTCTTTCTTGTACAGGCTTTTTACAAGTCAGAAAATCCCTTTAAAAGTATATGAACTAGTGCTGGGCAATATTACGATACATATCGTGGGGACGATAGAAAAGTGTGTATCGTGCCATTTCTCTTCTATCGTTTCTAACCTAATTTTATCAATTATTACAGCAAATATGTAATTAAATAACCTGCAATGATAAATTTGATAGAAACATATCTACTTCTACAAAGTAGCCTTTTATGTTTGCACTTTTATTCATGGTTAATGCCTTAAACAGAGTTCTCTTCAACCCTGATGTTTCCTTTAGACACTTTATATTGGTTTGCAAACTTTGCACTACAAGGTTACAGATTTCAGAAAGTTGAAAAATAATTTGTGTTTATTTTTTATAGCTGAACTTCAGTGCAAAAATGTGTTTTTCCTCTCAGAAACTGTTGTGCACTTAAAAAAAAAACCTGAAAGCTACTGTACCTCTGTACCTACCTGTTTTTGCTGCACTAAAATGTATGTTTGTGACAGTTCAGCTAAATGTCCTTTCAAAATAAAGTTGAAAAGTAAGCAATGAAATTTTTGTCAAACTTTTCAGAGAATAACTGAAAACATACTTTATTATGGTATATCGTGATATATATCGTTATCGTGATATAAAATAGTCCATATCGTGATATATGATTTTTTTCCATATCGCCCAGCACTAATATGAACCATGAACATGGTGAAGATTGTTGTGCCACCTTTATTACGGTCAATTTTGAAAAAAAAAATGTAACCCTGTATTTTTGTGCATCATCCTGTACTCAGCTGTCATAACAGTCGTGTTGCCCTGAACCAGTGGAATAACGTCAAACATTAGAGGTTTGACTTTGTTGAGTTAAGATCTTATTACGCCTGAACCTAGTTGACTCGGAACTGCTGAACTACTTACTTTTGATTACTTGTGTACAGAATTTTAAAGACATAGCCAGAGAGAAATCGAGTCTTTGGAGGCTTTCTGATTTATAATTGAGCTCTCCAGTTACACAAAGAGTGGACAAATGTGTTTGGTGTAAATGAACAAATTCTGTCAAGAGCATCAAGCTTAATTTTGGGGTGTGAGGGGAAACCTGGATCAATGCACTACCAGGTTTTGACCCCTAGTGGGCACCATAAGCTTGAGCTTGAGAACCAATGATAAACCAAAAAAGATGAATCAGTGGTTGTGTTAATGGACTGAATGGACTGAGTAGATTTTAGCCATAGTACTGTTGATCAGCATTTTACAGACAATATGTAGTGCAATTTCAAACTGGGATGTAAAGACAGAAAACAATATATCTACTGTAAGTTGGGTTTTAGGTCATTTTGTTTTTATTAAATAAGTAGGTGATTGGGGAGGGATACTAATACCGGTCACAAGGAAAACTGGAACATCTCCAAAGAAAAGCCTTGGTATAACCAGCATCGTAGGTCTGCTTGAGCCTGCAGTGGGTCTGTAGCCAGTCAGTGCTCTCCTGATGTGGAAAAAAGGAGTAGTTTCAGCTTCTGGGGAACATTCAATGTGCAGCTGTTGTACTTAAAGGGCGCAGGAATGTTGTAAAACAGGGCAGTAGTCAGTCAGAGATGCTCATTAACTCTGCTGATGATGAGTATCCTTCATCAGCTGGCTCGAACACTGTGAAGGGTAGTTACTGTCAGGTTTGAAACTGGAAATGATTCCTACCTTGAGGATAGAAATGGCCTTGGACAGTTCGCTACATGTTTCATGTTGAAGCTCCATGATGACGAGTAGAGAAGTAATCCAGCATATAAACCACTGCATGAGCCCTTTATAACTTACAAAATTAAGTCACTTTGTGATGAAAATTCAAAGGTAAAACATATTTTGTTATTTTGACAACCATATGCTGCAGCTCACACAAACAACAAACACATCAGACGGGCTCTTTGTAGGCTCCTTTACAAATTAACTCAGTAGTTGCAACTGCAAGAGTTATTCTTAGTAATTCCGACACTTGATCCTTCATTTACGAGATCTTCAATAATAGCCAGTGATCCGCCCCTTTACCTGCAGGACTTGAAACCGCTCAGAAATGGGTCCTAGAGCTCCGGAAGTCCTCGCTCAGTGGCGCTGCGTTCAAATCCTCCGGAAATATTGGAACTGAAACACTTATTTCTCATCGGGCCCTATTCCCAAAGTTAAAGTAGACAAAGTGCCACTAATAGGATGATTTAATCAAAACACTGACTCATCTTTATCATTTCAAAAATCCACCCAAATGAAGGTTTGATCGATTTTATAAGTTTGTACGATAGCTTTTAGTTAACTGCAATTTAATTTGTGGATGCTGGGTTGCTCTGCAGGTCATTTTGCGTCAATGACAGGTTTAGCGACATCTTGGTGTACTATTTGAACACAGCAATACTCACTTGACTTGACAAACGTCCTGCTGGTGAATCAGTGGGTTATTTATAACAAATAATGAATGAAGTCACAACATTCCAAGTCAGTTTTGTTTTGTTTTTTTCTGAAACATTCATTCCAAGATGCACTGCCATCAAAACCACTGGATTACTGACTCATCACGGTAGCTCTCTTTGCTGTGGTCAACTTATTTGTGTTACATCATTATTTAAGAAGCGTCAGACTGAGATGATCCAGGGACCACATGTGTGGCTTATAAATGACTTACATTTGAAATTTGTAAATTTCACATTTATCAAATGAGGCTTTGATGTGAGACATGTCTGAAACATGACTGGTTTGCAATGATTTAGTCAGCTTTATGATTCTATTTCTTCAGTGCTTCCTGGCGCACAGATAAAGTTTAATAGTTTGTGCTCATTTTGCATCTATTTTTTTCTTTCCTGTGGTTGTACACACACACACACACACACACACACTTTTTGTGTGTGTGTTTGTGCTGGTGTGTGTTTTATTGTAAAACATTATCTTTCTTTTCTCAAGTAATTTTTCCCCACTTCGAAGTCGCGTTCAATCATTTTGCTGTCTGTCTAGGCCTGTATTTGATTCAAGTATTGTGTGTATTTGGGGGTCAGTGTATGTGTATTGATTGTCCGCTCGTTAAAAGTAAAGCTAACGGCAGTATTCCGAGGTGAAGCGCTCTCGCGAGATGAAGTTGAGAATTACGAGCAGCATCCAAATGCAACCCGAGATCTCTTTTGTTTTTTTTAGGAGGGCTGACGTCATTCCAAAACTTATCTCACACTCCCAAGTCAACGCGGCGAGTTGCTCACCAGCTATCCCACCGTGAAGTCGTCTCTCATGTCTGAGGGAGCACGTTAGAGGAAAAAAAAATCAGTCCACGGAGAGAAACTAGAGACAAACCTAAACGACTCTGCTAGAAACGAGGCAGGAGGATTTCTCAGCAGAAACCGGAGGAGCGGAGCCCCACTTTGTGCGGGCAAAGGCGACAGACTTTTTTTCTTCTCCCCCCCCTCCCCTGTTATAAACTACAACCATAAGAAAAATGAATCGGAGCTTTAATAAGTCGCAGCCTCTGCGAAATGCTGATTGTAACGCCGTGGAAGTGAAAAGCAAGGTGAGTGGCGAAGGATGGGAGTTTAAAAACGCTCAACGGGGGATTTGGGGGCTAAGATAAATGTTCACATGGTTGTCCCGTAACGGAGGAGATCTGCTCTCAACTAGACAAACATTTAGTCTTTTCGTTAACAAAGCTTGGAGCTGTGGTTGGACGCAGCAGGGTTTGGATTCATCACAGATTGCAGTGATTATTTTACTTTCGAGCTCGCAGATTGTTCAGATTTGGCTCTCTGCCTTTCTGTCATGAAGCTTTTTTTTTTTTTTTGGGGGGGGGGGGGGGGTGCTTTGACATTGTTTTTTCAGCGATCTGACTTTTCAGCTTCTCTTGCAACATGCAGGTTTCACGTGTTTAACTGGATGTTTTTGTTATTCAGTGCTGGTTTTGTGTTTGTAGTTTCAGTCTAAACAGTGATTTGGATGGTTTTTTTTTTTTTTTTTTTTTTTTGTCGGAGGCCGAGTTCAGTATCTGGATGAAGTGAATTACCATGGTTCTCTACCAGCCCTGGACTTCTAATAATCCCTGAAACATTTCACTAGATAACATTTTAGTTGAATATTTTCCATGTCAAGGCAAATCAAATTTAGAGGACCTGCATTAACTGTAGAATATATTGCCTTTACCCCCCCCAAAAAAAAACAAAAAACCTTTTGTTTTTGGCTGATAAAGGAGCTGTCTATCATATCAAACCACTAAATAACATTTAATTGGGTATAACTCTCCCAAAAACCCTCAGTAATTTATTTTTCCCCCCTCTGTGTGTAATTTTTAGTTTGGTGGTATTTGTATACAAGTGTGCACACATGCCAACGATTATAAGTGTGTCGACAGGAGATCAGGTCCTGTTGTCATTCCAGTCTAAGATGGGAAACTGTTGCAAGAGCTGAGTCACATCATGCAGACGTCTTTTCACTTTTACTTTTGTGCTGCCCAGTTTCAGCAGGGTGCCAGGGGCCGTGGAGGTGGGTGAACAGATGCTCCGATAGCTGGCGGGCGAGCATCAGGTCCAGAGCTGATGCTGAACGTAATATCAAAGGCCTGAGCTTCTGTATTGGAGCGCGGTGGCTTGCGGTTCGGTCCACAGATGCAGGAGGGCATTGTTTGTGGGTGTGACTGGCACACCAGGAGCGGCGTGGTACCAGCGTCATCACACGCTTTGCTTACTCACTGTAACATAATGTCCCGTTTCCCTTTTTGGATCAGATGAAACTTATCACTCACAGTTCCTTCACTCCTGGACGTGATGTCATTTTTTTGTTTTCCATTCCACCCACGTTTCTGTTATCATCAAATAACAAGACGTTTGTGCTGTGATTCCTCTCCTCCAGATACCAGGTAGCTTCACGCTGCACCCGCCGCTGTTACATTTAATGAGAGAATCTACTTTAAGGACTTTAGGTGGAGGGAAGTTTAAAAAGAAGTAAAGGAAATGCACCTAGTTTCACCTGAAACACTGCTTTAAAAACTTACGAAAACTTATCCAACATCTGACTATGGCATGCCTGTCTCTCTGAGAGACAGTTTCAGATATAAATTGTAGCTTAATCTGCACACATTTAAAATCAATTCATTTTATTCATTCTTAAAAGAAAAAATATTAAGGAATAACTTTAAAAGTGTCACTTGTTTTATTTTGATTGATAAAGCAGGATACTTGAAGGATATTTAGGGAAAAAAAGAAGGACTTTGGGGATTTAGGATGGGCGATCTTTCTTGTTGTTATTTTAAATGGAACAGAAAGTGAACCTCTTGCACCCTGGTGGTCCATGTACCTACACCAGTCTGTATCTGTCTCTAAAACGCAGTCGTCTTCTACTTTAGAAAGTGGCTGAGCGTGGCACACACTCAATGAAGAGAGCCCTGATGAGTAAACGGGTGCGGATTTGTTTGTGCTTTGTTTCATTTCCATTAAGGAACTGCATGTGAGGATTCTTAAAATCTCTGATTAAACACTTTGATGACTCATTGTTTCAAGAATATTATCTGTTCTTTAATTTAAAAATGCAGTTCATTGTTCTGGTCAGCTCTAAATCCGGTTTATCCTGTTCTGAATGGTTTGAACTGGGTTTGAAGCTGTGCAAGCAAAGCCAAACCTGGTCTAAACCCAGTCTGTACTGGTGCAGGTCAGGATCAGTATGCGCATTTCATTTCCTTATAAAAGATTAATGGGGCGGGGGCTAGATTTGAACATGTATTACATTTTGCAGAAATGGATTTCACACATGCATCATGCGGCTTTCCACTCGTTTTTTTGTTTTTGTTTTTCCCTCCAGTCCTGGGTCTCCCCTGAGGCCTTACGCTCCCAGAAGCACATATTCGAAACACCTCCCCCAGCAGGTGTCCAGAAGGCATCCTGATCAGATTCCAACATCATCTCATCTGGTGCAGCCCCTGCTTTGAGCTTTGAGCTCCTCACCTTTTCCCTAAAAAATAAATAAATCATTGTGGCGGACAAGGAGAGATGTTTATGGACAGATAAGTTCTGCTGTACCAGATCGGTCACTCACAGAACTGATCACATGAGAGGCGAGCTGTTTCTGCCTCTACACGACAAGGAAAGAATAAATACGACAAAGACCTTTGTCCCATTTTTCTCTTGTATGTGACCAAAGGGACTAGTTTAGTCGTGTCTTCCTTTTCCAAGTTTTGTTTTTGCTTATTGGCTGCTTCTTTGTTGTTGGACTCATGCGCAGCAGAGCTCATACTGTCAGCTGGTAACAATACTATTCAACCACTCAAAGCCAGTTCATGTATCTCAGTAAATTATGCATTTTTTTTCCTATAAAGCAGAGTTTCAAAACAGTTCATTTCAAATTCTCTTTGCCATTGAATGAAAGTCTAGCTAGTGTCACTTATTCACTTAAACACTTAAGCCTAAATTGCTCTAGTTCGGCCTAAGGCGAGAACATTTTCACTTTTGGGTTGTGTGTATGGTAAATATATAATTGAACTTAGAGTAAGATGTCCTTAAATTGTCTAACTCCAGCTTCAGTTGGATAAAAATCCTTTTAAAATGTCAGTTTCTGCAGGTTATTTTCTAATTTCACTCATTTCCAGTGGAGGAGAGATGAAAATGTAGCATATTACGTTTTTTCTTGTGCATTTTTTAACCACAAGCTGTTAAAACTTCAATCTTACCGATGTGGCTCTTTTCCTCACTAAATTTGATTTTGATTTTTGTCTCTGCTGCTTTTCATTGTTGATTTAAGTTGGTGTGTTCTGTGAGAGCACAGCTCCAAGAAAGAAAATGAAAATCATCCAACATCAGTATCGGCAAAATCTTAAATTGGAGCCGGTGAAGAAAATGCATCTGTGTACGTATGTATATAGTGCCTTCACATTTCCATAAGTAACTAAAAGTGTCTCCTGTTGGGACAGCTGTGTGTGTGATTGATGTGATGTACCTGGTCTTTGCTGGTTCATGTTTGGTTTTCTCAGGAGAAACTGTTCCAGTGATAACCTTATCAGGGATAACACTGGAGGTGTCTGGCTGCCTGTCACGGAGCCTCATCCAGGACAGGAGCTGGTTTCACTCACTGAAAGCTCTTATCACAAGTGTGTACCAATGTGGGGGTTGGGTGGAAGTTGTTTGTTTTTTTTTTTTTCTTTTTAAATGTACCCCATAATGGTTTCTTGTATCATACAGCTTTTAATTAGTGTTTTCATTTTGAAAATTCGGTCACCATTTCTCAGTTCCATCCTTTTTATATGTCATTTTCATCACATTGTAGATATTCACGCTGCATAATTGATATTTATCTGTTTTCGAGAACCTGACAGAGCTGTACTTGACCTGTGGAGTAGAGTATTACCGTGGATGGAGGGGGGGGGTAATAGCAGGCAAAAGATACGCGTCAGTCATCCTCCATTTTCCTCCTGTGTGTCAGTTAAGTCTCCAGGCATGTTTCAGCCTGTAGGACCTCACTTTCGCCCTTATAGGCCAGAAAGGCAAGTGATGTCATGTTTTCAGTGATGTTTTTTTTTTCCCCCTTGGTATTGAGTTTAGTATTGAAGCTGATGATTAATCATGCCATGTTCAGACTTGCTCACGGCTGAAGGTTGAGTCCTGTATGTGCAAACGGATTGTTCACACTTATCGTGACGTACAGCTCCAAGAGACTCTTTGTACTCGAAGTAGTGACTGTGGTTTCTTTTTATGCGCAATTCTTGTTTTGTTTCTCCAGTGTAACATGTTGAAGTTTTAGAGAGTTAATTAAAATATGTTCATGACTTGGTTTCACTTTCCAAAGTGCAAACATCGAGCGAATACTGACGAAACCTGTTTAGCAGCTTTTCATGTTCTCCTCTGATGTAGGTTGAGTTTTATACGAGCTGGAGTCCAAGTGGGGCGCCAGGCTTTTAAAATGCTGTTGCACATGTATATGCCTCTGCTGCCTCCAGTAAATTTGGAAACGACTTGCACCCGGCTGGCAGGCCCCTAGCTTCCTAGCGCACACCTTCTTAAATTCGTGCACCTTCTAATTACAGAGCTGGTTAATGTGTCCCCCACCCCTCCGTCGGTCTACCAGTGCTTTCTTCTGTTACGATGTCAGCAGTTTTCCCCACCGTCATCCTGCGCCCTGATCATCTCCCCACTCTTCTCCTCTGTCAGCTTCCCTCTAGTGTGAGCTTATGATTACAGTAACAAATCTCACCTTAGTCTGCAAATTACCAGTGTTGTTGAAACACCGGTTCCCCTGCAGTTGTCTGTGCCTGTGGTTTATTGAGCTGTGTTTTTGTGCCTTGGCTGTATCTTTGTATACTTTTCTGAGTCACATGACGTGAACCTCATTGGGGTAAGTTTTCATTGGTGCTTCGGTGACCTAGCCAGGAAAGCTGAGGCTCAAATGTTCAAGCCTGTGTTAACTGTGCTTGACATGAGGGCTGGAGATGGTGCCAGTCATTGTCTTCTATATAGACACTGAAATGATCCATCTACCTGCTCTCTTCTGTAACGCCATTTGCAGAAGATGTGCAGCTGTTCTTGGTATGAAATGTGACAAATTAATACATTTGGATGAGTGAAGTTCAGTGAAGTCCTGTGTAGCTGTGACGCTGTGTTTTGATTGTTGTAGCTGCTGCCTGTAGCTTTAGTCCAGTCCTTACAGCACGGACATGAAAACATTGGCCATGTAACTCTCAATGTAAAGCAGCCTTTCTCAACCGGGGAGTCGCGGCACACTGGGGTGTCGTCTGACTGCTTTAGGGGTGTCGTAAAAAAAAAAAAAAGACCTATTCTGACATTTCATATACAGTGGTACCTCTATTTACGAATGTTTCTACATACGAAATTTTCAGGTTACGAAAGAAATTTCAGGATAGGCAAAAATACAGTAGCGCTGCTAGTCGCAGCTTCCAGAGTTTACTGAACGTAAACATAGCTGACGGCTCTGTATCTCGGTTTGAAAGCGGTGCGTCCGAACTGCTCTGCCATTGGCTATCGCTAAGCATCTTCCTGGCATCCCATTGGCTAGGAGGGCCCCTTGTCTTGACTTAATAAATTTTCAGGTTATGAAACTACTTCCAGAACCAATTAAGTTCGTAAGTAGAGGTAGCTCTGTATAAATATATGAATTCACACATAAATACATACTTTTAGCCAATGAATGAATAAATGAATAAGATACATAATTGGACATGAAATGAATAATAAAAATATGTCTCACATGCCCATTTCCCAATGTTAACAACGTCAGTATGGGGTCAGCGTAAGGTCAACGTGACTGCCCAGTTAGCTTACGTTGTAATATCATTTAACCGCTGGAATTTTATTCCACAGATAGCAAAGAGAACTTTTTAGCAGCATCATGGATCTTTTTCTAAAAAGAAAAGCCCCACAGGAACAGAACATCACATACTCTGGTGCAGTTATCGTGCTCAGGTTATTTAAACAAAATAAACGGGACGTATGCATTTACAGTCGGAGCGGATGCAGTGTGGCTTTGGATTATATTTTACTCTGGGGTCTCCTGAGATTTTATTCACTTTTGAAAGGTGTCGTGACTGAAAAAAAAGGTTGAGAGAGGCTGATCTAAACTAAATGGACTTTATTGTTACTAGAGTGTCTGTTATCTGTAACAGCATGACATTTGATGTGTGAAAAGCAAACTCTGCTGTTTTTTCATCAATGTTTCCTATAGTGTATTGACAGATGTTTTAAAGATGTTAAGCATGTGTTGGAACCAGTTTTGCTCCAAACAGGTTCTTATATATTCTGTGTATGGATGAGAAATTTCTCTGCCAGTGCCATATTTAACACGAGGCCGACATGCTAAACAACTTCCATTCTTTTCATTCTGTGTGCACCAGTTGACTGTCCCTTCAGTATCCTCTTTCTTATTTTTCTTTCTTTCTTATCTCTCTCTTTAGTATGGGGCAGAGTTCCGCAGGTTTTCAGTGGACCGGGTCAAGCCTGGGAAGTTTGAGGAGTTCTACAAGCTCCTCCTCCACATTCACCGCATCGCTAATATGGAGGTGATGATCGGCTACGCTGACATCCACGGTGACCTGCTGCCGATTAACAACGACGACAACTTTTGCAAAGCGGTATCAACGGCTCATCCCCTACTCAGGATATTCATACAAAGACAAGGTAAATGTTCTACCATTTTATTATGATTTTTTTTTTTTTTTCAAATCCCTAAAGCTTACTGAGTCATCTTGTCTTATAACATGCGATTAGATTAAATAAACACTGGTTGGACATAACCTTTCAAATATCCTGCAAGTGCATTAGCCGTGTCTTGGGCTGCAATTATTGTGCTTACTCGAATCAAATTTCCCCACAGAATATTTCCTCATCCAGTAATGCCTGTCTCGAGGCCTTTTTGTTTACTTCATGCAAGGCTTTATGTGTGTGTGTGTGTGTGTGTTTTGCATTTCCTTCCCTCTTATTTGCTGGATCAGTCTCAGTCGTTGTCTGTCTGCCCAGCTAAGTACTGTGCCTTATCCAGAGGAAGGGCTTGAAGGTAAATGAACACACACACACACACACACACAAGCATACACACTGAGGCCGGTGCCTCAGTAGCCCCATAGAAATCAGGTCATTGAGCAAAGTCTGTATCCCAGCATACCAGACATTACTGAGAGACAAAAGATCTGCATGAAAAGGGAGACTCCTTACTGAGCACCCTGCATTTGTGAGTTCATTGTGTGCTTGCATGCGAGTGCATATTTGTTCAAAACCAACACCACAGTACGCTGAATGGGAACCAAGTCCATCTCTCTCTCTTGATCCCAACTTTGCCGTGGGTCTTGACTGCCAGCCAGCCAGCGAGCATACAAATGAATCTATCAACATTCAAATCTATTCATACCTTCAATCCTTTTTGGAATGTCCCTCGTCTGGTTGTGTAATGGAGCGCACACTCCAGGGTTTTATTTTAATTGTCATCTGAGGGGTTGACACACAGAAGCTATCCCACAGTGCGTTCAGTCCTGTTGACTCTGTTAGAATCTGTGTTTCATGGTCTTGAGCACTCAAAGCTGAATTCATTATAGGTTGAAGTATGAGCACATGTTTTTTTTTTTTCTTTTTTCCTCCATTACTCCCATTATTACTTTATTCAATGCTCCAGAAAATTTGGGGAGAAATTCCTTAAATCGGAGGAACAAAGCAATCTGCCCGGTGGACAGATGTGATTTCTTTTACTGTAAAATGGGGCTCATTTAGTTTTTGGTGGCATAAGCACAATGGTGACATAGTGATGTGGCTTAGAGGAATGTGATGCTTAAGTCGTCTGAGCATCTTATATATCTGCAGTCTTTTGTTAGCTGCTAACAAAGAGGTGAGTGTATGACTGTGTGAGTACCTCATGCCTGAGAGGAGATGCTCTGCACCCAGTGTTCAACAGCCATGAGAAAATGCCTGTGTGTCTGCGTGTGTCATGATGATGACTGTATCAGACGGTACCAGTGGGTCACCAGCTGTGTTACTTCTCTGTTCTGGTCACCCCACATGAAAGAAAAGTCTTCACACATATTTTTTAAAAGGTTTTTACTCACCACCCAGTCACTGTTAAACTAGAAGGGTTTTATATGAGTAAAGATTTGAAAGGGGACAGGGGGGGGAAATTCACAACTCTACCAGTTGAACTAACAAAGCTTTTTATTCTGCCTCCCGTAAAAGCCTGTTTACGCTAAAATATCGACTCAAACTGTGACAGAAAGTTGTTGTAGTGTTTGAAAGGTGCTTTAGTTTTACAGAGACATTGAGGAGAAAATGTTTATCTGAGTTAAAGATGAAACCAAGAGACAGGAAACGGGAGAAGTGACCAAAAACTAAGCGAACAAAGTTTTGCTCTGCTTGGCGGAGTTATCACTTGGACATCTAGGTTAAATAATAACTCAGATCGTCGCACTTGCCCAGACGGAGCCAGGCCCACGCCTCACCCTGAGATCAGACGACTTTCTCCGATTGTTCGTGCTTATGTGCATCCTTTTCCACTCGAGCTTCAAGTAATAATAGACATCAGAAAATGCGCGCGTCTCTTTTTATATGCCGGACACTCCCTTCGAAGTTTGGATTTCCCTTGTTGGTGAAATTGCACGGGCACGTGCCACAGTTTTAAGGAGATACAATGACGATACTCTCTGTGATACCTGTTCCTCCCCTGTGGGCACTGATGGCTGCTTCTTAACTGATGACCTTCACCCAGACAGTTCAAGTTTGCACATTGTGACTTATTCCCTCGAATACAAAGTAGCCTCTCGCCGTAGAGTACAAGGTACTTATCTCCACTTACAGCAAGGAGCAAGGAGATATATGATATCTCTTGTGTTGATTTTGTGTCTGTTGTATCTAAAATGTTTGTAATGCACAGTGATGAAGTAAGAATGAAATTGCACCGGTCCCTCTGTGCCTGTTTTGGACTGGCAATATCCTTATTTTTGAAGTTCCCTGCATAGCTCCTCGCCTCTTTATAGTCCAGTTTATGTTTGGAGCATATTTTCTTCTCAAGAAAAATGTTGAATCCGTTGCTTTGGGATTAACAACTTTTTCCTAACTCGTACATTTTCTGTTATCATCATGGTAAAAATGACATGTAATATAAAGCAGTGCAAAGGAACTTTTGCAATTATTAGCTCAACAGTTCTCCCTATAGGTGCAGCGGTGAAGCTTGTATTTGGTCTCTTGTTATCGACACTCATTTTCTCTTCTGACATTACTCTCTTGAGTCTTTGTCACCTTGAAGTTTCAAGATCATTAACATACCAGCGAGAAAACAAATGCCATATTTAATGTCATAACATAACATAAGTTTTCCGGAGATCAAAGGCAGGATAATCACTTCACAAGTTTTGTGTGGGGTCACTTCTACATTTATCAAATCCAAAGAATGAGCAGAGGAAGTAGAGAGCAAGTGATGCAGGGAAAAATGGGACGCATAACAAAGATTTGTGGTTAAAGAGTAGCTCCAAAAGAGAGCTGCAATTGTAGAAGTAAGGTCATGTGTAGTCAGCTTGTGTCTTATTGTTATAATAAGAGTCACATGCTTGTTTTTGTGCTTGGAATTGCTACGCTTGTACAGAGTGAGAGGAGGGGGCGGAGGATACTACATCTTAAGGTTAAAACTAAGGTGGAGGAATGTGACTGTTGGCGTTTGTAAGCAAGATTACCCAAAGACTACCAAGTCCTACTTTTGTTTTTTTTTTTTGTTTAATCCATCTGGTGCTCCTACACTCGTGTAACAAGTCTGACATTCTGTTTAATTTTCATGTTGGGAAGCCATGTGAGTACCCACCGCTCATTCATATTCTCGCTGAAAATGATGCAAATTAGGGTGCAGATAGTCGAGAGAACAATGCCTGCATTGTTGCGTTAGGCAAAGTCAGCTTTAATGGGAACGTTGAGCTCCACATTTCACCTGCTGCTTTTACAGGCATGAAACTAAAAATAAAAAAAAAACAAGTTTGTGACATCTGTTACGGGAGAAACACTGGACACAATGTATCTGAGCTACTCCCACGCGCGGCTCGTCGGATCGCAATGCGGTTTGTGAATGAAATCTGTTTGTGTGCTGGAAACTTTTTGAGAGCTGGCAAACTTTGACAGAATATAGCAGCTACTACTGCATATAGCTTTAGATTTTCGCCCTACGTACATACTTAGGATTTACATTCACCTGCACAGTTGCACAGTTTTAGACAGATATGCCTCGATCCAGCACCATCCTGTTTTTCGAAGGGAAAATGCAGTTGTTTTTGTAGACAGTGCCACTGGACTGCACACAGACTAAACTTTCAACAAAGAGAAGAGACCCCCGCTTTGCAACGGGCTAAAAGTTTAAACAAATAGAGCAGTCAATGAAAGCCAAGGTCGCGTCTGTGCGGCTTCATATCCAGCGTGCTGGGCGCTGGTGTTTACAGCTCCAGCAACCTGACTGCTATCGACACCTGTGAAAATGTGGCTCAGATACCAGCATCAGCCCGGCTACAGACAGGAATGCAGTCAAGACGCTGCTTTACAGACATCCAAACCAGTGCTGCTTCAGTGTAGGACAGTGTAGTTACTTGGAGATCAAAGAAAAGACATTTCTATTATTTACTATGTCTGTGACATCCAGGTTTGTACTTCTTGTAAGGAAAACCAAGTAACGCAAGATTTAATAAGTTACTTTCGGGGGAGGAGGGGAATATAACAACTTTTTTGAAAACATTGAGTCATTCTGGGATGATACATACGTCTTTGTAAACACATCCATCTACTGGGTTGTGGTTTTTAATATTTGAGTGTCTTCTTTCACTGTTGAAGTCAGATTGCATTAGATGGCAATAATGACGGGTATGCCATGAATGCCTGAGAGCACTGCAGTCGAAATGCTAATGGAGACATGTTTTTATCTACTTTCCTACAGTTGTTTCTTGAAGAAAATTTGCTTGAAAGAAAAATCTTTCTTTTCCTTGAGAGAATGAGGCCATAGGCGGTCATTTTAGTTTTAAAAGTAATAGTGGGAGAAATTAAATGTCTTTTACTGTTTAACTTTTCTTGAAACCACAGTAGCTTTGGAGTACGTCTTTTCTTAACTTCAGTTCATTTCTTTTGGACTACCCATCTGTCAGTTTGAACAATTTATAGGTTTCTCCACCCTGAAGGGAATTATTTATCATATAACAGCCGCCTCAGCAGAGTGTGGTTCACATTAACTACTTTGTGTTAATTATTGTGCAAGTTGGGAAAGAAACTCTGCTGAAATGTCATGTGATGCTGTTGTTGGGATGTCTGCTGGGGCATGCAACCAAAAATGAGTCAAAAACCCATTCTGACACAAGAGCTGCTATCCAATCAAAATATTTTTTTGACCCCAGAGAGTACGAATTCTTTCCATTGATGGATTTGTTCAATAAAATTATTAATGCAGATATTGTACGTTTAAGAGCCATTGTTGATTGTATTCATCCATGTATGCGTGCAGCTGCAGTAGCCACTACAGGGATCTGGCAGGACATCTGGCCAAAGGGTGTTCATCTGTGAGCTGCAGTCCAAGTGTCCTCTTGACGAGACGCAGTTGTGTGGCAGATGTGTCAACGTGCCTGTCTTCGGTCTCTGTAGCTGTAGGCCGAATGTGCGACCAGAGTAAATCAAAGCACTCTGAGCTGATTTTAGTCCTTTGACAAAAGATTTCTTGATTAGCATTGAGTTGCTTTTTGGATTCTGTTTGCCAGATTAATAACTTGCATTCCAGCCATTCAATCGAATGCTGTTGAGAGAAGAAACGGCCCTTTTCCTCATTCCAGCGCAGCTATTTTAGTCACGTAGAGGCACTTTCTAGCTCCTGAGCCTCGGTATGTCCTTGTGATTCTATTTGCTCAGTGGCTTTCCAGTGTGGTCTTTTATGCACACGCTTCATAAACGGTACATATGGTGCTTTGAGTGACCCCAGGGCTGTACAATGAAGAATCTAGCTGTGTGAAAGGCATCCCTAAGTAACACACACTGACACACTGTTTGCTGCTCCTCAAAGACTCCAGCAGTAGTCATTTTTTCGCTCTTATTCTTTTATATATTCTCCTTTCTTTGCTTTATCTGTTAACGATGGTGAATACGTGCAGTTCCTACCTCAAGGAATGTAACCCATCTGGGTTGATCATCTTGGTTCACATTCAAGAATTTTCTCTGTTTAGGTGGCTGGCTCGATGAATTCTCGTTCGTCTCATATTGAAGCTCAGGTATGAGTCATCTATCAAGGGTAAGGGGGGCAGAAAACCACAGCAGACAGTAAGGAGTCAGTCTGACAGTGAGACAGACAGTTGGGAAGGAGAGAAGACTGTGCAGATTGGTCTAGCCGGTATCTTATGCACCAACAGACATCATAATACGAAGAGTTAAAGCCTGTCTTTATTCAGAAATTATGAAGTACTTAGAGGGTGGCAGCATGGAAGATGTGGTATCGTCTATCTGCAGAAAGTCAGGTGTTTTTTTGTTTTGTTTTTTTAACGTAGTCAGCTTTGGAAATCGGTACAATGGTATTCCCATGAATCTCTGCACTATGCCAAATAAAGCTCCGTCTCTGTTGGGAAGATTTTCTGTGCCGTTAAACCTTTTACGTAGTGTGTGGGGACTTAGCAATAAAACCTGTGTGTGGCCTTTGCTCTGCCTGTCTTCAGACAATGCCTGCTGTACTTAAAGTGTGATGGAGATGTCTGGTTCCTGCCAGGGGCTGGACAGAGCAGCAACATCCATTTCTGACGGGGAGCTGCCGCTCTTTGTGCCCCCGACTGCAAAGCTGCTGGAAACCAGCTCGAGTGTTGTAAATCTTGTCTGCTGGCACAGAAAAGCAACATACAAAAACAACCGCAAGTCCTTTTTTCTTTACGTGTAATAAAGCAGTTCAGCCCGGGATACACAGCCTGGGATATATGTGGCTGACACGTAAGAAGAAAAAGCACGTGAACCCCTTGGAATGAACTGGTTTTCTGCATTAATTTGCCATTAATTGTGATCTTCAACTCAGTCACAACAATAGACGAGCACAATGGGCTAAAGTTAATGATATAAAATTAGGATTTATCATGCCTTTATTTAACACATCCAGTAAACATTCACAGTGCTGGTGAGAAAAGTAAGTGAACCATTTGATTCAAGAGCTGGTCAAACCTACTTCGGCAGGTTTTCCTTTGAGTCAGTTCGAGTGCTGCAAAACCTGCACAATGTTCAAGAGGGAACTGCTTCAGCTGGCATGATCGCATCTCTGGTTATTTCACAGCATCTCTCTAAGGTTACGGTCAGGGCCACTCTAAAAGGCAGATTTTCTTTTTCTGAAACCTTTCTGTAGTGAATTTATTTCCATGTTTAGGGTTATTGTCCTGCTGCATCAGCTAACTTATAATGAGCTTCAGCCAGCAGTCAGCCACCTGGTAGGAAATCTTTGTAAACTTGGGAATTTGTTTCCCCCTCAAGCCCAAACCATGATGCTCCCTCTACCATATTTCATCACTGGGATGTTGCTCTGATGTTAGGTAGCTGTGCCCTCCTTCCACCCTACGTAGTGCTTCCTGAACAATTCAACCTCTGTCTCATCAGTCCTCAGAACATTTTCCCATGAGCATCGCAGATTACGAAGGTCCTTGGCAAACTTCAGGCCCACAGCAGTGCTATGGTACACTCGTGTTCGTCGGTCTCTGTACTGTCCTAAACCCATACCTGTTGAATTGTTCTTTACCTTATTGAGGTTTTGCACATAACACATGTCACTGCTAAAAAGGTGCATCCTCGTCCTGCAAATCTACCTGTAGACATGCCGCACGTCAAAAAACAAAGCGAGGGGAAGAAAAAAGGTTTCAAATGTGGCAATAGAGATTTTTTTTCTTACTGAATGGGAATGAAGAAAAAATATTATATATTTTATAATGTTAATATTATATATATAATATATTTTAATATTTTTAACGAGGTTACAAATGAAGCTAATGCCCAGTTTTCCGTCCCAGGAAGCATTCAAGAGATGAGGAGAAAAGGGTTTAATATGAAATTGGATGTGGGGTGGGGGGTGGGGGTGGTTACATCAAATTAAGCTCTGCTGAAGATCATCACGTTGCCTGTGGAGTTTAAGATGCCCCTTTATCAGGAATCATACCTGGTGGCGACAGTGACGTGCCTCCACGGGACTCAACAGTCAACTCCAAAGGTAAACTTCAACTTGCTGTATTATGTGTTGTGTCGCCACGCGTTGTTGCAGCCTGGATATATTGCTTTTAACACATTTTCAAAAACCAAATCTGAGTCTGAAGTAAATGAACTGCCCAGCAGTTAAGGTTATTTAACATGTTTTAAACGCATTTTAATCGTATCTTCATACTGTGAAAATAACATACCAAAGTGTGATAATGACGGGGAATATTTCTGTGCGCTCCTTATTTACAGAAGCTCTGCGTGCGGTCAGAGGCAGGAGTAGACTTTTTTGTACCTACGTAACAGAACTAACTAACTAACTAGCTAAAAAAATCAGATCACATTTTATGACAAATTATTTAATCAGATGGATTGATAAATAAATTCAAGGGGTTTCTTGCGACTGTAAGTAACGTCTCTTTATGTTCTCAACTCCTGCGACGGGCGGTCCTGTGTTTTAATTAAACTTTTGTTGTGATTGTCAAAACTATATTAGTGTTTGTGTTTCCTGAGTCCCTGCTTTCATTTTGGTTTACGACCCTGCTTTGAACTGTGACCCACCTCCTCCCTCAACTCTGCTCTCCCACAAAGTAGTTTCCAAACTCTGCGGGACTCAAGTGTCTGTGTCAGGCCCCCCCCCACACCCTCATATTGTTTGTCACATTTATTGAACATCCTATAGATTTATTTATCTTCATATCTTGAGTCAACATGGTAGACTTTTTGGTTTTAAATTGTCTTCTTTCTTTTTTCTTTTATTTTTTAGGGGGAGGGGGTGAACAGCAATTTAACAAAACTGAAAAAAATGTTTCCTTTCCTCTCTTGACATGCTGGTTTTTTAGAAATGCAGGCTATCTGGAGTTTCATATTGATAAAAGAGCTTTATGCGCAGTTGTTCTCGGTTTAGAAAATGCCATCATGCTTCAACCTACTTTCTATTGTGGCTGTTTGAAATTTTTAAAAACTGAGTGGCTAGATTCAAATTGGCTTCATCCTGTATCTACACAAACCCAGCTCTGAAAATTAGACAATGAATGTGATGGATATAGCCAGTCCTTCAGGGACAAACAAACAACTTCCTAAGCTACGACCACCACCACCACAGCCACTCCTAACCAGCACGAACCTCCAAAGAGGCAAAACAAGCTTGGATTCTTCTTACTGACCCTTGTTTTTTATTTGGCTTGAAAGTGGAATAAGGTCCTGTGACATGTTTTACTTGGAATTTCCAACTCTGTGTGGGTTTCTGGGCTTTCTTTTTGTGCTTTTTGATTGTATGTTGTCCTAAGGATGATGGGTAGAGCTCTGTTTTGGACTTGGACTCAAGGTCTTAATTTTAGAACTCGCAGACAAGTGATCATGACGCTCCTTTTCACGCACATAAGTTTACATGGTTTGTGGAATCTGATTTATCACTCAATAGTAAGATGAAGAAGATATAGTTACAATTTTTTACTTTAAATATAATTACCTATTGGGGGATCTGTAAAGTGTCATGCAGTATAAAGATTTCTATGATCGTGTTTGCGCACATCTGCTTGCTAGTAGGACTGGGCAGTTAACTGACTTGTCCAAGAATTTGTGTTATTTCAGTGTTTAAAGTATTCAACAAATTTAACATAAATGGTTTGTCCATGCGTGTTTCCCTTATTTAAAAATCACAAATAAAAATCTTAGTTTTAATACTGGAGTATATTTACAGCAAAATCATAGTCATTTTTCTATAAGGGCAAAAAAGAAAAATCTAAAATTACCTCTCAGTTGTCATCAAAATAACATGTTCATGATATTTGTTTGAAGTCACATTATCCAGCCCTGTCTAGTAGCGTTGCATTTCCTTTTTACTACTGCTACTACTTCATTTGCATTTTGAAGTTGGGTAGAAAAACCAATTGAAGTAATATCAGGAAAAGTTGCTATTAGTTTATATATATTATATACTATATATATATATATATATCTCTATATATATATCTATATATATCTATATATATATATATATAATATATATATATAGATATATATATATATATATATATATATATATTATATATATATAGAAGCTAAGTGTTCACACAGCCAGTATTTGGGAGTGTAAATGGCAACTGCAACTTAAGTCATGTACATAGGCTACGTTAGGGCTGAGTGATATGACCGCAAATTAATATTAATTAATTTGAACTTGTTGCCTCAATTACAGTTGATGATTGTTGTCGTTTTGTTTTATTTTTTGCCTCCAGAGATCACTGAAAGGGTTTTGCTGCAAATGTGCACAACCATTAGAGCTGGGATATTTTTCTAATGAAAGAGTACATATCAATTGAAATAATTAACATGGCAAAGATTACGTCGGTTATAGATTCTGAATGTCTGTTTCGATTAATTGTCCAGTACTTGGCAATGTGCATGGTATTAATGTAGAAGCATAAAGCTCACTTAACACCTGACATCCACAATATTCTTGCAATTTCTGACTTGGAAAAATGGAAAAATTGTCATCCACTGCAAATCCCATTTCAGTTTGTACCATTTTAGTATATAGCTACAGTTTCACTCAACCGCTATTTGGAAACGGTGATGCACGGTGATCCACAGATTAACTTCATCATATGCCCCTCTAGGTTACAACATTGCTGTTTTACCAAGTCCATATCATGTGACTATCACCGGAAGATAAACAGACGCACCTTAACAACAGTGTAAACAATGCGGAGACAGAACAGTCCATCTTACTTTGTTGTCCTTGGTATCACCTGTTATTCCGTCAAAGTCTGTTCTTAATTAAATGAAATGGCATACATGCTGGAGAGAATAGCCTTCATGCGCTATCATAAAAACAGTCTGCAGCAAAGGTTGTCTAGTGGTGTTTCCTGCCTATTTTCAGTCGTCCATACTTGACCACTAAACATGTGTAACCATGCAATGCATGTTACATACATATAATGTTGACAGAGATCTTTTCAGACACAAAGCTGAAACGCTAATGTGGATGAGGATCCGTTTTGAAATGAATATGGAGTAATGTGGGCAAGTTCTGATTGGGAGTCAGTACATGCGGGGGCTTTCTGCATTAGCACCCATGAATTCACTGAAACATCCCATCCGGTGTGTCCAGATCTGTAATGGCACTGTAATGGTGGTCTAGAGACTTTTGTCTAATGTTCCTTCTTATAAAATCCAAGTGATCCCTTGATTTTAGACTTGATGGTACACTGTCCATCCTTGTGTGGTTGTTGGGCAATATAATGTTTCAATGTAACTACATTTTTGACATTAAAATCACACATCAATTTCTACTGGTTTGTATTTACATCCTTAGACTTGATTTGCAATAAACAAATGATATATACCATTTACACCTTTTGGGCATATGGTATCTCCTGATCGAGAAGGTCATCTGACATAGTTTTAACCATACATTCAGGCCCTTGACTGGGTATCATTGTAAATTTTACTTATTTTTCCCACATTACAGTGGTAGAAAGCATCTATTATTTGATGGTGCAACAAACCTATTTTTTTTAACTGTATTAGCTCTTCTAATGCATGAAAACCTGCACATAAATGTTAAATAACTTGAAGTACAAGATGGAGACAACACAGTTGTGGCCAAATAAGAGACTACAGCATTCCCAGAGTTATGACCAAAGGCAGGGAAGAGGGTGAAGATTTGGGGTTGTCGAGAGCGGGGAGTGTGGATGCCATTTGGGCGTTTGTGGGTTTTTGAGGGAGTAGTCGCTGGTTTTGTGCAGAGACAGCCTGCTGGGAGACTGCTCACTGCAGTGCCTTCTTAATTACGGCTCTGTCGGTGGAGAAGGCCAGGCGTGTGTGTGTGTGTGTGTATAAAACTCGTACTAATTCAAACAAGTAGAAGATATGAACACAATTGCAGGCTTCAGAGGAGGATTTGTGTCATTTAAGGAAATCCCAGTTTACCTCTTTTTTTTTTTTTTTTTAAGCTTACAAATTAGCTTCAACTGTGTTCACGTGGTGATCACTCATGCAGTTATGAGAGAAATTATTATTTTTGTTACCTTTTATTTCATATTGAGTTCTTTTGACTCTTACTGGAGCCTTTAGATTTCTTTCACATGTGAGCTTTCTATAGATTACAGTTCTTTAAGGGCAATATCAAAATCCTTGTTTCTGTTGTTGTTTTTTGTTTGTTTGGTTTTGTAAGGAGCTGGCAAACATCCACTTTCTCTGACTCAAGACCAGTCATGCAGTTTTCCTGCATCTAAGCTCAGCTAGCACAACATGAACCTAGTATTGCTTTTGCAAAGAGTTATTTTGAGAGTCAGTAATTACAAAGGAGGGACTGACTCTGCTTCTCGACGGCTCAGCCGCAGCAAACACACTCACTGGTGGCAAGCTTGGCTTCAGAGCCACCCAGTCCCACTAGAAGCAAATTGGATCTCGGCTACAAAACCTACTTCATTCTAACAGCTGTCAGGAAAGCTAACATTTTAGTAATAAACAGGAACAACTTGCCTTGAAATAGAGTCTGTGTCTAGAGCTGCTCATTGCAGTCCCATAGGCTATAAATACTGAATGCCTTTGGCAAACTCATAATTTTTGGCTCCATGAAAATTGTAGTGTATAAAGTCTCCCTTTGATGACTTTGGTCACAGGTTTGTGACCCGTGAGCATATGGACTGTGTATGGACTTTTTTTTTTTTTTTTTTTTTTTTTTTTTTGAGTCGGGGTCAATGTCTATTACTTGTCAGCATTTTCAGATATGCGTTTCAGCTGCTCAGGGCACCGTAGTGCACTGACCAAATTGAACATGTTTATTCTGAACAGATTTTAGCACATAAAAGCTACGTTTGTCATTGCACATATATATATATGTAATTGGCACCTTCAGTGTGTGTTTATTTTGAAACAGCCCGAGCAGGTCTGCTCAGAGGGTGTTGACTATTTCTTTAGGGTTGTTTACTTTTCCTGCAGACCCTTGTGGCCAAGTCACACTGACCAAACAAGAGCCCACTCTGCTTGTTTTTTAAGAGGGAAGCTTTTCTTTTAGAGAGAGCTCCTTTTCTGATTGCATTTAAGAACGGTTACAGCCAGCTAGATGTTCATTGAACTCCCATCAAATGGGTCATATGGCTAAAACAATAAGACAAGCTGTCAAGCTGCTTGGACACACCCCCGTGATTTTTTTTTTTTTTTTTTATAAGGATTGGCCATCATGAATCATTCGAAGCTGATGAGCCTGACATTACTTTTTTTTTTTTCTAAACTTGCAGGTTTGGGGCCCCAGAGACTTTAAGGACATGTAGCAAGAAGGAGTTGTTTGTGAAGAGTTAAGAAAAAAAAAACTATACGTGTAGTACAGTGGTATTTAGAACTATTTCAGTATGATTAATACACTTTTTTTCAGTGAACTTTTTATGAAAAGCTGCTTGACAGTGTTGCAGGAGACGACTGCCACACTGGGATTAATTCAACAATGACAAATATGAGAATAAGGAGTCTTGGAAGGCTGGAGTTTGTAGAATCTTGCACCATCATAATATTCACAATAATGAAAATCCCCCAAAAGACCAAAAACCTGATCTCAGCTAAATAAACTGTACTGAACAGTGTTGACATTGAGCGCTTCCCCAGAAGTAGGAAAAAGGACACGTTTGTGGAAAGGGCATTTCAGGAGCACTGCTCAGAATATATTTATACTAGATGAATGCATTTATGTCTCATAGAATATATTAAATCGATGCATAACTTTAAGCAATATACTTTGATAATAATGCCAATCTTTAAGTTGCGTCTTAAACATCATTAAGTTGTGATGCTTCAGTTCACTACAGCCAATACAAATCATCTTTTTTTTTTATTTTTAAACCCACATCTTAGATGTTGATCCTTGATTTGGATTTAATATTATAATTTTAGTTAATGATATTTGCTCGAGGGTCATGCTCTGGGTCTCTGTAAAGCGCCTAGAGACAATTGACATTGTAACAGACGCTATACAAATAAAATTGAATTGAACTGAATTGAATATACAACATGTAAGAATGTGTTATAAAATAGCTGTTACACTTTTTCTAATAAAATGTGGATAATTCTATCCACTGAAGGGAGCATATTTGAGAAAAAAAAAAAAGCTCCCCAGCTTGCATAGCTTTCAGTCACAGTCACATACAGGTCAGGCTTAATGGTTAATAGTTGAACCCATTTTAGGTGCGTGTGTCATCTCTGCATCCAGCGTTAAAACGTCAAACATTCATCAGCTTTTATAAAGAACTTTAACCCAATGCCCTGCTCTTCTATAATGTCTTCTAAGTCTTATGAGCTCCTGAACTGACTCACAGATGCCTGGCAGGAGTAGACGGACACACCGTGAGAAGGCACTGCCCTCTTTCCCACCCACCCTCCCCCTCCTCTAAACATGTGGGCCATGAGTTGGTGGTTGAATCAGGCCAACTCAGCAGTTCAGAATGGGAGAGGAAGGAAAAGAATGGAGGAGGGGAGGAATGAGCCCTGACTCTTGTCCTGATATGAATTGTGTCCTAGAGACTCCCTAAAACAATAGACACTGACAGCTCGTGTGGAAATACTCCCACAGACTATCTTGATATTGTGTGTGTGCGTGTAAGTGTGAGAGAGAGAGAAAGAGAGAACAAGAAGGAGAGAGAGAAAACAGAATTGGTTGCAGAGACCAGTTGAAGTAAAACCACAAATGAAGTCAGCGGAGCAAAGCAGGAGCAGGAAGAACCAAGGATGTGTGTCACCTCACACAGGAAGCATTGTGTTATACTGTGCAGTTGTGTAAGAACAGGAGTTAGTGTTCCAGGTGCTGGAGAAGATGAGTGAGAAACCTGTCCAGGCTTGCAAAGGTTTTGCCTAATGTTGTTCAAAGAACGGGATGCCCACAGCTGAAGGTCGGGAAGGGGCATTTCATTGATCATTGTGCGTGACTGACTGGAGCTCAATAAGGGTGCTCACGTTAATGCCGGGATGCAGTGCTCACCAGTCCAAAAAATGAATAGCCTAAAAGCATTTGTGCTCCTTTAAAAATCTAATTTCAAAAGTTATTGTCATGTGTTTTTTTTTTTTTTTTTTTTTTTTTTTTAAAGAAGTGGGGGGAGTTATGAGCCTTTAAAATTGCTAAAATATGACTTTGCAGCTTTTCCCGATTCAGTGGATAGGTAAATATGAATACGGTGGTCTCGTCTTCCCATATGTCACCGCATCAGCAGCTAATCAAGCCTGAGGCTAATCTAAATGATTTTCTGCAGTCACAGCTGTTAGGAGAAGATGCTAGATGCCATTTTTGCAACAAGAGTAAAATACAGCAAGTAGCTTATCCCCCTAGATTGTGATAACTTCTCTTTTGATCAGTTTGTCACTGCTCTTGCAAAAAAAAAAGGATCGGGTCCTCCAGTTATGTTGTACACAAGTGGGCTCTTCATTTTCACTCAATTCACTCTTCACACCGTATGTGCTTGAAAGCTTAAAAAAAAAAACAATTGATTTGTGGAAGAACAATTTCCTGAGGTCATTTGTAGATGAGGTGGATTTGTGACCGTGTTTTGTCTGTATGAATAAGAATGAAAATGATCTCACTCAGCTTTCAGACAATATTTTCTTTGGCCACTTATTAATCGGGATCTAATGCGAATAGTTATTTTTCTTGCCTATGGTGTGGAAAAGAAACGTAACAAAGGATCAGTTTTCCTGTGGATGTCGGACCCTCCCAGCAAGATGTCCTCAGTCTCGCCCTTTCTCAGTCTCCAGGTGCTTTCCCTGGAACCTGGAGTTTAACACAAACAAAAACTGAATTGAACACACAGGCAGTATAATGGGTTGTCGATCTCCAGCTTTTTATAGATATTTTGTCTGTTTTCTTATGCATGTCTGGAAGTGTGTTTATTTCCTCAGCTGTCTCTTTCCCTTACCCCCCCTACCTGTTTGCAGCATGTAAGAGTGTATCTGAGTGAGAAATGGCCAGAGACACCTTAATCCTCCTAGCCTGCTTGTTGTCTGTTACCTGCAGCTGATAAGATTAGAAAGTGATTTTAGCTCAGGGCACTGTCAAAAGGTTAGGCAGGATAAAACTGAAGGTTACAAGAGGCAACTGTGGAAGTCTTCAAGTATTTGGGATAGAGGTACCAAGATTAGCGCCCAGTTCTCAGTTATCAGTATAATCAAGCTGGTTCTTTTTCTTGCTTTGACGGGTCTCCCTTAGAGGTACATCCTCTCATGCAGTGCATGTATGGGACTGAGAGACTGTTCTTGCACAAAAAAGCAGCTATTAGAGCCCATAGTCGCATATCAATGTGTGCTAAATCACGTGACTGTTGACTTGTCACATAGGCACCACAGAAAAAGATACTGACTTAACAATAGCATTGTTAAAGGTGGGGTGGGAGATTTTTTTTTTTTTTTTGCAGCATTTTTTACAATATTGCCTGAAAACCTTTTCACATTTCCATTGCACCCACTGAAAAAGAATGTTGGCAAAAAAAAAATGAAACGTTTTGGTCCAGTCTCGAGGGTGTAATCAGAGAAAAACTCTGACCAACTCTGATCATCTTTACATTTATTGGCTGCCTAATACGTCCATCAAATATCAATGCACTCCCAGCAATGAAGCCAGTCGGTTCCGTGTTTTCACCTCTCCTGATATAAATTTCTGTTGCAACTTGAATTCAGGTTTGATCGGTTTAATCTTCCTGTCCGTTAACGCTTCAAACATCTGTCCCTTCTTTCAAACACATTTAGGCCAACTTTTCAGACAGAGTGTATGAAGTCTGTAAGAAGGCTTAGATCAGCCTACTTGGATATTTGAAATGCTCGACGGCATGGACTTGCGTCTCGGAGGGGGAGGTCCTAGCCTACACACACCCATACATATATTTATTTAATTTTTTTCTCTTTTTTTTTTTTTTTTTTACACAAACAATTCCTATCGGCTACTTGAAAGTCCCAGATAGTTGGTGCGCTTCCAGTAAACACGCTCTGGTCGTCTGTGGTTTAACTGGCGAGCAAGCCATTTAAGATGATCTCTGCCATTTTCTCAGTGGTTCAACTGAGGCCAAATCACCCGAATTGTTGCTAATTCCAGAAGTAGAGCCGTTTTTGCCCGTACACATGTTACCAGGTGGATGTGCATTGAGGCCATTTGGGCGCGCTCTTGTACGAGCTGACATGGGTTGTGGGTGGTTGGACCACCCGTAATGCTTTTTCCTAAACCCGCGATGGTACGATACCAAGTTTGACGAAAGGGCAAAAGACACGCCCATTGCCACACCTACAAAGTGAGTGAAAGAGTCGGCAAAATGTGTAGCAGCTATAGTGGGCAGAAGATGGCATTAGCGGTTAGCAAAGGTTCCTATACACGCAGTTTGAGGGTAGCGGCTAGTGGTAACGGGTAAGGCGAAGGGTACGACGGGGCCAAAGTTTAACCTAACTGGGAAACTGTACTGCCTAAATCTAAGCAAGTAGATGTCAAATGCAGTGATGACTTGGCCATTTATTAATGATTGGCATCATCCAGTACCTGAGAATACCCAGCTGATTAACAGACAGGCACATCTGCAGGCAAACCTGTGCTCTTAAACATGTGACACTGTCCTGATTAATTTAATAGATTAACATTTCTGCTCATTTAGAAAAAAAAAAAAGTTGTTTTGACACCAGACGCACAAAAACAAATATATTTGATGAATTGGTGTTCTTCGTTTAAATTAAAATAAAGCCCAAAGTTGGATTTTGTCCATTTTTTCCACATTGTTTTATGGGTGGATCATAAGATTATAGTTGGCAAATTAATTCCTGTGGATTTATTTAGAGCAAGGTAAGACATAAAACTTCATTGTTTCCATTGTGTCTGCTGTGTTTAACATTTTAAATTAAATTTTAAAAGATTTAAATCACCCTGAACATAAGTCAATGAACTGCAAATGGCCCTTTTAACTGTTTTACACATTGTACACTGATCAGTGAACAAGTACAAAAAGGAAAGTCTGCAAAGCTTACCCATAATTCACTCTGGGTAGTGTTAATGGCTTTAAAGTTTTTGGGGACAGAGGAAGGTTTTGAAACTATTATGTCAGAATATTATTGTTGCCGTTTGACAAATGATGGCACCTGATCTTACTGCAGGTCTTGGTGTTGACTCTGTGTTTGAAAGTGCTTAGGTGGACTTTGTCTTGAATTGGGTTTGGTCTCCTGATCACAGAGGTTCTTTCTGTGGATAGCGTAGGTTTTCCACAGTTCTGCTTCGTTGGCCCGTTGTCAGAGCCAGCATTTTGGATCTGTAGATCTCTGGTTTGTGGTACAGCTGAATCACTGGGTTACATAAAATGGACAAATCCATACAACAGAAATGTAAAATGTCAGTCCCCGTGTCTGGTTTCTAGATATTTTTGAGATGTTTTTGTGTTAAGGTGCCACATACAAAAACAAACAAAAAAAAAAAACAGTTTCCTGCAAGTCTCAGTGGTTTAGTTAAAATCAGATGGGCTTTACAGTCAAGGATATGTCAGCTCACCCACCCTCTGCAGCAACCACTGCATTCTTTTTACACATAGATTTATTATCCTTGAACCCTCCCTTTCCATTTTCACATTTTTGTCAGTTCATTAAAGATGTTTTTGTCTGTGTAAGTACCATGAACAACTTTGACACAGCAATGATCCCACTAAAGTTTTTTTTTTTTTTTTTCCTTTTTCTTTGTTATAAATCTGCTTCAACAAGCTGCTTCAAATGAACCATGATCCCTCTTTCTGGCCGCAGAAGCGAGTCCGCATGAACGGTGCACACAGAGGACTCGTAAACACCGTTTCCTCATTAAGCAGTTTGAGGAAAATCCAGATGAGAGCAAATCTTTCCAGCCCCCAACTCATTAAAGACCGTTTGATAGTCTAAGAAGCTCAAGGTTGATAAGCCTGTGATTTGTGTGTGAAAGTTGGAGATGAATTGAGTTTCTTTTTTTTTACTCATTGCATTTCCTCTTATGTTTCCTATATTCTCTTGAATGCAGACAGAACATCTAGTCAACAGGCAACAATGTATCTAGTTTCTCCGTAGTTCAGGAGGCATGTAGAGTCACTCTTGCTTTCCTTGTTATCCTGAAGTTTTTCCATCTCTCAATCATTTATCCACTTAATCACTCACGTTGGCTTTCACAAGTGGAAGGGCCAGACAGGTGGCGAGGTCTGCTTCTGTGACCTGTGCCACCCGCACCCTGCTAGAATCTCTTTCCCCTTTGCCAAAATGCCTGTGAAATGTTATTTGTCTTAAGCTTTTGAGACTTTCAAGAGTTCATACCCTGTTACTTGAATTGTTACTGCTGCATTTTAAATAAAACATCTGCTGTGGTTGAAGTGTCACTTCATACAGTCGGTAAAGAGTCCGCGATGTACATTTGCTTCACATTTACCAGTGTATTTATATTTCACATGAGCAGTAAGCAGTGAAGGCAGCATGGGTACCTGTCGGCCAGATGGCGGTGGAGACTTAAGGAGGCTTAAATCAACAGCATGTGTTTCAGGGGTCGGGAGCGTGCATGTGATCAGTGGAGAGGCAGCTGCGTTAAAAGCCAAAGCAGAGAAAGATGTAGGAAGGAAAGTTAGCAAAACCCCCCAAAGGCACTTCATGAGTGGGAGCACTTGGAGTGTAGATTGTTCGCTTTTAGAGGAATGCAAGACCTGTCTGCTCCGTCGCTCTCCTCTTCCTCCCTCTTTGATGTTTCTCCCTCCCCTTTCCACTGCTGCAGGTCTACCTCCACCCTCTCCCACACACAAACAGATTAATCTCCTTCTGAACATGCACACACTCCCTTCTTCTTCACGTGCTCTCCTCTTTACCTTAACCTTTACTTCCCTTGTAATCTCGCACAACAACTACACAGTGGTAGTTTGTGGCATTGGGGAGGCAATTTCTTCTTCTTTTTTTTTTTTTTTTTTTTTTCCCTCATGGGCTGGTTGGGATACCTGCAGCGAATCTTAAACCACACTGCACCACACAGGCCAGGCCAGTATGGAGCAGACAAGGCAGCTCCACTTAACTTGTCCCAGATGTGCAGCCTGGCCTCTGTGCTGCAAGAACTGCAAGTTAAATGAGCAAATGGATGGTAGTTCATACAGTAAGTTGCCCACATTATACTGTAAAAACACACCAAGGTTTAAGATCCTTTTGTTTTTTTGTTTTCTTCTTGGTATTTTGCAGACAGTTTTGCCCAAGTCTCAGTTAACCCTGCAATCCCAAGGTCTTTTTTTTTTTCCAAATATGCAGTCGGTACAAATTCAGACTAAACAATGATTACAAGTCTATGTGAACGTCAAGGCTTATCTTCGGCAATAAAACCATTAGCTTAATATGCTCTATGTAGTCAGTTACAGCCATCATTGCATGAATGTTTATTCTTCTCTATCCAGCATAATGTTACTCTTGAAACCTTCAGAGCAGTGGTCTGTTAGAATCTTGTACCGAGCTATCGAGCTTCTCCAAATTTCCACACAGGCTCTCCCTTAACCTCCCCTGCAAGAATGTGAAATATGTTTGCATGTTTAAAAAAAAATTCTTCATTCTGTCTGGCTTCTTTTTCCGTGTTAGTTCGAAATGTTGGCAGCAGTCGGCACCTTGACACACAGACTTCCCCGGCTCCCTCTGAGAATACTGATTATTTTGGTTCGCGCATTTGCATCTTCCATTTTATGTCTGCAAAGGTGAAAAGTTTAGCAGCCATCTAAGCACTGCAGTTTTAGTGCATGGGAAATAGTTTTAGACAATTCCTCTTCAGCTCATTCCAGTATTTGGAAAAGTTTGAAACCACTTGAGAGTCTCCAAAAACTTCTATTTCTGACTGCCATGCTATAAAGGAAATGTAAGGCGAAGCATTCTGCATGTCATTAAAATGTGTCTTTTCTGATGCGAGCATGGGGAGGGGTAAAGACATTCAAATGAGAGAGGAAAAAAAAAAGAGAAATGTTTTTAGTGGACGCTTGTGGAACACTTGGTGACCACTATTGTCCAGGCTGCCTTGATTTGTCCTGCAAAGCGCTGCTCTGTCATGTGATGTTTTGTCCCTTCGTCCTTTATGCCATATTATTTGTTTGAGAGTGACTGTATCTGTGTGCGTGTCTGTCTGTCAGGCCGAGGAATGAAACCCACCGCTACAGCATCTAGTGACCTAATGCAAAAGGCAGCAGGGTCCAGCACTATTCACTATTCTATGTGCCTCGTCCACCCCCCCCACCCCCGCCTGCTCAACTGGGGTTGTGGTCTCTCCTGTCACTAAGCACTTTGTCACGCTTGGACGAAGACCATGATGGGGGCTGGAGGGGGGGGTTGTCGGGGCACAGGAATGTCACATGCATAGATGGACTGTAGCTGCATGTGCTTCGGACGGTGCTGGAGGTTATTCACTTTCCTGTGAATGGGCCTTCATGTCCAGTATTTTAAATGACCTCCAGAAAAAAATGTTCCCAAACCATAAAATGAAGTAATATCTTTTCTAAATCTTGCCGAAGACGTGGATGAGATGATTGCTGTCCAGCTACACGTGCAATAACTTGCCCACTGTAGACCACATGAGATGTTTTTGCCCTGAGCAGCAAAAGACTTTTCATTTAAGGTTGCAGGCGTGCCCGGTTTTGTTTGCATGCGAGAGAAGTTGGATAAATATTTTTTTAATCGTCACTGAATGCCTCTCGGCAACGAGTGTTTACTGTTCTTTGGTGTTTGTGCACTATATGAAGCAGTTTGTGTTGTGCGTCTTTCAGAGTTTCTCGGCTGGGCTGGTTGTGGCTGGGTCATAATTCTGGGTAAAAGTATCGTCACTAGGGGTCACGCCCCTTAAGGGCCACCCCTAAAGCTGTGTTGTGGTGTGTTGATGCTGACACCCCCCCCACCTTAGGTCTCACAAGCACATTAAGAAGTATTTCCACCATCTCTCAGCAAGAAGGTTTCCGGTTTCTATCTTGGCGTTTTGGAGTTTTCATGTTCTCCCTCCATCTGTGTGGGTTTTCTTCAGCTTCTTGCCACAGTGTGAAGACATGATTACATTCTGAATTGTCTGTCGGAGCAACCTCCGAGATAAAATAGATGCGATAAACAGATGAATGGATAACCTCATCTGATTTAACATTGTGTTCAGTTTCCACAGAGCCCTGTGTCAAATCTCGCACATGACTCTGGCCTCAAACACCTCTTAAAAATCATTAATCTTATTAGAAGTGATTATGGTGCTGCTGTAAGTTGTTGCATTAAAGAGGCATACACACTCCCGTTATACAACTTTTCTGTTGATTGATTTCCACCGTTCGTCCCTGTTTATAACTCGCATTACAGAACACATAAAATTGCCACAATTTAGAAAGGACTTGAAACACTGTCTCAGCTGCAGTCGATGCCTATCGCTCTGTGTTTTCTGTGGTGGCGGGCCAGTGGTGAATGTAAGAAGATCTGCCAGGAACAAGTGTGCACGCACGTTCTAACGGTTGATCATAAAACTCTTGGCTTTTATGAGCAGATTCTGGAAAAGCTGTTGGACTTTAAAAACGCCTTGTTTTCACAGCTTTGCTTTACTAAAGGTGGACTTCAGAGGAACAAAGGCTGTTTTTTCCTCTCTTTCCTTGTCTTTGTACGCTAAGAACAGCATGGGGCATTTTATAGCAAATGAGAACCACATATAAAGCAGTTTTCTAACTAGCTTTTTTTTTTGTTGTTGTTGTTTGTTTGTTTGTTTGTTTTTCTGGCACCACAAAGCTTCAGGATTCAGGTAGTTCTGGAAAAACTTTAACAATATGCCAGTGATGACTCAGATCATCCTAACGGTGTGGAGGCAGGTGTGAAGTGGCCGGTTGGTATTAGGTTAAAGAGGCCCACGGCTGCCTGAAGGAGTCGTTCAGTCGTTCTCCGACTGTATTTACCGCTGCATTCTTTCAGTGTCGGCGTGTGCAGACAAGCAGGCGGCCGCAGAATGTAGAAGTGATCCAGAAGCTGCCTTTTCACCTCTGACCCCTGTCCCCTGACCCTTGGTTAAAGCGGTGTTTCTTTTGGTGTCATGGGGTTTAAGCTCCAGTATTTCTGAATAAAACTCCCTCTCCCGATTGCTTTTTGGCACCGCTCCCTGGCAAAAGTTACGTTTGCAGCGCTGCAAAGCATGACAGTGATGAAACGACACTTTTAGTTCTTTATCCATCAGGCTGCTTCAGAGCTCTCATATTACCTTTAATGCTCCTCCTTACCATCTAAGAGAGTGACTGTTTTTTCCATCACTGTCAGCTTTTAGTCTCACCATAAATTGGAAGGATTTTTAGTGGAATTCCCTGAGCTTAGGTTGAGAGAAAAATTTAAGTTTGGGTTACATAGAAACAGCTGATGTGTGCCTACGCATAGTAAAGGCTCCTAGATTTATTTTTGTTCTCTAAATGATTGTATATTCCATACTTGGATCAGTAAATTACACTTAAAGGTAAATGACAGGAATTATTGAGGTTATTTAGTTAACCAAGAGTTTTTTTTTTTTTTTTTTCAGATCTTAAGTTCTTCAAATAGGCCTTTGGTCCAGAAGTTTCTTTCAGCCTTCTGGTGCCCGTCTGCCAGTATTTGATCAACCAGTTCACATTAGCGTACCATCTACCTCAACTGTAGCAGGGACTAGGTTTGTCCGTAGTTGTTATAATACCTGGAGCAGGCTCACGTCCATCTCCCACATTTGGAAGAACTTGGAATGAGGAAGATTAGACGTCTGATAGTTGATCTTTATTTTGCCCCCTTTAAAGAAATGGCTGAAACTTTTATGGGACAGGCTTGCTGTGGAAAATCCCTTTTTCTTTTTTTTTTGTCTCCAGTAAAAAAAAGGGTCATTTTCTCGTTGTATGGCAGTAATGTTTTATACTACAGTCACATTTAGTTGAAATTCTGAAGTTGTTATTAAAGAAGCCGTATAAGTTTACCAGGAACTGTAGTACTATAATAGTGTTCAGCATGTTGTTTTCTTTTTTAATAAAGTTTTTAGTTTGCGTTAGATAAATGCACTTGTTGTGAATATGATACCCAACCCTCCAGACATACAGGACATAGACGGCCAGGGATCTGGAGCTGCGGACCGCTACTCTGATTCAGCTACATGTGTTTCATTTTAATCTTCAAGTACAATCATTTCCTGATGTTCCAGCAGTACTTGTTCTGGACAAGAGTTCTTTTCATCAACAGGTCATCTGCTGATTATTGTCTTAAAGGAACAGTCTGGCGTTAAAATGACCCGAGGTCTGATATTAGATGGTAAGGAGTGCAGACTTTCGTTATGGAACCAAAACGACGTGAATCAAAACAGAACGGAATATGTGTTTGCAGCAAAATAGAAATCAGCGTTGGCACTTGGGGCCTAATATGTCAAAAGAAATTGCTATTTTAAGCCTCTGACGAGATTTAAATTCCACTTAAGATAGTGCCTTAAGTGGAATGAAATTTACTCTTTCAGACTAAGCATACTGCCGCAACCATGTCATCAGCCATTTTTTGTTCACCTTGTCTCTGTAAAGGAGGCACATCATTCATTTGAAAACCTCAAGATTAAACCAAGCTTGTTGATCTCCAACAGACAGATGGGAGGAGAAGGAAAAAAAAAACACATTTCATAAGCTGGAAGAGAAACTTTAAAAACTCTGTCACTTAGGCTTTCCTTTAATTCATGAACGGTTCAGCTGTAACTGATAAATCCAATTTATCCTCAAAGTTTGAAATCATGTTTTACTGAACTCGTGCAGCACCAGTTCAAGCAGAGCAGGATGGTGGTTATTTTCAGTAGCTAGAACTTACAGATTTGCCCTCACATGCAGACTGCAGGCAGATGCTGTAATTTACTGATTGTCCTTCGTTTGCAGGCGCACAAAGCTGCCGTTTTGAAAAGATGTGCAACATCAGGACAGACTGTGGCAGTAGGATGTGATGCCATCATTAGCAGATGCTAATTAAGCACCTCACCATGTATGTGGTCGGGGTTTGTGACGGTTTAATGGGAAAACAGCTTTTTAATAAGGACATGCCCCCCACTACTGAAGTAGACTGAGTAAACTGTTGGTGAGAAAAGTGAACACAACTCGCACACACCGAGTTCCTGCTTCTTCTAGTGAGACATCAGTGATGACATGCAGTGTACCTGCAACACCTGCGGCTATTTCCATCATTCGTATGCCTTTGTGCTTCCTTGCTTGGCTTGGATTCTCACTAGCTATGTGGTGTTACTTCATGTTTTGTAATAAACTACAAAGGTGCATAAAGCCTGGTACTTAACAGAACTATCAGACTGTATCTGTTGCATTATTTGTGCACAGGTTTTTTTTTTTTTTTAATATTATTTTGACTTTAAAAATAAAAAGGTTGAGAAGACTTAACTTAAGATAGTTATTTTTGGCAGTGTTAGGAGAACGGAGCACAGGGAGAACGTTCAAGCTCCATACAGAAGGAACAGCTGGGAGCTTTTTTTTTTTCTGTTTGCTTTGAGTCAGGACCTTCCAGCTGTGAGGCAGTGCTAACCACCACAGTGCCGGGCTTCTCGAGCTGTTCACTTAACGTGGGTACGTTAACTGTGTAAGCCATCGTTTATCCTTAAACAAGGATAAACTGTGTTTTTCTGTTAAACTGTGCTTTTATGCAGTTATGCATCTTGTTCTTTTCTGGAACAGGTCTTCCAAAATATGACGTTCGTAAAAGTACCTACATACTGTCGATTGAATCTTAATGCTGTAAATGTACAAGAGTTTAACAGCAGGACAGTTCTGAAACTTAAATTAATCATGTACAGAATATAACCCAATATATAAAAATAAAGAAGTATGAATATGTTATGAGATAGTCTTGTGTACTTTGCTGTACTTCTTATTTGGTAAGTTAATGGTAAGACAGTAGCCTCTTCCAAAACAGCAGCGTTGTTTCCCTGCAGATCAGCTCGGTAGACTCCGTTTAACTGAACAATGAAGTTGGGATGGCTTCAACAAGGGTTTACCTTCACCAATAAAATATATGCAACCAAACATATGCATTCATTTTTGTTCAGTGAAATGAATCACAGGAGGGTGAGCAATTCTGGTGTGTTTTATTTAGATTTTTTAGAGCTGTTTTGTGTGTGTGTGTGTGTGTGTGTTGATGAACATGGATGAAACTGAAATGTAGCTCCTCTGACTTGTGACAAGTGTAATAAACCTTGTCCCAAACTGCCACATGCCTTAACTGAGCACTTTCCTCTGAAGCGACTGCAGTAGTATCAGACGCTCCTCTTGCCTTTTGTATTGTAGCGTTCTTAAAACTGATTATTCCAGAGTCTCCTTCTTATGGGGTTTTGACGAGCAGCTGTAAGATATTAAACACTGAGAGCCCAGTTATAGTTGCACACATTGGATTTCTGACCAAACGCTCATCCGTCCCACTTCATACCCCGGTGGTGTGACATGCTATGTGGTGTGGCTTTGGTTTCATACTGAGGTGAGGGTGTGGAAGCAGGCTGTTGCACCAGAACCCGGCAACTAGACTCGACTGCAATCCGTCTCCAATATGGTTCCCATCAGGGGAGACTTGCACTTGTGGCAGAAATTCCAGCCCTGTAGCGAATGCCTTTTCTGGATTCAATCAAACGAACGTCTGCCACAACATGCACAGAAAACTAAGAAAAGTTCAGGTTTGATGATGTTCAGGAGGGTTTTGCATCAGCGGGATCAACAGTCAGTGCTGTTTCTAAATCAGGCATGGCTTGAATTTGAGAACTTGACTTTTTTTTTTTTTCTTTAGCTGTTCCAGGAGAATCATCTTTTTCACTACTGTTATTACTCATTCCCTATTTTTGTTATGTTTATAATTCTTCTCCAATTTGCCAATCCCCCATGGTTAGCTTGATCCATGGCAACTCCCACAAGCTGCCTTTTTTTTTTCCTTCCTGGCGTACACTGCAAGCACACACAAATTCTCCTCGACTCTCTATACTCATTTTTTTCTTCCATTATAAAACATGCCTTTGCTTAGTCAACAGTTTGCTCAGGGAAGAGGAGCTACCAGAGGAAGAGGACGTACATTAATGGTGTGTCAGCGCTGCGTAGGGAGTTGTATGGCACACTGAGACCAGAGGGACAACTGTCCAACAGGCTCCGCTCAGAGGGTTCTAGAATTTATTGAAGACGGGGTAAAAATGACTGAGCAGGCCCCATCACAGACAGTAGTTTCATAAAAATGGGTCGCACACAAAAGGGCAAGCATGACTCATGGAAATGCAGGAGCTGATGGTCCCACTGCAGGGGCCTTCACTTCCTGTCACATCAGGCAGTTCTGTGTCCAGATTTCCTGTATGCCTGAGAGGGGAAGATTAGACAGATACCAAGGTATTTATTTGCCATGGAGAGTAGTTTCTTTTTCCCCCTCTCAATCCCACACTGTCATCTGAATGGATGCATTTGGTTAGTTTTATTACAATATGATACCCTAGAGTTTATTCATCCCTCCATCCTTACTTGCCTGTTTTATTTAAGTTGGTGCAGGGGTGTGTTTGGCTGTGGCGGCGCTATTTTGAGGATATCACTCGGTCTCTGAGGGGTTGATTCAGTCCATGAACGCTTTCATTGTTTTTCTGGTTACTCTAAATCTCAGATTGGAAACATCATGCTGTCACTGAGATTGCCATGCCGATATCGACTCTGACCTCATTCCTTTAACTTTGCACCATGAGTTCTGTGTTTGCATGAAGGATGATGGTCCATGTCTCTGAGCACTGAAATGCAAAGTGGGAGTCCATGCAGCTGCTGCAGAGTTGCAGAGGGGCGGATCACCTCTCTGAGCAGAGGAATGCTCTGCACACTCAGCAGTTCTTCCAAACGTGCACACAAAACACACTTTCAGCTTCTCTGTAACACCAGTATGTGACTTTAAGTAACAAATTTGGGTTATGTCATTCAAAACTTAGTGGCTTTATTCTCAACCAGTCGTACAATAAATCGCCTCAAAGGCCAGGTTTAAACGTTTTATGGATAAAACTTTTATGTCACATCTGGAATGAAAACATTAGAAAGGATGAGTGTTTTTCACCCGAAAATTCTTTTCATCCACATCTGTGCATAGTTTGAAAAAAGCTGCCGGGTTTGTAAGACAGGTGGTCTGATTTAGAGAGAAATGCTGAAGGAATCATGGCTTAACTGAGCACTTTCCTCTGTAGCGACTGCAGTAGTATCAGACACTCCCCGTGCCTTTTGTGTTCTAGCGTCCTTAAAACGGACTATTAAAGCATCTGCTTCTATCGGGGTTTTGACAAGCAGCTGTAAGATGTTAAACACTGAAAGCCCAGTTATAGTTACACACATTGGATTTCTGACCAAACACTCATCCGTCCCACTTCATACCTTGGTGATGTGGCATCAAATGTGGTGCGGCTTACATAGTTCGACCGAAGCACAAGTGACAATACACATGGATAAAAGAATGTGTGTATTCTGCACGACATGAACACTAAACATCTTATTTATAATTATTTGTTTTTATCTGTTTGTTTGCAGAAGAGGTCGACTACACCACCTTTGGCACCAACACAATAACTCGTAAGAAGAAGGCAGTAGTGGCGCTGCGTAACAGTGATGTCAATCGCAAGCGTCCACATATCCGCATCGGCATGCCACAGGACTTCAGGCCAGTTTCCTCCATCATCGATGTGGACATACTGCCTGAATCTCATCGCCGTGTCCGACTGTATCGTCACGGCTCGGACAAACCCCTGGGATTTTACATCCGAGATGGAACAAGTGTCCGTGTGACACCTCACGGTCTGGAAAAAGTCCCGGGCATCTTCATATCTCGGCTGGTGCCAGGAGGGCTGGCAGAGAGCACTGGGCTGCTGGCAGTTAATGATGAGGTGCTGGAGGTGAATGGCATTGAAGTCACAGGAAAGTCTTTGGATCAGGTAACGGATATGATGATTGCAAACAGTCACAATCTGATTGTGACCGTCAAGCCGGTGAACCAGCGCAACAATGTGGTCCGCAGCAGCAGAATCTCTGGCAGCTCCGGCCAGTCATCTGACAGCAGCGGGTCTACTGGTTACCCAAGTTTGTCAATGGCCTCAGCAAGAGAGGTGCCTTCTGGAGCGCATGGTTACCAAGACGATCTGGAGAGTGACGAGGATGCAGATATCGTCATTGAAAGCAACATCAAGCGGCCATCTCAGCGGTCCATTGCTTCTTTGGCACCTAGCGTGTCTCGAACGCACCAGCAAACTCCAACAACAGCTTCAAGAACGGCGGCTCCCTCAAGCCCTCCCACACGTCCATCATCAGTGGTCTCCACAGCCTCCTTCCATTCTCAGACGAGCCTCAACGGAGGGTCCCACCACCACCAACTCAGCGGCCTCAGCTACCAGCTCCACAGAGACATGAACCTTAAGCACAACCAGCACCAACAGTCCCAGCACAGTCAGCACCACCCACAGCCTCTGCATCACAGCAGCAACCCAGCTCTCCGCCACAGCAACGGCAGCCTGCACAAAATCCTTAGCTCTCTGAAAACGGACCCACGACACAGCCTTGCTCTTCCCAAGGGAGGGGTGGAGGAGGATGGCACTGTCATTACCCTATAATACTTACAAACACAGAGACATAAACATCCCAGCTGCTCAGAGACTAAACTGGAACTGCAGGCCAGATAAAAATGAGCATGTATTTTGTCAGATACTAATTGTGTGAATTCTGTTGGTTTTCACAGGATGATTGATAATAGTAAGTTTCCAATAAGGATAATGTATATATTTCATGTGTTTTTAAGTTTTCTTTGTCTTACGTGACAAGATTTGTGCGTCTTGAGAAGCATCAGAACAAATGACTGTTTTTAGGCAAGTCCACTGTCGCCTTCAGTTCTGAATGTACTTACAACCTGATATTGTGTCAAAGTGACCACTTAAGATCTTTTTTTTTTTTTTTTTATCTTATTATGGGACCAACATGGGGTTGCTTATGGATGTTTTTAAAGAGTAAATCTATATTTCTTATATTCTGATAAATCCTGTGTAGAGCTTGTTTTAATAGGTCTTTTGTGCATTGATGATTGTGATCAAATCTTTGTATCTTTTTCAATAAATTATTCTGTCTCACATTTATCCAAACTAGAAATGTGACACTTTGATTCAGTATTTAATGTATTGGAGAGTTTTTAAACCACCACTTCTACCCTTGAAATTATTTTCTACATTATTTACTACGAACAGTTCAGTACTACGCTCAAGACAGGCAGGCAGTTTGATTACCAGATAAAGTTCATTTAAACAGTATCAGATGTTTGTATTCTCAGACTGAAATTAAAAAAAAAAAAAGATACTTTGGTAGATTATTTATCGAAGAATAGCATTTGGCCGTGAAAAAAAGGTTCACTTGGGAATGATTTAGACAACACCACAAAAAGTCAGAGATGTTCACTCAGCCTCTGAACTCCCCAGATACCAACCTGATGAATTCGATCCACAGAGACCAAACCCCACAGGGTCCAAAGGTTGCATTACAAGTCACCAGCTGCCAATTTTTTTACCAAATCCTGACTGGTCATGGTCGTCTTTACAGCTTGAGGAGGACTTACACAATATTAAGCAGGTGGTAATAATGTCCTGTCAATAATGATCATTGTATATAGATTAAACACATATTTGTTCCAACACCATTATCACAGAAATGACCACCCTATTTCTGTTCAAACCAGAACAGCTGCTTTCACACTACCCTACAATACCATAAGCTACTTATTTCTTTGCCAGTCATTCTCCGTTCATTTATCAGCTTTAAAATTTAATTTCCTAGCTCTGTCAGTCCTTATATTTTCACATCCCTTTAATTATAAAAGGTTTGACTTACTTGCTTTTAGTCATTCTGACACTCACATGAAAGATTTTCACTAATGTAAAGCGGTGCTGATAACTGACGATGAGCAAAGTGAAGAGCCATCGTTGTATTTTTGTTGCTTTGTAGTCTCATGTCATTGAAATCTGCGGCTTAACTCGACGAACTGCTGAAGGCAGTAGTCAGGTGGAAGGGAATGTTAAAACTTTAAGGTCAAGTTTCGCAAAATAATTTGCTTTAGACATCACAGAGTGTAGACAAACGCTATCCGAAGGTTGAATTCCTTTGGTCAGGCAGAACCTGTCCTTATCATTTGGCTTTTGGGTGCATCCAGCCTTCATCAGGAATGCTGCTTTATCCTGTGATGAGGCCCTACACCAGCAGCAAACTTCTTTCACCTCTCTGCTAATGAATAAGTTTGTCTGCTTTGTTTATTCAGGATGCCAAACTGCTCAAACAGCTAATAGACCCTTGACACCAAGTTAAGATCTAAGCAGATTGTGTGGTAAGCACAAGACCTAAAGTCCTGTCACACAATCAATCTTTGACATGATTGTTATTGTATAAGCTGAGGAAGTGCACACAAAGCAGGCCTTACTCTTTCAGTGCAGATGGATGAAAGATCAGATGGAACTCTGTTATTCACGTGGCACAGGATGCTCACCGACTCAAACTTGCAAAGTGTAAACAAAAAGAGAGGAGTAGAATCTTTTCTTGCTTCTCAGATTTACATATATTTTGTGTTGAGATGGTTTAGATCCTAAATCTCTCCATAAAACCTTCTCTAACAAAACCCTGTTATTTGGATGTCAAACAGTGTGATAACCCCCCCCCCCCCCCCCCCCCTTTTTTTTTTTTTTTTTTTTTTTTTTTTTTTTGGTTTAAATAACAGAACTTGTGTCCCAGGAATAAACGTCTCATGTGTCCACAACCATGTGGTATTCATGACTGCCACCTGCTGGCCAAAATTGAAACGACATGACAGGAAAGATCGACAAATTAAAAGAAAAAAAAATCTTGAATCTCTGTAATAGTTGCTCTGAGTGATCACCTCGATCCTTTGATATAACTTTCCTTTCCAGATGGGAGTAGACAACCACCCACCCATTCCAAGAGCACGCTGGGTCCTTAGACGGAGTTTAACACAGTGAAAATGATGTGGAAGCATATACGGTTGGCTGATATCATTCCAGTTCAAGCTCGGTGGGAGATTTTGGTGTTCCATGCCTCTGATGAGACTTATGAAATCATTTCCATGGCATAAAGAAGCTATTTTAACAGTGTGTGGCAGCCTAGCACCTTGCCAAGACACTTTATATTGGATTTTCTTCAATATATTGCCCAGCATGGTGGCTTGGTGGTCAGCACTGTTGCCTCACAGCAAGAAGGTTCCTGGTTTGAACCTCAGAAGGAGCCTTTCTGTGTGGAGTTTGCATGTTCTCCCCGTGTTTGCATGGGTTTCCTCTGAGTACCCTGGCTTCCTCCCAAAATCTAAAGACATGCATGTTAGATTAACTGGTGGTTCTAGGTTGCCTGTAGGAGTGATTGTGAGTGTGCGTGGTTGTTTGTCTACATGTGGCCCTGTGATGGGCTGGCGACCTGTCCAGGGTGTACCCCTGCCTTTCACTTTATGTAGTTAAAGAGTTTCTAGTTTAATATAAAGATCAGATGTAGCCTGGAAAAAGGGACAAACAAAAGTTATATATTTAATATTTTGCTGACAATCATTAGCTTTGATTGTGACACCACAGGATTTTTTTTAATAAGCTTATGCGTCACAATGTTTATTTATGTCCAGATCAACAATAATTTTGGTCAAGACCTTTTATTGACAATGATAGCTTTGCACCACTGTGCAGTCTTCTCCAACACATCCCAAGGATTCTCAGTGTGGTTGAGATCTGTATTCTGTGGTGTCCAGTTCAGCGGTGTCCAAGCAATGTTTCATGCTTCCTGATGGGCTTTTTCACATTTTGAACCCAATAAATCCTGTCATCGTCACCTTGAAATACATTTGTTTCATCAGGGAAGAAAAAAAAAAAAACCTGGTCATTCAGAAAATTCAGATAGTCAGCAGACTAATTTTTTGATCTAACAGCACTGCTGAACCTAGACTTGACATGACTTTTTTTTACTTGCACCACTAATAAATGGCATTGAAGCTACGCAGTTGCTTGGCTCCAATATACAATACCTGTGGCCTCTTTAGCATTGATGGTGCCTTCCCAGAAGTGTAAGCTGACCTCACCATAGGCACTAATACAACCCCAAACCATCAGAGATGCAGGCTTTTAAACTGTCTGCTGATAACACGCTGGATGGTTTCTCTTCTCTTTAGTCTGCAGGACAGGGTGCCCATGGTTTCCAAAAATAACTTCAAATTTGGATTCATCTTTCCACAGAACAGTTTTCCATTTTGCTTCAGATCATTTTAGATGAGTTTTGGCCCAGAGAAGACGGGGCCGTTTTTGGATTGTGTTTTCTTCTTTACATGATACAATTTTAACTTGCACTTATAGAATGGCGTTGTGTGTTAACAGTGATTTCTACAAGCGTTCCAGAGCTCATGCAGTGATGTCCAGTAGAAAACCATGCCTGTTTTTAATGCAATGCTGCCTGAGGGCCTGAAGATCACACACATCCACTTTTGACCCTCTGCTTTGTTGTTTGCACGCAGACACTCCTCCTGATTCTCCAAATCTGTTGATATTATGTACTATAGATGGTGGGATCCTCAAAGTCTTTTTAATTTTATGCTGAGGAACATTTTCTAGAAATTGTTCTGTAATTTCTAGATGCAATTTGTCACAGATTATCAAACCTCTGCCCATTATTATATCTAAGAGGCTCTGCCTCTCTGAAATGCTCCTTTTATATCCAGTAATGTTACTGACCTGATGCCACTTAACCTGATTAGCAGTCAAATATCTCTTCATTTGTTTTTGATATTCACCAGGTACTTTTCCAGCCTTCTATTGCAGCAAACTTTTTTTTTTTTTTGATGTGTTGCTGCAGTCAAAGTCAAATTATCTAATATTTTCCACAAAATGGTAAAATGTCACAGTTTCAACAGCTGGTGTGTTCTGTATGGTTTACTGAGAATAAATTATGGGTTTATGAGATTTTCAAATCATTGCATTCTAGTTTTAATTTAGGTTTTATACCATGTCTCAACTTTTTTGGAATTAGTGTTTTATTACGTGTTTCCCCCTCTCTCAAAAGTATCATCAAGTATCATCTTCATCTTATAAGAGTTTTTTCACATAATTTGAGATAATACTTTCTGTTGTAGTCTTTTATTTGCCTCTGCTATCACACACGTATCGTACACTCTCAAAGCGAAAGCTTTCAGGCCCTTGTTGTGCATTTCCACATGTTTGACCCCTGTAAGTTGCCGTCCACTGTGGAGCACACGTGACCCAGTCAGTTGACAAGGCAAAACACGGCAGTAGATCAGAAAAACGGACGACATGGACCATCACCGGATGGACAGAGTGGGCCTTTTGTCCCCTCTGGAGGAGTCCAGCGCGGAGATAAGCAGAGACAGTGGCATCGTCTCCCAAAGTGCGAGCAGCTTGTCCATGGTGAGCGACATTCTGAGCAGCGGGACCGTGTCTCAGAGCCCCAGCTTCGGAGCGGCGCGGCGGCGGCAGCTGCTAACATTATTCCCCGAAGCGCGAGCCTCAACGAAGCAGCAGAGCACGCGACGAGCGACCAGCAAGACTCGGAGCAGGACGACGAAATCCTGAAACAAACCGCCCTCGATTACTCCTCCTACGTTAGGGTGACAGCCGGAGACGAGGTTTGTGAATTCAGATAAAACTGGACGGACTGACCAGCTAAGTTAACGTTAGCTCCGTGTTTTTGACTCTGCTTCACGGCTTGTTGTGGGGTACTGAAGAAATCCTCCATCTCAGTTTGGATTTCAGGGATCTAGCTTTCCAATACAGGGGTTCAGATAATATGGATAAACAAACGAGTGTCTCACAACAAATCTGGCATGTTGTTGACGTCTCCAACTGAGAGTGACAGTTGTTTCTATGTGTGGAAACCTTCGTGTGATTTGCTAATACTTGCTGACTACCGAGCTCATTATCACTCACGAGTCGGCATTAAGTGGATAGGCGTGACACCAGGCAGGCTGGATTATAGATAGCCTCGTAGAAAGACAAAGGCCTGTGTGTTTTAAATCTGTAATTCTGACCAAATTAATTAGTAGCGGATGAGTTTGCCATTTAAAAGTAGCCATATAATTTTGAGTAACTTAGAGTTAAAACTGTGTTTACGTCTAAGCGTTTGGCATCCTTTTGACATTCTTCTGTTGTAATGATTTCTCATCTAGATCCTGTGCTTAGATAAAAGCTTGGAAGAGATGCTGACGAGAGTAGATGAATTTGTTGGGATGCTGGATATGGTAAGATAGGCCAGTTTATGACACAATAGATGTTAATGTACAGTGTGTTTTATATTGTACCTCACTTTGAATTGCATTCTTTTGTGTTTTGTCTTCAGATTCGTAATGATACTTCTCAGGTAGTGAATGTAAATCTACCTCAAATCCAACAGAAGTCTGAAGAAATGAGGCAAATATATAGAAGAATTGATAAATTAGAGGTAAGTCATCATCACGATTCATGCTACTCTGTAGAAATCATTCATATGGGGCTTCTAAAATATACACAATTAGGTAGAAACCATTATTTTTAAGACATTGCTTAATAATTCAAATAATCTCTAATAAGAATTCAGATTTGAAAGTAGATGTAAAGCAAGATGTAGACTTTTTTTTTTTTTAATTTCAGTTAATCAAAGTAAGAGGACAGGTGTGCAAACAGATACACCAGCTAGGTACAAGAATAAAAAAAAAAAAAAAAAAGACAATATGGATCCAATACTGTAGACAGTATTGGATCCATAAGAAGCTAAACATAATATCATTCTCACTAAAAAACAGACCCGCTAAGACAGATGTGTGAAGACACTGGCATGCTAGTAAATCTATGAGTAAATTTGCACATGCATTACTTCCTTAAAAACCCACTCCAGGATTTTCTTTTTAAGAATGTGTCTACGTTTGTGAATTAAATTGAAACTCATTGCTCCTCATAAAACTCATCAATCCTGCCCAGGGACCACAGTATAAGGAAGCGTAAAGGTGCAGGCCACCTGATACTACCAAGTGATCTCGAAACCTTCGTATAAACTCGTAATCTTAGAAATCCAGCCAAGGAGGCAGAGCTGGTAAAGAGGTCCCCTTTTAAAACACTTCTGGTGATGAATGAGGTCCATTGGGTTTTGAAGCACCCTTTGGATGGCTACTATCATTATGGAAAAAAAATGACATCAAACCCTCACTTACCAGAATCTTTTATCCATTTCGTTTATTTTTACTCAACTGTTCTTTTCCAGGCATTATAATTAGATTAGTACAATCTCAGATCAACAACACATGACATACTACACCGTGACACTGGTTTTTGCATGACCTCAATCTGTTTTATTTATTTGTTTGGTTGTTTCACTGAAGTATTAACCTGAAGCCAAGCAGAATGTTTATAAGTATGGCTTGCCCACCTTCTACAGTGGCAATAAAGCTTTCAAAACAGTTTTTCACTATCCACTTTTATTGGCATCATGCACATGCAGATGAAATATAATCTAATAAATGTTGTCGTGGCAAGCTGTTGTGACTCGCTTAAAATGTCTGGGTGAAACAAATGAACAAATAGATTTTTTTTTTTTTTGTTTCTAATTTTAATATTTCTATGTCTTAAGATATGAAATGCATAGTTCAGTTGTCTCATTTAAAGGACAGTCTCAGTGCTTTTTCAAACATTTTCAGACAGGGTTTGTGTTTCTGTGTGTGTGTATATATATATATATATATTTTTTTTTTTATAGAAATGGCTTACTCGTCTCTCTACCAGTTGTTTAAAAAAAAGTGCTTAAATGTCACTGTTTGAGTCAAATAAGCATTATGTGAGATTGTTTTTGTTCTAGTGAAATTTCCTGCAGAAAAAATTGATTGTTTCTCTCTTACCTTGTCTGCAGGCCTTTGTGAAGATGGTGGGAGCAAATGTCGGCGCAATGGAGGAACAGGTCACACAGGCCGAGGGAGAACTAGGAACACTACCGAGTGCTTTCAAGAAGATCCTCCGCACAATGAGTGTCCCTGGCTTCTTAAATGTAAGCGTTCATATATGCTTTTGGGAATTTACTGTTTTGAATTGTCAGATTGCTCTTGAAATATATATATATATATATATATACATATATAGAGATATATATATATATATCTATATATATATATACATACATACATACATACATACATACATACATACATACATACACACAAAGCATTTCACACTCGCAAAACACTTGTAATCAGTGCTAATCGATAATGAAGTTTAACATTTGTCCCTTCAATCACAGAAACAAGCCAGCCCACGAAGACAAGCACCACATCAGCGTCAAGAGGTCCCCAGCGTGTTCAGGACAGATGACTATTTCACATCACAGCCAGAATGACCTAGTGGAACATTTAAAACATAGCTCAGTTCTAACTGATGAGGCCTGGTGGGTGAAACTGTACTGACAACTTTTACTGCCATCCTTTGGAAGAGGATCTATCGGTCCAGTGGCCTCAACGAAGCAATAGTAGCCTTTCCAAACAATTCACTGAAGGTCAAGTGTGTGAAGACATTCTCCATTTATTTCCTGGCAGCAACAAGCACTGAACTGTAGAAACATGATTTTAAAAGTGCCTAAATGGGTCTTTTGTCTTTCAGTTTTGTTTTGTGAAAGAAGCAATGCCACACATTAGAACTTTGACAAGTAAGGACGACAAAGTCATCCCACTTGCCATAAGGACAGTGTAAAGATGGTACGTCAAGAATTGCTGTGAAGCCCTTTAAATGTTATACACGACAAATTAATCCAACTTTTTTCTTTTTTTTTTTCTAATATACATTATATAAATTTGCATACCTTTCACTGGTGTTTGTGAAGACCTGCACGCTGTTATGAAATGATCTGTATTTCTTTGTCACTCTCCCCAAGCAATCAAGCAATATTGATCTTATACAGTCAAGCATTCACTGTCTTCCATTTTAAAATAATTACTTTATAAATAGCTTTATTTTGCTGGCTGTGAATGGCAGCTGCTTCGCTGACATGAAGCTAAATCTTTGATTGCACCTTTTTCAGAAAAGCACATGCACAAAGATCGGTTGTTTTAGATTCACAAGCCACACTGACGAACTAAGTTTTGCACCAAGGGTTGAACTATGATTTAATTTTTCTGCAAACACTGGAGGGATCTTGGGTTTCTGGTCCTAAATGGTCCTAAAATTTGCAACAAGGCAGCAGTGGTCACAGCTACGATTGATTACTTGCCAAAATAGTGTGGTAAAGATGTATAATTAACATGTTAATTTTGATGTACATTTTTAAAAAAATAAAAAATTATTTAAGACAAGTTCTTTGTTTTGTATCCAATTATTTTTGTAATGCTCAAATGAAAAATAATTTGTTGCCTTGAGATTGGTTCTTCTGGCGAGTTCAGCATGTATGGAGGTGGTACATACAGTGTAGAAAATAAGTATTGAACATGTTACTATTTTTCTCATTAAATATATTTCTGAAGGTGTTATTGACATGAAACCTTCACCATATGTTGGTAACAACCCATGCTATCCACACATGCAAAAATATACACTACCGTTCAAAAGTTTGGGGTCACATTGAAATGTCCTTATTTTTGAAGGAAAAGCACTGTACTTTTCAGTGAAGATAACTTTAAACTAGTCTTAACTTTAAAGAAATACACTCTATACATTGCTAATGTGGTAAATGACTATTCTAGCTGCAAATGTCTGGTTTTTGGTGCAATATCTACATAGGTGTATAGAGGCCCATTTCCAGCAACTATCACTCCAGTGTTCTAATGGTACAATGTGTTTGCTCATTGGCTCAGAAGGCTAATTGATGATTAGAAAACCCTTGTGCAATCATGTTCACACATCTGAAAACAGTTTAGCTTGTTACAGAAGCTACAAAACTGACCTTCCTTTGAGCAGATTGAGTTTCTGGAGCATCACATTTGTGGGGTCAATTAAACACTCAAAATGGCCAGAAAAAGAGAACTTTCATCTGAAACTCGACAGTCTATTCTTGTTCTTAGAAATGAAGGCTATTCCATGCGAGAAATTGCTAAGAAATTGAAGATTTCCTACAACGGTGTGTACTACTCCCTTCAGAGGACAGCACAAACAGGCTCTAACCAGAGTAGAAAAAGAAGTGGGAGGCCGCATTGCACAACTGAGCAAGAAGATAAGTACATTAGAGTCTCTAGTTGAGAAACAGACACCTCACAGTCCCCAACTGGCATCTTCATTAAATAGTACCCGCAAAACACCAGTGTCACCATCTACAGTGAAGAGGCGGCTGCGGATTCTGGGCTTCAGGGCAGAGTGGCAAAGAAAAAGCCATATCTGAGACTGGCCAATAAAAGAAAAAGATTAAGATGGGCAAAAGAACAGACATTGGACAGAGGAAGACTGGAAAAAAGTGTTGTGGATGGATGAATCCAAGTTTGAGGTGTTTGGATCACAAAGAAGAACGTTTGTGAGACGCAGAACAAATGAAAAGATGCTGGAAGAATGCCTGACGCCATCTGTTAAGCATGGTGGAGGTAATGTGATGGTCTGGGGTTGCTTTGGTGCTGGTAAGGTGGGAGACTTGTACTGGGTAAAAGGGATTCTGAATAAGGAAGGCTATCACTCCATTTTGCAACGCCATGCCATACCCAGTGGACAGCGTTGGCTGGAGCCAATTTCATTCCACAACAGGACAATGACCCTAAACACACTCCAAATTGTGCAAGAACTATTTAGAGCAGAAGCAGGCAGCTGGTATTCTATCAGTAATGGAGTCTGCAATGCTCTAATTGCTGCAAATGGAGGATTCTTTGACGAAAGCAAAGTTTGATGTAAAAAAAATCTTATTTCAAATACAAATCATTGTTTCTAACCTTGTCAATGTCTTGACTCTATTTTCTATTCATTTCACAACATATGGTGGTGAATAAGTGTGACTTTTCGTGGAAAAGACAAAATTCTTTGGGTGACCCCAAACTTTTGAACGGTAGTGTATATATATATACATGTCCATAAGTTGTGAAATAATGTGAAATGACACATGGGAAAAGTATTGAACACATGCAGAAAGGGAGGTGCAAAGAGGCATGAAAGCCAAGACACCAGCTGGAATCAAATGGTAATCAGAAAGCTATCCTGACCCTTGTCAGTGCAAATTAATATCAGAGATGCGTCATTACCAAGGTGTCACACAAGAAACATGATGAGTAAAAGCAAAAAGCTCTCGAGTCCTTTGCAACCTTACTGTTGCAAAATCTACTAATGCCATTGGTTACTGAAGGATTTCTAAACTAAGAACATAATTTCACCATAAATCAACCAGGACCAGGTGCTCCTCTGAAGATTTCTGACAGAGGTGTGAAAAGAATTATCAGAGTTGTTCAAGAGCCAATGGCCACTTGTGGAGACCTTCAGAAAGACCTGAATTAGTAAGTACAATTGTTTCAAAGAAAACAATGAGTAATGTTCTCTGTATGCTCATTCACCACACAAGACTCCATTGCTGAAGAAAAAGCATGTGGAAGTTGTTTAAAGTTTCCTGTACAGCATTTGGCCTGGGAAATACTGGGAGAATATAATCTGATCAGATGAGACCAAAACTGAAATCTTTGGATGCCATAATATACCATATTTGGAGAACAAATGGCACTGCAGATCGATCCAAAAACACCATAGCAACAGTGAAGTTTAGAGGTGGGAACATCATGGTTTGGGCCTGTTTTCAGGATAGGGTACGCCCTACTAGCACACTTCATATAACTGAAGGAAGGATGAATGGGAAAATGTACTGAGACATTTTTGATTTAAAAAAAAATTGCTCTCATCTACCAGGATAATGAAGAATAAATAAGGATGGACATTTCAGCAAGACAATAATCCCAAACACACAGTCAAAAAAATTCCTGACTGGTTTCAGAGAAAGAAAATGTAGCTGCTAGAATGGCCCAGGCAATCACCTGACTAGAATCCAACTGAAAATCTATGGAAAAAAAGATCAGAGTTAGAACAACAATCTACTTGTTTAACGCCTTTCTATTCCAGGAACCACTCAAGGCGTTTTTACAAAACAAACAGCTTTCTCTCACTTCCACACACACACTCTCCCTTATGTCCAAATATGCATATTTATTTATTTATTTATTAGACAGAATTATACTTAAAATTACTCCTATAAATCAAATTACATTATTGTTAACTTAAATGAAGCCTAGGCAGGATTTAGGGTTACCAATTAGCCTTACGATGTGTTTACGATGGACTCTTGGAACAGCAAGTAGATCTGCATTTAGGGAACTGAGTGTTCTACTAGGACAGAATGGAACTATGAGGTCTTTTAGATACACTGGAGCTTTATCGTTCAAAGTTTTGCATGTAAGAAGTAATATTGTGACTTTGATTCTAGATTTAACAGGAAACTAATGTAATGAAGCTAGTACTAGTGAGATGTGATCTTTGTTACCAGTTCTAGTTAGTTCTCATGCTGCACCATTTTGACACTATTGTTTGTACATTAATAAAGCAATGCATTACCATAATCCAGCATAGAGGTAACAAAGGTATTGATTAATTTTTCTGCAACCCTGTTGAGTTGGGATGTTTCTAATTTTCCATAGATTACATGAGCGAAAGACAGCTAAATTTGTGACCTGTTTTATATGAGAGCTAAAAGACAAGTCCTGATCAAATAATATAACACCAAGACTCCAATGGTAGACCAAGAGGTTAAGGAAGCCTGGTCTAAATCCACTGTACACCTCAAGAGTGCCTCCTAGAGGTGTTTGAGAGCAATTAAAATAACTTCACTTAAATCAGAATTAAGAAGCAGGAAATTAATAGTCATTCAGGTCTTAACATCTTTAATGCATGCATCCAATACGGCTATTTGATTAGCTTCATGTGCTCGCAAAGACAAATACAGTTGAGTACCATCTGCATAACAGTAAAAGTTGATATTATGTTTCCTAAAGGCAGCATACATAAGGAGAAAAGTATCAGTCTAAGAACAGAACCCTTCGGTTCTCTGCAGCTGATGACTGGAGCAATCACTATTTACATGGACAAACTGAAGTCAGTCTGACATATATGACTTGGACCTTTTTAATGCCATTCTTCTAATTCCAACAACCTTCTCCAATCTGTTAATGAGAATCTTGTGGTCTGTAATGTCAAATGCTGCGCTAAGATCCAAGAGAACAAGAACAGGGAGAGATCCATTGTCAGAAGACATGAGAAGGTCATTAGTGACCTTGACCAAAGCAGAGTCTGTACTGTGAGTAGATCTAAATCCCGACTGAAGTTGAAGCTCATCATTTGTATATTGTTTCTGCAAAGATAATCATTTAGCTGATTTGTAACAACTTTCCCAAGAATTTTGGAAATAAGAGGAAAGTTGTAAATAGGTCTGTAGCTGGCTACAACATCAAGATCCAAAGATCTATTTTTAAGTAGAGGTTTAAATAATGCTATCTAAAAAGCTCTTGGTGCATAACTTGTTATAAGGGATGCATTGACGAGATCCAAGATTACAGAACCAGTTATGGAAAAAAAAATCTTTAAATATCTTAGAAGGTCAAAGATGGAGACCACATAGCATGTAGATGTAGATCAAGGGTTAAGGGTACTGTTGCCTCACAGCAAGAAGGTTCCTGCTTCACATTCCAGCAGGAGCCTTTCTGTGTGGAGTTTGCATGTTCTTGTCCTTATGTGCTTATGCTTGTGAGGTTAATTGGTGTCTCTAAATTGCCCATAGGAGTGATTGTGAGTGTGTGAAAACAGATTGTTGTTATCAGTGGGACTAACCAGGTTGATCAAATAAAATTCACAAATATCAATGGAAGAGAAGCAATCTAGGTAAAAAGCAGTTGATACATGTTATTACAAGGATGCTGTGCTGTCTAATCTAATCCTCATAGATGGTCAGGGATGATAAACTTGGTAACGAATACTTACTATTTTATTAATAAAGAAGTTAAAAAAATCATCACCAAAAATGTGATGGCTCCATGAAGATGTGGCTCTAAGTCAGCCTGGCAACTGCTCAAAAGAAATCTGAAGTTACTCTTTTTTTCTCTAATCAACGATGAATAAGAAAGAAGAAAGTGAATAAGAAAAGAAGAAAATCTTCTTTTCTAAATACTTTCTTTCCAGCTTTCAATTCTGACATTTCTGACACTGACATTTCTGTTTTAGACTCCACAGCTGTACATCATTCCAGGGCACAAACCTTTTAGGAGTGATGACCTTCCTTTTCCGTGGGCCAACAGAATCAAGGAGCTCAGTAGAGCCATCAGCAAGGTCATCAATGAACGAAAGAGCAAGACCCTTAAGGCTGTCCATGACAGGATACTGTAGATAAGTGCCCAAGTAGAGCAGGATGTTTCTCCTTGAATTTAATGACAGCACGGTCAGACAGGTCTCTGTTGTAACTTTTTATTACTTTCTACATAACTGTGACAAGTAAACTGGAATGAGATTAAAGAATGGTCAGATAGAATTGGGTTTTGGGGAAAGACTGTTAAGTACTTGACTTCAATACCATAAGTTAGAATGAAGTCCAGCGTATGATTGCAAGATAGATCTAATAGATAAATAGAAGCAGGTCCAGGAAACCTTCAAGATTTGAAGACTATTTTGGTGGAAGAATGGGCCAAACTCAAGGAATTCATGGGACTAGTTTCTCCATACAGCACACATGTTCAATGCTTTTATCCCTGTGTCATTTCACATTATTACAAATAACTTAATTTATGAACATCTGTGGTTTGATTTCTTTGCAAGTATGGATTGCATGTATTCTTACCAACATCTGGTTAAAGTTTCATGTCAATAGCACCTTTAAATATACGGTATATTTACCGAGAAAAACTGTGACATGTTCAATATTTATTTAACCTGTTTTACCTGTATTTTATGCTGTATTTGAATAAGACCTGACCTGTTTTATTTTTATTATTCAGAATTAAAATTACAGATATCAACTAAGTCATTAATGTGTCACTCTATGTTGATTTAAAATGAACTTTAAAATATAGAAAAGAAACAATGTAACTGTTTTAAAGAAAAGATAACTGTATTCCATCTTGACATTTCAGACATCTTAAATGTCATTAAGAAGATGTCAACTACAGATATATACAATACACAATCCAGTTTTGGGACTAAATCATGTCGAGGCTTGCCTTAGAGCACCTGACAGGACGAAACCAGGGCAAAGCGTCTAAGCAGTGATTGGTCAAGTTGCAATGACGTAGTAAGGTTGTCACGTCTAGGAGGAAGCGGGAAACGCGGGATTGGTTTGAGCTGAGTCTTCAAAGCTTCAAAGAAGTAAATTTAACTCAAGAACACGGTAAATTACTTATTCGATTGATTGTTTTTCACAGGTTATCGATTCATAACTCCATATTAAATCGAGCACTGTGGACATAAGAAAACGGTTAGGGGAAAGAAACGGTTCCAAGAAAAGGCAGCTCGACACTCGTGTTACCGACATTACTGGTCAGCCGACGCTGATGGTTTTTCACTGTGGACATTACCAGTATAAAGAAATACTCTGTGACGGTTTGTTCTCTGACTGTACGGGCTAACCTGTCTAAGAATGAGGCAAGCTCAGCTCCCCTTTATTTCCGTTATTATGGTCAAATTATACAACAACGCTGACGTATTTTTGGTCTCGTGTCTATTATCGTGGCTTCTTCCTGTTCCGGATCACTGGGTTCTGCTGGATCACAGAGCTGCTGTGTCCGGGCGAAATGGAGGTCAATCGGGTCGCCTGTCTATCGCGTGATCGTAACTTGACAAGCAGAGATGATTTAACCTAAAGTAGCAAGTGTAACCAGCAGGGCATTTGCGTTTATTTTAAGCACGTTAGTACTATAGCATCAACAGAGTTTTCAGATAATGTGTAATTTGTGACCTGTTTGATATTGGGAAAATTGTTCATCATGTATAAATACTGTGGAGTTGTACTGTTCATCTCTTAGAATTTAAAAAGATGACACAAAGCACGTTAAAACGTTTTTGTTGTTGTTTTTTTTAATAATACAAGCGAAATCCGTGCAGTGTTGGTGTTATTGGATCTGATGGTTTACTTGGTCACACAGGGTCGACCTCCCTATATTAGATGTAGATGTACAATCAAAACAGTATAAATCCAAGACTGGAAGATGTCCATGAAAATAACATTTATAAAAGCAAAGCTGCAAGTAGATTGTCAAAGTCAAAGTCAGTTTTATTTGTCAATTCCTTCACATGTACATGACATAAGAAATCAAAATTCCGTTTCACACTATCCTATGCGTACACATTAAGACAAAAGCAGTTTCTTAAAACCTCAAAAAACATTCAGATAAAGCAAAGTGATGAATGCAAAAATAATGAGTGCAATAGAGATAATGTAATTATTACTATTAATTATTCCAGTTATAATTGTAATAAAGTGTTTTAATTGACCGTCATTGAAGTACCATTAACTTTGACTGACATCTCTTCTCTTCTTTAACTCTTCTACAGATCGAAAGCTTCACACATGGCTTGTGAAAAAGAATTATGGCAAAAGATAGGAGAGGGCTTTGTCCAGGAATATTATAACCAGTTTGACAATACCAACAGGATGGGACTTGCCAACCTATATGTAGGTTCTTCAGTGGAGTATCATTTACATCAATTGACATTTGCTGCAAATCAAATCGTATCAGATTATGTTATAATGCTAGGATGCATGGTTAAATAAATGACATGCATGCATTTAATAACAACCTCTCTCCCTTTTTCTGTCCTCCTTGTCAGTCTCCTGATGCCTGTTTGACATGGGAAGGATCACCATTTCAGGGTAGAGAAGCCATTGCTGGCAAGCTAGTAGTAAGCATCTTTTCACATATGGTTGATGTTTATCAGAATCTTCAAAAAAGAAAAGGATGAAAAAAAATGAAAATTTTGCCATACAGCCCAGACTTGTGTGTGTGTGTGTGTCTGTTTTTACTACCCAAATATTTTGTCATTTTGCATTGGACCACTTGACCGTTTTTTTTGTTTCTACAATATCAATAGCAAATAATTTGCATGAAGTAGTTGGCTTTTTTTCATTCAAATGAATCATATTGTTTCTAATTCACAGAACTTGCCTTTCAAGCGTATTAAGCACATAATCACAGAACAAGATTTCCAACCAACAATAGACAGTTGTATCCTCATCATGGTCTTTGGACAGTTACAGGTAAGCCGATACGTGTGGATATACTACAACACATAGCTTCCACTTATTTGTCTTTTATGCCTGCTGCACCTCATCACCCAGTTGCCTTTACAAAAAAAAAGTGTATGTTTAAACACCGATCAAAGTTACGCAGTTAATGTTTAGTAAATTTCTACCAATATTCCATTTTTTTTGTTTTGCTTTGCTTTTCATTTCATGACTGTGCTTTCTGATATTTCTAAAACTTTTTCTGCAACAGGCAGATGATGATCCACCAATGGCCTTCCATCAGGTGTTTATGCTGAAGTCCCAGAACTGTGCATGGGCATGCACAAATGATGTGTTTCGGTTAGGTGTACACAACATACCAGTGTAGTGATCCGGATCAACGTCCAGCCCTTTATTCTTTTGTGGTAATTTCTCATCAGAGAAATCTGTGTAAAGGTCTTCCATTTTCAAAGCAGATAAGTGAGCTGCTTATTATTTCTTAGTTAGGATTTCATATGCCTAACAACGTCCATCAATCTATTATCTATACCCGTTTAATCCTTGAAGGGTCACGGGGATCTGCTGGGGCCTATCCCAGCCGTCAACGGGCGAAATGCCTAACAACATTCCTGTCAAAATAAAGATTTTTCTATTCAACTGTTTTGTCTTCTATTTTTTATTTTCCTACTATGTAATATGATAACTAGCTATGCAAGTGAAAACGTACATCTGCAGCAGTGTTAATTCTTTTATTAATTTTTGGGAAACTTGCCATATTAAGAGAAGTATTTATGTGGTTTTGCAACATTTGTATGTTCTGTATCTGACCGCTAGAGGCGCTGTGGCTCTGTTGATAAGAGTTCATAGCATAAAGCGACAGCCACAGTTAAAGGAGAAATGTCAGCGAGCACGAGATAGCTAGAAGAGCCCATTTCAACCCTCATAATGACGCCGACGGTGAAAAGAACCTCCTCACAGAAAACTGACAACATACATGTAAGTCCGTAAATTTAAACACCTTAAGAGATCGGTACGCAGTCTGAACACAGCACTAACTGTGGATGACGGGTTGACGTTTGTGTAAGCCGAATGTTTTCGAGTATAGGTTGAAGTTACCTTGCCAACCACTGGGTACCTAGACATCTAAATATTGATTTCATATTGTGAAATCATTTTGTTAAGGACACAACGTTGAAGACGTAAGATTTGTGGCTGGTACAACCGTTGAAAAAATTGTGTGCTCGTTAGCTAACCATAAATACATTTCCGTTGCATTGACGAAAAAACACCCATGAACTACTAAAATTTACCATCTAGGTAAAACGACAACAAAAAAAAAAGACCGACATTTTGACAAATACTTGTGTTTATTGTGACATTTTGCCAGATACGTAAATGTCATGTCCTTTGTTATGAGTTAATGCGCAAGCGCAGTGGTTGGTTTTGTAATTAAAGGAACAGTAAGTGAAGTAAATACGAAAATAAGTGTGTGCTTCTTTGCAGAATGGCTTCACGGTAAATAATGCAGACTGTCAAAATGTCTCGGAGAACGAGGATGAACCTTTACTCCAAGAGAACCCCAGACGGTTTGTCATCTTCCCCATTGAGTATCCGGATATCTGGAAGATGTACAAACAGGCACAGGCCTCCTTCTGGACAGTGGAGGAGGTGAATATTGCAATTTAACATTTAATCCATTGAAATTTCTATGCTTCCTTAAATCCATTGTGTGTAACGATAGTTTGCTGTCTTGATCTGTTTAAAGATAATAATAGTCATGATTTAAGTATATATAATATAACGTTTTGTTTTAATGGCTTTAGGCATAAAGTTTTTTGTAGATTTTCACTCAGGCTTTCATATTGCTGCTGGCAGCGTTTGCCCCTCCTACATTAACACTTCTACTGTTAATTCATTAGATTTTCAACCACCACTTATCATTACTGGTAACACAAGAAACAGCTGCACTCTTGATGTTGTGTTTTTCAGGTTGATCTATCCAAAGATTTGGCGCACTGGGACCGTTTGAAGCCTGAAGAGAGAAACTTTATCTCCCATGTCTTAGCCTTTTTTGCTGCTAGTGATGGCATCGTCAACGAGAACCTGGTGAGAAGGGGCAGTGGGATGTCATTCAGCATTAGCAAGTATCTTGTGGTTTAAGTGATTCTGAGGAGAAGGCAGGATGTGATGTTTGGATAAGGCACTCGCCAAAATTACGAGTAGATTCACAACAAGACCATTTGATTCTGTGGTCAGATGAAAAATGTCTGTCTACGAAGGATTAGACATCATTCAAAGGCCCTGAGAAATATTTAAAGGAACTGCCAAAATGTACTCTTTCTAACAATATCTTCACTAGTTGTCATACTTATTGTGATTCATATCATAAAGATAAATGGCAGCCTCATCAGAACTCGATTCCCCTCTGTGGTTAAACTGTTCTTTTACAACAGGTGCAGAGGTTTAGCCAGGAGGTGCAAGTCCCTGAAGCGCGCTCCTTCTACAGCTTCCAGATCCTTATAGAGACAGTTCACTCAGAGATGTACAGTATGCTCATCAACACTTACATCAGGGATCTAAAAGAGAGGTTAGTAGCTTGTTATAGCTCTGGACAGGGTTTTTAAGCCCATGGGTTTCAGGCCTTTTTTTTTTTTTTTTTTTTTTTTTTTTTTTTTTTTTTGCGGGGGGGTAAATCATAATTGTTCTACATTGTGGTTCAGACAAACTGTAAAACATGCACCTGGATCATCAAAGGATGCCACTATACTGCTCTGTGAAGATTTTGGCTGCATTCCCAGCTGCAGCAGCTATTGTGTATCTACAGAATGTAATAAAAATGATATATCAATAATAATGTTATTTTTTTAATGAATAATGTTAGGGAACTGGTTTTGTTGTTTTACATACTATATCTATGTTGAATAAATCTTAGCCTGCATCTCTCAGACATACTCTGCTCTTTAATCTGAAGGCCTCTGAACATGTTAGTGTCATGTTTGAATGTTTCTACAACATTTTTGCAGGCATTTGCTTACTAGATTGGACTTAGTAACGTGTAATATCACTTTTAAACGCGCTGTAAGTCTGAACTGTTGCAACCACATTAACGGGGAGGCGTGCACAGTAGGTAATAGATAATGCCTTATGATTAGCTGTTCAAAGGAATACAACAGATCATGTCATTAATAGTTATGAAAATGTCGAAAACTTTACTACTTAATGGTTTTTCGTACGATAATATATCATTTCAGCAACTATATTTCACAGCATCTGAGTTTACATTAATGAGAGAAAACCAATTTAAAAGCACCTGCAAGCAGGCTGCACCTGAGGTTTCTCATGTTTTCAACTGCTCTCACCCACTCCTAATTTGTTTAACACAATGTAACGTACTTCCTGGGTTGCTTATGAATTTTTATGGCAAATCAACATTATCTATGAGAAAACTCTGGTCTAATTATAGTCAGTCTGAACCTAGATCAGTGATGTGTCCTCAGTTGAAGTAAAAGGATGGTAACAACTATGCTGTTACTCAAAGTGGAATTCATTAATTTCTTTTTTTTTTTTAACCCCTAACTTGACTGTGGAAATAAGATGAAACTCTTTCATCAATGTGTGACATAACCAGTTAACTCTTGACATGCTGATAAGAATTGTTACAGCTATCTGAAGTGATGTGATTTGGACCAGTGTAGTACATTGTACTGTGTATTAGTTGGGCATGGAAAATACCCATGCATTTTCATAGCCATTGTCTGTGTGGTATGAATCCCTAAACTACTTATTCTGAACAATTTATAATCATAAAAATCTATTTTATTCTATGTGTTTAAGGGACTACTTGTTTAACGCCATCCAGACCATGCCTTGTGTGAAACGCAAAGCTGACTGGGCTCTGCAGTGGATAAATGACAACAAATCCACATTTGGTAAGGAAGACATCATGTTCAAAACATTCAGAGGAGGCAGAACTTAAAGAACAACTCTGGCCTAGATTAACTTCCCATTTATGACAGGTTTTTAACTTTTGTGCTCTCAGGGGAGCGACTTGTGGCTTTTGCAGCTGTGGAAGGCATCTTCTTCTCTGGATCATTTGCTGCCATCTATTGGCTCAAGAAGAGAGGCCTCATGCCTGGTCTTACTTACTCCAATGAGCTGATAAGCAGGGATGAGGTGAGTTAAATTCATAAACACAAAGACATGTTGTCTAAACAGTTAGTATGCTTGTTAGTTGTGGGTGCAGCATTAAAAAATTTTTAACGAATATCGGGGGCAAATTTGATTTTAACCTTTGTGTGTACAGACTGAGATCATGTGCAAATACAGATTCTACTCCTTCAGAAGTGCTGGTTAGAGTTCTTGCCTCATACATCTTTTTTTTTATATATATATACATATTTTCAGCGCATGTGGTGCTTTCCAATTGTTCGTTGATATTGTAAAAGTTTATAAATGTATGCAGTCCTGATATAAAGAAAAAAAATTAATTAAAAATATCTCCACCAAACATACAGAGGGAGCTTCATCCACCACTCACAAAGTTCTGTAAATAACAAACAATTTCAACAATAACATATTTATATAGTCCCTTTCTAGTCCAGGGACCACTCAAGGTGCTCAAACTCACAGCCTGACATGCACACAGGCACATTCATAAGATCCATTACCGGTAATTTCTTAGACCAAATTATTCCTATAATTACTCCTATTGGTCCTATAACTATAATTACACTGTAGTTAATTTAAATGGACCCTAGATGGTATGTACTAGTTTTTCCTCTGCATTCTTTCTGGAGTCTGTCCTGCTTCCTCAGAAATATACTCGGCTGACACTAAAGAGTTTTTCCTGACATGAGAACGCATCTCACACAGAGAGCCTCTTGCTGTGATCTACATGTGTGAACAGAAAGTCACTCATCGCACATTATGCAGATATTAGTTTGTGTTATTAACGGTTGTTGCAGCTTCAGAAAGAAACTAGAACATTTCTGAAGAAATTTTGAAGGGGTGCCAATAAGACTGCCAGTTTGGTATTGACATCACAACCTTAAACCCGAATAGCTGACATGAAGAGAGCAGCTAGGAGACCATTGGTCAGCTTGGTGACCAACACAGGAGCAGAAAGGAAAACGGCAAGTGAACCAATGAGGGATGGCGAGAAGACACATGTCAATCATCAGAGGATACAAAATCAAAAACTGAAGCTCTGATTCAGAGCTACTGAGTACAGGCTTGGTGACACATTTATGTTCGCATGTCCTCATAAAGGTACATGATCACAAATAACCAAAAACTCCATTTACTTGGCTCTATGTAGTTGACCTTTGAAGGACTTGAATTAACTGACTGGATCTATAGATAGAAGGAAGCTGTGCGCGTATGAGAGAGAGACTGAGACTGCTCTCTCTGTTGTAGAACTCTGCATCTTAAGGTCCCAAACAAGCGATAGTCAACAAAAAGATTTATTGAAAAAATTATTTCACTGTGTGAAGCACACATCCTTTCTGTACACAAAGATGCTTATTATGCTAATGTTTACCATTGTGATTTAGAGCACTTTAAACACTAAACTTTATCTGTTGTGAAGAGATAATTCAAATGTTGATTTAATGGATAAATATAGGCGCAAAGAATGACACTATCTGGCTGATTTGACAGAAAAATAAAAAGGCCAATCAAAAAAGTCATATTGGCTTAAAGTAGACAAGATAGAAACATTGTGATGTATAACTTTAAGTAGTTTAAGCAGGAGTTGAAGTGAAAGACAAATGAAACTGAATTTTTCAGATTATGCGAGGCCAGAGTGACCGGCGACACCATCAGAGTGGAGGCTGAAGCAAGAGCAATTCTGAAAAGTCCTAAAATCTAAATCACAGTTTCTCATAGACCTTAAACGTCAGCAAAACTCAGCTTCACTAGGTTATAGTCCAAGGTGTCGTGACCTGTTTTAATGATGTCGCTATGATGAAATATGGCCGATCTATAGCGCTGGGTTTTGGGCGAATTTATTGAGAAGTCCGTCCTGGGCCAAAATCCATTTATTTTTCATTGTCTTTCAGAAAAAAAAATGAAGCCCTGCATTGTAAACATTGTTCAACGTATTGCTACCAAAGTCATAGCACACTGATCCCCATCAAGGGGTCTTTTTTTTTTTTTTTTTTTAAACAGCTATATTACTATAAAGACTAATATAATCCCACTTTACCAAGACTACCATAATACAATGTGCTCAAAATGTAAAACTAACAAAGGCTCTTTTGAAACAGTCAAAATGGACAGGTTCTTAAATGACCCATGGATAATCAGTGCCCATATCTATGTGGCCAAGGAATGAATAAAAATACATGGCTATATTGCTTTTTGTTTTAGCAGGGATGCACATTTATGCCACTTCTATTTGATCCTGTGTTTTTGTATTACTGTGCAGAATTTGTGGATAAAATTGAAGATTTGGGTAGTGGAATCCTTTGGGTTTTGTTTTGTGGTTAGGCTAGTATTGACGTTTTATGTTTGAGTGTATATTCCTGTCATGCATTTAAGACGCCCATGTGTGTGGGATCAAAAAAGACAGAACACATGCAAAAATCCGCTATCATCCTATAACCACTTTGCTTTTATTTATTACTTATCTGCATTTAGACAGCAACAAGTGCAAAGATCAGAATATCTTGGCCCTGATACGCATCATGTGTTATCCTTGGCTTCATCAAAAGCGCTGAAACATTGGCCTTTGCTCCCAGAAAAGTCAACAAACAGATGATTGAGTCTGAAGTTGAGTCCACATTGGTTCACTTTTTAGACCCAAACGCTACCTCCATCTTTCTCAATGTTAAGTTCAAAAAAACTGAAAATACTAAAATACGCCATCCACATCAAGCCCTCCACAAACATAGGTCAGACTTTAGTTGATATGAGCTGTTCTGAATATGTGTCTTTTTTTTTCTCCTCCAGGGTCTTCACTGCAACTTTGCCTGCCTGCTGTACAGCTATCTGGTCAAAAAGCCATCAGAGGACAGAGTGAAGGATATCATCACCAAAGCTGTTACCATCGAGCAGGTCAGATGTCTTTGGTGGAAGTTAAATAGTAGTTTGACAGTATATACATATTTAATTCAGTTTTCTGTTTTGAAAGAGTTTAATCTCAATCTGCCAAAGCCATTTTGTAAATACGTAAACATTCCTCATGTCATGTTGTAGGAGTTTTTAACAGAGGCATTGCCAGTTGATCTGATAGGAATCAACTGTTGTCTCATGAAGCGTTACATCGAGTTTGTGGCTGATCGGCTTCTCACTGATCTCAGACTGGCCAAGGTAATTCTACTAGAATGAACGTTGCTCATCAAGGACACATTACACTGTTGTTACTGTAATATCAAAGCTCAACCCCACTTGACTGTGAATGGGTGCAGTCTCTGCATAAATGACCAAAATCACTTGAAAATGCTTTGCATGCCATTTGAATAGTTAAATAACGTAACAATGTTTTACTAAATGTTTTTTTTTTTTTTATCAACATGAATGTGGATATGGTGTAAATAAACTAATCTCCGGTTTTGTTTTTCTTCTTCCCCTTAATCAAAGGTCTACAAAGTGGAAAATCCATTTGACTTCATGGAGTCCATTTCACTGGAGGGAAAAACCAACTTCTTTGAAAAAAGAGTAGCAGAGTATCAGCGATTCGGAGTGATGTCGAACATGATGGACTGTGAATTCACACTGGATGCAGACTTTTGAAACGGAGTTAACACTATTCATCATCTGTTGATCATCTGTTACATTATTTTTGTTTAGTTGACATTGACAAACATGACATAAGTTTGTTACATCTTTCTATTTCAAAAATCAGTTATTGTTTAGGGTACGCGTTACCGAATTACAGTTTAGTTAATTTCCTGTTTATAAATGGAATAAGGTCAGGGGGGGGAAAAAAACAACTGAAAACTCTTCATTTTGATCCGTGTTTCTGTGGTGCCTGGCTTTTACTTTAATTTAAGTCAGGCTAAGAGGACAGATGTACAGTAGTTCATTGAGCATTTCAAGACGCTTGTTACAAAGAATACACTTACTGAGTTTGTTCATCTTGGTGCTGACTTTATATAACTTTTTTTTATTGTACAATAAAAAAATATTTATAAATTGTATTTGTACATGGCTTTTGTAGTTGGATGTTATTCAGCCGAGTTAACCGTCCCCTTGTCTAGTCGTGTTGTTAATGTGATGCTATTTCATGACCTTGGTTCGGTAAGAGTTCTAAAACGAGCAAACGTTAATCAGGTCCAGGCATTTACATGACGTGAAGTGAGTTTATCAAGGTTTCTTCCAGCAGTCAGATTAGATTAGCCACTCCTCCGCTAGCATGCGGATGCTGGATGTTTGGAAATGAAAGCTAAGAGCTAGTCTTTACGCATTTTGTGAAGATGGCTGGGGACGTGCGTGCTTTTGCGCTGGAGAAAGCAGAACTGCTTTCCAGCCGTTTGAAGGAGCTCGCCTCCTCGGGACTGAGCTATGTTCGGGCCCAGTTGGGGGTCGACTTGGGTCTGAAGCCCGAGCTTTACCCGACGTGGGTTGTCCTCTGTACGGCCGTGCTGGGTGCACTGCTGCTGGTCGCCGTGTCCTGGGCCGCTGTCTGCGGCGGACTGCTGGCCGGTAAAAAGCGACGGTCCTCGGTCAGCCAGGGCAGCGGTGAGGCCGTCAAGGCCGAACCGGAGGAACCGAGGAGGAGGAACAGAAAGAAAACGACTGAAAAGGTGGGTAACAACAAAATGCTGTCGCATCACAGCGGAACAGTCAAATCAAGACCTAGTCGTCGGTATGTCTGAACAATCTGCTTATCAAACGTATTTACTGTTAGCGATTTATCTATAAATTATGTTAGCTAATTGTAATTTACTGAAAATAGCCATGTCACTTGGCTGTCTCTCACACACCAGAGGTATAAGCTAGGAGCTAACTTTGTTTGCAAAACATAAATTAAGCCTTCTGGGAACAACCCTTCGAGTCATTTGTAACTGACTTAAATAAAAACGTTTTTTTTTTTCTTCATTTAGTCCCTATTTCTTCCCCCGAATGCTTTGAAACATATTTAGAAATGGAATGGACATTATACATTGCTAAGATGTCATTAATTAGGTTAACGTAAACGAGTTAAAATTGTTAGCCAAAGCCCAGTTAATTAAAGAGTGTATATATCTATATATATGTGATATTTATAGATATATACATACGCACACGGGATTGTCACTCATACAAAGGAGGCTATGTGCTATAAAGCTATTAGTAATGAAGAACTTCGATGTCAAATACAAGTTCAAAACTGCTAATTTATGGCTAAATACCACGTAACTGCTTAATACGCTCCACGTCCACAGAAAAGTCACCATCTGGATTTAACTAAGCAAGTAGGTAAGAGCCTTTCATTGGACAATTACTGCATGGATTATTATGTTTCAGCTGGTAACGAGTTATTTAACCCTGACTAGTGCAGCGAATAGCTTCTCATTTAATGTGCAACCATGCTGGAAGACACATCCTGTGTTCGTGGAAATGATGTTTATCTGTTTCAGAAGGCTCAGATTGGCATGCATCAAGCAAAGTAAACATCTGAGGAGATCGCTGAACTTGGACTAACGACTGCCCAACGCATTATTAAAAACCGGAAAGATGGTGGGGAACCATCACCTTCGAGGAAGAAATGTGATTGGAAAATAAATCTAGAATGACCGTGTTTGGCGATCACTTAAATGTTTGGTGAAATTAAATCGTAAAGAAACCAACGTTTAACAGTGAAAGAGCATTTCCACGCATTTCCATTTCCACGAAGGGAACTCGATCGATCGGGACTAATCAGTTGTGTAGCCTTAAGAAAACCACTTATCAGTGGGGCTAATCAGTAAAAAAAAAAGGCTTCAGTTTGCTAGGGAGCATAAAGACTGGACTCTGGAACGATGGAAGAAGGTCATGTGGTCTGATGAGTCCAGATTTACCTGGTTACAGAGTGATGGGAGCATCAGGGTAAGAAGATTGGTGGATGAAGTTATGCCTTGTTCCTAGCATACCATAGAATCATATATATATATATATATATATATATATATATATATATATATATATATAGCTCCTGTGGGCGCAGTGTTATGATCTGGGGTGGCTGTGTTTGATCAGGTCTAGGTTCAGCAACATTATATGCTCAAATAATGAGATCAGCAGACTACCTGAATATACTGAATATAAAAAAAATCCAACAGGAGTATGAGTCCAATGAAATATTAACGTGTGACTTTTTTTTTTTTTTTTTTGGATGGGCAGTGTACATCAGATACTGAGCGAATGATCTATAGCATGATCTTGCCCATGTTAATTATTTCAGTTGTTTGAAATATTCAGAAAGTGACCATAAATTATTTATCTGTGTCCCTTCATTTATTTTAAAATTACAAGGGTTATGTACTCTTTCATTTAAAATATATCACAGTTGTAATATTTGCAGCTCCCTCAACTAACCCCATCCACCCATTCCAACACGTCCATATGTTCATCCCTCATTGAACCAGGAGGAAAGGAGAGGGAGGCAAACATCAACCAGGGCCAGCCGCCAGACTGAGCTAGCTTCTTTCCGTGTTTTGCTACTTTTAATACTCTGTCATTGTATTTTTTATTTATATTTTTTGTCCCATGACCTTCCTCTTCAGCCATCCTGCAACATTCAGTCTAGATCCTCCCCCCAATCAGTATTGTTGTAAATGATTCAGGTGGGCAAAAAATAAAAAATAAAACTAAAATAATTGTTCATTTTTGTAACTGAGGTACAGTGTTCAATTAATCATGTTATTGATTTTAGGTCATATCGTTCAGCCCTAATCTCAAATGAGTCCTGTCCAGTGTAGATTTAGTAAATGAATATTCCCTTTCATTGTAGTAGCATAATGGAAGAGGATTTTATTTTTAGCTTCATTTTTCTGCAAACAAAAAAGGTGAATGTGCTGACTGAGGTTAAGATTTATCTTTTTAATTGTATCAACAGGGCATTAGCATCGTGTTTTTGTCTTTCTCCTTCAGAAAACCCAGTCCAACGGACAACCAGTGATTGTGGCACAAGAGGAAGTTAAAGTGACTAAGGCAGTTTCTAAACTAGCACCACATATAATTACTGAGAAGGTAAAGCAATATTCAACTGGATCTGACACTTTCTCTGTGAATTTTCCACACAACACGTGTTCACACACACACACACAAAAAAACTTGCTCTTTATTCCTCGGGTACAGGAAGTACAAGGCCCAGTGCAGGTGAAAAAGAACAAGAAGAAAAACAAGTCAGAAGTGAAGCAAGTTCAGCGTGTTTTCAAAGATGACGGGAAGGAGCCTGATGATGGTAAATATCCATTCACAACACAAAACAATACCGACAACAATAACTAGAATGGATTAAATGTTCAAAAGGACAAAGGGCTCCACGCCAAAACTATAACAACAATAATATTATTGTGATCATATTCTGAGCAGTCTGATGATCCATGAGAAAAAAAAAAAAAAAAAACTGACAGAAAATCTTGATATCTTCTACTTAGTAGAGCTGACAGTTGGACATTTCCAGGGCTGTATTTTTCTCACTGTTTTCCTATTTATAGGAAGAATTTAAAAAAAAAAGAAACAAAAATCACCACACTTCATGAATGATCTTTTTGCTCTTTCTGACTCTCTTTTATTCATTTTTTTAAATAAGCTAATTGATGGAGTAGGAAATAAATGCAGCCTCAGGGGGTCACAAGCCAGTGTCTTTTCTTGAATATAGATTGAATTTTATTAAACATTGGGCTATGATGACAAATGCCTTGGTATCACACAGTCACACAAATTTGTTCCCAGAAGACAGCTCTTGTAACAGGTAGATTCTCCTAATTCTTTTCGTCAAAATCCTATTTGTGGGCTTGAGAGCAGCTGGAGTGCGTGGCACGTTTGGCAAGATTGTTTTCCAGAATATTATTGCTCAGTAGTGTGGATGGTAGCATCTTCATTCTTGTTGTAGGGCTGGGCGATAAATCGATTTAATCAATTAATTCGAATTTGTACTTAATGTCGATTTGTTTTAATGAAAATCGATTTTCTCATTAACATCCGCCACCAGCGCCTGCCTGCTGGGCTCCCGTAGGTCAGAGAGCGAGGAATGCGCGCCCCCCTCGCGCGCCCCCCTCCCCACCCGCGTTAGGTACACAAACAAGCAAGTAGTGCTGATCTTACACCGAAGAAAAGAAACGTATCCTCGGTTATTTGGAATTGGTTCGGGTTCGTGGCGTCAGACACAGAACAAACAGCACCTCACTGCAAAGTCTGTTTAAAGGCTGTTGCTACCAAAGGTAGCAGTACTACAATTTACTGCAGCACCTTAAACAGAAGCATGCTGCCGAGTTGGAGAGGTGTTGCTCCCTACGAAAAAAACGACTGCGGCAGCCCAAGCACCGCCACCAAAAAACAACCTACCGTCTTGGAAACGTTGACAAACTGTATCTCGTATGATAAGAAAGGAGCCCGGTGGAAAGCTGTCACGGATGCAGTCGTGATGTATATTGCAAGAGATATGGTGCCCATATACACCGTGGAAAAGCCGGGGTTTATTCACCTGCTCAAAGTTTTGGATCCCAGGTACGTGCTACCAGGCCGCAAATATTTTTCTGACGTGGCCTTGCCTTGTAAATTACAATGGAAGCCTAAAATTAAATTTTTAATTTTATTTGATGCAGATGTTTAAGTTAAGTTAACATGATTCAGGGAATCAAAATAGTACCCAAATACTTTTTGTTTACCACACAAGCACCTCCTTATTATGCAAAACATGTTCAGGTAACTGAGAGTTTTGTTTGCACTTTATTTTGTCAACCTCAAAAAAGGGGTCTTATAATACTATGTTTTACTTATTTTTTGTGTCATTTCGAAACTAGATTACTGAAAAGTTACATTGTCACTGTTCACAATGGCAGGCAGGGCTTGCCATCTCTTTTTTTTGTGGCTTGTTTATGTAACTGAAACTCCAGAAGGGAAAATTTAAACAAAATAAAACTGAAACTTGTTTTGAACAATTTCTTTGTCATCTACAAATTGATTTTAGGTAGGGGGTGAAAAAAATCGATTTAAATCGTGAATCGGGATTTTTTCTGAAAAAATCTGAGATTTTTTTTTTAGGTCATATCGCCCAGCCCTATCTTGTTGTTAGTGTTATGGTTATTCTTATGGACAGCTCGTAAATATCAACTGATTGAGTGTAAATTCCATAAAACTTCGAAACTGTTTGGTATTATCCACAATATGCCAAGGAGAGTAAGCGTCACCTCTGTACTGCCTTATGTGCACATGTTACTAGGTGTGTGGGAGACCAAAGTCAGCAACCGTGAAAAGAGACAACAACGAAGAAAGGAGAAGGGCCCTGAGGACTCCAGTCCAGGAGGTGGAGAAGCTCCCAAAGCCCATGTGGAGGCCCCTGGAACCACAGTACCTACCAAGAAGAACCGAGGAAACCTTGGTAAAGGTAAAAAGATCAAATTTGCTTTTTAATTTTTAGAACACAGCTCATGAGTGTGTTGAAAATATAGTTTAATATAGGTAATCTGACCATCTGAGTTGGTTTACATACATGATTGACATACTGTAATCAGTTTAAAACCCTGATTTTAATGATAATAGAAATCTTTTTTCAAAACCTTTTTCAGAGACCCAACATGCAAGAATGGCCACAAAGGTGGATTCGCCCAGTGGAGCTGGTAAAGATAAAAAAAAAAAAAAAGATTAGATAAGATGGAGAACATGACTTAAATCTTAAATCTGCAGCTAACTGATTCTATGTCCTTCCTTTTGCCTGTTTTCCTAGCTTCCTCCCCATGGAGAGAGGAGCCTTCGGTCAATGGTGGAGGCTGGTCAAACATGTCCTTAAAGGTCACAGGTCAGATGGGTTCAGTGGAAGGAAGGAAGTGGAGTTCCATACCCACGGCAGTACATTACAGGCCACAACCTGAGCCACAGCCCTGGGCTCAGGAGTCACAAGGTACCTTCACCTGTATGTACCTTCTTCAGACAAACAACAGCATTATACAATCTATTTTCAAAAAAATCTTGGTAAGCTCTGCAACTAAAAACCAATGCATTGATTAACATTTATTGGAACTCAATAACTAATTCAAATCTTACATAGACACGTATCGAATGTTGAACCTGAGGAATTCTCTTGTAATTAGATCATTTATTAGGTTAATTGGCAAAGGAAAACGGACAGCCGTGCACAGTAGCAAAGAGATAATGTATTATGATTAATTTTTGGGCACCAGTGGCCTTTATTTACAGTGAAGGGGAGACAAGAAATCGGATCAGAGAGAGTTAAATTTGAAATGAGCTCATTTAGTGGATGAAAGTGTAAAATTTGAAACATTTGTCGTAAATAAAATATTGGCTCATGTAATTTTGAAAATCTTAGTTTTCATTTAAAAAAACATCCCAACTTTTCCAGGATTCAGGTTGTATATTTTTGTTGAAAGTCTAAATTTAAACTAACTTCTCCCTTAATTTATTAATAACAATTTATTAACAGTGAGCCCAATCTTTTTTTTTGTGTGTTTTTCTATTTAAAAAAAAACAAACAAACAACCCTTGTCTTTTTGGATATCAAGCAGCTGAGTATAAACTGAAACTGGGTGCAGTCACTGATCATACTGGTAGATGTTGATTTGCTATGACGTAAATGCCTGTTGAATGTCTTCTAGTTCAGTTAGGACAGTCAAATAATATGATGTACATTACATGAAAAAGTTTTGACATTTGCTTATTCAAAATGAATTGGTCCATGTTCAAACTCACACCAGTATCATATAAATAATGGTTTACCCGTCTACCCGGTTACCAGTGGTACCCGACTTTGGCAGCTGGCACACAACTGTCGAGACTTGCTTTCCCAGCGGGAAACCATCTTTTTTTTTAAAATTTTGATAACTGTACAGAAATCCATCAAAAAATGGACAAAATTTGAACAAGATGTTGCCTTCCTCCAACCTACACATACATAAAATGTCATCAAAGAATGTTCTTTTCATTTGTTTTATTGCAAGTATTTCATTTTGTAAATCTGAGTTCATTTGTGCATATGGCCACAGTTGGTGTGTTTAGAGGCCACCGATGTAAAGGCGGGGGAATGTGGTGTTGATATTGCAGTGATTTGGCAGGTCCTTCTTGGTTGTTTCCCAGCATCCTTTGCAGCACTGATTATTGAGATGTTTATCTGTTAGTAATTTGATTTAATGCTGCCATGTGAAGGCTGTTGTCAGTGTGACCCCATTCGTTTTAACTTCTTACTTTAACATGTAAATTTGTGTCACCCTGAGTTAAGTATGTATGTCTTTCAATAAGGATCCTGTGAGTTATTAGTATTAGGTGTGCGGAACTTGTAGTTATCTCTGCACAGAAACTGGAAGTTTAGTAAGAACTAATTTTGTCAGCACCAAGATCCAGTCAATTAGCACAGACCATGATCCATTGCACTATGATGCATATTCATTCTCACGACTTAAGGGCATCATGTAATTTGTTCAAACTTTTCTAAGTTTGGTGCCCTCATGGTAACACTATTTATTCTAAGGGGTAAACCCTGTACTTAACCTTGCCTATGTCATTTATTTCATTAATTTTATTTATTTGAAATATTTAGTTAAAGACCATAAGTAAGTAATCTCTGTGTGTGTTTCCCTTCACTTAATTCAATATCAGAAAGATGTGTATTCTTTCAAGAAAAAAAAAGTGAGAGAATATTTGACAAAATATTTTCAATCAATTGTCAATGATCAAGGAGGGCAAATAGAACAAACTAAAACAATAAGTTACTAATCACAATCGAGGTAACATGTTCAATTAATAATGATATTGATTTGAAGTCCTATTGCCCAGCTCTATAGCACACTCATATCAATTCTTTATTCCGTCTTTTCTTTCTTTTTTCTTTTTTTGAAGACATCTTGGCTTTTATAAGTCTTGGTTGTCAGATATGTTTGCCAGATGACCATTCAACCAATATAATCTGTTCTTTCTGTGATCTGTCACCAGCAGCTTGGAGAGGCATTGATGGCAGGATAAAGACTGACCTCCGCCCTGTGTCCTTCCCGGTCCTGGGACTGAACACTACAGGTTAATACTCTGATTAACAGTCACAAAGCAACTCTGCTTCTCAGATGTGTTATCTAAAGAAAGGCTGATGATAATTTTCACTTCACTGCTGTTTTCAACCTGCCTCGCCCTTTCAATAATCCTCCCTCTCTCGTAGACCCGTTATCAAATGCAGCTGAGCTGCAGTGGGCAAACTACCCCAACGTTGAAGATGAATGGTCAGGATTCAGTAAGTGGCCAGCTGTCCCTCTCACATATCATGCCATCCTTAGTATCTATGGATTTTCTTTTGTGTAACCTCCATCTGTTTGATGTTCATTTTTCAGATGGAATAGCAGCAGCGGATCCCAGCTCTGACTGGAATGCTCCAGTAGAGCACTGGGGAAATTATGAGGAACCTCTTGTATCAGTGAAACCAGCTCCTCTGCAGAAGGATCCACCTCTCCCTAACAAGGTTGTCATCTTTAAGACTTCCACATTGTTTTTATGCTTTATATTTGTAAATGGTACCCATTGAAGGCCTAACATCATTATTACATGCAATAAGATGCAACATATCTTTTTCTCTTCAACATTTCTTACCACAAAAATCCTTAAAACTGGTGGTGTTAATTTTCAAATATTTTGACTAGACATAGACCGATATGGGTTTTTCAGGACCAATACTGATTATTAGTAGTTAGAGGAGGCCGATAACCGATATTTGGAGCTGATATTCATTTTCAGTAAAAGTGTAAAAATTGTCGTAAAGAAATGGAATAATGCAAACACTGAACTTCACTGAAATGTTTATTGAATCACACAAATAGAAAATAATAGCTCCGGAAGTGCCTAAATTTTCCTAGACTCAGAAACATCTGTTTCAACAAGGACCCTGTCATTCAAAACTGTGTTGCTACATTATTAATGATTAATATGACAAAGGCTACATAAAAAAGTATAATAGTTGCTATGAGTGCAATTAAACTCCTGACAGGACACAAACAACTGGCCCGTAGAAATCGATACATTACCCACATTGTTATATAAGCTGTAGGCAGGGCTTAAAGTATTCTGGCACCATGCCGGATCTCCGGCGTTTGACTCTGATTCAGGATTTTTAAAAAAACACATACACAAACAGAAACATGTCATCTCTGAGTGGTCTTGAACGCAGGTGATGCGAGCGGGCGGTTTTTTCTCCCGTAATCAGAAGAATGGAGGCAAAATTCAAGTGGCGCTGGGCCTGGACAGAGGAAAGGGGTGGGAACGGAGAGACGTTTGGTGCCAGAAGCTAAGGGAACCTGGTACCTGTTTTTGTGTGTTGTGCTCCAAGAAACTAGTCTATGCAACTAGCGGCAAAAAAGCTCTTCGCTCTGCACCCCCGGAAAAAAGTTCAGGCTCAGGATTTTTTTTTTTCTTTAAGCCCTGTGTAGGGTTTGAAGTGTGAGAAAAAGTAACGGCTTACAGTCCGGAAAGTACGGTGTATTTTCCCCATTGCTAATACATAGTCTGCAGAGCGTTCAGAGCCAGATCGATGAACTAATTTTATGGTAAAAGCTAAGCAGCCTCCACCTTAGCGCTCCCTAAAACTAGTGAACTGAGTTTTTTATGCACTTTCTCTTAATCACACACACATGCTTTTCTATCATGGACTGTTTCCATGTCGATATTATCAGCAGTCTTCTTTTAAATAATTCACAGACATGTTGGGACGTAATACGGGTTTGCAGAGCTGCCACTAAGGTTTACTCTGCTCTAATGTTATTCTGCTGCTCACTGTAACATTAGTAGTAGTTGTGAGATGCAGAGTTCTGGGATGTTTATTACAATTTCGGAAGAGCTTTCTGCATTTACCTTTGACATGTGTTTTCTGTCGGGAGCTTCTCACACAAGAAAACTTTTCCTCTGTGATGACAGCTTCTTCTTCGGAGGCTCTGCCTCTGCTGCTTAACCAATCAGAGGACGGGGTGAATAATGCAGGAGACAGCAGGCAGGAGAGAGAAGCGCGGCTGCATTCTGAGCCGAAATAACCCAGTTTTAAATTGATTTCTTCACATCGGCCTGGTCGGATTAAAAAAAGGCCGATGCCGATATACGTCAGTTTTCCAAATATCGGCTGCTGATAATCGGCCCGACTGATAATCTGTCAATCTCTAATTTTGACTATGTTTTTGTAATTTCAGGTATCAGAGGATGAGAAGGATGCAGAGGATCCGTCTGGGGGGACAGCCAAATCTAAAAAGAAAAGGAAAAAGAAGAAGAAAACAGAGGAGGAGGTTGTATCTGATGCTCAGGCAAGAAGCAAAACGTTAAGATATTATGAAACAATTTTTACATATATTTGCATTAAATTGTAGGGTTTTAAGCAGTTGTAAAGTAACACTGTTGCATTTGTTTGATTTTAGAGGGTGAGCACAGTTCCCACAGTCAACGCGGTTACCAAAGCCCATGAGCTTCCTGTGACAACCTCTAAAAAGCACAATACCAGCATATCATCCTCTCAGAGTAGGTTTCAAAACTCTCTTCATTCACTGCAAAAAAAAAAAAAAAAAAAAGTTAAAGCACATATACATTTTTGTCCGTCGACCATTTCAGACACACTGCTTTCTGTGAGTTGCAGTGCAACTGAAGTGATCGTGTCCTGTCCTAGTGACCCATCTGATATGAATAATTATGGCCAAAAACCATGTTGTTATATAAAAGAAGTTTTGTGTGGTGCTGCTGACAACAGCTGTGATGGTGGATGGGTGAAGTAAAAGATCTAGGGCCCTATCTTGCACCAAACCTCCTAAAGCTACTATTAAGGGATAGCAGGTAGCAGGAGGGGCGTTCCCTAGCAAAGAACGCAATCTTCCACCTCCCGAAACCTGTGATATTACCTGCGCTAACCACTATATTATGCACACATTATGCATGGGAGTGGTTAGGGCGTTCCACCTGTTTAACCAATCAGTGCGTCAGTAGCCATTGCCTTTAAGAGCAGGTTGCGCTACCTGCAAACTGCTATGGAGCGTCGTTTCACCCAGATCAGAGCAGCTCTCATGGGCAGCTGGTCTGGGACTCTGCTGTAGAGCTTCCTCCTCTTCCTTCCTCCTCCTCCTCTGCACTGATATATACATAACTAGCTCTAACTAATGTGGAGCAAATGATTCAATCTTTTTTCTGAGCAGTTTGTTGAAACTTCTTGGAGTACAAAAGAAATTTTTAAACAGATCATTGGATGAGCATTGAGCCAGAGGAACAGGTATGATGACATTTACCTTCTACCACTGAGCGCATCTCAGGTGTTCCGAGCGCAAGGAGGGGATCAGAGGGAGGCGCACAGTACAAGAAACTCCACAACAGTGTTCTGTGATCTCCTCGTTTCCTCCACAGCAAACATCTGAATGAGACCATGCCACAGCTGTACAGACATCATCTGCCCTTAAGAGAGTAAAAACGTATGACAGTAATACAGTGGTGCATAATCGAGAGGTAGAGTGTTTGTGCAATCCACATGTGACTGGGTGGACGCGCAATGACGCGATTTGGACGTGCTCTTTTACGCGCCGACATGCCAGTTGCGCTTTCCACAAAATCGGTATCTTGCGGTACCAGTATCTCGCGGGTTTAAGATAGAGGGTAGCCGGTGGTCAGACCACCCATTACCCTCTATCCTAACCCCGCGATCGCAAGATACTGAATGTGTGGAAAGCGCAAGAGACACGCCCATTGCCGCGCCTACAATGTGAGTAAGGGAGTCGGCATAATGGGTGGCAGCTTTAGGGAGCGGAAGATTGCATTAGCGGTTGGCGGAGGTTCCTAAATCAGCAATTTGCGGGTAGTGGGTAGTAGGTAGTCGGTAGCGGGAGCGGCTAGAGGGAGGTGTAAGATGGGGCCCCATATATATATATTTTTTTTTTTTCTCTATTTCATAACAACTGGGCTGTTATTGTAAGACAGTAAAATCCTCAAAAGTATAAGGAGTCAATGAACTGAACTGACGAATGACAAGGTTTAATTAGCTTAAACATGTAGAAAATTATTGTTTTATAACCATTTTCCACCATCACTGATTGTTTTAGGCCGTTATCGCTTTCTTGATACGCCAATGTGAATTGCTATGGAGAAATAAATTATAAGAAGCTGTGAATCTGGGACGCCTGTAGTGATATATTTCGCTTGATTTGCATTCCAATCTCATGGACTCTCCCATCGCTTTCACAAGTCTGAATAAAGCTTTGCTGAACATTAACCTAAATATGACCAACGTCTGAATTCCACTGCTTCAACAGTTTGATGAATCTATTTGTGGTATGCATCTCAATCTCAAAAGCTCTCATGAGTGCTGAAGGTTTGACTGTCAATAGAAAATTATTTTTCCCTATTTCCTTTTTTTTTTATGTCCTCAGAGAATTCTGACCAGATGGTTGAGCCTCCGAAGCCATCCCAGAAGAAGAAGGTCAATAGGGAACCTTGAAGTGACATCACAGGTCTATACAAAGCATATGCAAATGATTGTTAAATGTCTCACATGCAATAATTACCAGGTACAGTTCCTTTAAGAGATAAATAACAAATAATCAAATACACCAACAAAATGAAAACAGGCAGCAGATAACTTGCTTGGATCAATACTATACAGTGATGAAATGTGGTCCTATGGACTGGAACCTTAACTAACTTTTGCACTATTCGCTGCACTGCAACCAGAGTGGAGTTTCAGGTGGAATTTTAGTACTTTTAGTAAAGATAGGAACTTAATGGCTTCAAGTGTCCCTCCTACTAGGGTTTTTGTAATTATTAACCCAAAAATACAAAACGGGTTTCAATTGTATTTTCTGTTGTGCTAAAGTTTTACTTAAAGAACAACATAGTTTTGTTGCCCCCAAATGGCACACTTTGTTTTGTTTGGCACGCTGCTGCATCAACATTACTGAAATCTTCTGGAGTGAAGGCTAAATGATAGTTTAGGATTTTGCTCAAAATCTCAGTGCAACAGTCAGAAGGTGATCCTAAACCACCTTGCAGGATCAGACAGAGAGGATGACTGAAACGTCACATGCTGATGACACATGGGTGTTTCATTGAAATAGGTTTGTCTATTCTTTCATATATCGTTATCTGAAATAACTCCTGTAAGTGCAGTCCATGTTGTGTTGGTTGTAGTTTCAGGTGAATGTGAACTGTGGTTCATGCTAATTACTGTGGAGTCTGCAGAGCTGCAGTGTTTTTACTGTCCAACTGTGCAGTTGTAAGCTCCAAACACTTAGATTTGCTAAAAAATATGATTAAACTCACAAGTTGCATTTGAGAATCTGGGATTTAAGGAGCTTTTAAGCCAATGTTTAAAAAAAAAAAAATTAAACCTTTTGAAATTCTTTCGTTTTGGTTAAAGATCCCCCCTCCCCCCACCTCCCAATGGAAAAAAGGTGGTTTTTAGCTGATTTTATATTGACTCAACAGTAACTGATAGGAACCACCAGGTGGCAGTGTTAAATGAAGTTATGGGTTTGTGGAATTAAACCAGACAGTCCTTTTATTTTATCATTATTTTACAAGTTGTTTTTTCTTTTTAATGGATAATCCTGCACTCTGTGATTTTATTTTTTTTTTCCAAAAGCAATTTTTTCTAGTTTTATGCGAGAAAAAGTCATGCCATATGTACAGAATGTAAGGGCTTTTTCCTGTTCCGTAATTGCACTGTGCAACATGCTGTAATGAGTTCTTTTTAATGTGGATGGATTGTTTTTAAATACCTTTTGTGGAATGTGAAACTTTTTTTAGTTTTTTGCCTGGTTTCCAAGATTTGTGATAGAGAAAAATGTTTTTAAACTAAGTTGTGAATGAAACCTTCTGTAAAGATGTGAGATAGAGCAGCTTTAATTCCATATCCAAGTTGCTTTTAAACCAAACATTAACTCACACATATATAATTCAATGAATGAATGAAATGAATTTCATGCCTTTGCCTTAACCTGTAGTATAGAAAGTGCATTGGAATCATTTTCATAGTTTCCATCCCCTTGCAAGTTTTGATGTTGGAAGCGATTTCGTTTTTGCATGATTTTGACTGTAGTGCTTGTGTACATGAAATAAAATGATCAATCTTTTGCTTTAACTTTTCTTGGTCTAACAGTACCAGTTGGTACAAGGACTAGAAAAAGGTCTAGAATAGCTTTGCAGCTTTCCTGTCAGTTGTTGGAGGACTTCTTTTATTGCATTGATGTCATGAAGACACAAAGGTGTTAATCAACTGGTGGCTGTAGTTCTATGTAGATCTGAAAGATCACAAAATGATGTGTTATTGAGGTTCAGTTGACTTTTGTTCCCTTTTTCTGATGAATAAAATGATTCGTTGTATTTATAAACTGGTCTCCAGCATTTTTTCTTCCTGAATTATTTTGTTGAATTAAGGACAAGCACGTGATATTTCTATGTTTAGCTGATAAAGATGGCAGTTAAAAATTCATGACATGACTGTCATTTTCTTGGTTTTTTTTTTACCTTAAGGCTTAAAGGTAACAACAGAAGCCCACACAAAATAATGATTATTAATGGTGTTTGAAGATTTTGCAGGACTCATTCTTGTAGAAAAGACAATCCAGAAGACTGGATTCTGAAGAGGCTCTGGCTTTCATTGTGCTTTTATGCCGCATCATCCTTAAACTATGTATTATAAACATAATATTTTAGCAAAATTCCACACATGAAGTGGCATTTTCTCTGTATGCATTAGAAAGCCCTTTTCATGTTTTCTACTGAGTATATTAAACAGCACTCAAGAATTATGGAATGAAACAAAGTCCAAATCTGTCATAGTTACACTAGCCTATGGTGCAAATCACTGTCAGTTGACGGCTCTGTGTAAGGCCCTGGTTCCAGTGACGTTCCCGAGGCCAAACTGCTGCTTCAGTCAATGTGGTGAGGCAGTCGCGTGGCACGCTCTCAAAGCCTGACCTCCTTCCCTTCATCTCTCTCTCTCTCTCTCTCTATCCCCTATCTCTCAGTCCATTTAGGATTTACCAGCTTTTAATCTCTCACAACCTCTGGCTCACTGTATATTCTACTACGCTTTTGTGGGGAATCACATTTGTTCTCCATTCATCCCTCTTGAGAGATTGCTGTCTTTTTTTTTCCCTCCTCTTTTTTGTGTGGATGAAAGACAGACATATTAATGATGCAGGTCACTCTGTAATGGACGGTACTTTGGTTGCTCAAAGCCCTACTTTAATAACCTCTTTCTCCTGCAGTTTATAAAAAAAAAAACAGCAGTCAAAATTTCCCGTCTGGAACCCCGACTCTTCTTTTAATCACATCCTTAAAAAAACAAAAAAGTAATAAAAGTATGATAGTATTGTACAACCCAAGAATCAACAGTGGGATTGTGTTGTTCTCCAATATCTTTGAGAGGAAAGGATTATAAGGTCTTATGTCAGAATCCCATCTACATATACATGATGACTTATATGTGGACTTTCTTTAAAGCTGGAAATCGATCATGTGTTTGCATTGCACTCCAGCATTTGAATAGGAAGCCATCATGTTGTGCCAGGAGAGAAAAAAAAAAAATCCCCAATCTAAGTATGACGTGGTCCACCCAACAGAGCTTAGAGCTGTGTTCACTGGTGGCCCATCTGTCAAGCTTGCACAGAGAGACAAACTGAAATGAAGCCTGATATGTTGTTGAATTGTTGCAAAGAGACAGCAGTCTTTGTTTCATTTTGATAATAGACTCTTTAAAAGTAGATACAAATGCTATTATGAGTCATGCGTGTTCAAGAATAAACTACATTAAGAGGCTGAAAAATAACAGAAAAGAAAAATAACTAACCTATGGCTTTTTTCCCCCCCTTTTTATTTTATTTAATTAATTAATTTATTTATTTATTTTGCACATTGGAAATTTCAAATGCTGTAATAATACGTGGAACCAATGTCGAGCTGGAGCTGAAGATCCTGATGAAACCAAGATCGGCCCCACCTGTAGTAATTTGATCAAACACATCAGTCTAAAAAATTGCATCATGAAAGCAAACAAATCAAACCTTCAAGTAATGTTTTAACATTTTCATGCCATGTTGCACTTATACCTTGATGTGCAAGCTTTCTTTTCATGGCTGCTTTGAAGGCTTTAGGAAGACTCAGTTTTCCCCTCTTCTGTTACTATTTGACTGCATTAGTCCCATTTTTTTTTTTTTTTTGCAATTGCAGATTTTAATTTTGTGGGGATTTAGGTCAGGACTCATTGCTGGTCAGCCTAAAAGAGTATTTAGAACAATGTTTTCCTTTGCAACCATTATTTTTGGGCTGTTAGGTGAATGCTTAAGGTCATTTTCTTTCTGTGAGATCCATCCTTTCGCTTTCTGTTACTGTGTAACACAACTCTGAACTTTATCATTTCATTGATACCTTTTGTTTTTGTTGTTACTTTTATTTACTTTTCACATTTTATTAAAAATAAGTGTAAAACAGTTTCACATCAACCCTGTCCATTATGATCAAATCTCTAAAAGGAACGGAAGTGTGCACAAGCATAAACTCACAAATCATATGGGTCACAGAGTAGGTTTCACTGTCACCAATATGAAACTGCCACAGTGAGGAAAACGTAAATGTCACCTCATTAGCTGGCAGAAATAAGGTTTTTTTTTTGTTTGTTTTTTTTTTTTTTTAATGAATAACTATATGACAATAAAATATATTGCGAGACCAGAGATAAAATATTTTATGGGATTTTGGGACATGCGTTCCATCATCATCACCCATCCCTCTGATCACAGTCAAAAATCCTCCTTTGGTCACGTGACCGGGGGATAAAGCAGATTAACGGCTGGCTGCTTTGCCAGAAGTCCACTTGCTGAAAACACACAAGCAACGATTCAAACGTAACGCTGGATGTGGCGCCGGCTGCTCCGTATTTTTTGGACATCGTAGCCTTGATAATCAACTTTTTTTTTTTTTTTCGACAGCATTCATGAAATAGCCTAATTTTCGTAGTGTGTTTAAAGATGATTTCGCCGTGGGACCGGTGGTACTCGACGAGCTGCTGCCTCTGCTGCCATGTACGGACGGGCACCATTATTCTGGGGATATGGTATATGGTAGGTCAAGTGTTTCGTTTGATTTAGGCCCCGAGTGTGTAGGAATGTGGCTAAGCGTGTGAAATATGCGTTGAAACGAATCCCATATATGTTTAGGTATCGTGTTTTTGAGCAATAATTAGCTAATTGTGCACTTTTTCCCTCCTTTGCCTCGTCGTTTTTAGGATGCCCTGAAATTGAAACACCCGTTTGCTAAATAGTCACCGGACATCACCATTCAAAACTATGCTTGACCAGAAAAATGCATTCTTATCAAATAAAAACATCAGTTTGCTGCTGGCATTGATAAGTGTAATACTATCCCAAACTAATTAGGTAACCTTTTCGGCCCACACTATTAGTTAAATATAGTTTGGTTCTGTTTTTACCCACGGGATAACCTGTGGTTTTAAACATAGTTCAGTAAGCCTGGTAAATCTCTGACATTTCGGGAATCTTTAGTAGGTCTCTCAGTGTGACCCAACTATTAATCACCATCATGTAGCCCAGGCTATAAAAAGCAATAATTACTTCTCACAAGTTTCCATATGGTGAAAAACTGTGACATAAGGCTTATGAAGTAATTTTTTTTCCCAATCCTCCCAGCCGGAAGAGTACTGTGTTTCTAGAACCTGGCCAACAGTTCATCTGCCTCACATATGGCTCATTACATGTGTTATGTGATTAACAGAAAATGAAATTACATAATGTTTTTGTCTTTTTCCCACAAGAAGTATTTTGAATTTATCACTTTTGACTATATGAACTCAATGATAATACTTAAAAAAAATAATAATAATAAAATATATATATATATGAAATTTATTATGTACATAACTGAAGATATTCTGATGTGTCAAATTAATTGGTTTTATCTCTCCTTTAGCTCATCAACGCAGTGGTCCTACTCATCCTGTTGTCAGCTCTCAATGATCCAGTTCAGTACCGCTACCACCTTACCAGCTCTGAACTGGGAACCAACATTGATGTCATGGATGATGCAAGTGAGTACAGGTCTCTCGAGATTAGCCTTGAAGACTTCTTTGTTCTTGATTTAGTGTTTTAGTCTAAATATTAAGGTACATACTTCCTGCAATCATAGATGTCACACGACAGCAGCGACATCATTATGTGTTGATGAAACAAGTTGACTTTTGTGTTGAGTATTTATTTTGCTCATTTCAAACATTGAAATCAGTAGAAATCTCCGAGTATTACTGAGTTGGGTGAACAATGACCAGTCAATATTTGAGACGTATCAAATGCCCCGTTCCCAGACACCATTTTTTTTTTTGTGTGTGTGTGGCTTACTTGCCAGAAAAAAAATGAAATGCCACATCCATAAAATCTATGTGTGCCTGCAGATGTAAAATGACCTATCTTTTCTGCCACCACTTCTCTGATAATGCTGCTCTTAGCACAGACATAGCTGGACAAGCCTGAGAACAAATTAGTGCTTGTGAATTTCAGCGCTCCCCCTCCAGCACCTATCATCATCACAGTCACCTCTGGAAGGCTTCAGACATTATCACTGGAAGCTGATTAAAAATGACAGCTCTATTTCCAACGGATTAAAAAGAAGCCATCTTGACTAACTCCCCCTCTAATGGCATTTATTTTTTGTGTCGCATCGGTCAAAGATTGTGAGACAGTGAGAGTGGATGGAGAAGAGCTTGTGTCATGTTTTTGTAATCAGCTGTTCTGTGTTTTAGCTACCAACTTCACTGTGCGTTATATGGAAATATCAGATGTGTTGCTGATGGGATGGGTTGCACTGTATTTTTGTATGCATGTGTTGTGAATGCAAATTTGTGTGTCTCCATGAAAAGAGATGAGGATTTTAAGGATACAATTATTTCTACCCTGAACACAGCTATCAGTGGGGATTAAGAGCTGATGTGCAATAATTTTTTTTATTTTGTAAAATCACTAAAACATGTCTTAATGCCAGTCATCCTAGCACTTAACTAGCTGAGTATCTGCCACTATTGCCTAGTGATCTCCAGCCTCTTTTATTAAAGTTATGACAGAGCTTAGTTTAACATCAGTGGATGCCTTTAGTTATTGTTAACTGCTGTCCTGGTAGGGACAGGTGCCTAAAAGCTTTATGTTAACAAGAGAAACTTTTATTTAGCCATATTTGCCTCTCCTATTATATCTAACTGTGTCATGTAACAAGTAAGATTTTAAACATCTGTCTTTGCCATAGACTGTGTATAAAAGACGTACTCGAGCTCTGAAGTTCCATACATTCTTAACGAATAATGCATGGACGCTGTGGGAGTGGCGTCTCTCATTGTAATGAAGTCTTAGAGAAAACTGTGGTACTTTGTTTACTCTCATGTCTTTATTGAACACATCCATCAAGCATTCACAGTGTTGGATGAAAAAGGAAGTGCACCATCAGAGTTAATAGCTAGTCAAACCAACTTTGGCAGCTGTGACTTCAAGCGAGCACTTTTGGTAGCTGTGCATTCAGTCGAAGCCTAGCTGAAACAGTCTTTTCCATCTATGGGCAAAACCAAACATGTTTTTATCTTATTGTCCATCCTTTAGTCTTGACTCATGCAAATTGTGTCATTTCATAATACAGTAGGGCAGTGGTGCGCAAACTGGTACGTGTACCACTAGTGGTACGTGAGCGCCCTCTGGTGGTAAGCAGGGGAACGTCATGACATTTCCACATTTTTTCCACATTTTCACTTAAAGAAAAAATTGGAAACATACAATGCATTTTTAATACGTTTCAAACTAAATGTGTAGCTTGAGATAATTAAAATTGTCTTATAAAAAATATTTGTTGCATATTCAGTTGCAGTGCAGATGTAACAACTTTTGAGTGTGTTTATTTTCTCTGTATGTGAGAATTGTTGGACAGAGTTGTAAATGTCTGATTCAGTAAAGTAACAATTCAGGTAATAAATAACCACAATAAGGAATAAACATCTCTGTGTGTTTAAAGCTAATTGAGAAAGCATATATGGCTATATTTTAAAACTGGTCATCATGGTGGTAATCAGAGAGCTGAACAGTTTCTCAGGTGGTACGCAGCATTAAAAGTTTGAGAACCACTGCAGTAGGGGAAACCCGAGTACCACAAAAATGGTATCCACTGGGTGGCAGTACAGGTCGAAACCAGTCGTTACCGCTGCATTTGGGGCTTTTCCATTTCATATAAACGTCCGGTTTTGAAGCGACTATGCAAACTCCCACTGACTTGGAAGGCGGCGATTTAGCACAAGAAATCAGGTGATTTTATTTAATTTTTTTTTAAATTATCATCTAATTGACCTAATAATCAAACTGAGCACTTCAGAAATCTGCCCTTTAAATGACACTTGGACGGTCAGTAAATCCTGTCCAGAACCAATCAGGCCAAATTGTTCTATTATTCCATTCATACCAACGTTCTTCATTCATGTGTACTTGGAGTGCTTGGAGGTTACATTGCTAAGCGGAACGAGAAGCAGGACCTACTGCTGTCCACGCCGGGGACAAGGCAGATGAGCGTACGTTCACATTTCCTACCTACATTTACCAGTGGATTTAATTTGGTGAGTTATGGTTTCAGTTCATACTTTGCCATATAACAAAGTTACTGCCGTTCGCTACAGCTAACGTTAAACACTGTCAGAGCTAGCCAAAGCCCCGGTAAAAAACAGGTCCGGTTTGCTAGAAGATTGCGTCAAGCTTGTGTAGTTAATGGTAACGTAAAAGAAGAAACACAGGCTTCTTTCTAATATCTCTGTAATTGCTGAATCCATGTCAGGGACGTGTGAGGATGATATTCACGCGATGGCTGAGAAGGCTGAAGGTGAAGTTGTAAACTAGAGTCACTTGATACCCTAACCCCCCTTGCACAGTGTACCTGAAGTATCCCACCCCCCCTGGGTGCGCACTTCTCACCTTTTTAACCCCTGACCCATTTTCATGTCTGTATACAACCTACTCCCGCAGCGGTTGCTGGCTTGATTCCTGACCTGTGAGCCTTTCCTGCGTGTCTTCCCCCTTTCTCTTTCTGACCTACTTTCCTGTCTGTTGAGTTTCAATAATAAAGGCCTCAAGAGCCACAAAATCTAAAAATAAAAAAGAAATGTAGCTTAAGAAGAAAAAGAGAGACTTTAGATGTGAGAGGGTGTCGTGCATTAGTCTCTTAAAAATCCTTCATAAACTTTTACAGATTTGTCTAGTGTGTGATTATCATAAGGAATTTTTCCCTTGATGATGGCTAGTGGTCTTAGCCCTAAAGCAGTGAATTAAGACCAAATCATGGATCTCCCTTCACCTTATTTCACCGTTACCACTACCATTTCACCATTGGGATGATTTAGATATGCCTTTTTTGTGCTGTACATAGTACTGAGTATTCTACCTGAACAATTCAACTTTTGTTTAGTCCACAAAACATTTCCCTGGATTGTCAAGGTACCAGTCTGTTCTTCCATCGTGTTCTGCTGTGGACCGGACACCTTGCATATTCAATGGGTTACATATGGTAGACTCATGAATGGATGTCTGCCTGTCTTCAAGTGTTTAGCTGATACTCGTGGGTTTGTCTTTGCATCACTGAGGACACTGTTGCACTTGTGGAGTCATTATGGCTGGGTGTCCCACTTTAGGAAGAGTACCAATAGTACTGAACTGTCTTCATTTATACTCATTGTATTTTTTCTGAGATTTCTTTTTTGCCAGACATGGTTCACATTAGTAGGGCCCTATGAAATCCGTTTTATTTTTTCTCAAATTCGGTTTTAAATTTTTTTTTTTTTCATTTTCGGTGTTTTTCGGTTTTTAATTTTGGAGAATTCAATTTTCAGCATTTTATGCAAATTTAACCCCAAGACAGTATAGAAAGTAGTGAAATATAGACAATTTCTGCAATTATAACTGTAAACTATGTTTTCATACTTTTAAACATATTGTGTCCAACAAAACATTTGTTTTTTTTGACAAACAAAAAAAATTCAAAAGTTCGTTTTATGTAATAGATGACTAAGAAAAAAAACTCAAATAGGTAAAATCCATTTAAAGTGCAAAAAAGAAAGAAATTGCAACAGCAGTAAACTGTTCCCCCGCAAAGAACGCAATCTTCCACCCTTGCTAAACCCGCTATCCCACCTGCGCTAACCGCTACATTATGCATAGGAGCTGTTAGGGCGTTCCACCTGTTAAACCAATCAGTGCGTCAGTAGCCATTGCCTTTAAAAGCAGGTTGCGCTACCCACAAACCGCAATGAAGCGTCTTTTCATCCAGATCGGAGCAGCTCTCGTGCGCAGCTCTCATGCGCAGCTCGTCTGGGACTCTGCTGTAGAGCTCTTCCATCCTCCTCCTCTTCACTGATATATACATAAAAATCTTTCTACACAGACAATCCCTATCGGCTACCTGAAAGTCCCAGATAGTTGGTGTCCTCCCAGTAAACACACTCTGGTCATCTATGGTTTAACTGGCGATCAAGCCGTTTAAGATGATCTCTGCTGTCTTCTCAGGGGTTCAACTGAGGCCAAATCACGCTTTTTATACAAGAGTTGATTCCAGAGGTAGAGACGTTTGTGCACGTCCACATGTGACCAGGTGAACGCGCATTGATGCCGTTTGGACACGCTCTTGTACGCGCCGAGATGCGGGTTACATAAGGCCCTACATTAGAAGATGCTTCTTATGAGCAGGAAAACAATCAGAAATTATAATTGGATTATATTTTACAACAAATCAATGCAGAAGAATTGTTAATTCCAAAAGGGCTTGCATACTTTTTCTTACCACTGTTATACAATAAGCAGCATATGTTTTTGACAACAACCATACTTTCAAAGTTTCTAAAAAGCCGTGGCACATTTCTGTCCATTATATTCTCCAAACATAATTTAAAGGAGAATATAAACACAATCATCATTCATGTCTTCAGTCAATAGTAAATCAGTCACCACAAGTTCTATGGAGGGTATGAATTCAGTGTTTTCTTCACTTGTAAATGAATTTAACCATTCACACTTCACATTTTGTTTTTGTTTTCCTGCAGATATCTGCATAGCAACTGCAATATCCTTACTCATGATCCTTATATGTGGCATGGCAACATATGGTGCTTATAAGGTAAACAAGCATAACGAATGAGATTCAAACCCACATCTGGACTTGAGAAAATGAGTTTTTCATCTAATCCTAATCTCTCCCTTGTAGCAACATGCTGCTTGGATCATTCCATTCTTCTGCTACCAAATCTTTGACTTTGCCCTTAACACACTGGTAGCCATTAGTGTGGTGGTTTATCCCAACACGGTGCAGGACTACCTCCATCAGCTGGTGAGGACCATTTAATTCTAACTGGCTTACTTACTTTAAATGATTTGTTGATGTCAGAGGTTTTTTATTTTATTTTTTTATGGTCACAGCAGAATGTTGACACTGTTTATATTCTAACATATTTTATGCCTGACTACCGTCAGACTAAGTTTGTGACAATTGCTAAACATGGTTTTCTGGGTTTAGTGTTTCCCCAAGAGCATCTTTTGTGTAGTGTGTTTAGCAGAGGTATTGAGTGAACATGTCCATGAAGAAGAGGAGTCAGTTTTAACCTCTGTAGTTGCTGAGGACTTGAAGATCAAGTTTTAGCTTGAGGCTGAAAAAGGAGTTTCACATTTCTCATTGATTTTGCTTCACATTTAGGATTCATTTATCTTCTTCTCCCTCCTTGACAGCCAGGGACATTCCCTTACAAAGAGGACATCATGTCCACCAACAACATGTGCCTAGTCTTTGCAGTCCTCGTCTTCATTGGCTGCATCCTCTCCTTCAAGGTAAGACTGTTGAGCCTCTGTGCATCTTGTTGGTCTCACAAATCTCCCAACTTTGGTTTAGCTACTGACATGTTGAAAATGCATACTTTTAAATAGGATTTATACATTCAGTTCATTGCTAACACTGAACTGTTGGTCACTGAACACACAGATCATTATAAAGCAATGTAACGAAGGCAATTAAATGTAGTAGGAGTATGAACCATGTGGACTGTATGAAGAATCTACCAGTGTGAACACTCTGATTATCAGGGAACTTCATGAGATGATCACACAGTCAGAGAGCAGTGGGTCAGGGATGTCAGTAAAACCAACCCCTGTCTCCCTTAATGCATGGATGACTCTCCAAGCGTAGCTATGCTCAGGGGCCCTTGGATGAGATGGGGCATGAAGCTGTAGTCATCTGTACAATCAAATCAAGTTGTTTCTACTCTAAGCAGAGATTAGATTTTTTTTGTCAGATATCCAAAGCCTGAGCCAGGGCTTTTTGACAGGAAGCAGCCACTGGAAGACAGCCTGCAGTCAAAAATGTATTCCATGTAATGACGTAGATTAAGGTTTTTGTTGAGTACAGTATGTGAGATGTCTTTTACGCATGGTATTTGTAACATTGGCCGAATCTAAAACATTAGAGCCTCATTTTTATTGAGGGGCTGCATCAAGTGTATTGGTTACTATTCTCTATACTGATGAGCGTTAAGTTCCCTGGAAAGTGCCAGATGTGATACCACTAGGGTTCGTCCGGCTCTGAAGACAGAAGGAACACCTGCTGAAGCATCCAGCATCCTTTACATGACTCCACTTGGCAAACATGACAGAGGAAGTCAGTGGAAGCAAGAGCTGGACTGAAAAGATGTGGTGGTCAGAGATGAGAGAATCGAAGGTGAAAATTGCTAAATGAAGAGAGTCAAAACAGGTGCAAATAGAAAACAAGATGGGGGAAAAAAATGATTTGGCAATAATGTAAAATGTCAGCCCAGCTCATAACTGCTAAAATATTGTTTTCCAAACAAACAAAATGGAACAAAACAACAACAAAAATGACTTCTAGGCCCTTTAAAAAAATATATGAATAGTGAAAATGATGAATAATGGACAAATGAAGAAGCACTGCGAACATTAAAAATATAGTGGGCAAAGAGGAAAGCTAGGAGAATTTTCAACATTTCAAATGTGCAGAACGATGCTCACTAGTTGAGTTAATCTTACACTTGAGTTGCACAGAGAAGGAGGTCAGCTCAGCAGATGGTAAAGTGATTGTCTAGCTCTCCGCTTGGCTTCCTGGTTGGTTTCTCATACTGCTGGCAGAAGCAGCAACTCAGCATGCTGCTCACACAGACACATGTACACACACACAATGAACCTCCTTTTCTTTTGCCAAGTCAGACAAACTACCCCTCAGTGCAGGCATAAGCTCATTGAAGCAAGAGATGCCTGTTAAATTCTTTGTGTTAAAATGGTAAAAGCGGAACCAGAGGGGCCACATTCTCCAGGAAAATGTCCTTGTAAAACTAGAGTATGAATGTAACGAGTCTTTGTTGTCACCATCCCTGAAAGTGATAAATGAATTGCAACAAGCAGTCAGTATTAATGAGGAGTCTGGACAGTGTCTCTAAAGGTCATTGTCCCTTTCTGTTTTTTTTTTTTTTTCCCCCATCTGTTGGGTGCAGGCCTACATGATTGGCTGTGTGTGGAACTGCTACAGATATGTGAGCGGTAGAGGCACCACAGAAGTTCTGGTTTATGTCACCACCAATGACACCACGGTGAGTCCCCAGTTTCACACGCAGCACAGTGACATCCTTCCACCATTAGATCATACATAAGATGATTATCTTTGCACAGCACTGTTTTTATCTTAGAAGCTGTCAGTTTCCTTATAAGCTAATTGTCATTAGAATTTTTTTTTAAATTCTGCTCAAGTCCGAGTCTCAAAAGGCAAGACTTGATTTGGTAGTACTGATTCTCAGATTCCTGCATGTATTGAACGGAATTAGGTCAATGATAAATGTACTTTTCATTCATAAGAGTTATCATTAATCAGCTTCACTGACTTAACCTTAGACTGGACTCTTCGGGAATTTAATTATAGTTCGTTTCAAACCATTTCAAAACTAAAGATAGTGTTTTTGGGCATTGATATGGGAGCTCTTTCAGTGTATTGCCCTGGGACGTTTTTAGGTTGGTTAGCTCCATAGGTTGTGTTGAATGCTTGTTTTGATGTGGTCATTGAGTGTGTATTAACCTTATATTAACCACAAGGGAATAATTTATATATCAAGGATGTGAAATTGGTTAAAGTAATAAAGAACATTTTTGAAATAAAGAATCTTGCTTAATTAATGTATCTTAAAATCCAAACATCAGTTTAACCTGAATACAAGTTCTAGCATGTTTAAGTAACAGTATAATACATAAAAGCACCCTTTGATGTTCATGTGAATAACCTTTACTGTAGGTACCAGGACAATAGAACACAGTACAGTATACAAAGATACTGAAGATGACCAGGGTCCCGATTTAGCCGTTGGGTTGTTTAGATGCGCCCTTATGTTGTGATAATAAAGTGTTGCTGCACAGTTGGTACTGTTAGGTCATCCTGTTAGGGGGGATTGGCTGGCGGAGTAGAGGCGGATGTTGTCCATCCTGCTTTGCCCCTTAAGTGTTGACTCTGAGTGTTTCTGAGAAGCTTTAACATAGTCACCATTTCCATGCGTCTGCCTTATTTATAATCCGCCGTCCTGATAGATAAGACTCTAATCAGCCTCACACCCGCTGTCTCAGTATGCAGCACTTTATCTGTCTGTCACTTTGTCCTTGCGCTGAAGTGGACACCCTTCTCACTGATGACGCTTCTATGAAACAAGCCTCAACAGCCAGGAGCTAATCCAGCAGGCTCTGATGTCACATGGCATCTCAGCCGTTAATATCTTTATTGCAGATATGATAAAAGCTGTTTTTTTTGTTTGATTTTTTTTTTTATTCTTTTCATTTTATTTTATTTTATATATAAATGCATCTAGGCTTTAGTATTACTATAGAAAATCTTTTTTTTTTCCCAGATTGTTTTGGAAATTAAAAAATAGGCAAACATTTAACAAAGAAAACAGCAATAGTAACTTGCCCAGAGTCAAAGGTTAGGCTCAAACTGAATTTTTATTTGAAAAGTATGTAAGAACTAGAAAAGCACTCGGAGAGCGTAGACCTCTGCCAAGTGCAACAATCCCCCCATATAGTGATAAAATCCACGTTCTGGATCAGATCCCGATCAGCCTTTGAAATTTGCTAGAGGTTTCCATTGTCAATCCCCGAGTCAAATTTCATGAGTTTTGGGCAATAATTAACGGAGATATTGAGAAACAAAATTTTCGGCCCCTTTGACCGCAATGTTATCGAAAATTTGAAAGTGATCCAGGATTTCTTCCGGATCACGCCCAGAATGAAATCAGTTCTTTCTTTTCACATTTCTGACAACTCCTGAAAATTACATCAAAATCCATCCATAAGATTTTTGCGTTATCTTGTACACAGACAGACAGACAGACAGACCTGCAAAAACATAACCTCCTTGGCGGAGGTAATAAATTGTGCTCAGTTGTACTGAAATGTAATGTCTGTGGCTCATAATCAGGTTAAACAGGTTTCATGTTGGACTGAAAAACATAAAATCTTGGTTTCATCACCTCATTACCTCTGCTTGCAGACAAATAGTGCACCCCGTCTATTTTTACCCCTGAAAAGCCGGCAGTGTGTCTAAATGGCTTTTTATGGCCTTGAACATCAAGTACCCAGCTGCTTCTGCTCATCTCCTGTGCTTTTCAATAAATGCCATTAAAATGCGCGAGGGTCATCCTCTCTTTTTCTCCCTGTCCTCTCCACACATCTCTTCTTGAAATATTACATAACTGTCTGCTTGTCTGCTACATTTCAAATCCTCTCTGTGATGTGTTTACCAGGCCTCCCGGGTTGTTTCACAATTCCATCCCCTCAGAGCATATTCTCTCAGTCACTGAATTAGCAGCAGTGCCGGTTTTATAACATCATTAATGGTGAAAGACCTCTGACGGACAGAGTGCAGGCTGGCCTCTGTGTGCTCGTCATGCCTTTTTATATGAACGAAAAAAGGAGAGAGAGAAAAAGTTGAAGGAATTCTGAAATCACTGCATTTCTATATTAAGCATTGCACAATATATTAGACACGTGAAGCTGATACTCGACAGGGATTTCTGCACTATATAAAGGATGACAGTTGTCACAATGGAAGAAAAAATACATATTGTACAGAGAAAAGACTTAAAGATAAAAGGATCTTGGTCTCGATGTTCTTTTTTCTTTATTTTTCCAAGAAGTAACAAGGATCAAAATGAGTGTACAACAATCAGAGTGAAAAAGCTCAGCTTAGCAGAAGCATATTGACCTTTTTATACACTCTTTCTACACTTTTTTTTCTAACTATTCTAGTATTGCAGTAGGCTCATATGTTTCAAGGACGTTATTCAGGATGTCATTATCTTGCTGAAAAAGAAAAATTATATAATTGCTGCAAAATTGAGAATTTGTGGTTGCCCAGGCAAAATTAAAGATTAGCTAAATTCACTTCTGCCAAAAACATTATTAACCAGGTGAATTTAAGATTTCCCTCTTCAGTCCTTTCATTTCCAGTGCTCACTTCATTCTGTTGAAGATTGCATGGGTCTGGAGGGGATGTACACCCTGAAAAGGTCAAACAACCTCATAAACCTCAGAAGTCAGGTTTCCTAGTCAGGACATGTCCGCTGGATGTGTGTCAGCTCAGAGCTGACTTTTGGTTCTCTGCTTTATTGCAGGTTCTCCTGCCACCGTATGAGGAAGCAGTCGCCATCCCACCGAAGGAGCCCCCTCCCCAGTACATGGAGGCATGAGAGACACCCTTGCTGCTGAATTATACACCTACCACATCTCCCTCCCAACATTAGGACCCCAACGTTGGCTGAAGTGTGACAAAAGATGAGGATAAACAATCCCGTGCTGTCTTTGGCTTGGTTTCCTCCCAGTTTTAGATTAGAATAGTTGACCCAGAGGCAGTTTTGCGACCAACACCCCACCACTCCAACCCCCCCATTAGAGCAACGTTGTTTCTTGTAAACTCGGTTCTCCTCCAAGGACAATGTGACCCTCACATCTGTCCTCCCTCTGGGCAGCTGTTGTTCCCTGGATGCATCTCAACTCCCCCCATGCCCTGAACGCTCTGACCCAAATTAATGCACATTTCTTTTCTTTCTTAAAATAAAAGTGCACCTATTTGGCCACCAACTGTTAACCCCCAATACTGTGAATTACCCTTGTGAATTTTGTTGAGGAATAAACTACCTTAAGAGGGACATAGCAAGTGAGAAGGAAAGCGACAAGCATTCTCAGCTATACAAGAGCACTTTTTTTCAGAAATTGACAAATTTCCTTCGTTGAATGTAAAGTTGGGGTATTTTTGTATGACTTTTTGTATACGAGTTAAAACTGAGGAAAATGTGAGAAGTGAAAGGCTGTCTTGCTTTGACAAGGTATCATCTTGTGTGCACATGTACTGAAAAAAAAAGACTCCTTGACCAATAAAAACTGTCTTCCTTTTGTATGTTCCAGTCTGTGAGTCTCAAACCCATCGACTGCCAGTGAAACTGTTGTTCACCCATTAATCTTGGTTACAATATTCCAGTTTGCCTTCCTATCTTTTTCACAGTCTAAGAAGTTTTATGTTTTCGTCCAGTGAAGTATTCATCACAAACTTAACTGTAAACGCATTATCAAATTTCAACATCCAGGAAAAAAAAATGACTCCTAACTCTGAAGTGTGTGTAAATGTGTGAAAGTGTTGAGGCTCTGTCATGTTTTCCCATCGAGCTACAGCTTCATCTGCAGCAGTATTAACTGTCTTTATTTTTTCACCAGGATCATGATGTGTAATCTGATCATTTTAGTTGAGCTGACTTAGCTGGACTGAGGGCATTTTCCTGTAAAGACTGCATGACGTGCTGCTGTACTTGCAGAGACTGTTTGCGTTTATGTCTGCGTATGCTTGCTTAGAGCGGCATATGATGTAACTCCTTAGTCCTTTTATATGTAGTATTACTTATGTTTTATATGAGCTCAACATAGTCACACAGGATCAATATACGAAGCTAGTTTAACAGTGTAAATGCTTGTCCTTCACCTGAACCAGTGGAGCAATGTGACGTGATTACAATTCAGTTTGACTCGATCATACAGACTATGCAACCATGCTTTTGCCAGCTCATTATTTCTGGACATACATATAAGTAGTGTCATTTTATGTTGTTATTATAATCCTGTAGTCGACCATGTAGCCATTTGGCTCCACCATCATCATCCCTCTGTGAAATATGTTCACTGCTTTTGCAAATCCAACAAAGCTCCAAATGAAAATGCACTTTAAAATCAGCGTGAGCTCACTAAAAAACCGCTGTGTACGTGTTTCATCTCAACTGTGTTACGCTGGAATTAAATGGCTCACAATGATTATCAGCTTTTTTTGTCTGGAATATAATAAAATTGTCAATCATTACCTAAATTAGTATTTGATTTTGTAGAAGTTGCAGAGTTGCTATATTTTCCTGTCTGTTGATGGATCTGCATGAGCTCATTTGTTCAATACTAAATAAAATTCTAAATCAACAAGAACTGGCTGGATTTATTTATGCAGACATTGAAAGAAAAAGTCATAATGCTTGTTTTCTTTTAGGGTTGAGAGTTTTACATAATACCGGAGGCATGTTGCATTAGTTTGTTAAATAACTGTGTCTGTAATCTCCTGTGGAGTGGTCCAGATGTCACTCATGACACAGACTGAAATCCACCTACTGTTGCAGCAATGAAAAATCATATAACCTATTTTACATCTGGGGTTTTCGTCTTGTGTTTATCTTGCTGATTTGTTTTGGGTTTTTTTTTTCAGCATGGGTGTACGGCCAAGACTTTTTCTCTAGTATGCAAAATACAGGATGTTGAAAGTGAGTCGTGATTTTGATATACATCAGATTTTTCCTCTGACAGAAAGGTCAGCAAAACTGAAAAAGGTGCACTAGGAAGCAAGAACCCAGGAAAAAATTATCTGGTTGTCAAAACTGGATGAGGCCATCGTCCTGCTCCAGTTACAGTGTGTCCTTTGTCTTGCTGTAGGGGATGTATCTTAGGAAACACCACTCAACAGAAAAGAAATGTATCGTAGGCTGAAATTGAGCACTGAGAGCTGAGTGGATCTGTCCAGTGCCAAGAAATCTCTCTGAGTCAGTAACAGAAGAGGCTTTTTGAGTTTCCCCTCCTCTCACTGTCCTGGAAAAATACACAGAGCACTCAGAAATACTGGGAAATACAAAACGGAGCCAGGCATTCCCTTGGTTCTGACAGGACAACAGACTGGGTGCTCTCACCTACTTTCTGCCAGTGGGACAGGGCGGGAAAAAAAAAGAAGTGGGTCACATTCTGTCTCTTCTCAGTGAAGAGCTGGTCAGAAACAGAGCTGTGCAGTGACTCCTGCTTCTAAAGATGAGATTTTGAGAAGGGGCACCGAAGCCAGAGAGCGAATTTTGTAAAGGTTTTAGCAGAACATGTTTGATCCTGGAAGTAAAATTCTCTTCTATAACTTTACAGAACTATTTTTTACACTAAAACAATACCAAAACAACAATGAATGAGATTCATATAAGATAACAGATGCGTACAAAAAATAAAAATAAAAAAAATTAGAAAAAGTTGGGACTGCATGGAAAAGGTTTTTGAAACGATGCAACAGATCTTAAAATTATTCTGACTGAATTTCATTTTAGACTGGGTGAACCTGATTTTTATCATGTTTTGTCTCATCTGCATTTTATTTGTATATATACTTTCAAATGTTTTGGATTTCAGGATTTCAACATAATGAAAACAGTCAGGAGCAATTTAGGGCTAGTAACATAAAAGAACGGACAAAAGTATAATACCAAGTATAATTATTAACGCCGGCATTTATTTTATCGCTCGTTAACGCATGTTGCTCACGTGCTTTTGTTTTGAAAAGTCTGTTACTGGCTGCTGCGGAACCGGAAGATAATTGGCAGGTAAACTTGCGAAAAGTTTAAACAACATGGAGAGCGGTAAAAATCAGTGTACTTTACAGTTCGGGTAGCAACTCAGGAAGCAATATTAACAATTCTGTCTGAAAAAAAAAACAACTTTCAAACCCCTTTGTTCAGGACGATCGCGTCATTCCTCCATGTTCCATCAGATCTGCTCCATGTGTTCACTGTCCTGCTGTTCTCTTACTGGTTACTTCAGTGTGGCTCCATCTAGTGGCACAGATGTGTAACGACAACAGAAAGTCTGTTCCTTGATTATAAAACAAAGCCGTTTCTGGGTCACGTAAAACAGACATTTAATATTAAAAACAATTTCAGTCCCGTGACCTCTTTGCTAAAATTGAAATTTGAAAAAACAGGCATTTTTTTTTGTTTTAAATTAAAAAATGGAGAAAAATAAAGTCACTTTTTAATTTTTAAAATTTTTGATTGACAATTGAAAATGGTGAAGTTCTGAAGTTACAGAACTTTACCATGGACGTTTTCATTTTAAAGTTTTCCCAGACGGAGGATTCGACAGAAACAAAGTTATTTGTAACCACTGCTAAATTGAACTCCCTGTTAAAAGTTTCTGCTGTTACCTCAGAAATGACCTGTTTTAATGTTCTGATTGTGCTGAGCCACAATCATTTTGTTGGATTTTGTTTGTAATTTTTTTTCATTTTTTATAAAAACAGGATGACATTAATGCCCTGGCAGTGGCAATAAGCTTTATTTTATTTGACATTTTTTAAGATGAGATTTACACTAAATCTGTGTTACTGACAAGTGCTGATGTTAAAAGTGTTTGAACAACAAATGTTATGGCACTTTAGTTCATATGGCAGCAGAACATTTAAATAAAATTGATCTTTACACTACTTTTGAATTCATTATTTGATTTTCCGTATACAATGCGATTAATCAGGAAAATCATGCGATTAATCGTGATTAAAATTTTTAATCGTTGCCCAGCCGTAAATATAATATCTTGTACTAGGTCAATTGATTATATGGATACTTGTCAAGTTTTGGATTAGAAAATATGGGAAATTTTCTGGCGCCCGCCGTGAGCAGTCCCATCATCCCAACCAAGCTCCAGTATCTCTTACATTTTTGGTGTACAAAAAAGCTTAAATCACAGCTACACTACTTCCTGAACTTCAGCCAGCTCTTTTGTTTCCCGTGTGCCATTATTGGACAAACTGATCAATCCAGGTGTGTCTGACCATTGCTGTGAGGTCAGACACACCTGGATTAATCAGTTTGTCAATTACTGCTTTACTGTCTCAACTTTTTTCAGAATGAGCATTAAAATCACCTTCTGGGAGTACACTTGGTACGACGGCATCAACAGGCTTTATTTCTATTTATGAACCAGAACTCGTTAGTTTCAATCAGGCACTTTAGATATTGTCCTAGTTCCAGGCAATGGTTCTGCTGCACGTGAATCATCAGAGATGCGTTCATTTGATTTAATTGGTAATCCAGAAAATGGCTCAGGGACTCAGTGAGCGGAAGAACTGGGCCAAATGGCTCCACAGATGATAGTGGGTTACAGTCTGGCTCCTATATGGCTCAGGAGCAGATTTCATAGACTGGTGATGTCACATTCATCAGCTTCGTTTGCTCTGGTAAGGATCTGTAGATGTTTAAATGTTGCATTCATTTGATTTGGATTGTTTTTGTTTTGTTTTTTTTTAAGATCAAAAGCAAAGAACAGTACTTTTAATGGGAGAATGAATTGACAATGCTTTTTGAATCAAGGACGTCATTCTAAAAAAAAGCTCCTCCTTAAATGCTACTTTTAAGTATCATTATAATTCAAACTGCTACAATTTAAAAGTATCAGCAGTCAAGATGTTCTTAGATTTCCACCTGCGCTGCCAGTCTGCCCTTCAGCCCCACCAGCTGGCTGACCAGGCTGAAGCAGATTGGTGGGAGCATTTCAAATTCTATCAAACTATAAAGCAGATTGGAAAATTTAAGAGAGAAAAAATATTTATTCCATTATCCATGTCATTTAGCCTTTAGTTTTTCTTTATATACATACATGCTGTGAAGTGATAACCTTTTTCCCACTGCTAACAATGTAGTTGTTCACAAGCACGACACCAATCTGTGAACTGATGCAGCACATGAAATTATAATTTCTGATTTGTTCATTCTGAATTAAAACTACTGCTCAGTCCATAGTTGTAATGTAATATTGAGCCATATAATATTTTGGACAAAAAAAACCTTGCAAGTGTCTTAAAAAAAATGTTTTCATAAATGTTCCCAACTAAAGATGCTTATAGAATCATCAATGTTCAAAGTGTTGCTATTGAACCTTTAAGTTTTAAATGATTACTAAAAGCAAAAGGAACCACTTTGGTTCATGGGCTGGCCGGTACGCAAGTCAGCGGTGACGTGAGTCAACATTGTGTGATGGGTCATCACCCTGTAAAGCCTTTAATGCCCGTCACTGTCCTTATTTGATAACATGCTACAGACAACACACTACAGTTAACAGCACATGGTCATCCCCAAGCTTTATATAAATGTTTGATGTGGAGAGAGAGAGAAAAAAAGTCTCAAACCTCAGCAGTTGTGTAATTTTGCGTCAAAGCCATCAGCCACTGGAGGTTTTGCACTTTAAGTGATAATCCATTTGTCCTTTCTTGTTATATAACGTTTGACGAGTCATCTGCTGCTTGAAATGTGGTTTAAGAAGATTTCAGCTGACAGTTTTACATATAACATATCTACAGATGAGGTTAAAAAAAAAAAAAAAACCATTCACAAAAACATGAAAATAGTATAGTATAATCTCAAAGAAAACCAACAGGATACTGGTATTTTCATTTAGACACTTGCATGTTTAAGACAGCATACACACCACAAATCATACATGCAAAATAAATCACATGACAGCAGTGATCCAATTTTTTTTCCTTTTATTTATAACAATGTGGGTGAGGGAGCAGCTCTACTGAGCCTGCTGCTGCTGATCTGGCATACTCCTGATGATGTCAGAATCGCCTGAAGAGAAAAAGATGGAGCAAAGTCAGTGGAATTAAATAACTGTCTCCTCTTATACCACGCAAAGATGTGCAGCTACAACATCTGTAAGAAAATTACAGTTCTACTACTTCCTGTAAATGACCAATGCTGACAGTACGAGGACACATATTACCAGTGAAGCATTAAACTGGCCAGAAGGCACTGGCAGTCTAACAAAGCACTCCAACTGGCTTTCATCTAGCACACCACTAGTCCTGAACTGGACCACTTGGATGAGCAGGTCCAACAAGCGCAAAAAAATTTGGACTGAGTGGGGGAAAAAAAAATGCTCAGAAGTAGTGAGCTCATGTAATACCATATATATTCACTACATCGGTCAGGTTTCATCTACCTTCACACATCCTGTCACTAATTTAGCAAACATAAATAAGTGCCCACATATATGAAAACCTTAAAACAACACACTGAAACACCACATAAGTTATCTTTCATGTTTACCAATAGGCTGATTAGCTCTCATTATTAACTTGTTTATTGGAATTTTAGCACAAGATCCCATGTGTACTTTTACCCATTTGTACTTCAATGGATAGAAATGAATATTCCAAAATTTGTATGACTGAGGCTTGGTTTGAATATGACCATGTTTCAACTTTCCAGGTAAAACCTTTTGTTACATACGTCTTATTATCAATTCGTATAAAAATATACCCGCAACCATTAAGAATTCTGACTTTAAAAAAGAAAAAACAAAAACAAACACTTTGGCTCAATACAATGTGCAGTAGAGAAAGTGTGGTTTACTTACCAGGGTCGATGATTGCCAGTGTGCACACCCTATAGTACTTGCCACAGGCCGTGCCAAGCTCAATGTTGTTTCCACTGTAGTGGTGGACACCAGTCTTGGCCAGCATAGCGTAGTACTCGATCTCAGATTTCCTACACAGGCAAGAGAAAAAGGCAAAGTCTGACTCAGTTTTGCTGGTATTCAATGTAAATACAACAAGGTTGGCAAAAGCCAGTGGGACAGAGAAAAAAAAAAAATCCAATTTACACCTAAGAAAGGTGTTGAGTCCTCGCAGAACAAAAATCCATATTTGAACAGCAATTTCACAATGATTTTGTGTTTACATGATAATTCCATCAATGAGTGAGTAACCAGACAATTCATGATGTAGTTTCTAGTTAATTGGAGTTTAGTGATGCAAAAAGTAACGCACAGGTATCAATGCCAGAGACGGCGTAGGGACCGTGTGTAGCTGCATAAATCAGGCTGAAATGACGCAAAGATTCAATTTAACAAACGGGCACATTAACTCCAGTTTCTCTTTTTCTTTAAAGCAACAATTTATGTTACTCCTGGGTCCTACTGGGCATGGAAGCGCAACAGTCTGACAGCCAAGCCATTTTGAGTCACAACCACTGTAGTCAGTGAGTGATCCCACCAATAGCACACGGCATATTTCAGAACACATCCTGGAACGACTGACCACTCAGTTAAGAGATGTGAACCAAGTCCATTTTGACACTCAGCTCAACCACATCAATTTACTCGAGGGAAATGAAGCCAACAGAAGTCAATCACTAGAATAGCATTTTGATTCGGCTCAATTCTCAGGGTAAAATACCACAAGCGAGCTCAGACATTGACATTACATTGATCCCTGGACACCACAGGTTAACGATTAGAGCATCACAAGAGATTTCAACCACATGGAGGGACGTTAATTTCAGAAGTGACAACATGTCACTTGTCATCATAAGTATTATAAGTCAGAGGATAGGATGGTGAGAAAAATGTCTATATAAGTACTGTCAGGCCAACTTGTCACCCCTCAATGTCAGGCAGCGCCCTGACTCTGAAATGCTCCTGGTGTGTCCTGAGGTCACACGGAGGATGGAGCAACACTATGTTGTAACCAGACCTTTGTGTTTCTGTCACTGGTGGGACCTAGAGCTTATTGTTTTTCAATAATTACCATCTCCTCTCAAAGCTATGAGCAACAATTTCCAGTTGTCATTGTGTGCATCCACATCAGAAACCTTGCTGACAACTAGGGGCTTGTGGGTTCAAACAACAACCCCACAAAACAAGTTGCTTAAGCATTAATGTCTCTACAGATAGACACAATTTAAGTAAGCTGCATCAAGCTGATGTATAAGCTCAGCCTCATGGGAGGCTATCAAGTTATGCATTTTCAGGCAACTGACTCCTTAACACCAACTTCATATTTGATAACACAAATACGACAACTTTCTCCCACCTCTTTTTGCTCAGTAGGAAGAAACTAAGCCTCTCAACAACAGTAAAACAAGGTTGACAAAACAAACTTCTATTGTAAAGTGCTGTGTACCTGAGAGCAGGGCAGTTGTTGGCCAGGATGACCAGCTTGGCTTTTCCCTGACGGATCATCTTCTGAGACTGTTTGTAGCCAAGGACGTACTTTCCACTCTTCATCACCAGCTGGAGACGAGAGTTGATGGACTCCATGGACTTTTTCTGAATGAACAGAAGGCCACATCTGAAGTCAGTATCGGCGCACGAGCTACACGTCTCACAATACTCACAAACCTTTACATCCCACCGCGACTTATCAGCAGATGCTAACATGGGTTTACTTTTTTTGTGTTTTAAACATACATTTGTGGAAGATGTTACCGCCTTATTCACATTTCTCTTTTAAAATTTAGCATACTAGCATTAGCTTCCAGGCCGGTTATTTTTTATTCGATGACAAGTTATCTGCCGTCAAGCTGTCAGTTAAATGGACAGCGATGAACGAGACGAGCGGGTTCTAAATAATCTAAGGCTACAAACAATAATTCAAGACAACTCCGTGTGTGCCTGGTGGAAATGAAACGGCAAACCGCAAAACTGCAGCAGCAGGCCGCGATAGCAACACGTCTCCACGTGAAGCAGCAGACGGTACCAGAGCATGCGCTCCGGCCCAACGACACTCACCGTCTTCTTTGCGGCCACCATGTTTACGGTTTAGTCCGAACCGGCCAACCTGCGGACAGAGAAGAGTCAGGAGAGAACTGTCTATAAGCGCTAAACTAACTAAATGTCCAAAAAACGTTGAATTTACGCGAGAAAACTCGGAGCTCGTCTTACGTTCAGTTAACAGCAATATGGCCTCGGAGAGAAAGGAAGTCCCAGAGTGCACTGCGCTCGTGTATTTGGTCGAAGATGCGCGAACGGCTAGTGCGCAGACCGATGAACGCTGTTTATTCTTATTTATTACGATTTTTCAATAAAATAAAATAAGAAATAAATAAAAAGGTAAAAATGATATACACTACTTCATCAAAAAAGTCACATATCGTTATGTCACTTTGAGATTTGCCGAATAAACATTCGCCGTGGCGTTGTTGCAGTAACTTTATTTAATAACATAACAGTTCCGTTCAAAGTCGCTTTGTTTCTTGTTAAGCAATATTTTATATCGAAGATGGTAGAATCAGACGTTCTCCGGCACTCCCAAAGATCCTTAATGGTGAGGGTGCGCACTGTGTGAACCCCGGCACAAATTTCAAACTTCATATTTGTTTCTAACAACATTTCTTCCATGATGTCAATGAATCACTGTCGTTTTAGATTTTAATAATGTATTAAAAAGTCTGTTAAACCATTTTTCCCTTTCAACAATGTCCTTAATAGCCTTGTTTACCCCTGAAACAGAGTAACATTTTCACTAACAGGAAGTGTCCGGTGTGACTCTAATGGGACTCATTAAATTGCTTTCATTGGAGTTAAATGACTTGGTGTCAGCTGAAACATATGAATCACTGCAGTACTCGAGGCTTTTTTTTTCGTTTTATCCTTTTTTTTTATTCTAAAAGACTTTTCACTAAGGCACATCGCACACTGAATTGTGTATTGTGTCTATGCCACCCTCCTAAAGTACACACACACACGCACAAAAACGCAAAAAAAAAAAAACAGATTCACCTGCGAGTCCAATTGCTTAGAAACTCGCATCCACAACACACACAGGCACTCTGAACCGGTTTCTTGGAGGAAGTGTGCGCAATTACTTCCTCCGACACTGGAGGAATTTAACCAGCAGCTGGTCTTATTGACTCTCCTCCACCCGGGGAATCGCGTGGCTCCATTTGCGGAGACGATATATATGCGCGACGTCATCAGTGCAGCAACAGGCAGCCTGCACCTTTAGACCAACAGCTCCTCAATTCCTCCATATGCGCAGGACAGGATGGGATGCTCCACCAGCACTCAGACCTCAGCGGTGGATACGACTCGACCCGGTGCAAAGCCTGAGGAGTGCAACGGAGCCGCCGCAGGTGCGTCAACTAATGGCAACTAAAAATAGGCGACTTACAAGATCCGTGGAAAATAGAAGTAGTGGGAGTTTGTGTGTGCAGATGCTGTAATTGGGCCTCATGTATAATTGATTTGGCCAAAAAAGAATATTTCAATAACACTGAGAAAGTGACATGTTGATCAGCTTCTTCTTTTTTTTAATGCTGTCTAACCCAATAATGTTCTCTGTAGTTTGATTTGCACGTTTATTCCTTTTTTTTAATTAGTATGATCCCTAAACTGCACTGAAAGTAAACGTGTTATCTGCTTGTGGTTACTTTTATTCAGGAAATGCTATAAACAGCCTTGACTGTGTTAGTGGAAATTAATCATGTTGGAAGTTTACTGCAGTCCCCAGGTAGAGTTGCAGCATCTATCTAATATCTAGGGTGGGTATCATTCTGATCAGGATGGAACAATTCCTCGCAAATTGCCGCTAGTGTAATTCTGAGTGCAGTATGTGGTGTCTTTACTTTTAATGACTCTCCACAGTGACAGGATGGGAAAGTTTATTGTCATTATTTAACAGTGGCTTCTGGCTCTGTCCTCCCCCTGAGAGACATGGAAGCAGATTTGGTGGCAGTCTATGGTTTCAGTTGGAAATGGAGAAGCTGCTTTGGACACGTTCTTTGTTGTAGTGGGGTCAGAGATGACCCAACTGTGGTGCAAATTAGCATACATTTGAAACACCAGTGGAGGATCATAACTATGGATTTTGCAGTGTGCACTGTCTTTCTTTTCTTTTCTTTTTTTTTTTTTTTTTTTTAAACCGAAACCTGTGTTGTTTTGTGCTCGGGCTAAGGGTGACTTTGCAGTGCTTGGGCCACCTGTAACAGACCAAACAATAAATAGGTAAAATATTCTCTAAGTGGTACCTCCTCTGAGAAAGCACCATGAAATGAGTCACACAAAGACTCGTGCGTACAAGCGTGGTGCTCAGTCGAGCATACAGGGACACTGAGCTGAGAAACTCTCCTTTAACTCTGACCTCCTTGTAGAGGTGGCAATGAAAAAAGACTCCTCACTTTATCATTTGACCGACACTGAACAGCATTCCTTTCTTTCTGTTATCGCTGCCTCAGACATCAAATGGAAATTTGTCAGGACATTTTCTTATTTTTTGCATGCGTCTTATTTCCTTTGACTGATGCCCACGTTGTTCCAAAGAGAAAAGGAGGGTGGCACTTATTAACCCAAGTGTCTCTTCCTTCAGGACATATTAGTTTAACACGCCTAAACCTACAGTTGGTGCCTGGTCTTTATTGATCAGGACCTCACTGACATCACCTCAGCTTTAAGGATCACTTTATTTGCTGTGTCTCATCTTAACTCTGGGAATATAGATGGTTGAGAGTTAAGACTTCTGCAATCAATGCAAATAACTGCAATGCAAATCCTTGCCCCAAAAAAATCTACAAGGAAGTGGCACCATATGTGATCAGGAACACAACTTGCTCATAAAGCTGTGAACTGTCCTGCCAGAGCCTGTTAATGTTTATTTACAACAATCCTCATCAACATTAGCGGTTCATGGTACGATATGTCTTCTCAAATCTACCCAGAATTTAGAGTGATCATACACATTTCTGCTCTTCAGAGCTTTACCCACTCTTGCTTTTTCAGTAGTGTAATGGTCATAGTCAGGAGTGTGATCTGTGTGTTTTGAGTCGTTTGTACATTCATGGCCAAAAATGTGATAAACAAAAATGACATCAAGGAAACAACAGTACTGAAGTTCTTGTTTCCTCACTACACCACTCAGAGTGAGTGGATGTTTTTGTAGAGGTGTGGTCACCAAGTAACCACCGACACTCGAGGACCTGTGTTTTCATTAGTTGGAACTGGACAGTTTTGCATAACTTGAAATGCAGAAAGCTGCCCAACCTAAATCATATTTAATTGTAATGCTTGTAGCCCATAAGCTTTTACCTTTGACCCTGACTGTGTCAGACTGTATCATTATACATCTGTGTTTTGAGATGGTTACCACAGGAGACATGACAACTTGTCTTGCGTCTTATATTTATGTTAACCTTCCAATGTCAATTCAAGTTTTATGTCAGGTGTAATTATAAGATGACCAACATGATTTCACAAAAGGGTGCATTTTCATATGAATGTAACAGTTTAAAGCCATTCATTATTCCAGTTAAGGAAGACAGTTGACATTGTTCTTTATGTTGTGATCTCAGTAAACATACATTAGATCTGTAAACAGTTTATCTAATATTTGCTGTATTAACACATTGGTTCCCAACAGGAGTGGCCAGTGACAATGGAAAAATAGCTGAAGACAGTGAAACTATCCCAGACCAGACTCCTGCTGATGGCAGTGATGCGAAGCCTGACAGTGAAGCTGCTGTAGCTGTCACGTCTGCAGACACCACCTCTGCAAAACCACCAGCAGGGGAGGAAGCTCAGCCTTCGACTACCAGTCCGCCAGCAGGAGCACCAGCAGGAGCATCAGCAGGAGCACCAGGAGAAGCATCCAGCAGGAGCATCAGCAGAAGCATCAGCAGAAGCATCAGCAGGAGCATCAGCAGGAGCACCAGGAGAAGCACCAGGAGGAGCATCAGCAGGAGCATCAGCAGAAGCATCAGCAGGAGCACCAGGAGGAGCATCAGCAGGAGCACCAGCAGAGGCGCCAGCAGCAGACAGCAATGCTGAAACAGCAGCAAGTTCTTCAGAAGCTGCAGCTCCAGAGCAAGGTGTGTTTAAATTATGTCTAAAGGAATAAAAACAGAATCCAAATAGACCCAACTTTGTCTATTTAGGAAGAGGAAGCTGTCAGCTCAACCTTTGCATTTACTTTATGGTGCACTTTATTTTCAACGCAAATCACACTCGCATGCAAATCCTCATAATGACAGAGTGACTGTGACAAGTAACATGCTGACTTCACAAAGTTATAAAGCGGGTAAAGGATGTGGGTGTGCATGATTGTGCCTCGAGGAAATGTCTAGTTAGGTTTTTCTCATGACAAGAGTGAGACTTTTTTACAAAATACTCATAGTACTTATGTTCCACCAATGCAATGCCACTTTGCTCAGGTACATCGTGTCCCTTGCATATTTCCCCAGACCCTCCCATTTCCCTGTGCCATAACAGTAACCAGAGGGTATCTAACAACACAGACACGTGACTCCAGCTTTTAATGAACACACCGGGGTGGCCGCTGGAATGTGTTTCTGAGTCACTCCTCCAAGTTAATATTAAAGACTTTCATATCGAGCTTGTGTTCAATTTACCAGACTGAGTAACAATGACTTGAACTATTTTCATTTATTGTACAAACTATTTCAACATGATGCTTGTTGGGAGTTGCAGATGGTGGCTTTTCACTGGGTTTTAATTCAGATCCATTATGTGTGGTGGCGTGTACTAGTGCACGAATAGCCTGTTGATTTAAAAACTGCTTTTTCTCCAAACTGTACCTCTCCAGTAATACTTTAGGTAGCCTGTCAGCTGCCACTTATGATTTCTAGACAACTGTTCCCAGACCAACTCTCCAACTGAGTAAGAATGATGTATTAGTTTAAAAAGTAACTGGGAGTCATTATGTTTTATTTATTTGGCCAAGACAGACAGGAAAATACAAAATACCATACATGGATGTGCTCCACTGGAAGCAGTTTGACACATCGTGCATTGCTGTAGCCACTGCTATCGGATAACTCGGCAATTCATGATGCAAATGACAAGCAGCCTAAAGGTCAGCTCTTTATTTTACATTCTGTCAAATGCAAAGTATCTACTGCTGAAATAATGCAAGCTGATAAAGAGAAATTGGAAACGTAGCAAAGTTACGAGCCAGCTTGCAAGGCTCAACGCAAAAGCCAGACTATATTAAAGGGAATAAAAGAGACAAAACCAGTAACTGGAGTTAAACCTTTGAGCGGCAGTGCAACCCAGAAACGAGCCTGGTGACCTGCAGCGCCGAGAGTACTTTAACTTTCCTGGAAGACGACGCAGGCTGTTTATCAACACCTTTATAGCTGCAGCCAGTCAAGGGAATTCAGGTAATAATGAAGTTCATCCTCCACACCCAAAGTTATCGTACTATTACTGAAGAGTCACGAAGTGTAAGGGAGAGTTAGAGAGGCCTGCTGGGTCTAAAGATGGGATTTTCAGAGATGGAAAAGTGGTTCCTTTAGCCTGACTAGATCATGGTAAACTAGACTGAACTCATAACCGGCTCCAGAGCAGTTTTAACATTAAATAGTCAGAAAGCCCTTCACTGATTTACATGATCACATCCCAGATCAGATCACGAGGAAACAGCATTTATATGTAATCAGGCAGAAGAACTGAATATTGATGTTGCAAATTTGAACCAAACTGAAGATGTTCGATGGATGTTGAATAAACATCTGATTGTTGAATGACTGACGAATTCAACATTTCAGCTTGCCATCTCAAAAGTCAGTCTGTGGATTTTCTCTGTGAATTTATTTGGCAAAATTAATCATCATACAAGTTGACAGTCTTGATTCATTCTTTTCAGCATTGAGTCCATTAGATAAACCAGCCCTTTTTACCAGAAATCAATGTTGAAGCAAGAGCTTGAAAATTAAATGTAGAACTGACAGAATCTGTAAAATATCCAGACATACCGAGCTGTACAATATACGTCCAAAGAAGTTTTGCAGTTACAGTTAAACTGTTGGCTATATAAGTCATGCTACTACCGGAACCATGAAAGCAGAATACAATGCCTTTTAATACTTTGACCCAATATAATGACAAGTTTATTATAAACTGCTGCTGTTCAATAGATAAATAGTGCAATACAGATGAATCCTGTTCAGGGTCATGGGGGTTCTGGAGCACACGCTAGGCATTTTAACGCTCCATCATATCATCAGCCTTGTGATGGACTGGCGACCTGTCCAGGGTGAACCCCTGCCTTTCTCCCGAAGTGAGCTGGGATAGACTCCAGCAGATCACCGTGACCCTGCAGAGGATGAAGCGGGCATAGATGATGGATGGATGGATGGATCATATTATCAGTGAATATTCTATTAATGAAAGGATTTATTGAACTCAGATCGTTGCATACCCTCCACATATTTCTGCAACAAGATTCATTAACCAAAACAAAACTTCTCTGGAACATTATCCTCTTAGAGAATCTGCAAATCAGAGAATGATGGTAGACATACCTGCACACAGCTGCTCCAATCACTTAATCAGAACAGTTTAAAAATGTTACGCCAACTCTCACTCTCAGACAGCTTGACTTGCATAGAGTTTCGGAGCACCGATCTAATCTATAATCGCACATACGCTGAAAGCAATGATGCTGAGATGGCCTTATCTCTTATCTATAGATCTTTAATTTGCTGGTCATTGGAGGCAGCCACCACCTAAGCTTCATTTCATGCACAAGTCCTTGTTTGAAACTTGTTCTTTAGTTTATTTTTTCAATCAGTTATACATGCCATTCCCTGAATGGGGGGTTAAATGAAGTATGATCCTCATGAGTATTATTAAGGTGGTAAAATTGACAAAGGAATGTCAGTTTGCGTCAGAAATGTGACTTGAAACTCCTTCCAGTGTGTGTAGGGAATACAGACTAGAAAATAAAAGCTGTTCTTCTAGACTGCACATTTTAACCCAAAAACAGCATTACACTTAATCGATAGATACGTTTAGGTTGTTTTCTCTTATTATACTGATGTAACAAAATCCTCGTCCCCTGTGGTGTCCAACTTGATTTATTCTCGGTTCAAGCCTGAACACGGCACTGTTTAGCTGCTCTGCATGCAGTGTGTGTTGCCAACGTTCTGTTGTCACCGTGGTCTCATTAAGGTGGAATCTGAGTCCACAGAGAAACCAGAGCATGCCAACACACTGGGCTTCCACAATGTCAGGCTGAACCTCCGTTTCACAGCCAGTGGAGACAGAGGATCAGGTGTCACATAAGCAGAGCTGACAGAGCTGCTTGTCTAGTTCGGCGTCACTTAGAGGGTTTAAAATAAAAATAAAAAATCTCTAGATAGCTACAACCACATTTGATGCTTTAACACAGTGGGTTTCAGCTGTTCATGCACGCAGTGCAACATAACTAACAAATAAATAAATGAAATAAAATACAGAGTGGATGAGCCTCCGGGAGTTAATAAAACAGAAGTGATGAACAGTCCCAGTCCCTTGGAACCAACTCAGAAGTCCTGAAGTCATGTTTCATTACTTGTGGCTCAAATTGGTGACAAGGATGTTGAGTGTTTTAAAACAGCAGATTTTTGTTTTTTTTTTACATGTTAAAGTATCAGTTTTGATCTCATTTAAATTATATTGGACTACTGTTTTAAGAAGTGTCCTCTAGCTTTCACAATCTCCCCTCTCCTTCTCTTCTTTATGACACCTTTGAGGAGCAAAGGAGCAGCAGTTCGCCTCTTCTCTTCGCTGCAGGACGGAGAGTTTTAGGTCTTTTGTTCCTGCAGCAGTTAGACTTTTAAATTCTTTTTTATAATTTCATTCTGTTTAAATCATTATTAATTGTGTTATTGACGAGCTGATGAGAATTTGAATTTCCCCCTTTGGGGTAGAAACAGGGGAATATATACAGAATTGAAAAAAATAAAGAGACTGCCGTACCTTTTTTCTCAAATTAGCATCCCTGCATGTATGGGTGCTGCATGACCATTTCAGTGTCTACTGAATTCCAACGCAAGCATAAAGTCATCCAACAACAAAGTGAAAGACTGGTGGAGAGCATGAAAGCTGTGATTGAAATTCAGGTTATCCCACCAAATATTGATTACTGAAACCAAAACATTGGTATTAGGTTGTGTAAAATTATGAACTTGTTTTCTTTACACTATTTGAGGTCATTTTCTTCAAATAACTGATCTAAATGATAATATTTCTATTTGGAATTTTTGGAGAAATGTTGTCAGGAGTTTTTAGAACAAAATTGGTAATTTTACTCAAACACACACCTATAAATAGTAAAATCGGAGACATCGATCATTTTCCAGTGGTCTCTTAACTTTTTCCTGAGCTGTATATACACAATATATATGTGACAATGATCCATTTATCCACAGATGACTAAAATGACTAAAATGTAAAAATGTTTCTCTCTCTGTCTAGCAGCTGCAGAGACTGATTCTGAGAAAAAACCAGAGGAGGCACCGGGTGAGCAAAGCTTCATTTTTATATCACATGACCCCCAAAATAGTGTCTGTCGGATCCTAACTCATTTTCCCGCTCTGTTTTTCCAGCTCCGAGCGAGTGAAGACGGTTATGTCTTACTGCACAGATGAGTTTGTTGAAAGAGTCACATCCTGTCTGAATGCATGAGTGAAAGTCCTGTATGTCCAAGTATGACTCCGCGTGTGTGAATGATATTATCGTTGCCAAGATGTTGACCCTGTGATGAGACTTTCAACCAGGGTCCTGAGTCAACACTGTGCCTTTTTGTCTCTTTCTCGATGGTGAACTGCTGAAGTTTCTACTGTACACAGATGGCATTCTACAGCATGTAGCATTTGTGTTTATTTACCAAGCACATACTCATTAGAGAATACTACTTATCAAATTCAATTCCTATTTATTTTCTGTATAGAAACTAGAAATGTCACTTCTGAGGTCTTTGATCTAACTTGAAGCTACTGTAAGAATCCATTTTGAACTTTTCTACGAAACCAAATTTCAGTGAAAGCCAAAGTTTAACCTATGAAATTAGTCTTTGTGGGTAGCAGACGTTGATCACATTTGTAGTGAAAACTCAAATGAAGGTGTTATGAGTCATCTCCAGCTGGATTTATAATTATGACGTGTCATGATTTCCTGAAATCTGTAAGAAGCTATGAACTGTCAAAAATAAAAAAGAAGCATTAAGAATGATATCTAACGCATGCCTTTTATTTTGGACGGATACCAACATGACAATGTAGTGTGAGTTATAACTTTATTAGTTTTGTGTTTCAGCTTGCTAAACAGAAACTGCTCTCTCCTCTGTGACTGGTTATTCAGACACAATCCTACCTCACTGAAACATTTACACATTTATGTACAAACTATGAGGTGATTATTAGCGCCCAAAAACCATGAGGTTCTCTGAAAGTTTTCAAAATGTGAAGTACTCCGGTGCAGTCAGCCAACCACACTTCAGTCAATAGGCCAATGCCTTTACAGTTCACTTAAAAGGACACTTGATGGTTTTGGCTACAGTTTGTTTGTGATGCGGTTGGCTAGTCAGGAGTCAGAGAGAGGACCGAGAACAGCAACTGCCTCGATTTCCACCAATCCTCCCTGAGGAGAGAAGAACAAGACTCGTAAAAAAAACAAAACAAAAAAAAACCACACACACACACAATGCAAGATCATCCAAAAATGATCTCAGAGACTCTTCCTTCACAAACAATTTGATTTGTTCCCAAAAGCGAGGCTGGTCTTGGCAACATGACAGTGACTGAAGTCTCTATAACATGAGTTGCTGGACTGCTCTCAGCACAACAGGATTAACAACTATTCTGCAACACAGATGGAGAAAGGCAACATGTGGTTGCTTAAGTAAAAACGAATAAGCCTGCACCTCGCTGTTTCTTCCTCCAACACCCCATGTGAAATGATGTGGACAAACAAAAAAAAACCCCAAAACATATGATTAGGGAAGTGCTATTTTGATATCCATGCTGAGCTTTTGATTGTACTTACTCTGGGGAGAGCAACAACTTGGTAGGCTGCCCTGGCAGGAAAGTTGCTGGTGAAAACTGAAACAAAAATATTTTCATTTTAGAAAATGATAAAGAGCTCGCCGGCTGCTGCGCGGAGTGGAGGGCGTCAGGTTCGGTCTTCTTCACCCGGCCCGGCTGCGCATCTCTTGCAACGGTGTACAACGCGATTTCACATCTCCCGAGGAGGCAAAGTCCTACATCAAAACACTCACAAAATAGTGATAGAATGGTATTTTTTTTGTTTTTGTTTTTTTTCTTCTTAACATCTCTGTACTACTTTACCAGAAGTAAATTATGATGATCTGGGGGTGAGTAAATGTGCACACGTTCCATTTTCTTTCTGCAGTTTGGGATGCTGGTCGTTTGTAACCTAACTATAGGGGCCTGTTTATTATTATTATTATTATTATTGTTATTATTTGTTACTATTATTATTATTATTGTTATTTGTTACTATATTGCTTGTTTATTTATTCCTAAACATTGTGCCACATAGGTTTGTTAAAAGTCCAGATCTCCAGTGAGGAGATTCTGAAATTTTGGTCACATTTAATGGCTATTTATTATTCATATTTTTATTGAAATGACCGAAGTGGACAACAGGTCACAATGTTTTTTTTTTTTTTTTTTTTTTCTCTCTTTTTCATAAGGCCCACTGTTCCTCCTGTATTTACTTTATATAATTATTTAATTTATGTCAGTTCACCAGCTATTCCTAGTGCCTTTTATATAATGTATAAAAATTTCTTGCTCTGCGGGACTCCGTCCGTTAGTTTAAGGTTAGCTTCATCGCAAGCAGCGATTTGGAGATCACTCCTTTTGGAGTCTGCACGGCTGTTCCTCATCGTTTGGGGATGGGGACACTTGATGTGCGGGTTGAGGGTGGGCTTTATATGGGTGTTCTATGCCTGTCTCTGTAGTGTTTTTCTTTCTTTTTTTTTTTTTTCTCTTTTTCTTTGCTTCAAGATATTCTCTTCATTTTCTCGAGTAAATAAGTCTGCATGATTGGTGCTACTTATCCACCTTTAGCCAATTCATTTATCAAATTTTTGTCATGGAATGTGAAGGGTATTAATAACCCCATAAAGAGATCAAGGATTTTTTCACATCTAAAATGCTTTAATGCAGACGTAGTTTTCTTACAAGAGACACATTTACGGGACAAGGACCATATCAGACTTAAGACTTCTTGGGTAGGGAATGTGTACCACTCAATTTTTGATTCAAAAGCTAGAGGGGTGGCAATTCTAATAAACAAAAAGATAAATTTTACTTCCTCTAAGGTCATAGCAGATAGGAATGGTAGATACTTGATTGTTGCAGGCCAGCTGTGCCACAATTCTGTGTTATTGGTAAATGTTTACGCACCAAACTTTGACAACCCGGGCTTTATGAACAATTTATTTGCCGCATTTCCTCATCTGGACACTCATCTTTTAATTCTAGCAGGTGATCTGAACTGTGTATTAGACCCAACTTTGGATCGCTCTAACCCTCGCACATCCATCCAATCCGCTATGGCTAGGTCAGTTTCAGATTTTATGTCCCAAAAAGGGTTTGTAGACCCTTGGAGATTTAATAACCCTCAAACTAGGTTATATTCTTTTTTCTCTAATGTTCACCAGTCTTATTCTCGCATTGATTATTTTTTTATTGACGGTTCTCTGATTTCAAAAGTGACCTCTTCTGATTATCACCCAATTGTTATTTCCGATCATGCTCCCGTCACGCTCCGTTTACATTTTCCCAACCTGCCCCATTCCTCTTCTCTCTGGAGGTTCAATACTCTACTACTCTCTGATGATGAGTTTAATACCTTCATTGCATCTTCAATTGATGACTTTATTGCTCTTAATAAGACTGACTCTGTCTCTTACTCACTTTTGTGGGAATCACTAAAAGCCTATTTGCGAGGTCAAATTATTTCATATTCAATACATTTAAAAAAAACACGTAGATGAAGCCAAAATACATGATTTGTTAACAAAAATGAATGCCATTGACAGACAAATTGCTTCAAATCCTTCCCAAGTTCTTATCAAACAACGATATGACCTTCAGGCTCAACTGGACCTTCATACAACAACTGATGCTGAGCAGCTTTTATTACGGTCCCGAGCTACTTATTATGAGCATGGCGATAACCCTAGTAGGCTACTTGCCCATCAGCTTAAACGACAATCCGCTTCGCAAATAATTTCACAGATTAAAGATCCTTCTGGCAACCTGGTTTCAGACCCCCTGATTATTAATGATATTTTTAAGAATTTCTATTCCTCCCTTTATGAGTCAGAATCGTCATTGGACATGACGGACATGACTTCTTTTCTTCAGAAACTTGATATCCCTGTAGTTGATCATCAGGTCGTTAGCGGGCTGGAAGGACCTTTGAGTTTGGAAGAAATGATGTCCTCTATCAAAACCATGCAAAATAAAAAAGCTCCTGGTCCAGATGGATACCCTGTAGAATTTTTTAAGAAATTCATTAACAAACTGGCTCCACTACTCCTGTCCGTATATAACGAGTCCTTAGAACTAGGTTTTTTGCCCCCCACTCTCACTCAAGCATCAATATCCCTTCTGCTGAAAAAAGACAAAGATCCCACATCCTGTGCCTCTTATAGACCTATCTCACTTTTAAATGTAGATGTCAAGATTTTGGCTAAGGTACTAGCAACTCGTCTTGAAAAGGTTCTTCCTCTAGTAATATCAGAGGAACAGAACGGTTTCATTAAAGGTCGCCAGCTGTTTTTTAATGTTCGAACTCTTTTTAATGTGATTTTCAATGAACAGTCCTCTTCAACTCCTGAAGTTGTTATCTCAATCGATGCTGAAAAGGCATTCGATAGAGTGGAGTGGCTTTATCTTTTTGAAATTCTTAAGAAATTTGGCTTTGGTGACCGATTCATATCTTGGATTAGACTTCTTTATACAACTCCACAAGCTAGTATCCATACAAACAATTCTAGATCTGATTATTTTACTTTATCACGGGGTACCAGGCAGGGATGTCCCCTCTCACCTTTACTTTTTGCACTTGCCATAGAACCCCTCTCAGTAGCATTAAGATCACTTCCTCTGTTCCGTGGCATTCCTCGATCAGGCATTGAGTTGAAAGTCTCCTTATATGCAGATGACCTTCTTTTATTTGTATCTGACCCACTTACCAGTATCTCGTCGATTTTACTGACATTGGAAAGATTTGGCACTTTCTCAGGCTATAAAGTGAATCTCCTTAAAAGTGAATGTTTCCCAATAAATTCTTTAGCACTATCTCTTAAGGAATCTGACATTCCTCTAAAACTTAGTTCCTCAGGATTTAAGTATCTGGGGATCAATGTGACCCGTACATTATCATCTCTTTATTCGGCCAATTTTCCTCCCTTGATTGCTCAGGTTAAGGATGACCTCCACAGATGGAACTCTCTTCCTCTTTCGTTGATAGGTAGAATCAACGCAGTAAAAATGAATGTCTTACCAAGGTTTCTTTTTCTATTTCAGTGTATCCCTTTATTTTTGCCCAAAAGTTTTTTAAAAGCTTAGACCAAATTATAGCCTCATTTTTATGGGCTGGAAAACACCCCAGAATACGAAAGTCAACATTGCAAAATTTTTCATCTGATGGTGGCCTAGCCTTACCAAATTTTCAGCTGTATTATTGGTCAGCACATATACATAAATTGGTTTACTGGCTTCAGTCCTCGCAGCCATTATGGAGTAGGCTAGAAATCCAGTCCTTTACTTTATCCTCACCTGCGGTCTTACTCACATCTTCGCTACCTGTTAATTTTTCCAGTTTCACAAAGAATCCTTTAGTGCGCTCCACGCTTAAGATTTTCTACCAGTTCAGACGCCACTTTATGTTCTTGTCTGCATCTACCTTAATGCCTCTACTTAATAATCCCTTTTTTCCTCCATCTCTTAACAATGCCTCTTATAGGTTATGGCAAGACCGAGGCATCACGGTTTTTAGAGACCTTTACAAAGATGGTACTTTCACTACCTTCTCAGAGTTATCTTTAGATTTTGATTTGCCTCCATCTCATCTATTTTTATACTTTCAAGTTAGACATTGTGCATCCTGTATTTTTTCAGGCTATCCTCTTCTCCCTGACAGCCAATCATGGGAGGACATTCTGACATTAGAACCCCGTCAGAAATCTCTTGTATCTAAGATTTATAAAAAACTTATGGCTTTAGACAATAATTCAATCCCTAAAGCTAAAAATGCATGGGAACGTGAGCTTGCTATAAATCTGACAGATAGTTGGTGGGATAAAGCTGTGCGCACTATTCGCTCATCTTCTCCTTCAGCTAGATTACAACTTATACAGTTCAAAGTGTTGCACAGGCTTCACTATAGCAAATCCAAACTATCTGAATTATATCCTGCCGTCACCGATCACTGTGACAAGTGTCAGGCCTCCTCTTGTAATTTGAGCCACATGTTCTTCTTTTGTCCAAGGCTACACAAATTCTGGACAGACTACTTTACAACCCTGACGACAGTTATGAGGACTCAGATAAAGATGGACCCCTTTATTGCTATTTTTGGAATCTCCCCTGACCAGCCTCAAATCTCTTCTTTGCAATCAGAGGTCATAGCATTTACCTCCCTTTTGGCCAGACGTCGTATCTTACTTCTCTGGAAGTCCTCCTATCCACCATCTATATCGTTGTGGCTTAAGGATGTTATATTTTTTCTTAGATTAGAGAAAATAACTTTAACAGTAAAAGGGTGTTCAAATCGATTTTATAGGAAATGGCAACCTTTCTTAAACTACTTTAATTCTTTACCATCCCTGCCTCAGGATTAAAATTATCTCATATTGTATACCCCTTGTCCACTCAGTAATGCTGCAGATTTTTTAATTTCTTCTTAACCATATATATATGATATATATATGTACGGTATGTATATTATTTATATATGTGTATATGCATGTATATATGTGTTTTTTTTTTTGTTTTTTTTTTTTACTTATGTGGCCTTTTTATTTATTTATTTTTATTTTTTTATTTTTTTATTTTTTTTTTTTTTTTCCCCTACAGAGACTAGGTTCATTGTGTTATCAAAAAAGGGATTTCATGCATACTGTCATTGACTGTATTCTATGTTTTTGATCCCAAATAAAAAAAAAAAAAAAAAAAAAGAAAATGATAAAGAAGCTATTTAGGAATCTCATGAGTGCTTGAAGAGGATTCAAGAAGGTTGTGGAGGAGGATTCTCAGCACCGGTGCCTTGAAAGTCGCTGGAACCAAGCGTCCTGTGGGTTATCCACCCACTCAGCCGTCGTGTGAAGGATCTTAAGGGTGCACATGGCTTTTGAATGCCTCTCTATGGGTCACCTCCTTTGTTAAATGTCTTCAGGAGCAAGATGGTGCAAAAACGTGCACAAATCTCCTATCAATTGAATACCAATGGTGAAATGTATTAAATAATTTAATGCTATGCTAATTTTTTTTTATCAAAAGGCTCTAACTTGCTTTGCTGTTTCTTACATCTGGGAGCCAAAGGCTGATGGGTAAAGGCTTATTGTTACTGTTGAAGCCACAAATTACAAACGATGAATATTATGAATTATGAATATTATGAATCAGAAAGCATAGTAACACTGTATTGAGAATTACCATTTTGAGATTTTATGAACTGTAAATTAAGGTAGATATAAAGGCAATTTGTAAATGTTCGTGAATAATTGCAATTTTTGTTCTGCATCATAAAAATGTCTTTCTACGTTATTGTTTGCTTTTATTCTTTGGAGTTAGAATCAATCAATCAATCAATCAATCCATCCTTGAAGAGAAAGGAACAGAAGACATCATGTCTCGTTCATGTCATCATTAATAAATTGATCTGTTAACTTAAAGTGAACATCTGGAGGTAGGCGGGAGCTCAGGCTGGCAGCCCGAGGTGGTGCCCTGAGCAGCGGTGGTTGCTGGGAAAAGGTTGAGTTACACGTGTGCGCCTGCAGAGTGGTGTCCACTTACAGCCCACTGGACACTGCAGCTTCCATTACACCTGACTGTTGTGATCCAGGAGGAAAAGCCCAGACTGACATGCTGCACTCATACGTGAAGTTGTGCATCAAGTGACTGTCATTTTCTGACTGTTGGCAGGGGAATGTGAGCCACTGGGAAGAATTACAAGTGTTTTATTAAAATCTACTAAAAGATTTAATCAGTATTGGACTGAGAGATGGATTGTGGTATGTAGCCACATTACTTAAGATAAATTGTTTTTGGCTGAATTTTCTACTCAGTTAAAAGATATGCAAGATATAATCCACCAGACAGAGTAGGGGAAAGGTTTTTAGATATAAAAAGGTAAAAAAAAATCATTCATTTAATTGTTTCTAAAATAAACAACTTGTTAATCTATTAAACCTCACACAATCTAGGCTCTACATCGTGGATTGTGCAGCCATGAACATCAGTAAAGACAGTCTGACTTGAGTTTAACTTAATTTCTCTGATCTTATTTACACTGCATGTTCTTTTGACTCAAACTTTGCACAATATCTTCTTTGATTTTATGTTTTATTTCTTTCAACCAAATAAACAGGTAGTAAGTTTGAATCTACTTCCGTTTCAGACCAGCAATAATTACCTCAAAAACCAACTCAGAGAAGAGAGCCCTGACAAACTAGGATTGTACTTACCAGAATATATCTGATATGTTTATTGCTCAGACTATGAATCACAACAACAAGACTAAAAATGCATTTATGTCAGGTCCAAAATGGCACATCTGCTTTAACAGTCTTGGCTCCAAGCTGCCCCCATGTGGCTGTGTTAGTGTCCTACTACAACAACTACTCCTTAGAAGTTGGAACACGTAAAATGTAAATAAAACAGAATGCAATGAAAATAATTTGAACACTATATCTAGTTGAAAATAATGAAAGGCCCAAATATTAAATAGTAAAAAAAATACTTTTTTTTTTTTTTTTTTTAATAAAAGAATTATGCTCATGTTTAAAATTTGACTGAAGGTACATATTTTCAAAAGTAAAAGTCGGGACAACAGCAACAGAGGACGAGAAAATGAGTGCTTCTTCTGTACTTTGGCATCATGTTTTATTATTCATCTGAGGTTGAATTCACCAAATTTTAGTACCTACTGAGGACCAAGTGGGTTTTTTAATACAAAGTCCTTCTAAGTAAAAATCTTTAGAATTAGAAGAAGGCTTATTTTTCAGAGCTGGTGACAGATTTTTTTTTAAAGTTGTTGTTCATAATTGCCTAAATCATGAATGCTGCAGTTTTTTTCCTAATTCAAATGTTGCTAAAACACATCCAAGCTGCGTATTTGTTTGGTGAAAAGTGAATATATTTTGGCTAAATATACTTTCCCGCTTCATCGAGCAGTTACAGCAGCAGAACAAACACTATTGTCAGGTTTAAAATGAACTGGATTGTAGCATTTCATCCACTTTTGTACTAGTGAAGTTCTATGACACAGAGAGAAACACACTTCATCAAAGTTATTGTTGGGATTCACATCTGAATGAACAAAACCACACTGAACTGTACTGAACAGAACAAAAAAGTTCCAGCTCACATGTCTTGTAGACCTCGTTGACGCTGTTGAAGTTGTTCATATCGCTGAGCAGCACGGTGGTCTTCACCACTAAAATGATACAAGTATTGGGATTACTATGTAGAATATGAGAGATCTGAACAAGCTGAACAATCTGACAGCAGTAAAATCTGACCGTTACTATAGTTACAGCCAGCAGCTTTGAGAATCTCCCCAATATTGATTAGAGCCTGAAAAAGAAAAGAGGCAAAAATGCTTGTTTTTTTTTTTTTTTCTTCAGAAAATGGTGGATTTAGCATGTTGTACAACTGTGGATCTTGTTAATACTGTTTTTAAATTCTTTCACTGTGTGAAAGGTGTTCAGACAGTCTGTAGATCACCTGTCTGGTCTGCGCCTGCACTCCTCCGTCCACCAGCTGAGCAGTGGCCACATCCATCCCCAGCTGACCAGGAGATGTACATGGTTCTGTCCACCACCACCGCCTGGCTGGGGATGACACACACACACACACACACACACACACACACTTAGACAGTTAAAATGAAGAAAGCAACATTTGAGCAGGAAAGTGTTGTGTAACATAAGCAAAGACAGCAGAACATGCTGTAACAGTTTTGACCCCATTATGCAAACACTGACAATTCTTAAAATCCATCTTTATTTCACCGTCCAACAGAATTTATACTTTGCTTTGAGCTGCATTTGCATTTTCATGTGGATGTGACCATTAAAAAAAAAAAAAATGCTTCCCGATTATGATGCTTCAACATTTATGGGTAATACGTATATTTCATAATCTGAATTAGCAGGGCAGCTTCTTTGAATACAAACAGACCGTGCTGGCTCCACTGGCTCCACCCACCGACAGTTGATTGGCTTAATCAGAAACACCCCATCACAAAACGAATTAAACTTTGTCAATTAATAAAGTTTATATATCTCAGTCATTTGTTTCCATAATGTTATCATGAAACAACAAACAGGTACATCATTTGTCAAATAATAACAATAATAATAATAATAAGCATGAATTAATCTTGTAAAGGCTTAAACAGAACACACATCTACCTGTATATCCCTTGCCTTACAGGCGCTTTTGCCGTGTAAGTGATTTGTCGACGAATTGTTGCCATTTCAAACCTGCTTCCTCTCTCTTTCTGACAGATCTGCTTCCTCTACTCTGGTTAAACTTCAGCTTTGGTTCTTTTTAATGAGGTTCAGTCACAGACAAGTTCAGTGAACTGAAGAGCCCGCCCCTGATCAAACACTGCGGTGCCTTATGATCTGCTGGTGACGAGTTGAAGACGTGGATATCCCTGTTGTGAATGTTGTCTTACCTGAAAGGGCTTATGGGAGCCGGAGCTGAAGTGGTGTTGATGATCTTTCTGTTGAGTGCAGACATATTTTCTGTGTCTTCTCTTTCAATCTCTATACACAGCTGGAGAGCTCTGGTTGAACGAGGCGGTTCTGTTGGAGAAAAGTGGAACTGAAACCGCAGCAGTAAAGTTTACCGTAAAGTCCCGTAAACGTGCGCAATAAAAACATCGTAGCGGAGACGGTGTGTAAACTTAAAAGTGATTTGCTCACAAAGCAGAAGAGTTACGGTACAGAAGGTGCCCTTTCAACTCCAACTCTTGTTTTAATAAATCAAAGATAAGATGAAAGCCAGTTTACTGCCATTCTGGTTAACTATAAGTAATTTTATTATTTCTTACACGTTTTCAAAACTTTATAAAGTATTACAAACAAAATAAGTTAAGTGGTTCAAACTTAAATGCTTAGTTTCCGCTCTATACCTTCAAGTCAGAATAAAGTGGATTTAACAATGAAGTAAATAATGACAAAAATCATTTTTGATAAACCTGTGATATCAGATAACTGTACATGTTATGGCCAATACTAAACAATACCTTCCAATGTGGTCTTCTTTCATTGTACAAAGCAAACTGTTCATTTAAAAGGAAATTTAACATTACCCAGCTTCCATATTCATAATAATCTTTTCTGTGCAGTTAATACAATTGCATTCCACTACAAAGCAAACATGCATAGTCTAAAAGGAGAAATTAACATCTGTTTGGCCAAGAGGCAAAAGTATTAACAGCCACATCATCTACTGTATTTAACCCAGTCACAAGAAGCAACACATTTAATAAATAAAGGGTGAACATTTGCATGTAAGTTGTGAACGCAGTGCATACTAAATATGTAAATTAAACATGTGGTGTTCATGATTTCTCTCAAATTTACAGTTTGAGTAGAAAAATAAAATATGAAAACAACCAACAAGATATGATTCAAACTAATATAGTACTGACTGAAACTGTAGTGGGGTTTACAACGTCAGATCATTTTGGCCTCACTCATCGTTAGATAAGATAGTGAGACAATGTAACAGGCCTTTTTATTGATAAGAAAAACCCACATTCACACGTAACAGCAACCTGCAGACATGCTGTATGTGTACTTGATATTAAGACAGGATGAATTCATTCAAAGGGTCATCATTATTATAAAAATAAAACTTTACACAACAAAAACCATTAAAGCCATTAACAGTTCCTTTTATAGACCAAATATTTTAAAAGCTGCTACAAAAAAAATTGTTTCCTTTTTCATATTTAAACGAAGGAGGGGTGGAAAAAAATCAGTTAATATTAAAGTTTCCTTGAATTTAGTTATGAAAATTGGTGAGAATCACGTGGTCTGTGCAGGACAATATCAGAGTCAAATAAGAAACATGTCAGTGCCTCCTGGTAAAGGGGGGGGGGGGGGGGGGGGGGGGGGGGGGGGGGGGGGGGGCGCAAAATCAGTCTTTGTAATTGCAATAATCTGCATTTCAGAACAGCAATTTCTTCTGACATTTCACATATAGACATGCCAAAAAACAATATTATGCATCACCAGCACGGACACTGACCTTCACTATGGTAGGGGGGAGGGGAAAGGGAAAAAAAAAATTACACGAGTGGTCCAAGTTTTCATCTTCTAGAAGTGAGCTTGTGTCCCAGCACCCACGAGGGGCATTAATTCTTCATTCCTTCCTTGATACCGTTGCACTAAATGTCAAGAGGTTGTGAGTGCTCTCATGCATTATTGCTAACCATACTAAAAAGCTACAGGAAACTGGATGAAAAGAAACCTACACTCCTATACAAAGAAAAGGAGTATTAAATATTAAATGTGTGGCCTATGCAGCAGGTCTCTCTTAAGGTTAGTCACTTGAGCAATTCATCTAATTTTGATGTGTTTATCCTTAGTTAGAAAACCATTTTTACAACTCAGTCTTGGTTACTCCACTGAGCCCTCACTCTCCCCACTGCTTTATGTGAAGTATTTTTTCAGGTCAACAATAAGATAAAAAAAAAGTTTTAAGAATTTTAGAAGATTAAAGGTTAGAGTAAGTGAAACGTTTGTTCTTGATTTTAGGAACGAATGTCTCCGGCATCCCTTTTCACTCAATCCAAAACATCCCCTGGTCGAATAAAGGGTCAAAGTTTAAATACATGAAATTCAGAGTATTCTGGGATTGATGAGGCACTAAGATACATGGCAAGTATCACTGGAGACAGTACATTAGTTGAACACGAAAGCCCAGACATCATACCTTGTAAGAAAATGAAAAAATAAAAGATAGATGACATGGATTTTGAATTGTTGTGGTCCACAGACAAGTGAAAACATCCATGATTTCTGTCTTGTTCTGGCAAAAACATTTACGGCTTCGAAGGGTTCTCTTCAAATTAGTCTCCAAGTGAGGAAAATGAATTCAACCATCTCATGACTTGGTTGTTTTAGCACAAAAAAAAAATTTAAGGCAGTCTCAACTTCACCATCAACATAATTTTGATTGTCTTTGGTCATGGACTAACCTCCACAGCTTTCGAATGTAGGTATTTCCAAACTAAACTATTATATTTACATAGGAAGTAAAAAGTCTGAAGAAAAACAAATCATTTCATTGACTTCACTGCTCACACTGCCTACTCTGCTGAAGGGGAGGCCTCCTTGTGCGTTGATGCCGATTCTGAGGCCACACAGCATGACATGACATGACATACACCGAAAGGAAACTGTTACTATGACTTTCAGGTGCCTAAAGGCCTTGGGTTGCTTCTCATTTTGGTCAAAGTTCTGAAGAGTATTCAAGGACAAACAACTTCACAGAAACCATGGACAAAAACATAACACATAGCTTTCATGAAAATTTCATAAAAGCTAAGTGTGTATTTCCTGGAGCCAACGGGATGTTTCGCAGCAAAGAAAGGGTCTTCCTTCATTCGGAGAGCAGTTAGCAGTTAGGCGGAATAGTAGAGGGTATCCTGTAAGAACAATATGGTGGTTTTTATTCCCCTGTCACTGGGACATAAGTTTGGTGCTGGCTTTGGGGCCCAAGATCAGGGAAGGAGGCAATGGGAGGAACACTTAAAAGTTCTGTTGTCGTCTCTTCTTAGCATCCATTGCATCCAGGATGGGCTGTCTTTTGGCAGTGTAGCGCTGCCTGAGCTCCTCAATCTCCCGTTCCATCATGGGATCTAAAGCACTCAGACGCAACTGCAGCTCCTCAAAATCCAGGTTCTTCAACTGGGTGGCAGCACACAAATATGAACAAAGAATAGTTGGAAAGAGATGAGTCATATTGAGCGTACAACTTCTGGTTAGCTATTCTCAGTCACTAAACCCTGGTCTTTATTACGTTTTCATGATGAGTAACAGCCCCTTATACTTACAAAGTCAAAGTCTCCATCCTGAGGAACCTTCCAGTTGTCAGGGAAGACATTTTTGGACTGGATGTGGTAGCCAGGCTGTTCCTGTGACTGGTTATGATTGTAGTTCTCCTGCTGCTGGGCTGCCTTGTTGGAGTCCTGCTTGTCAAAGTAATCCATAAAGGATGGACGTATGGGCTGCTGGGGGGTTGCATGCCCTGTAAAGGAGGAATAGGCCCCCAGGTCATGAACTGAAGGACAGGCTGACTGAAAAGTATTTTCATCACCCATATTAGAAAAGCTGCTATATTCACCCTGTGATTCTGTCTCTATATGAGGTTTCTACATCCAGTATATGCAGTTTTTAAAGTAACCCTGTGGCCCACGGTTCAAGGCAGCTGTGTGCAACATTGTTTTAAAGGTCTCTTTTATTGCCTTTTTCAGCAAATCAATAAGTCTCAAATGGCCCCAGAAAGTGACTTTCCAGTGACAGTTCTACACAGACCATTTCAGATATCATCCCTGTATACCCTTGTTTTTGGAGTCCCATCCTCACGGGCTGTTTCAGGGTTAAAAATTGAAAATTCAAAGGAAGCTTCTACTGACCAGGTCCCTTTCCAGGAAAAGATAAATTAAAAGACCTTTTTGCACGGTCAGTTCAAGGCAGGACTGCTCTGTTTTCATTATGCCTCTGTAGGTATGGGGGATGAATGCTGGGCTAAAGCCTGTCATTAATATGCCTTTGTGGTGGCAAAGGAAGGTAGCAACACCTTTTTTTTTTTTTTTGCATCAATATGCAGAGGTCGCTGCTGGTTGGTGATATTTTTGCATGCATCTACAGCCAAATTCAAAGTACACAGTCCTTTTCACTAAAGATTTGTGATTTTATCAGGTGACATTTTAGTATCCAAAAATTTGGATTTTACAGGTTTAGATAGACAGTTTCTGACATGATATGATTTACATGTAAAATTTGGAGTCAACCTCAACAGATAAGAAGTTGTCATTTCTTTAAGTGTAACATGAATATCATTCACTTTCTGCTGCTGGTCTGTAACTGTGATAAGGCAATACCACATGAACAATGTTACCATCCAGCAAATAATGAAAAAACCACAAATGGAAGTAACACTTGTACATATTTGTGCTTGCTGTTGGTCTTCTAGCCTTGCCCTGCTTCAGGAAAGACAGATGGTCATACTGGACAAGTAATGTCTTTGTGGTGAAAGAAAAAGAGAAATAAAAGATTGAGGTCAGAGAGCATATTTTCTACGTCAGTAGTCACAAGAAATGTGTATAAGCGAGTGTATGGTGCTTTTGTGCCGCTTCCTCTTTGTGGTAAACACTACTGTGATCATTTATTTTCCAACTCAACATAACAGTATAACATCACTGCCCTGGGGCGATAGGCTGCTCTCTTGCTGTAGAAGTGCACATTGCTGGATTTATGTAATTTCCAGATTCTTTTCTTCATATGCAGTGAGCTACATAAACAGACACCAATGAGGACAAAGAGTTAAGTCCATCTACTGAATTAGTTATAGATACATAACTGTTTAAGTCCTCAATTTTTAAAATAAAATCAGTGGTTCGAAAGAAAAACATGGGGGTTTTATATTACTATAAGAAAGAATGACACCCGTTTGACAATATTTAAATTCTTCTGTCTTCTCTTTACATAGATTTTTAACAAAGTGATATCATATGTGCTCACTTCTCATTGATCCCTGGTCTTCCTCTTCTTCTTCATCATCACTATTGATGACCATAGTGCCCAGATCTGACTCAAGCATGGTGCTGCCATGCTCGATCATAGTCTGCGCCCCATCGCTCATAGTGCTGGTGGCTCGCATGGTCCCGGCTCCCTCTGAGCCCGACTTCACCATAGTGTGAGAGTCCACCTCTGTCTCCTCCTCCTGGGTGACACAAACAGATGTGCATCATAACATCTAGCAATCTGCAGGATTCTTTTCACTGGAACTGCATTGTTGATATTTCAGACCACGTACAGAGTTGTCATCTTCCTCTTCCAGCTCTCTCTGCTGCTCTTGCTGCCTCTTGGCTTTCATCTCCATGGCTTCAGTTATCAAATCTCTCAGGATTGTAACTGGCTTGGCCTGGCTGATGAATGGATGCTGGATATTCACATGAGAAAAACAATGTTACGTGTACTACATTTTACTTATTCTCAAAAAATAAAATATTTTTTGCTAAACACATTTCAAATCGAGGCTGTATCTAGGCACAGAGACATTTATGTGTTTCCACGCGAGTCCGTGATCACATTTGTTCCTTCTCCAACCTGTAAGAGCTGTGTGGCAGTTGCTCTCTGCTCAGGGTTTTTGACCAGACACTTCTTGACAAAGTCTGTGAATTCATCTGACCAAAGCTCTGGCTTCCTGAATGTAGGTGGGGGGTTGGTGGGGATCATAAAGATAGCCTGTAGGAACATGGTGAGATTGTAGTGAAGAAAAAGCATTAAAAAAAAAAAAAAAAAAGAATCAGTACAAGATTTGTTATCAAATCCTAACCAAACCCGCGCTGCTGCTCATAGCAAAGCAACTACTTTCAAGCACCCACTTTATAAAAAAAAAAAAAAATAAATAAAAAAAAATCACACTTACTCTCATTGGATGGATGTCAGCATAAGGAGGTTTGCCCTCTGCCATCTCTATGGAAGTGATGCCCAGCGACCAAATGTCAGCCACACAGTTGTAGCCGATCTCCTGGATCACTTCTGGTGCCATCCAGAATGGAGTACCAATCACAGTGTTTCTTTTTGCCATGGTGTCCTTTAGAAGAAAATTACATGCTGGTATCATCATTAAGAACAAAGCTTTAAAATCACAGCAAACTTGTAAATTTGGACAAAGATAGGATGATTCAAGTTCAAAAAAAAAAAAAAATGTAACTAAACCTGTGTTCATTGTCTTAGTGTGTGCTAGAATCCAGATAAAAACTAGTGAGAAATGAACAAGTTGGATGACAGCTTTTAATTCTTTTTTTTTTTTTCATTAAAACACAACTATTCCACTGTTCACTGCTACAAACATCTATTAGTGTTCTACCGTAAGTTGTCCTGCAACTCCAAAGTCTGCTAATTTGGCATGTCCCTCTGTGTTGAGAAGGATGTTTCCTGCCTTGATGTCACGATGGATCTTTCTCATGAAATGAAGGTACTCAAGACCCTTCAGCGTTGACTTAAGGATGGTGGCAATCTCATCTTCCGTCAGCTGGTGTGTGAGAGAAAACAGAAAAACATATATGGGCAGATGAAGAAAGCATTACATGAGTTCTGGCTAACATCAAAGAGATGGACAGAACAAGTCAATAATGCAGTGAGATTAACTAAATGACTTGATTCAGTCTTAATAAGCCCTGTTAAAAATGTATTCTTGCAGCCTCTTTTATACACTTTAAAAATAGTGGGAACACACAACAGATTAATGACATGAAGTGGTTTGAGAGCCAGCTATATGTGCACACACACATTTACACGTGCGCACACTTGTTGCTCTGTATGAACACACACCGTCTTGTTGCGCAGTCTGATGATGTCAGAAACAGAGCCAGCTCCACAGTACTCCATGACAATCCAGAGGTCTGTATTTTTGAAGTAGCTGCCGTAGTATTTAACTACATAAGGACTAGAAGGAAATGTGAATGAGAACAGAGAAGTTTCATTTAGAAAAATAAGAGCAGAAGTGAGAGTTGATCCACTGACAAAGCTACCAGATAGCTGATGAGACGTCTGACTGCTAGACTATCAGAGACCCCTTTGGATAACACTGATTTTGTTTTTCCATCTAGTCTGCATTACAGATGGTTTAAAGAAAGCTCCACTGTCTTACCTGTCACACTGCTGCATGATTGAAATCTCCTTGATAATTTCCTGCAGATCAGACTCAACAGGAACCTGCTTGATGGCAACCACCTGTCCTGACTCCTTATGAATGGCTTTAAAGACGCTGCCATAGGAACTAAACACACACACAGAAGCTGATGTTACTTGATACCAACAATTAGAAAGAGGCTGGCCAATAGCCAGTCTACTTAAGGCTTTGATCTGAATTGTATTCTATGACTGACAATAGAAAATTGATATTACACAAGTCAACTGTGAAAATCAAAGTTTGTAAAACCAAAAAGCTTCTTACCCTTCACCCAGTTTCTCGAGCACATCAAACACTTCCTCTGGCTGTTTGGTCAAACTGTCCTCACTTAGCTTTTTCAGCTTACTGCAAAATTTAACACATCAACTGAAATCTCACTAATGATATGACGATTTGTTGTTTGCAAAATATTTGAGTCAGAATTATTTTGGCCAACACTGAGATCAATCATTCAACACAATAAATAAATAAAAACTACACACACACACACAAACACACATGTTAATTTAGGTTCATAAATTTGTCATCACACACTACCACATTAGATTTGAAATAGAACAAGATGTTATTCTGAAAGTGTAGACATTACCCTTTAATCAAAGATGTTTCAGAGAATATGACATTTACTATTTAATAATTACAGCCATTTTAAGCAAAGTATCTCAATTTTCAAGTGCTCAAAATAATTTGGACAAAATGGCATCATTGTAAACCTAAACACATTTTTAAAATTAGATGAAAATCTTTCTGATTTGGACAAAGACTTCATCCTTATTCAAATATGTCTGGACCTGTGTGTGTGTATATACATAATTGTTCTAAGCCAAGATCATAACTTAAAAGTAAACTTTACTTTTCCATCCAGTCCCGATGCAGTCAACAATAACGTGGTTTCCTAACCTTAATATTAAGTTTTGCTAATAAAATCAATGAGTAGCTGAGGACAATGTTTGTGTTCTGAACCAGTGAGGTCCAGAACACAAATGTAAGCTTTTCAAGCAAATACAGGAAAATGTGGGTCTTTGTTGACACTGCCTCCATTTTTTTCCTCTCTATTTTTTTTTTTTTTTACATCAAATTACTTTAAGACTGTGCACTAGTATCTAAAGGTGAGTGATAAATACTGACGATCATATATTGCATAGCTGCCACTTTCTGTTGTTCATAGGTTGACTTCGCATATTATCTTATTTTACATGTTTTCTAATGATAATTTAATATCTCGCATTGCCCTTTAGGTAGAGGGCATGGTTTTTTCATTCTTCTTTATATCCGGAATACACTGGACATACACACACAAACACACACATTTACGGAAAATGTATTTCTTAATGCAGTTCAAAAAATTAAAACAATATCACTGTAGGGCAACTAGTCATGTATGGGTTCTGGGCTGCTGGCTGAACAATACGTGTTACTTATTAAGCAATTTTCATTTACTTCAAAGTTAAACACTTTGAGTTTAGTCAAAGTCTGCCTTTCGCACACCGAGTAAAATGAAGGCCCATGGTATTTTTAATTCTAATTTTCCACCAGGGAACACATAGTTCTTCAAGCAACTTCACTGGTAACCAGTGACACTCATTCATCGTGCAGGAAGCTGAGAGACGGTTACAATTAACATGGCATCAGTAATATGAGTGAGAAATGTTTTTTTCCTCCTAAGAAAAAACAGTTCTCCCAAACGGTGTTAACATCGAGACCTAATCTATAATTTATACAAACCAAACACCCATGAGATGAATTAACTGGTTCTGTCCTTCGGGACTTTTATCTACAGATTTTATCTGTAAATTAACTTTAGGAGAACATCGATGAACTGAACTGAGTTAGCTTAGCATGAGCTAGCAGGGCGACAGCTGAGCTACATTAGCACTTTAGCTTGCAGGCAGGTTTCTAGTCAGTCAGACGTTTACTAACCTTTTGGGCGCGGACGGCTCCATGACGCACAACCTCAAAAATAAAAATAAAGAACACTATTAATATGATATTTCGGGTTTGTCCAAAATAATCAAGATGCGAACATTGTCGGTAGAGTCGCTGTTGTCAAAACTAGTAGAGGGCCAGCTGAGAAGTAGACCGTCAGATGATGGACACCTCTCTTTTGGCGTTTTCAACAGTTACCACAGCGCCCCCTCCCGGAACGGAGTGATAAACATCAACATCGCTGCAGAGCGACAATGCTCACATAGTCTGGGACAATATATCAGTCCTAATAAGGACCAGCAATATAGACTGAATAAATCCCGAGTAAACTTTTCACCATTGATAGCAAAAGCCCAAAATAGATTTAGCCAGAGGCTCTTGTGAACGCTAATTTGAAAGGTAGTCCTTTAATAACCAGAATGACACATAATGGCACACACAATCAGATAAACAGACCAGGGGTGCTGTAGTGGGATATTCCTCTAACAAGAAACAAAAACAAAAAAAAAAAAAAAAGAAAAAAGAAAACGTCACACATATATTCATCATATATTCATCTAAGCCTTTATTATATTGGCCCCTGGAATTGGATAACGGGACCATTGTTTCCTTTGACTCTCAGGGGTGCTGTCGCCACTGAACAGCTTAACTTGAATGCTAAGCAGTAGCATGGTACCATTTCATTTATTTTTTCTTGCCTCACATTGATATAGAAAATCTTTATCATTTCAAGCAACCATCTTAAATACATAAATGTCAAACAATGAATTGAAATGAACTGTGTCCTCATTTTCATTTCAAGTCAGAGAATCAAAGCAATGTGAACATCATTGCAAGTGTGTCGTATTTTTTTCACTATTTTCCTAATAGGCACTTTAAAAGTGCTTAAAAAAACATCTTAATAAAGTAATGAATAGATAATTTAATGAAACACTAAAACAATTATATTAGCTTTTGTTTTGGGTAAAGGCTATTCAACTTATAAATGTTACCAGTGAAGGAATTGATTGTCATCAGTTTATATACTCCACTGATAAACAAATTTTAATGAATAATCAGATTACTCAATCAAGAAAATAATAATTAAAAGCAGTCCATCAAATGTTATGCACAAAACCTCAGAGATGTTGCTTAAACAGGCATCTACAGTCAGTGGTGAGAAAGAAGGGAAAGCAGAAGGTATTGTAGAAAGGATTCATTTAGCTAAAACTATGTTGTAATCCAGAGCTTCTTAAATTAATGAAGCAGAGCTCACCTAATTTATGCAACACTAAGGACACTAACATTAGTATTTATTTGAAGATACAGCAGCCACATTGGAAGATAGCCTTTATAGCCTAATTAAACTTGTTTTTAATTGTCTCAAAGGCCTACTACCACCTTAACTGTGAAAACTCTTGAAGGGTCACAGGTCAGCCAGAACACTGAGGTCTACAGACCAGTTTATTCCCATATCAAAACTGAAAAAACAGTGGTGACAGAGCATTTTTGGTTGCAGCTCCCAGACTGTGGAACATTTTATATTTTAATATTAGAACTGCTAACACATTTGATATTTTTAAAGTTCTCCTGAAAACTTTTTTCCAACCCATTGGCTTTTAGTCTCTGTTGAACAAAAATATGTTTTTTTTGTTGTTGTTTGTGACGAAGCATCTGCTCCCTCACTTTTTCTTAAACATTAAGGTCCACTCAGAAGAGTGGGAGGATACTGAGTTTTCTGGGTTGTTGGCTTGATAATTGTTTGAAATGTTCTGGTGGGTGTAACATTTGGTTGTATGTACATTTAAGGTATAGTCCTTCCCATGTGTTGTAGGAGTGGGTGGATTCTTTAATCTAATTGGTCAAAGGAAGAGTAGTGATATTGCAGGTAATTAGTGCAATTGCTGCAAGATAATTATGTGAATGTCTATTTTTAATTTGTAATATTTTGATAGCATATTTAAGGATGAAAATGAGAATTTGTCAGTGTGAGCAAACTGTAATGAAGCAAGTTGTTTGTGATTCATCTTGTCAACCTTTCTTCTGCAGAGCTGACCTGATAGGTCAGTTTGAACTGGAAAGGCGGGCATTAAGGCTACAAATAGGAGCTCAGGAAGAGGGCTCTGGCGCTTCCTTTTTGGATATTTCTTTGTTTGGCATGTTGAAGAGCTGCATGTCATTGTTTGTTTCCAGAATAAATGGCTAACTTGCCTTTTCCGTAAGATTTCATTGCCTCCATGATTTTTTTTTCCTCCACGGCATTTCGTTATGCAACAAATGGTGTCAGAAGTGGGATCTTTTTTTTTTCTCCCCCACCTGTGACAAGTTGGTGGAATTGCACTGACTAAATGAGAGGTGCAGGACGTGGAAGGGCTCGTTGGCCAAGGAGACACACCTTGGCAGAAATGGAGGAGGAAGAGGTGGAAAAGACACTTGAGTTTGAGCCGTCACCAGGTGGAGGTATGGCTGCTGAGGGTGGAGAAGAGCCAGTTGTTCGACCAAAAGTGGTTGCGGCCCGTGCTGCAAGTCCAGAACTCTCCTCACCTGATTTTTTTGAAGATATGAGAGAGTTTATGCGTCGGTCTAAGCAAACTGAAGCTGCGCTCTTTGAACAGATTAAACAGCTCAGATTGGAGATGGGGCCGAAATCAAAGCGGAATGATGTGACTGAAGCACCTTCTGAACCTTTAGAACAGCCCGTCTCCCCATCTCCTCCATTGCCTGCTAGTGGACCCGTCGGCTCATTGCCTCAGTTACTGGCCCCACGTCAACGACATGCTACTCCGCTGATCCAGGCTGCAGGCTCACGTATTGGTGAACCCAGGATACCTGACTTCAAAGAAGGGGAAGATCCAGAGAGTTTCTTTGTTCGATTTGAACGGATAGCAAGAACGTGGGGTTGGCCGCCAACAGAGTGGGCAGCGAGGGTGGTTACCTTGCTGACGGGAAAAGCCTTGGAGGCTTATGCTGGAATGGATGAGGATCAGTCAGGATCCTATGATGATATTAAAACAGCAGTGTTGGTGAAGTTTGATGTTACAGAAGAGACCTACAGACGGCGTTTCCGAAACACTGCAATGCCCGTTGGAGAGACTGTGAGAGAGACCTACAACCGCTTGAAGGCCTCTACAAACGATGGATGCGCCCCCAACAGTCGAACCAAGGAGCAGATCGGTGAGAGATATCGTCTTGGAACAGTATCTTCGTTGGTGCTTCCTCCTGATATTCGCATCTGGGTAAAGGAGCACAATCCCCAGACAGGAGAGGTGGCAGCGGATTTGGCGGAACGCTACACAGCTGCGCACCGGGACCCTTTAAGGACAAAGGTGGTTGCAGGGAAGACAAGGTTTGGAGATGGTAAACCTTATAGGTTACCTTCTATGGACGGTATGGTGATGGGGTTAGTAAGAAACCTGTTCATCAGACTTGAAACCTAATTTTGTGTGTTACTACTGTCGGCAGCCTGGCCACAAAGCTTCATTGTGTCCCCTAAGAAAATCAAAGTCTGTTGAATTGTGTTCAGTGCCACGTGTAGAAAATTGATAAGGATGAAGCTAATGATAATGGATTGAATCCTCATAAGCATATGGTAGATGTCATAGTTAATAATGGTCATAGGGTAAAGGCTCTAGTGGACACTGGTAGTTCACAAACCTTAGTAAAATCTAGCCTACTTAGTAATGCATTGACTAACTTTGATCAAAAGGTAAATATTACATGTGTACATGGATGCAAGAAAGATTATCCTACAAGCAGATGTTATCATTGAGGCTGAAAAGCAAGCCTTCATGTTAACAGTTGGTGTCCTAGATAAATTAGCTTATGATGTAATTATTGGAGAGGATTTGCCTATTCTTGACAAACTTGGTCCAGAAAAATTCTCAAGCATACTCTTGTGCTGTTGTTACCCGCTCGGTGGCTAAGGGGCTTGAACCCCTACCAGATGTACATGATAGTTTGTTTGAAAGGGGAAATAAGGGTAAGAAAACAAAACAAAAACAAAAAACGGCAACGCCGTCAAGAGAGAAAATAGGAATTATGACAAAGCTAAAAGCATTGAACTTGCTCTCCCTGAGTATGCCCATATTGACCCCCAATGGCAAGTCCCAGACAATTTCAGACAGAGTCAGGAGAATGACTCTTCGTTAAAACCTCTCTTTGCAAAAGCACATGAAGTTAATGGAGTCCATGATGCAGGCATGGGAGGTCAGAATAGGGTAGGTGGGGATCCTTTTATCATAAAAAACAATCTTCTTTATTTGGCAGATATTGAAAAACCTAGGCTTGTTGTTCCGAAAGAGTATCGACAAGTAGTCCTGCATTTGGGTCATACGGTTCCATGGGCTGGGCATCTAGGACAGGCTAAAAACATATAACCGCATTGCCCAACGCTTTTACTGGCCGGGATTATATATAAAGAGGTAATGGATTACTGTAAAAAAGTTGCCATGAATGTCAGATTGTAGCTCCCACCAAAGTTTCAGACCGTGGCCGGTTGCAACCATTGCCTATCATGAGTGTGCCTTATGAGAGGGAATTGCTATGGATGTTATTGGTCCTTTGCCCAAAAGTAGTAACGGACACAAATTTGCCTTGGTTATATGTGACTACGCCAACCAGATACCCAGATGTTTACCCCCTACGCTCTGTTCAGGTTAAACATATAGTGCGGTGTTTGGTGGAGTTATTCTCTAGAGTTGGTATCCCCAAAGAGATCTTGACAGATCAAGGTACGAACTTTATGTCACATTTGATGAAGTCGCTTTATTCCCAACTCGGTGTTAAGGGGATAAGAACAACACCATATCATCCAGAAACTGATGGTCTGGTGGAGCGATTTAATCGTACTCTGAAACACCTGTTGAAAAAGTTTGTTGATGATACTGGTAAAGATTGGGATAAATGGCTGCCTTTTCTTTTATTTGCATACAGAGAGGTGGTGCCACAAGCATCAACTGGTTTCCCCTTTTGAGTTGTTGTACGGCAGGCAGGTCAGAGGCCCTTTGGACATGCTGAAGGAGAACTGGGTGGCTGGAGAGGCGACGGTAAACACCACTAACATCATCTCCTACATTCTGCAGATGAGAGACAAACTGGAAAGTTACAGAGAAAAAAAGCCAAGGAAAACACATGTTAGAAGCTCAACTCAGACAAAAGGGTATGGTACGACAAACATGCCCGGGAAAGAGAAACTGAAAAGCTGGTCAAAAGGGTGTTGGTACTGCTTCCTACCGGACCAAGTAAGTTACTAGCCAAGTGGCAAGGCCCCTATTCTGTGATCAGGAGGGTGGGTCCAGTTAACATATGAGATTTTTGTCCTGATAAATATAAACACCGTCAACATCTCCATGTAAACCTGTTAAAGGAGTATCATGAAAGGAAAAATGAGAGAGAGACAGGAGGGGAGCAGGTTCTGATGGTCCAGGATGTCCAGCCTGAAGTGGAGGATGTGACAGAGGCTGAGGAAACTCGACATGGTACCCTTTAGGGAGAAAGGTAAACCCCAGCTCCCTCCAGAGCACTTGAGTGAAGAGAGCAGTGGCATCAACTAGGTGAGCTTAAACAGTCTTTTCCATCTTTATTTTCTGAGAAGCCTGGACGTACCAATGTGATAGAGCATAAGATTATTTTGAAGGATGCTACACCAGTTCGTCTGAAGCCTTACAGGATACCGGAGCGGATGGTGGAACCTCTAAGGAAGGAAGTCCAGATGATGTTGGACATGTCAGTCATTGAGCCGTCCAAGAGTGAATGGTCCAACCCTATCGTGCTTGTTCCCAAGAAGAATTCTACTCAACCTCGGTTCTGTTCTGATATGAGGAAGCTGAACAGCATTTCATGTTTTGATTCTTACCCCATGCCACGCATTGATGAACTGTTGGAGAGACTGGGAAAAGCTAAGTATATTACAACCCTAGATCTTTGTAAAGGTTACTGGCAAGTACCACTCGCCCCAGCCTGTAGAGAATACACAGCTTTTCAGATTCCCGGAATGGGTTTGTTCCACTATACCGTATTACCTTTTGGGCTCCATGGAGCTCCTGCAACTTTCCAAAGATTAATGGATATCGTGCTGAATGATTGCTCCAGGTTCGCATCTGCCTATCTTGATGATGTCGTAATCTACAGTGAGACCTGGGAGGAACACCTGCGGCATCTCAAAGTTGTCCTGGGGAAGATACAGGATGCTGGACTGACCCTGAATGTAAATAAGTGTTCTTGGGCTCAAGAAGAGGTGAAATACCTTGGGTACCTGGTCGCCGTGGGCAAATAAAGCCACAAATAGAAAAGATAAAGGCCATACAGATGATTACTCAACCCCGGACCAAAAAAACAAATTAGATCTTTTCTTGGACTGGTGGGCTGGTATAGAAGGTTTGTTCCACATTTTTCTACGCTGGCTGCTCCACTCACTGAACTAACAAAGAAGTCGGTCACTAAAGTGATTTGGAATAATGAATGTGAGCATGCTTTTCAGATGCTGAAGATGCAGATTTGTGAAGCCCCTGTGTTGCAGAGTCCTGATTTCACAAAACCTTTCCTGGTCCAGGTTGATGCTTCTGGTGTCGGACTCGGAGCCGTGTTAGCCCAAGGAGAGCCTGGTGAAGAAAAGCCTGTTTTGTTCCTTAGTAGGAAACTATTTGACCGGGAAAAAAGGTACTCGACTGTGGAAAAAGAGGGACTGGCTATAAAGTGGGCTGTTGATTCATTAAAATATTACCTTTTGGGAAGACCGTTTGTGTTGCAGACTGACCACAGGTCTTTGAAATGGATGCACTCAAAGCAGCATCAGAATGCTAGGATCCTGCGTTGGTGTCTCGCCCTCCAACCATACCAGTTCACCATACAGTATTGCAGTGGTAAGAAGAACCTCATAGCGGATTATCTATCCCGTTTGCCTGACCTGTGTAAGCCAGAGGGGGAGGGGGTGTGAAATGTGACGAAGCATCTGCTCCCTCACTTTTTCTTAAACATTAAGGTCCACTCAGAAGAGTGGGAGGATACTGAGTTTTCTGGGTTGTTGGCTTGATAATTGTTTGAAATGTTCTGGTGGGTGTGTGTGTACATTTGGTTGTATGTACATTTAAGGTATAGTCCTTCCCATGTGTTGTAGGAGTGGGTGGATTCTTTAATCTAATTGGTCAAAGGAAGAGTAGTGATATTGCAGGTAATTAGTGCAATTGCTGCAAGATAATTATGTGAATGTCTATTTTTAATTTGTAATATTTTGATAGCATATTTAAGGATGAAATGAGGCATTTGTCAGTGTGAGCAAACTGTAATGAAGCAAGTTGTTTGTGATTCATCTTGTCAACCTTTCTTCTGCAGAGCTGACCTGATAGGTCAGTTTGAACTGGAAAGGCGGGCATTAAGGCTACAAATAGGAGCTCAGGAAGAGGGCTCTGGCGCTTCCTTTTTGGATATTTCTTTGTTTGGCATGTTGAAGAGCTGCATGTCATTGTTTGTTTCCAGAATAAATGGCTAACTTGCCTTTTCCGTAAGATTTCATTGCCTCCATGATTTTTTTTTCCTCCACGGCATTTCGTTATGCAACATTGTTGTTTTTTTAAATCATCCAAGCATGTTTTGATTTATGTTTTTTTTATTTTACTCTTTCACTTGGTACCAGATTTTATTTTTCTTAGTTTAGTATTTATTGTTGATGCTGTTTTATTTTATTTTGCCCAATTTGTACAGCACTTTGGTAAACTCTTGTGGTTTTGAATGTGCTACATAAATAAACTTGACTTTGACTTGAGGGGAGGGCTAGGTTAGTGTAGAGATGGCAGGAACTGAGACGATCAGAAAAGGGCGGTTTCAGAACCAAAGGGGAAGAGTGACTCAAGACCAACACAGGCGGTATTTTTAATAGTATGTCCCGAGATGCTAATTGGTTGAGCTGAAGCAGCTGATTCCCTCATTAGGAGTAGGGGTGACACTCATCCTGCTACATGAAGATGAGATAGCAGCTTTGTTACTCATTTTCTTCTTCAGCTGACCCCTTCAGGGGTTGCCACATCTAACTCTATCCTCTGTATCCTCTTTTCTCGCAGAATCTAACTTCAAGTCCTCTTTCACTGCATCCATAAATCTCCTCTTTGGTCTTCCTCTAGGCCTCCTGTCTGGCAGTTCCAACCTCATCATTCTTCTACCAATATATTCACTATCCCTCCTTTGTACATATCCAGACCATCTCAGTTTGGCATCTCCGACTTTCTCTCCAAAACATCTCACAAGTCCTGTCCCTCTGAAGTTCTCATTCCTGATCCTATCCATCCTTGTCACTTCCAAAAAGAACCCTAATAGAAAAGAACCTCAGCAGTTTTGTTATTTATACAGAATAAAATCTGATTTTATAATGATCTCTTCATTAACTCTATAGTAGTTTTGTTTAATTATGAGATAAGTTGATCATGATCAACAAATTTGGACAGGAGGTGAATACTGCTTATTACTTTAAACTTTAGCTCACACAATGAGATCAATTGCACCGTTACTCTGAATGTACAGAAATGCTTCTATGTGCTGCTTCACGGATTCATAAATATGGTTCGTTAATGACGAACAGCTCACAGGAGCAAAAACGCGTACACGGATTTAAGATAATACTTCTTTTGAAATATCTCAGTATGATCATCTTGGACTTATTGTTACTGATAAATTAACCTTCTTCCAGAGCCCAGAATAGAGCAATGTTCATATTTTATTTTATTATTTGTTTGTTTGAGCACTATATTACAGTTGTGTCTGACGCATTTTTATTTTAACCAAAAACAGCGCATGTCAAGTCATAGAAATATTAATGTGAATTGTGATTGGCCACTACAGTATCTTGGGGCCAATCACAAACATTTTTGCTCTGACGTAGACGACAGTGTGCGCATGTCTGAAACAGGACGCCGTGCGTAATATGAACGGAGTAGTGAGCAGCACCTGGTTAGTGTGAAAAGCGGTGAGATATATTCTTCATTTTTTTGTTTTATGTATTTTACATTCACTTTATTCGTACTGCTTTATCCATAGTCCGTTGAAATACCTTTGGTTTTTGCTACAGTCTCCATTTTACGATTGTTTAGGCCAGTCTTGATGGAAGCACCATGCTGTTTCTGTTAGCATGTTGCTATAAGTGATATTATTAAGCTAGTTTTTCTCTGTTTTCTTTTCTTTTAGATTAAAATGGAAGCACAGAAAGATCTGCAGCCACCCAAGCAGCAGCCTATGATCTACATATGTGGAGGTATGCTGCTTCTTTGAATTATGCATTCAAGACTCTTTTATATCCCGATTGTGAAATGTTCATGTTTATGTACCGTAAACTTGGAGATATGTTTATATAAATATAAAACTGTAGGTATATTCCTATGTTACTATATTTGATAGGATATTTTGATAATGATATTTGATGTATATCTAATTTTAATCATTTGGTGTATTTCATAATGTTATTACAAGTTATTATCAGCATTTTAAAAAACGTGAAACGTTAAGGACGTTAAACCCAGCTATTTAACAGTACAAACACATTATTAGTTACGAAACTTAAAAACCTTTTGGTTCTTTAAATGAAGATCTTTTACTTATTTATTTTTCAACTTTATTTTAACTTTTTTATGTGTTTAACTGTAGTGTTTGTATTTTATTTGTTTTAGTAGGCTTAACTGCTTGTTTATGACTTTTGTGTTTATTTGTAGTACAGCATGTTTGGGAGGGATAGAGGGGTTGGTGAGAAGAGGAAGAATGGAAATTGGTTGATGAGGAAGATGGGTGTGGTGATGTTAATGAGGCTACTGAAGTATTGATTTATTTGATATAGTATGTAAATTAAAAAAAAAAAAAAACTCCTCTCGAGTTAGGGGTGGGGGAGGCCCTGAAATGGGGATGGGGTAAAAAAAAACAAACAAACAGATCTTTTCAGACCAAAATGAATTGTATGACACTACAGTTTCTGACTTTTTTTTTTTTTTTTTGCAGAATGTCACACAGAAAATGAAATTAAAGCTCCGTGATCCCATCAGATGCAGAGAGTGTGGCTACAGGATTATGTACAAGAAAAGAACAAAGAGATGTATCCTTTTTGTTGCAAATTTGTGTGAGAGATATAATTTGATGATAATGGGAAGATTTTTAATCATAAATGATTAAAAAAAATTACAACTTGTACACTTCCTTGACTTTCTGATGACAGTGGTTGTTTTTGATGCCCGATGAAGAGGACGAAGGATGCAGATTTGACTTCTATCATTGTTTACTATTTTTGTAATGTTGACCATGTAAATAAAGACATTGAAGCCTGGCTTCAGATTTCAGTGCTTTCATGTTAAAACAAATGTTTCTTTATATTGTTTTTCCTAAGTTAAGCATGAACGTTAGAACGCACACATTTAATTGGAGTTGACTGTTCTAACAATATTTGAAAATGTTTTTTATTATCTTTAATTTTTAAATAGTAGTTTATCACATAATGAAAATTTTTTCCCTTTTGCATTTCACTTCAAATATGTAGTCACGAGTTGTTCTTCAGTAACTGTAAGATATTCCTGATCCAGTTAATCCATCTGAGCTGATTTAGATACAGTTTTACCATTTGAATACAGATTAAAACTATTTTTAGAGTTTAAAAAAAAACTTTTTGAAAAGTATCAAAAGGACAAATATGTAATTTATACATTCAAATCATCAATAAAAAAAAATAGAACATTACAAACAAGGTGAAGGTATCTCAACCTCCTCATCAACGATTAAGGGGGTCAATAACCACCATTCTCAGCTTTTATAATCAAAGATTATTGTTCTTACGTCTATTGGTGTCTGCCAAACATAAGTTTTCAGTGTTGTATCTTTGCTTTGTCCAAGAGATGCAAAATCTATTAATACACTGACAACCAGACAATTGACACTGGCAAATGTTATTTAAAAAAAAACATTGTTTCAAATTAGTTTCATATTACTCTAAATATGCAAACCCAGTCAACACTGGTATGTGAGGCCCATCTAAACGGGCTGAATGGGGCCCCATACGGGATTGTCCACTGGTCCATGTTTGCCTCATATGAACTGCCCAGGAGGGTTTACCTCTGTGGTTGACCCCAGTGAGGGACCCAGATAAGACACCCACTTTAGACCCATTCGTCACCCATGTATCTGGGAAAAACCACTGCAAAAAATTCACATGGGGAGAACATGGAACCCAGTACGGCTCGTTTCTATCTCAGACAGGTTCCACATACAAACATTAGACCTTTTATTGTGAGTGCACAAATGAAAATTTAGGAAATGTATTTTACAGAGACATCGATACAGTCCTCATCAATGCATGTTATCGAGCTGAACACATATAGAAATGTAAAATTATATTTTAGTTTTTTTTTTTTTTTTTTTTACTGTGATTTGATATGAATGGAAGTAATATTGTTCAATCAACACGCTGCATCAAATTGAGCGTTAGCTCCTGAATCTAACAAAATCAAAATCGTATCATGGAAGATTTTGTAATATCGGCAAACACTGAACCATCATGCAGTTAATCATAATGTTATATTGTGATAAGGATTGCGATTTATAATTTAAAGCAGATTTTATTGTTTTAGGACAAAGCCAGACTTGCTGCATCCAGCCTGTATACTGATAACTAAGAGGACTCTGGTTGTGATAACACAGATCTCTCACAGACAGCAAAACAAGGCTTTCTTATTAAGATGAAGCTGTTCCTTTAAGTGACAAATGCAGTTTCATTAAATTTTCATTACATTTCAGTCTGTGAAATGTTGATATCTGGAATGTAATTATCGAGGGTTATTTTTGATTCAAGGCCCTGTGATGGACTGTCACCCTGTCCACGCCCAGAGAGAGCTGGGATGGGTTCCAGATACCAGTGACCATGGCGACTATAGATAATGGATGGATTTTTGATTAAAAACAACAGCTCTCTAAAGCAAAATTGGCTTGATAGGTCATAAAAAATGGACATTAAAAAAACTTAGAATATGTTGCTATTTGAATAACTCGTGCATTTTATTTAAAAGCCTTGTATGTACATATAGCTTATATCCACATTCAGTGATCTCAGATTGTATCGTTGTAGTGAGGCTTCCCCGTCATTTGTCCCTGCTGCTGCAGCGCTGCATCGCTGTGACACTTCCCCCCCTCACTTACATCACTTCTGACGCTTAGAGCAGGAGGTGTGTCCCGCAGAAATCCCCAACCAGGCGGGCACGGATGTAGCCGCAACTCAGAGGAAGAGAGGCAGGGAGGGAGGAAGAGTTTGAGCGCACTGCGGAGGGAGTGCAGCTATGGGGAACGCACAGGACAAGCCCCCGGGCAGCGGCGGAGGGGCGCCCAGAGCGGATCAGTGCACCACGGCAGGGGGAGGGACGAAGAGGGTCGCCAACGGCGCTCCGGGAGAAAGCAGCCCCGCCGGCAGACGAGAGGAGCGGGGCAGGCCCGCAGTGGACACGAGCTACCTGGATGCTCCTGCCGGGGCTCTGCCTCCTCACCTGGGCCGGCTCAAGAATGAAGGAAACCACCTCTTTAAACATGGCCAGTTTGGAGCAGCGTTGGAGAAGTACAGCCAGGCCATTGATGGATGCGCTGAAGCAGGTGGGGCCTGATGTGATTTACAATTAAAAACATCTACCTTTTACACGTCCTATATGTGGTGTAAAAAAAAAAAAAAAATCAGTATGGTTAAAATGTAAAATTAAAATCATTAAAAAAAAAACATCTAACCTAAATTCCTCTTAAGACTCTCTAAATGCAATAAATATAATCAAAAATGCTTAAAATGTCCTGAAATACTTTACTGGAAGCTGTTATACTATTCTTGTTTTTACATTTTAGAATTATCATTAAAATAGTTTTTTTTCACCATTTAAATTTCTAAGCTGAACTCCAAGAATTTATGTTACCTTTGAAGAAATAGTCTCTTGTCGATACAGTACTACACACAGAAAGTCTTCAAAAGCAACAGCAAACAGCAGATGGGCAACAGACAGACAGAAAGCTCTTTTAGTATCTGTGCAGCAGCTTCCTCATGGATATCATACACGTTCTGGCTCCATAATCCACAACATTCTGCGAAATTATTAATGCACTAAAGCAGCATGTATGCTCTTATCATCCTGCATTCAAGTACAGACAGCGTGTAGGCTGCTTTAGTTTTCAGACTGACATCCAGACCCTGTAGCTGAGCCATGAGGCCTGACAGGTGACTTGTGAATGCAGAGGAGTGTTGGCACAGATCGACACAATCATAGATAGAGGTTATATGCTGGTGCATCTGGGCTTTTAGGTAAAACTGAATGTCACGCTGCACCATTAGGAGCACCCTGCCAACTTTTTACTTTACATAACTGCAGAAGAAATATTTTTTTGTGCTTTTTTTCAGTGCTTTAGAAGGATATAAGACGATTAGACCCGAAATGATGGCAGAATTATCAGACAGCAATATGTATGGTTTGAATCTGTACTTTTGTTTTGGGCACAAGTGTGTAGGACTGATGCTGCAGTGAGGGAGACAAAGGAGATAGTAGAAAATGACTCAGCCAAAGACATTGTTTTCACATCCATTCATCTGTCTGCCGCTCATACCTTCAGCATACCTTCATACCTTCCTGGAAAGCTGAAAATGTGCTGCTTCTGTTGTCTCCTAATCTCTTCTGCAGCACTCAGGGCACAAGCTGACATCATTGATGTTATAACTAGAAGAAAAGTCATTAAAGAAAGGTGTCACGAATATGCAGTGAGAGCGTAGCCTCTGTTTTTGAGATCAAAGATGACACGAGTGCTCTTTCAGAGTGTGATCTGTCAGATGAGTGGTTACACCGCTTGTTCTTCTGCAGGCATTGATAGTCCAGAAGACCTGTGTATTCTCTACTCCAACAGAGCTGCCTGTTACCTGAAGGATGGAAACAGCTCCGACTGCATTCAAGACTGCACCAAGTACGTGACCAGGGTCAGCTATGTGATCGTCTTTTCTTTTCTCTTTTTTCCTTTAAGTTGGGGTAGCACATAGATAGCGGTTACAGCACTGTCACCTCAGACTACAAAAACATGCATGATAGATTGATGGATCTATGTATGACATTATTTTTTAATTCTCTGTCACATATAAAGGAGAACTCTTCAAAGTAACTTTGCACTCCTGTAACACTGATGCAGAAGGAACCAGATTTAGTCTTTTTTTAATTCCATCCTTCTTTCTCAAATCTACAACTTGACAGCTGAAGCTAAAACATTTTCTCACTTTTTTCTTTTTTTTTTTTTTACCACACTTCGACTTTGATGTGTAAAATTGGTGGATTTACTCAGTAAGAAGGCGTTTTTTTATTCTAAAATGTCAGTTTCAAGCATTGGTAGTTATATTTCAACAGTACGGAAAGTAATGAAATATTTCAGCAAGTCAGCTGTGTATGCTGGTGTATTTCTGAAATGGTCTGAAGTTCATTCTGTTGCTGGTTTTATCTATCATATTTTTATTTAGTCACACTTGGAGTGTTTTCATTTATTGTTTCAAAGGACTGCTGAAACCTTCCCTGTTACTTGATTACATTTACATTGTGTTTAGACTCCCTCCACACTTGTTATATCTTTTCACAGGATATATCTTGACAATCTTGTTTACAATATGTTTGTGCCCCGTTGTTTGTTTGAACTCACCACTTAATTTTCCAGACAGAAATTAATATAATTCTTAAACATCTGGGGGAAAAACACAACTAAACTAAACAAAACTTTGCCATTCCCTTATTGTTCGTGTTTTCTGAAAGGGAAGGTTTGTTTTGAAAATGTCTTTCATATTGGAGCTCAGCACACAACTAACCAAGGTGTATGTTACACAGTGCTTGCTGAAGGTTTGGATGACTGGGTCAGAAGAATGCAGCAGTCTTTCAGTTCCATGTGAATCATTTTACAGATTTGTTCATGAATGGACAGCTACAGCCCAGATGCACTTGTGAAGCAAAGTGGACATGTAAACAGTCTGATCCTCTCTCTTTGCATCTCTGATCCTCTTAGGGCTTTGGAGCTGCAGCCTTACTCCTTGAAGCCCCTGTTACGCAGAGCTATGGCTTATGAGTCACTGGAGCGCTACAGGAAGGCCTATGTGGATTATAAAACTGTGCTACAGATGGACACAGGGGTGCAAGCGGCTCACGACAGCGTCCACAGGTCAGTCGAACATAAGAGCAAAACAGGGAAAGTGACAAAGTGTGATGGAGGTTTCAGGGTCAGAACTAACTGGACATGACCGTTGTGTTGTTCACTTTATGTCTGTATTTGGCAAAAGAAACAAAACAGGCCGTTTTTAATGGTTTATTGAAAAGAAGACTTAAAGAACTGCACCCATCTGTTGAAAATAATGTGCCATCACGGCTAAAGAGCCTGCGTCTTTTTAATTAGCCAAACATTGTAGAAGCTGATTTCGGTTGCTGTGAAACCTGCAGTCAGCTTCATGGAGAGAGTCCATCCTCTACCATAGCTTCTTCCTGCATTTTGAAGGCTTTTGTAAAGTAAAAAAAAAAAAAGCCAAAGTTCACACCAAATGGAGGCAAAGAACATGATTTCTACATGAAAAACTTGACTTGTGGACTATTTTTTTTTCCTTTTCTTAATGAAACCACTATGTGACTCATTTGCATGATGGTTTCCTATATGGCTGGTTTAGGACTAGACACGTCTTACTAACAAAAACCTTTATGACATAATGTAGCACACAGTTGGCAGGTGCAAACAATGACAGAATCTGCTGAGTCCCAGAAATACCCAAATGGTGAGCTGCTTCCTGGAAAGGTTCCAGTGTCAAACTGAGCAATGTATGTCCTTTATATATATATATATATATATATATATATATATAGTATATATATATATATAATCATATATATACCCAAACGCAATGTTACATTACAACAGAAGCCTGTGATAGTGGTCACATGACTGCTTCCAGTTGTGCCTGGCTGTGCTGTAGAATAGTCACCTTTACAGCGGCCACCAGGCCAGTATTCAGCACTGCAGAGTTTGAATGCTCAGTTTTTTGTATGTAATTTCAAAAACAGCTGCAGAGTGAGCAGCTGTGAACAACTTCACTATGTTCAAGGTACCAATCAGCAGACTGGGCCTTTCCGGGGAGAGTAGGGTTTAATGAGACAGAAACAAGAAACAGTCAGACAGAAACGGACAACAAGGACTGCAGCGATGTACGGATGAAGAGTTTTATTGTGTTTTCTGAACATTAAAGCAGTTAAATCCATTCTGGTGGACCCCTACTTCACTAATTACAAACTCTCATCATGGGCTGAGTTGAAATTTGTGTTCAGTGTCATTGAGAACTGAAGGACATTTCACAACTAAAAAGGTTGCTGCTGAAAGTTTTACAGCGATAAGTTTAACTTAAAAAAAAAATTCTCCAAGCAAGTAATTATATCGCTGTTTTGCATTCTTGCAACATAATTCATATTCAGTGTATTATTATAATTTACAGTAGTTGTATTATATAGGAAGGTTATTAGTTTCTATGTGTTAAACCAACCTCGAGACACAAAGAAACAATTCTGCTTTCCAAGTTAGTCTGTTTTCTTTCTTTAAGAGATTAAATGAGAGCAAGAAAACTTTTGATATTTGATTTTTCTTCTGTAAAAGAAAGCTTTCCTGTCCTGTCACTTTGCCTTCTGTTTACTAGGATCAACTAAAAATGAGATAATATGACAATAATTTATTATTGAAACAACTTGTAACCAATCCTATTTGATTAGAAACCAGTAAAATACTTTTAATAGTTTTTTTTAATTCAAGGAATCATTTTATACAAACTAAAAATCCTTGTTTGGGTGCATGGAAGTTTAATACAAATTTCCTTTCATTTCCATAAAAAGTGAGTGATTCCTGATTTTTAATAGGTTCTCAAAATTATTTCCTCAAAATTTCCTCAAGAGTCTCAGAATTTTGAGAGCCTCCGTGGTTTTAAGAGAGGTTTGAATGATTTTCATTTTTCTATTTTACATTGAGAAAAACCCCAGATGATGATGTAATGTAATGATTTAATTTTATCTTTTAAAAGCCTCAGTGAGCTGTGGTCCACTGTCACAGGTGCGTTGCCTTCTCCCGGATGACTACACCTGTGCTCTATAAATGTGGGTGTGCACAAGTCTTGTTCAATGAAACACATTTCATTGAATTATTTCTGGGATATTGGGATGTTGTTAGACATATTTGTAGCTGCTCACATCCAGTGTTGTTGCGCTTGTAGCTGGAACTGTTGATCCACAAATCACAGAGAAAACTTTAACCCCTCGATGAAGTTGAACACAACTATTTTACCTGTAATGTTTGCAGGCTTAAACTGTTAACACTGTAATTTTTTGGTATGTTTCTCGAACTGTTACCTCACCTGCACCATTCTTTAAGGTTTTTTTTCTTTATCACCAAAGTGGAGCTCAGACACCCTGCAGCAGTCGAAGCGTCAGTGAAACCAATGTAACATTTGCGCTCTTTTACTCTCCTTGCATTCTGCCAGGATCACAAAGCTGCTGATTGAACAGGATGGACCTGAATGGAGGGAAAAGCTGCCAGAGATTCCCGCCGTCCCTCTGTCCATCCAGCAGCAACACAGAGAGAAACCAGTCAGCATTGAGCTGGCACAGGCACGGGCCGCCAGAGCTGCACAGGAGGAAGGTAAGCAACATCACTTCTTCTCAGCATGAAGGATGCTTTAAAATTGTATAAATGTATGAACAGGTTGTTAGGCCCTGTAGTTTTTCCTCTGTTATTAAAAAAAGAAAAAACTGGCAAAGAATATGATATTTTATTATGATCCCAACATTGCCTAATGAACTGTGATGAAATTCATGCCGTGTTTTTTTTCTAAAAAAGAAGCCTTTGACTAATGGGACCAGAAGGTAGCTTTCACTCAGTGTCAGTGTGTAAATGCTGAGCAGTACCAGAGGCACTCCAGCTGACAGCGTGTCTGTGTGTGTGGGCGCGTGGACTATCAATAATGCAGAGAGAAGCTGATCCACACAAACTGTAGCGCTGCTATAATGGAACAATCCAGGTCAGGTTTCGTCTTGGCTCAGAGGGCTCACACAGCCCAGACAACCCTGCATGGTTCCTCAATGCAAATATATTTAAATAGATGCGATACGGCGCGATAGCTATAAAAGTTCACTCTTACACAATGAACAAAGTGCTTCATATAACGTTCATAAAACGTTCAAACACAGGATTCGTGTCTTACGTTGATAAAACACCTGAATTGTACAGTCACATAAACAGTTAATGAGTGTAACATATAGAGCAGCACATCTCTGATTAGCTGACGCTGTAGCTGGATTAACAGATGGGAGATTCAAGTGATTCAACATTTCGGCCTTGAACACAACCTACCAATTCTAATTTTGTTTCAATTGTCCAACGTGTTATTTTTAAAAGTAATTATACTGACTTTGCAATTTTTACAACTGACTCAGACTCAGAGTTACATCATGTTTAATTGTACACTGATTTGATATGGGACCAGGGGAGGAAAAGCTTTTTCTTTCTACTTGTGCATACTACTAGTTATTTAAATAAAGCAAGGTTCCTATTTTTGAATTTGTAGTGAGTCCTCGACTTTCATGAAAACGACCGACCTTCCTTCAGTTCCTGCCCCAGAAGTCACCACTATAGTTATAAGTTTCTAAAAAAAATTGTGTAAAGTACCACCTTACATATAGTATGTATATATCCCATATATATATATATATAGTATGCCATATAAACACACAGTCCACTCCTGTGTGGCCCCCAGGCGCTGGCCACTTGATTAGGTACATCTGTACAACTGCTCGTTAATGCAAGTTTCTACTCAATGTGCGTTTACATGGAAGTTTAATTCCTCTTTAATTCAGAATTAAAGTTAAAGCCGATAAAAAAATTACCATGTAACACTTAATTCATATGATGTCAATTCCGAATTAACTTAATTCCGAAGTAAGTGGCTGGTTTATTCCCATTTTAATTCCGCATTAAGTCATTCCGCGGTCATCAAACACTCATTCCTCTTTAAATTAATTCCCGTCTTTCTGGCATGCTCGTTCTCTTGCCCGTCTGTCGCGATGAGCTTAATTCCGGCAGCACGCAGTAAACGGTGTTCAAGGCAGAGACGATTTATTTAATAAATAGGGAGGAACTGGAAATAATTAAAAGAACAGTGGCAGGAAGATAAAAATTGTGAGCTTTCAAAGCGGCCAGGTTAAATGAAGGAGGTTTCGCAGATAGAGACGCCACCCAGGTCAAAAATAAGTGAAATGTTGTTGCTAACCGAGTTAGCTAAGTTTGTTTTCTTCTGGTAGATGTAAGACGTCCGCCCCCCCCATCCAATCAGAACCCTTCCCAACCCCCAGACCTAAAGTGGAATTGGATAAGCCGAACTCGTGTTTTCAATGTAAACCTTAATTCGGAATTACTATTTCCATGTAAACTCAAAGGAAAATAGTTTAATTCGGAATTATTTAATTCCTAATTTTAATTCCGAATAAAAAACATCATGTAACCGCAGCCAATGAATTTAGACATGTAGATATGGTCAAAGCGAGCATCAAAATGGGGAAGAAAGGGGATTTAAGGGAGTTTGAATGTGGCATGGTTCTGCTGCGACATTCGGATGGTAGGGTCATGAGCGTCAACATGAAAGCCTGGATCCATCCTGCCTTGTATCAACGGTTCAGGCTGCTGCTGGTGGTGTAATGGTGTGGGAGATATTTTCCTGACACACTTTGGGCCCATTAGTACCAGTTGAGCATCGTGTCAACGCCACAGCCTACCTGAGTATTGTTGCTGAACCATGTCCATCCTTTAATGACCACAGTGGACCCATCCTTCTCATGGCTACTTCCAGCGGGATAACACGCCATGCCATAAAGCGTGAATCATCTCAGACTGGTTTCTTGAACATGAAAATGAGTTCACTGGACTCAAATGGGCCTCCAGTCAACAGACCTCAATCCAATAGAGCAGCTTTGGGAAGATTCTCATTAATGGATGATGCTATCATCTCACTATGGACCAAACTCTCTGAGGAATGTTTCCAGTACCTTGTTGAATCTATGCCACGAAGGATTAAGGCAGTTCTGAAGGGAAAAGGGGTCCAACCCGGTACGAGCAAGGTGGACCTGATAAACTGGCCAGTGATTGAGTGTATATAGGTGCACAATAATGAGAAAAGTTATGCAAAGTTTCTTTTTTGTGGTTAGGCTGTGTGATTAATACTAAAGATTTAAATAGCAAGTTTTGAATTTGGACAAATTTGTCATCACACTTCAGTTTAAAATGAGAAACTGGGACTTTTTGTCCTTTTCCCCCCTGAATAACAGTCTACAAGAAGTGCATCTAAGTATCTAAAATATTCATTTTATTGATATTTTGCACAATCCTAACTAATGTTGATTGCCAAAAACCTAGGAAATTGTCACAATATGAATCCGTACATAAACACAACATACAACCATGCTCTATTAAAAAATGTTGCTACCTTTAACTGAAGAGTTTATATCATTGCCTGTGTTCAACGGTTTCTTGTGTTGATAATGTGTCCTTAATTAACTACAAATTACCTGAGTATTGGACTTCAGTAGTAGAGTTTGGGATGGCTGTTGCTCAGGAAGCCTGCCAACTTGAAAGTCTGCAGTTCAATTCCTGGCACTATGCTGCCTCTTGTGCATTCATTGATGTGTGATAGAAAAAAGACTTATACAAGTAAAATTATATCTGTGTACATCTCTATAGACTAGACCAAGACAATGGCATATGAATGTGGATCATGTTCACATATGGCTTCTTCTTTACATTTTAATTGCATTTGTAGATTGCACAGCTAACTGTGTTGATGGTGATTTCTAGAAGTGTTCCTGAGCTCATGCAGTGATGTCCAGTAGAATCATGCCTGATTTTAATGCAGTGCTGCCAGATGGCCTGAACATCACACATGGGGTTGAAATTGATTTTAAATTGAAGAAAATTAAACTGATTCATTATTTTTCAAATTAAGCCAACTGATGTCTACAGAGCGCTGGAAGGTTAAAATATACAGATAAAATATATAAATAAATATTTATATATATATATATATATATCTATATAGTATATATATATACTATAGATATAAAGATTAAAAAAAGTGCTTCCTACTTGAAATTTTCATTGTCTTAAATGTTATCTTTTTTAGTACAAATGCAGTATCTTGGGAAATAGTGAGCCATTAGGCACTGGAAACACTTTTTGCAAATGATGGTAAAACTGAGCTTTTAGCACTTTTAGTACAGTGAAGAACAGATTGCAGCGGATTCTGGATCCGGTCTACCCAGAAAGAGAAGCTGATGTTGAGCCATAGGGTTGTTTACTCACACAAATCACTGAGTGGGTGACAAGATCTGAAATATGCTGTACTACAGATGCCTGCAGCATTCAAATATTTATACAGAATATGGAGTTTATATGTCCAAATGTCTGCATCAAACATCATAACACCACATGCACCTCACCACCACTGTCGTGTGTCTTTGTCCTTTTGTGCTTCACTGTTCCTGAATTTAGACCTCTGACACAACCAGGATGTCAGCTGTTAATAACATATGTCAGATCAGACTGTCAAAGAGGACCGATGAGGGACATGTTCACTTTCACTCACACCTACACACAGAGAAAGTAACATCCGCTGCAATATCAAATTGCATATATCTCTGACTTAAAGAAAAGGTTATGCCTAAATTTGGTACTAACCATTAATGTATGTGTTGACAGTTATTTTGAAAAAAAAAAACAAAAAAAAACAAAGCAGCTTGAAACTGCAGCACCTGATCATGATTGTCTTGCATTAGTAATTACTGTATGTCACTTGAGAACAGCAGGTTTATTTCTGTGCATGTCTGTGAGTGTGTGGCTAAGCTGGGGTGCATCCTTGTGTGAGTTTTCCACAAGTCATCAGATGTAGTGGCTTTCTCAGCACAGGAGACGGCCAACTAAGAAAGAATCAGCTCCTCTGTTCTGGTCTGATGCATTTATTGATAAGCTCTGAAACACTGCTAAACTGATAGCAGAGGCTTCTTGAAAACCCTTTCAGTGCAGTCTGCTCCTAGTCTGTAGAAAAAAAGGAACCACTGAGGAGAATCTAGATTCATCTAATAATATAGGATATTGATGTTTTTTTTTTTTAATATTGAATTTAGGCTAAATTGTTTTTTTATGTCAACAGCCAGAAAAAAGGAAGCCCGTTTTACTTTACTTAAAAAGGAAGGCAATGGCCTCGTCCAGAAAGGCCTTTTTCAGGAGGCTCTGGAGAAGTACAGCGAATGTCTCACACTAAAGCCTGATGAGTGTGCTCTTTACACAAACAGGTACGAATGAAACAAAACACACACCTTGATTTCAGAGTCACGATAGTTTCTTTCTGATATGTAGCAACTCAGATCTTCCTTAAAATTTGACATTATGAAGCCTCAAGGATTTTTTCCCAAACAAATTTCCAATTCAACAGCAGGGCTGAAGTGTCCAGACCTCCCTCACACATGCACGGACTGATGCTGACACTTGGAGATGATTTCATTTAGGAACATTGTCACTGGACAAACAGCAGAGGGCAATATATGATCACCTGACATGCCCAGTCCAGTCTGTGACATCACTTATACTTATTGATATCATTTTTTTTTAACTGCATCACCATAAGACAACGGTGTTCAACAAGAAAAAAATAAAGACATGCAGCTCTTGTTTGATAACTTTGTGTGAAACTCAAATTCAGGTTAACATTAAAGGTTAAACTGGGGGATACTGTATGCCTTAGTTACACCACCAGGTGTTTGAGTGCCAGCGACAGTCCCTGGAAATATACATCCCCAAAATCTTCATATTGGCAAGGCACTCATTCATTTCTGCAAGAAGATGTCAAGTAAACAGAAATGTATCTCTGAGTTATTTTAAGACACATCTTGGAAAGAAAAAAGTGTATTTGTATTAAAATTGACTTTTAAAAAAAATCTCTCCCCAGAGCCATTTGTTTTCTGAAACTGAATCGCTTTGAAGAAGCCAAGCAGGACTGCGACTCTGCACTGCAGCTGGACCCGGCCAACAAGAAAGCCTTCTACAGACGAGCCCTGGCTTTTAAGGGTTTACAGGTGCCTCACGTGCCTCATCATAGTTGTTGGACTGGACTTATTTGTGTCTGTTGGCTGATATTTTCTCTGTGTGCATGTGACCGCATCCTAGGATTACCTTTCAGCCAGCAGTGACCTCCAGGAGGTCCTCCAGCTGGACCCCAACGTCCGGGAGGCCGAGCACGAGCTGGAAGTAGTGACGGGCTTGCTGAGGCAAAGTCTGATGCACAACGCTGCACACACAGCGAGGGTAAGAGCACAAGATGTTCTTTACTGCACAGAGATGCACAGCAGGCTGGTTGGTTATTTTGAAAATCATCCCAGATTAATTCTTATGTTAATTAAATTAAAAGGACAAATAAAATGACGATGAAGCTAATTTTTGATCACTTCCTGCAGGTGTGATGGCTCTTTGTGGTGCACAGATGGAAACAGTTGTGGAAAGCTACGGTGGCATGCTTAAGTTTGGGCGCCTTTTGGTAATAGCTTCTGTGAATAGTTAAGGACTGATCTCCAAAATAATAAAAAAAAGAAACATTCTTTTAAATTTGGAAAAATCAAAAACAGCCAAATTTTTAGCAAAAATCTACAAATATCTTTTCATCAAAGTCTCAGGATTCAGTCATCACTCTGGCCTGTCCACAGCTGAACATGTGTCACATGTGACATAATTCAAAGCTTTACAAGTATTCTGAAGCTTCAAATGTTTTCCCAAAGACCAACAAAGAGTCTCGGGGATCGGGGTGGGGGGCACGAAGCAGAAGGATATGACATGAAAGCAAAGCATACACAGGAAACTCTTTCCTCAGTGTGTAATGTTGCAAAAAAAAAAAAAAAAAAACAACTGCTGTGAACAGGAAAGGAAAGGGTCAAGTCGGTCTGTAACACCGAGACTTTTTTCTTTTTTTTCCCCCAAATCCTTTTTCTTTTTAGTCATTTGGAAGCCATCAGTGCTGGAACTACAAAAGAAATATTGCACAATTAATTGATTTTTAAGTTTATGCCTTTTAGAAAACTGTTCCTCTTTTACTATCAGTTAAAAACTTGCATGCCACTGCAGCGCAGCGTAGCACGACACCTCTCAGCTGTGTTGAACTGGAAATGACAGATACCGATGGCTCGAGATGCACACCATGGACACCGGCTTTTCAGCTCTGCTCCATCTGCAGTGTGTGCAAAGTGCAAACACCACCACAACTTCTAAATACACAACCTTACATAACGGGAAGCTTTATCTTGAAAAGGCTAATGTCAAGGTACATGTGACCTGCTTGCACCAATAATCATTTTGGTCATGTTGTAATGTTCTGTAAATACAGTTTTATGCGACAGGCTGCAGACTGCTGATGTGGGTTTGAATTATGATAAGGAAGGAAATAGTGTGTCATGTGTGCCTTACTGAGATTTCTACCAGAGTTAGGATGAAATACGCCAAGATTAAAGGTTTCATTTGTATTTATTTTAAAGACGTTTGGTTCCAATGTGTTTCACGGAGCTCAGAATAAAATGATTTACAGATTTGTGTTGAGGAGGGCAGTTCGCGTGCGACGCTGAAAGATTTTCAAAAGGGTCAGATATCCTACGTATTAGTACACGTTTGAGGTTCCAGCTACTTCAATACAAAGAATGTGTCATGGTTTACTTTGTATTATAATTGCATTATATTAACTGCTACTAATTTGAAGACAAACCGACAACCTGCAGCATATAAACTACAGTGAAGGAGCAACATTTAGTTTAAGATGGTGACTGAATGAGTCGCTGGATGTAGACAGTGGTTAAACTGTCTCTTTTCTGGTTTTAGATAAATACAGTGATCCCTTATTTTTCGCAGTTAATGGGGACCGGCAAAAATCAAAATCTGTAAACTGGAGCCGGAGCCCACCAAGCCTCAATAATGTGTTTAAAATTTGTTTAAAAACCCCCAAAAGTAGCGAGGCACTGCAGCGAAACAAGACAAAGGCTCAACTGTGGTCTTTCTGTTACCTTCACAGCCTCTGATCTCTGAACCGTAGTAAACAAACTGCTGGCATTGTGCTATTTTTGGCTCGTAATTAGCGGCTAACACACTAACAACAACAAAAGAAAAAGTTCAGTTTTCTCTGCATGGAACGAGCACTTTATTCTGGCACTGCAGGAACTTGTAACATCACACAGGTTGTATTGTTGGGCTCCTGTCGGTTAACAGAGAATGTAAATCTATACACGCTGGGCTGCTGTTTATGCTCACTCCACTTTTCATCTAACCTCGTTTTTGTTCTGCCGTCCCACAACACACACACTCCATTACCCATAAGGCCACATCATTACCCATAAGGCTACCTTCTTAAAGGGCCCAGGCTGGCTCACAGCATTTCTTCACTGTGAGAGAACGCGCACAACATCCTGTGATGTTTCCGTGATTTAAAAAAAAATTTTTTTTAATTATATTATATATTTCTGAAAATTTTCTGAAAAATCTGCAAATAACTAATACCGCGGAACTTAAACCACGAATTGGCAAGGGATCACTGTATTCTACTCCTGCTGAAGTTTGGGTTTCACATTATTTACTGTAGTGCTAAGGTTCAGTCATGAGCGTCATCAAGATAATTGTGCATATTTAGGTTAATAGGTTAACTGTATTTAATTTAAAGCGAATTTCCATTTATTCTGTGTCCTTTCAGCTGCAGTGGAGAATTAGATAAAGATGTGCATCATTTGTTTTGAACATTTCACAGCCTCCTCTTAAATACAATGCACACAAATTTGGAATCACAAAAGTCGTCTTGATAATACAGCCAATATTGTTCTCGCCTTATGAGTCCGTCTGTGCATATTATTGTGGCTAATTGTAAAGTTTCACGACAACTGTCATGCTGTGGCATTGACAGATCGACCCACAGCAGCACGAACACGATCACAGTTGTGACTAAACAAAGTGTTTCGCAGAAGCAGTTTGCCAGAATGAGACACTCGGACAACCTCACAAGGCCAAAACACCACCAGCTATGCTGTCGTGGCTGAGATATCAATACACGGAGCCTTATGACCTCATGTAAACTGTGGGAGTCCAGTTTATTCGAATAAGTAAAACTTGTAGGACAACACTATACTTCTGGAACGGCTTACATCAACCCTCAGACCGACAGAAAATATTCAAATTGAGGTAGCACAATGTGCCACGACTTTTATTTATAGTTTTTTCCCCCCCTCCCCTTTTTATCCCTTTCAAAATTAAAATCTAATCTAAGTGAACAAAATGATTGAAAGCTTGATTCTTTCAAGTAATGTTTATATTACTTAATGGAATGTAAAAGCATGTACTGTATGTAAATAGACTGAATGCAATTGTAAATAAAGTACAACATGAATGCTTTAATGTGCCTCTTTAATGTTATTATTTAACAAACCTTTATATTGTTTCCTTTTTTTCCCCAGATCATTATATAATTTAACAGTAACTGTTGAGGGTGGCATGAATTATTTTGACACCAAAAGAAAGACTCAAGAGGCTTGATTTAGGATTTTATTTGTGTAAGGATATGCATTTGCATGCACATTCTGAAGCAGATAATTATGAAATATATGCATTTTCAAATAACAAATGCCTCTTTTGACCAAATTACAAAAAGAAAAAAAAAAAGACCTGGCAGTAGTCTTTAGATAACAAAGCAGGCAATATCAGAAGGGGGGGGTCACATGAACAGTGTGGGCGTATTCTAATCCAGAGGCTTTTGGGGTGCAGCAGAACTCTTCATCGTCTCTGCAGATACAGTTAGTTTCTCTCAGTCTGCTAAATGTGAGATTCTTTACAAACTTTGGTTATTCCAGAAGTAAAATTTTGAAACCTCAACCCAAGCAAATGTTATAGTAAAATTTGGCATAATCAAATGTTGTTCTGTGACTTAATTTCTTGGACAAGAAAATACTACAGGTACTGTCAGCTCCATAAACAGTTCTGCCAAGTGTCAACAGCAGCGACCTGAGAGGAGTCTTTGGTAGGCTAAGACAGCTAATGTGACTGAAGGAACGGTGAGTAATTATCAAGTTTACATCCATTTGTTGTATTTTCTGAGGCAATTATGATTAAGTTGATTGTGATTTTTATGTTTATCATATGAAGACACACACAATTAAAAAATAAACACTATACACAGGAGGTTTCTCAGAAAGGCACTGTAGGTTCAACAAATAGAAAATAATCTGCATCAATCATTTGCATTTAAGAACCAGCATGTCGTAAAAATACACGCAAAGCTCGAAATAGAAAAGAAAACTATTTGGATATAACAAGAGAATCAAGAATATCATTACTGTACATTCACTACTGAATACTGGATAAGATGAAAATGTTAAGATACATTGCACAAAAAAAAAACCCAAAACAAACAAAAACAACTTATTTAAACCAATGTATTCGTGCATTGGATACATTTGCTCATTCTGTGTAGTACTTCAAAGCTTTTTTTTTTTTAATTACTGCAAAATATATTGTGCTTTCCTTTCCGAAATGAGTAAATTTTTTTTTTTCTAATGAGCCACATGATGTGTAAGAAAACATACTGTATCACATTTAAAACATGGGTTTTGCTTCTTTTTTTTTTTAACCTGATTAATTTAAATAATCATTTTAATATCATTTTTTGAATTAACCTCATGATTTAACAACATGCCAAAAAAGAAAAAAAAAAGAAACAAAAAAGCTGAAGACTTAAATCTAGACAAGTATAAGACAAAAACAAATTAGTTTACCAGTGCAGATCGTTGCTTTTGAATAGTTACTGAATAAAGGTGGCTGGTTTTAATCAACAATATTTAGAAAAAAGAAAAAACAGGTGACATTGTTGAGTATTTGTCCACAGTTTCTACCTGATTGTAGTAAAAGGGTGGACCCAAAACAGGGCTACAACATTTAAACCAACTTTCCCAAAATGGAAAATAAAAATATGCATTACACATTTAGCATTAAAAAAAAAACAACCAGGAGTTCCATTTTAAACAAAAACAACCATAATATTTTTTTATGTTTGATTATGGAAAATATAATCTGCTAAAAAGTATCAACTGGTCCCACTTATAAACTTGACACATGCTTTAGCTCTTTAAAAAATCATTCATGAAAAAAACTTAATTATTGTGGATCTGTAAAGTAGGAGAAAAGTTTTAGGTTTTATAATAGCAGCTCAGATTACTTTAAAATTGATTATGCTTCTGGTTCACAACTATGCTGTAGTTGCATTTGTGTATTATTGTCTTTCCATCACTCTGTAATTACATTGCCAGTAAGTGGTAGCGCAGATTTTTTTTGGGAAATGAAGCAAGAATATTCAATAACTAACTAGACTTTGCAACTCATCCAAGAATTGCAGCATCTCACCAAATGGTAACGTGCTTTACACCCGTCCACGTACATTCAACTCCACTTGCTACAAGCCTTGCTGTTTCAGGTGATGTTTTACAGAATCAAACTTCACTTTCATCACAAAACCAAAGATCTAAATGATCTTCTTAGACTTAACTCCTGTAAAGACAAATCACTTACTTACACCTCAACCCTCTATGACAGTGAAGACTGACATTCATGTCTTTACAGCTTAATTGTGTTTCGGTAACCCTGATTGTCAGCTTCCTAAGCTGTGTAGGAAAGTCAGGGTTAGGGTGATAAGACTAACTAAGTGTGCAGTGGTTAAAAAAGCAGAGGGACACAAGAGTTCCTTCAGATGTCTGTTTGTATGCAGCGCTTCTTCACTGGGCTTACAGACTGCGTAGCAGTGTTTCTGGCAGCCTCTTTCACTTCCTTTTCTGGCCCTGTGTCTACAATATCGCTTGCACTCTCCTCACAGATGTACAGAAATGTCCCACTATTTCCTTCTCTTGGTGACGCAGGTGGGGATGAAGACAGCAGGCAGTGGGTGAAGGTTCCATGACCACTCTGAGGGGGGAAATGCTCTAGACGATCATGTTCTACCTCAGGCAAGGGTGAGACGGTGGAATGATGAAGGTGGGGCTCCACTGGGGGAGAGCGCTGGGCATAAGCTGGTTTTGAAGTTTCAGGCTCAGAGCAGCTAAGCTCTGATGAGAAGTGGCTACAGTGAGAGTCGGCCACAGAAGGGAGGCTGCCGCTAAGGGATGGTGAATCAAATTCAGAAGAGTTTGTGCTCCGCTGCTCCAGAAGCTGAGCATCTGCACCCCCTTGTGTTTCATCAATTTTTGATTCTCCTTTACTACTGCTAGCTCTTCTCCAAAGAGTACTTTTGCTCTTTTTGCCTCCCGAAGAAGAAGGATCCTTAGGCCAAGGGGACGAGGGACAACAGTGGTTGTTCTGCTGATCAGAGCAGCAAGTGGAGGAGCATGAGCATGGGTACGCACCACTGCCAACTCCTTTGACACCAGCAGAGCTGCTGCTACAGCTGGCTTCACCCAGGCTGCTGCTGGTACTGCCGTGTCTTACTTTTTCCGGTTTGGGCTCCACATCTGCCTGCACCTCCAGACTGTTGTCCCTATAAGACAATGTCACACAAAGATAACTTTCAACCAAAAACCAACAACAAGTCAATGTTAGACCTTTCACTCTGGGCATTTACATTATGTGCATCTAAAAACACTCGGTGAAAGTCATATTTAAGATGACTACTACCACTAATCATCTTGATTTATAGTCTCCCTCCTTATGCTTCTTCAAAAAAAATGTTTTACGTGTCTGATTGTTATTTTTTTGCTGTGTAGATGGCATGCGTCACAATGATTACTAAAAAACACAATGATGTTCTTTTAAAATCATTTGACCACAGGGCAAATGGAACGACGAAACTAAACCACTGGGTGTATCCTGGAAACAGATAATCTTCATCCTGCATCATTGCCGCTGCATTACTGGATTAATATTTTCTGAGTGCTAACCTTTCCAGAGGCATATAGGCATTGAGGATAGACCCCGCCATGGCTTTTGTGCTCGCACTGTCGCTGACAGTCCCCAGACTGACGGTGGCTGACTCGCCGCTCAGACTGCATCGTTCTTTTTGGACATCAGCTTGCACTTCCATCCTAAGAAAAAATTAAAGACAGCAGTCATTGCATAATTGCTCAATCCATTACAGAGGGCACAACAACAGATGTATGAAAGATAAAGTAATTTTATCCCAATTATATATATATAAATATATTATGAACATCACATTGAGGTCAAAACAGTCAACATCATTCCTCTCATGTGCTTGTAAGATATGCAAATATATGCAAATTCCATCAATATCCTTGATGTATGATGCATTTGGGCCACAACTTCAACCATTAACATCTATAACAATACACAAACTGCTCAGGTTCCGTCTGTTACCGGTTGTAGCAGCTGCCAGATAGGCTTCCAGTGATGCTGGTCCCAGCAAGGGCCGTGGTGCTGGCGTTGTCACTCATGTTGTCCCGCTGAGCCGAACTCACGCCGCAGCGTTCCATGTGGCTCCCACTGACACTAAGGCTCAGGCCCGTCAGACCACCAACACTCGCTCCATCTCCAAGGCTCGGATTGTTGAGCCGAGTCTCTGCCACTGAGGTAGTGTCTGGGAAGAAAAGGGAGCATAGAAAATGTATTTTAGAAAATGTATTTTCAAATCAAGGTGAGAGTTCCTGTCTAATGTATTTCATAAGTGCTGTGATCAAAACCAACTGTGTATTCAGGTCAAAGTCAACACATTTGGTAGTAGTAAAAATGGAATTTTTACTACTGTAAAAATTACAGTAGTTTGATTAAATAAGGTCAACTAAGGATGAAGATTAGAGACAGGTCCTATATAGAGGCCTCTTATGAAACATTAAAGTATCTCAATTCCCTGTCACTGTCACTTTGTGGTACAGGAATATTAAGGTCAAAAAGATGAAGGCCGAAAAAAGAGAAATTAAACAGGAAGAAAATGGAAACAGTACAATGTATCCTGACATTGTAAACTCCTAGCATCATCCTGTCCCACACCTATGCTCCCAGAAAGGGCACTGTCTCTGCTATCATTTGGATTATTGATTCTCACTGTTGACAGAAAGTGTGAGAAATGTAATCCATCTGTCAAGACGTCCAAACGCAAGTTCGACCTCACACACTTTCGCAACATCATTCCACACCATCTCACACAGACAAATATTTGTCCTCATCTGCCATAAACGCCTGCAACACTTCATGGCAAAAGATACAGTGTCAAAACAGAGGCAGATCCAGGTGCACTTCTGCTTGCCAAACACACTTGCAGGAACATAAAGTGTAAGTGTTAACACATTCTCAAACCTCCTGTGCAGCCTCTGCTAAATAGCTAGTGGTCTTTTAAAAAATAGCCAGTGGTGGCTTATAATTAAAGCAGAGGATCATGGTGCTTCTCAAAAGAACACAAGGTATGTATGGAAAGTGTATATTTATAAAACAGAAGCAAATTAATTGCTTAATACTACTGCCAAATGAAAAGATGAAAAACTGAGATGGAAATACAAGGAAAATAAATTCAAATATTTCCAGGAAGCTATGGGTTAATTATTTGCTGAACCAATTTGACTTGGTTCTATTATTTAATTTCCCTTTGGGGATCAATAAAGTATTTTTGAACTGAATGAAGACTTGCAATCTGGTTCTATCTTGTTGAAATGTGGCATAATTTTCCTTTATAGCTTACTGAAATGTAGTTAGAGATTCTCACCTGTAGCTGCTGCCCCACCACCTATGTTTTCATTTTCATCGTCAAACTCGATTCGCACTCCCTTGCCGTTGCCGGCAGACACTCCGCAACCTCCGCTACGGCACAGAGAGATTGGGACAACTCCATAGACGTAAGCAAGCATTATGGGAACACCAATACCTGCACAGCACAACAAACAGGTATAGGTCAATGCAAAAGCTAACATTTTATCAGCATTTCCTTCTTTATCAAATAAATCAAAGCATAAATGCAGGAAAAATTAAGACAAGAAGTTTTTACATTGTATTGGCTTAATGCTATGGGAAACAAATTTAAATATGTTCAACTTGAATTTATGAGAGGAACAGATAGTGTAGCATCGGCATAGAAAAAAGGAGAAAGATGCTTCTTACCAACAGTGACTGCAGCAACGACAGGTGACACAATCACTGACAGTGTCACACCTCCAGCTATCACCAAGTTCCTCTTGTGTTTGGAGATGTCCTTGCCTTCGTAGCGGTTATGAATCTGATGAGACAAATTGTTCAGCAGGATTAAGATAGGGTTGAGATTCCGAGGCAACATTTCTGTACACAGCACAGTAAAGTAACTGTCCGCAAATACTTCTTTTGTTCAAAGTTGTAAAAAATTAGTTGCCAATATTGCAATAGCGACAAACTAGATTTCTAATATCCTTGATATTGTTTTAACTATACACAACAAACATGTATATAAAATATTCCACAATGGATTCTACACACATTGATTATTATGCGTCAAAGATTAATGAGTAAAGGCTATTAGATCAATGTAATGTTAAACAAAACATGACATAACTTTTGTAAATGACTTAGCAAAATTCCATTTTTACTACTACCAAATGTGTTTAATACATTAGACAGGAACTCTCACCTTTCTGCCCACATAGACCGGGATGCCAATAATCATTGCTGGGATCGCAATACCAGCAATGAGGGCGATACCCACTGGTGCACCCACCAATGTGCCAAGTTGCCAAAGAATCTTCTTCTTCCTGCTCCAGGGTTTCTTCCCCCAAAAGGTGCAACCTGACGGACTGCAAGCACATAAATACACAGAACACAGGTTAGACACATAACTTCTCAGGTGTACTCAGGCTTTGCTATACATCATATATGTATATATATATATATATATATATATATATATATATATATATATATATATATATATATATATATATATATATATATATATATTATATATATATAGGATCAAGTAAGAGTATCTGTGCTCGTCTCACCTTAAGTAGTGCAGGTCAGAGATCTCCTTCATGCAGAGCCAACAAAACTCACAACCGCAGACAGCGCAGGTCATGTGATTACAGCTTCCATCATTCATTTTGATGATGTAGGCAGAGCAGCGAGGACAGGGTTTGATGTCATCCCCTTATGTAGATTGATTCAAGAGAAATACATGGTCATACCATAATGTTTAAAGATGTGTTAGAGCATATTGTATGATGTGGATGTAACCGTGGACACTGATGATGTTAAAAATGTGATATGTATACTAAGGTTGTAAATGCTAAAGAACAGGTTAGGTTAGTCTTAAGTGCACTTGTGTACAAGCATTCGTACTTTACCTGCTGCCCCACTCTCTTGGCTGTAGCTCAGAGAGGACGACCTGAAAGTCCTTAGCCGAAGGTTCTGGGCCCTTTGCTGCCGTGCCGTGTCACACGTCTGGTTGGGGTGCCATAGCTGCTTGCAGTGGTAGCAGAACTCAGTTCCACAGCCCTCACGCTCACAGGTGATCTTCGGGCAGCTGGCACAGCCAAACGCTATGACTGCATAACTATGCAAAGGAAAAATACAAAAAAAATAGTGGCTCGTAGTTTAAACAAACAAACAAAAAAAAAAAAAACTATTACAGATAATGGCTCAGGTAAATGGTTTCTCAATAAGTTACATTCAAATTTGAACAGCAGAAAATGTTTTACCCTGCCTGTTCAGTGAAAAACATACTTATTCTAAGAAATGACTGTTGTGTTCATAAGGAAACCTAAGATACAAAGAAGTATGATCATAAATTAAGAACTGAAACTGAAGCAGCCCTTCAGCATTCCACACCAGGGTTATCAGAGCAGCATTATAAAAAAATAAGGAAAAACAAACACTGACATATAAATTAGACTTAACAGCTCTGTCATGGCAAATGTGTATAACCTAAAAGCTGTGCATGAGAGCCAGCAGCATGAATAACATCTATAAATGTATCTCTGTAGAATGAAGCCTATGAAGCCTATTCAGTTCAGCAGAAACTCAGAAAAATATTCGAGCCAAGTAAGCTTCGTTTTGGCATCGGCTGCTGTTGTCAGTGGATAGTTGATGTAAATGTCAGCTATCAACCTATTGCTGCTTGTTACCTGTATATTTATTATATAAAAAGCAGCTCAGTAAACATGCCAAGATCAGCTGATACAAGAGAAGCAACAGTACAACAAAATATAAAGATGCAAAGAAAAACGTTTGAACTAGAATTATTCCCACGTAATAAAACTAAGAGTAAAGCCGTTTGTGGATGAAGCTATGCTACTGTAAGCAACATTAAATAAATGCAGTTGAGACTCTCAGGCTGAGCTGCAAGTGTAAGATATATCTCCAAGTCACAACTTGCAAAAAAAAAAAAAACAAACTCATATACAGTCATGGAAAAAATTATTAGACCACCATTTTTTCTTCACTTTCTTGTTCATTTTAATACCTGGTACCACTAAACGTCATCATGTGACTAAAACAGAAAGAAAAGAAAACACTGAATGCATAAAAGCAGTGTTTTTGGCAGTACAACGCCATAGCTATTGATGTAAAAACTTAAGGATTTAGGTTATAATCAAGAAAACCATGGAAAATGGTAAGATATCAGCTCTTAAATAAACTCTTATGAGCAATCTTTGTGGTTCGTTAGTTTGTCCAAACAAATGTACCTTTAGTTGTACCAGCATTAAAATGAACAAGAAACTGAAGAAAACAAGGGTGGTCTAATAAATTTTCCATGAATATCTCAAGGCAAAAAAAAAAAAAAAGGGGGGGGGGGGGGGGGGGGGGGGGGGCTAGTTTAAAATAAACCAGAAAAGCAGTGTTTTTTGAAGGCCTACGTAACAGACCACTGTTCTTGTGGTTCTCAAAATTTCTAAACTGAATCAAAAGGAAATAAAAACGAAGAAAGGATTTAAAACTCGCAACTTTAATCAGTTACTAAGAAAAAGAAAATAGGTGGGGGCAGTCTAGAAAGCTTTCAGTCTCTGCTCACACATCAGTGATGCAAACTGATGACATACTGTGTGAAAATTGCAACTGAACAGGACATTACTAAATTTAACCTTTTGGCATCATCACTGATCTGTATTTCCCTCACACAGTGTGTTTATTTAATTTTTTTTTTTTGTGTTTATGCACAAAACAGACAACTTTAATGACTGTTGAAGTTGCCAACATGGTGTTACAATGAAAATAGGCAGTTCACTTTTAAAACTTCAAAGAAAATTCTATTCTACTTTCCCATTACTTAGGGTATATTAAAAAAAATCATTTGAGAAGCCACGTGTATACAAAGGTAATAATACTGGGCAGTTCTGCGCGGTTAAACAGAAGTGTTATATTAATAAATACAGACTCTAATCATAACTGATGAGTTGTTATAGGAGATCAGTCTTTGTGAAAGTGAGAGGGAGCTTCCCCGAAAAAGAGTGAGTCAGTGTTACACAGAATACAAGACATAGTTTTCTATGGGCAAACAGTGGTTTATGTTTGTGGTTTCACAAACTCAGGTAACAAAATACTGAGTCATACTTCACAAAACTCTGACAGACCACCTTTGGGCACCCTGGGACACAGTGATGTTGTGGCAAGTTGTGTCACAGCTAGATGTAAATACATCTGTCTGTACACCGTGTCTGGGAGGCCATTGTGTTTGCAGTTAACATTTTGCTTTGAATGCCCACTGTGAGTCCAAGAGAAGATGTAATCTTAGACTGAAGCACCTTTTCCTGAGGACATGTTGTCCTCCAACAACAGTTTGAGAATTGCTGTGGACTGAGTAAAGGTAATTTTTATTAGCTTAAGGTCACGCTCTAATAGCTCCTCTAACTCTACCACTATTGCAAGTAAATGGTTAGGTGTGATTAGTATTGTGTTGACTTTTTCCCTTGAAGACATCACACAATATGAAATGGACTTTTTTGAAAAAGCATTTTAAATTTCAACAGTTTAAATTAATTACTTACAGTTTACGTACAGTTTTGATCACTTTCAGTCCTCCATAAATTTCAACCAAACACAAATTTTGTATTGAGCAAATAAAAGATAAGATATACTAACAATGAAACAGAAGGGTTTGTAACAACATAAAACTGAACGTCAGTCAAGCTTTACCTTACATATAGATTCTCTCTTGAAACACAGGTGAATTTTTTAGTTTGATAAACTCAGCACCTAAGCTAGCCAACGTCTAGAAAAATATGTCTAGAACATCTAATAGCTCGCAAGCCCAGTTATATAACAACAAAGAGAGAAGGCATGAACCAGTGGAGAGTGTGGAAGTGAGCCAAAGCGCAGATATTTGGAGTTTATTGAAACTCCTCTTGCTCTGAATCACATGAAAGAACCATTATTCTAAGAGACAAAGATCAGCGGTGTTAATGCAACAAAGCCATATAAGTGAAGGAGAAAAAAACAAAACATTACTTGGTTCAGACTATGGGGCTATAATTCCAAAGTCGTGAAGTTACTGATCCAAAATTATATGGACACATTAAAAAAAAAAAAAAAGTTCAAATAGTCATAAGTCACAGGCCAACTTTATCAGAACTTAATATCCTTTTCATTTTACTCAATCAAGTACATGACATGACATACTATTGTATGACCTTCCCTTGTTATATATGCTGGACCTGAAGCACCTTTTTAGTCCGTTCGTTCAGGTAGTGGGAGAGTATGACAACAGTGACATAATAACAAACTTACTGCTTACATATTTTTAGGCTGACAAAATGAAATAGGTCTATTACAGCTACAAACTATATTTAACTCATGCATCAGCACAGGAGTTGGAGAAAACTTCATAGACCCAGATTACAGCCTTGAAGTCTTCTTGATTTAGCTCCTCAGTTGGCTATTTTGGGGCTTGTGTTAGTTAAAAACAGGAATGTCAAGCACATCTCAGGTAACTGAAAAACAAGATTTCTGACACTTTTAAAACTGTACTCTACTACTTGCTAATGTCACTGTTTCTGAACTTACCCGCAGTCAGGGGCAGGGCACCAGCGGCAGTCGGGTTCAGCCACCAGCCACCTCCTCAGCATGAACTCCTCATATTTTTCCATGAGGACTCGGTCTCCCAGGATCATCCGGATGTCATGGGGATTGAAGCGCTCTGAGCACTCGGGGCAGCTGATGTTGACACGGGACTCGGATATCTCAATACGCAGATACTGTCGCAGGCAGTCTGCACATGAACGATGGTGACAGGTCATGATGTCTGGGAAGCGGTCACGTGCTTGGCGCAGCAGGCACAAAGGGCACTCCAGGAGATCTGAGGAAGACCCTGGCACTGATGAGGTTGATGCTACGTCCAAAGGAGACTGGGTTGAAGCTTTGTCATTGCAAGTCTCTGACTGGACACTTTCAATGCTGGCAATGCCATCCACTCCAGCTCCAGGCTGCAGAGTCCTTGACTTACGCTTGGGGTCGCGGTCAGGCCTGCATCCGCCGCCCAAAGAGTGAGTGGAGGGACAGGCGGCGCTTCTTGGGAGTCTTTCTAACTGAAGGAAGGCTGACAGAGGAAGCAGCAGAGTGAAGGTCTCGCTCTGAGCCTGTGCTGCCATGATGTTGCTGATGAAGGCTGCTCATCACGCCAGAAGGGGCGCTACTAGTACAATGTCCAGAAATCACCGCATCAGGAGAGAATATGGGGGACACTGAGAGGAAGGAAAATTGATTGAAAGAATAGGGCTTAAGAGACAAGGTAATCAAGGAAAGGAGCTGAATTACTGTCTGCTATGACATCATCCCAGGAACTTGGTAAAAGTGATCTTCAAGATGGGGTTATGGTTTTCCCTGGTTTATGTCACAATGGTTGAGGGATTCTATCAAGTCTGAGATGTGGTTCAATAAAGGACACAAACCTGAAAAGAAAGAAAAAAACAAAAAAACAAAAATCAGAAAAGGATCAGGTGCTGTGACAAAGCAGAATACATTAGCATTTAATGTTTGGCTGAAAAAGCAGAAATATTTAGACACTACCATGATGCTGAAAAAACAATGAATTTAGTAAATCACAAAATTTGAAAACAAGTCAACCACAAGTGACACAGTTTGATGGCCTGTGTTATTTCCATTCAAGTGTTGAAGAAATGCCTGGCAAACTACAGACATTTCTTCAAGCAAGTGTTCTGTGAAACTTCATGTTTTCCCATGAGTGTGTTCGTCAAGTGTTGGCAAAACAAGGCAAAGTCCTATGTTTCTAAATTCTAACACGGATCTCGGATATGGCCACAGCTGTGTTAACTTGTCTCTAGAGCACCTAAACTGAAATGCTCATTTATGCTCTATGGACAACATCTTCAGGCATAACTGAGGATCGAGTTGTAGCAATGGCCAAAGTTTAGAGTTTAGAACAGACACAATGCCCTGACATCAACTGTGAAAATAGTGCATCATAAAAAGAACATTTGGTATTTTTTTTGTTTGTCAAAAAAATGAATGTTTTGTTGGACACAATATGTTTAAAAGTATGAAAACATTAAAGTTTACAGTTATAATTGCATAAATTGTCTATATTTTTATTACTTTATGTACTGTCTCAGGGTTAAATTTGCGTAAAATGCTTAAAACGGAATTCTCAAAAATTAAAAACTGAAAAACACTGAAAATGAAAAAAAAATTTAAACGGAATTTGAGAAAAAATAAAATGGATTTCATAGGGCCCTAAGCTTGGCTCAGCTGCATACTCACCGAAGCACAGAACTGTTGGCCAAGAGCTCACTCAGCTTCTTGGCCAAGCTGAAGCCCTGAGTGCCGCCAGCAGAGGTGGACAACTGTTCTATGTCAGACTGGTAAGGCCGCAGGGCTAATGAGTCGAATTGTTCATGGTAAATACTTTCAGGACTCTTTAAAGCAGAATTGTGTCGGGACCTAGGTGGTCCCTCCACGGCGAAGCCCATGGTGGACCATGGGTTTTGCTCACAGAGGCAGAAAGGAAGTGAATATAAAGTAATATAAATCATCATCCTGGGCTAGCAGAAGCTAAACCAGGCAAACAAAAACCACCTTCTCAGCGCTGCTGTCCCACTTCTTTGTAACATGGCACATCAGACGATGCTTAATTTTTTTAGTCTCCATTTGGAGATACTGATGTAAATTATTCCCTTACTGTCTACAAGCTCTAAACTTTTGTGCTTGTGTATGCATTTGTCCTTAGGGACCAATTACAGGAAAGTTCCACAGAGAGCCAATAGGTGACTAATTACAAACCCACTGTAAATCTGAACTGAGGCAGCAGTCCTGTAAACCTACAACCCTCATTCTGACTGGCTGTGATTTTTTTTTCTACAACAAATGAAAATGACGATATAAAAGCAGAAGTCAGCTTTTACTGCTTCCATCTGAGTCAGAAGAGAGTCATCTAAATGGACCATTAGCTGCACAGCCCCAAGCCATATTCAGCTGGGTTCCATGCGTGTACTCATTTAAAAGAGACTCTACTTCTGTGCACTTTTGAGAGACATCTAGGTCAAGTGAGTTTAATTCAGTCCTCTTAAAGAGGAAAAAGGTGAGCCAACAGAAAAGGCACCAAGCTCATTTTTGTTTTCACATTGTGATTTCATTTGGAAAAGGACCCAGTTCTCTTTCTGGTCCACGTCAGGTCTGATGAGGTCTCAGTCTTCTTTCTGTTCACACAAGTGAACCTCACACGTGTTCTACCTATGGCAAGCTTAAGGATTAGAATACAGCTGACAAAATGCAAAGTGAATCTGATGTGCTTTGTGTTCATTGTACTCAGGATAAGTGAAGCTTGGTTCTGAGATCAGCTTCCTTCAGAAGGGTCTGAGGTAATTTGGTGTGTTTACAAACTCTAAATGTTTTCATTAGTTTTTAAGTACTTGTTTCTTTGGTATTAATTCAACCCACTGGTCGTACTACATCTTAAAAATCCAGCAGACTGTGGTTTCGTTATGCGTTTTGTTTGTTGGAGTCTCTTTGAAATGTGTAAAACAATGAGTTAATCTGAACAATCCTTTCAAAATATTACGAGCTCCAATATTGGGTATAACAGCCTGAAATGGAATGTGAATAACCAGAAGGCCTATCTTTTAATCATAAGATCTGTGACCCTGAATACTATATAACTTTGACGCCAAGGTCTAACTCTAAGCTTAGGTATGGCTTAATATAATTGTACATTATATCAAAACTTGATGATGTGTAGGGTTAACCAACCAATTCATATGAGCAAGAGGAAATTTTAACAAGATAGAGAAACAATTTCAAGCAACCCACAAGTCAATGTGAAATTACACTCCTGTGGCGCAATTAAACTGGAAAATACTGCCTCTGCAATGTAGCAAGACTGAGTGGGACTTTCCATTTGACTGAGGTCAGTACATGGGTTTGTGCAAGTACACATACATACACGCATTTCAGTTTTGTGGCTTAAGGGCTATCACATGCAAACACAGTTCACACACTGGGATGGTGTCCCAGTTCCTGAGACAAGCCTGGCGTAAGAAGCCTTTTGCTGCAAAATAAATGATTTCAATCCCCTGTCAACTCAAAGGAAATCACTCAGCTTATGCCTTACACTATTATGATTACAGCTTCTAGCGGATGCAAATCAAAGGTTTTCTGATTAAAAAAAAAAAAACAAAAGAAAAAAACTTTTTTTTTCTTCAATATTTTGTGGCTCTGGTGGCCTTTATTGAAAGTACCTTGACAGGAAAGTAAGACACAGACCAAAAGGGGGAAGACAAGCTTGAAAGAGTGAAAGGTCCTTTAAAAAAAAAAAGAAAAAAAAGAAAAAAATGTTTATATATATATATATATATATATATATATATATTTATTTTTTTTATATATCAATTCTTTCATTCTTTCATGACTCTGAAATATAGATTGTCATGATAGTCTTGTATTTTCACAGATCAACTATCTAAAGAACTCTGTCATTTTCTACATGATTATTTGTTCTTTAATCAATTTCTCATATCTTTGTCAGATGAAGTAGAGACAACTCCAGTCAATCATATCTCTGACCACATCACAATTTTTGAGGTCAGCATTCTCTGGTGCTCCATTTAGTCCTGTAAACTTTAATTAATAAGAGATGAAGAAAAAAAATGTATTATTCAAACTCACAGTTTCAAATATTCACTAATCTACAGAGAAAATTAAAAGAGCTACCCTGCAGAGGTTCTTGTTGTTACAGTTAAAAGATGAGTAAAGGACTCTTGTGACTTTGCCAGTCTGGTACAAATACCTATCCTCTTATATACACAACAATCAACTTCCAAGAATGGAAATGACGGGCTAAAAGTGTGTGTTCTGCTGTGTTCAAGTATGCTAATTTCCGGAGACATTCCAGCTTGAAGACAGATTTCCTGATCATGACAATGCATTCAGTTTTTATGGCTTTGTACCAAGGAACAGCCCAAAGACATTTTCTTTTAAACATAACTTTGTTTACGTAACACATTGAGAAACTATCAGCGATGTCTACACCTTTGTACATTTCAATTCACTTTACTTGTGTAGCGCCAATTCACAACAGAGTCATCTTAAGGCCCAAAATGAATCCAATTAAGTCCAAATCATATTCCAGTTCAGTCCAATTAATTGTAATTCATGTATAATCCAGTTCATTCCTACTCATAATTGTATTTATTCCAATTCATAATCAAATCAATTCCAATCCTACCGAGTTCAAAAATTCAAAATGTATGCAATGCCAATTCATAAAATAGCCTAGCTAAAGACACCTGAAGGCACTGGAAGAAGGTTAAGCAGGACCCTGTAGGTTGCCCAGTGTTCATCAGGGGTTAGACAACCTTCTGTCAGCTGGCCATCAAAGTAACTCTGTGGTTTAGTTAATTTTAGTTAGCATACTTCCTGCCACACAAACTACAAAAATAACATCTGACATTCAACAGAGTGGACAAGCAATGTTGGAGTGAGCGCCAGCAACTGCCCTCTGTGCATCATATTCCAAGCAGTATGACTCACAACCAGGATAATAAGGTATTATTTCATTACAACCTGGACACACTGACGAGGCAACAACATCAACTGCAATAATAGGTCAAACGTATATGCAAAATATGGTAGATGTGGACACAGAAAGTTGTAGAAAAACAGATTTAAAGGTCACACGCCCACTGACATCTGGAAGAATAAAAATACTGCAAAAAGATGTCACTGATATGCTAACTTGGACTAAACATACTTTCAATTTGACTTTACAGTGAAAGTTAGTAAGTATTCTACAATTTTGAGGGAGACAGTATAATTCCAAACAGCAAAGGCCATGCATTCCATGTGGAGGAGTGCATTTGACAACTAATAAATAATACCAGTGACAACAGAAGGCTGAGCTAAATTTGTAGAAAAGCAAAATATACACAAAGGTGTATGAGGAAACATAATTCACCTAAGAAATGCCTTTTTAATTTTTAAGATTAAGAATAACTTCAACACAAACTAACAAAATCCATACAGCAGAGTTGACCTGACATGAAAAGATGACCTAACAAGATTGGTGACGCTGTTCTGAGTCATTCCTTAGAAGATTGAATTTGTGATCCAAACCTGAACACCATGTTAGAAATGAATTACCTCTTCATGACTCAGTTGCAACAACTAATTTTAGCCACCCCGTGTTCCTCTGCCCGCAATGCATCAAGAAATCCCCATATGGAAAACCTCATGTCAGTAAACACCTAACCTTTCTGAGCAGAACATTCATAGTTATGACTGCTTACTAACCCCAACAAAGCAAACTTTGAGGGAGGCATGCACACTACCTTACACAAATAAGGTGCATTTTTAATATTTAAAAAAAAAAACTGTCAAAAGAGACCATCATAAAGTAATTAGGTTGGGATGAATGGCTGAATTTATTCACATGTATCTTCAAATTCACATTGCAACAGAATAGTTGGCCTTGGGCGAATCCATCCCTTCAGCCATCTGCATCCTGCATCTCCTTCCCAATGTATAATAGTCTCTGTCCTCCTTTCTGCAGAAAGCTTTTCACCCCAAACAGCAGGGAGCAGTAACCAGATGGGTGGCATGAGAGGATCAATATCCCTCAGTTTAGTGCTCCAATAAGGGAGAACAGAGAGACCAATCAACAGTTATTTACCATTCGCCAGTGCTGCTGAGGCTCACTTTGCAATCAATCTTCTTTCTTGTGTCTTAAAATAATTTAGTCTAAGAATTTGAGAGATTTTGCTTACTTGCTTTTTTATAATCTCAAACACTTTAGAAAACAAAATCAAAGTCATCTTTAGAATGATATAATTTCATCCACATAACAACAAAATCTTTGCATTTCCAAAATAACAAATTTAGATCATCACAGAGAGCACTTAGGTTGAAGTCCATATGAACAAATTACTAGGGATGCACTGAATGCTCAGCTGTTAACTGAAAACTGACAGTTTTAGCTTCCCTGACTATGACTGTTGACTAGGAAGTCATTCTAAGAGAATTGTTACATTAATCAAGCAAAAAATGATAACTGGTGGCTTTCACAACATTTTGTTTCAGATTTGAACAACTGTTCCTTGAGGGCCAGTATTTGCTAACTCAAAGTTTAAGTCTAAATAAAGAAGCATGTTTATGGATGAGAGGCATTCTCACGAGAAACTAAGTTTTGCTTCAGTTCAAAGCTCAAGGGTCTTGTTTATCAGTCTCATTTAGCTTAGATACAAAAGTTCCCAAACTGGAGTCAAGTGGTCAAATTCTCATAATTTCATCAGTAACCTAGTCCATAAAGCAGATTTACCAAATAAACCAGGCTTATTTCAGTTAGTCTGACTTATTTGGTTCCAAACAGCAAATTCAATATAGTTCAAGGTCAATCGGTCAGTCAGTCTGATAACTAACATGGTAAATTACCAAACTGTTCCAGAGAATAAGGAGAGGAAGGCTTATTACTTAGATATGGTTAATCTTTCAGAGCATTAAAAACAGGCCAGCATGCTTAGTAGTAAGAATTGTTGTTACATAACTGTTTTCTTCTTAAGTGTATGTTGTTTTCTACTCACTAGATATATTATGGACCTGTTCAAATACATCTGTTATTGATGAATACAAATAGTAAACAAGAACTCGCATCTTTGGTTCCTGACATGCTGTAAATAAAACACATACATGTTTTACTTAGCACGTGTTAAATAATTAATGCCATGTATTTCATCGAGTGTTTTCGTGTGGTTTAAGACTGAAACTAGATTGTTAAATCGACCAAACTTTAGACATGAGACTCTCATAAAACCCAACATCAGCAGGACAAGCTATCCAGAGGCAAATACAATGAACTGCAGCTCATCTTCCTGTAGCATTTGTCAGGGAAAAGTTTTTTAAAGGATCCACAGAAGGCCCTGAAATGGCAATATAATTCAATGCATCCTAGTATAAAATGAAGGAAGATCTGCCATTCATTAATGTCATGGATCACATTTAGGCCTAGCTTTTATGGAAAAAGAGTTTGAGTAAATCCATGTCTATCAACATGTAATTTAATTAATACATGTTTCTATCATGACTACATTGCTGATGAATGCTTTCTGTTGACAACTGCAGAAAAATCATGCTGTTGTTTTGTAATAAAAGAAGGGCTAATATTAAGAGATTCAAATTTTTTCCTATGTTCTTTACCTAATAAAGCACAGTTTAACTTAATGATTTTTCCCTTTAAAAGTTCTAGTTTGATCCATGAGATTTTCCATTTGAGGAAGGAAACCAGTTTGGTCTGTTTAACTGTTTCAATACTAGAAAAAGAGCTTCTTCAGGGATATGGCTGAAAATAAGGAAACGTGCTGATGATGATTTCAGTGGTGCTCCAAGATTTTCTGCAGCCTGTTAACCCATCTATCAAATCAACTTCTGCTTATCTGGGTTCAACAACCTGAAACAGAGTGAACAAGACCTTCCAAGCTCCAGGCACCTCCTCCAGCTGTCTCAGGGGATACCTAGTTGTTCTGAAGTTAGCTGGGAGATAGGTCTCCAGCATGTCCTGGGCCTGCCTTAGGGGCACATTCCTGAAACACCTTTCCGGGGAGATGTCCAGGAGTAGGGCTGTAGCGATACACTAATCTCGATATTCATCTTACAATACATTTACATCATTTTACGAACGATTTTAAAGGGACAAAGTGATTTTGGTGACATCTTGTGAGTGTTCCAATGACTTTATTTGAATTTATTGAACTGAAAGCATCAATTACACATTATATGGCTGACAGGCAGCTTGCAAATGCTGGACAAAATGAATAAAAGATTTGTTGAGAAAAATAGTTTCATTTATTTAAGCAGTGCAAATTGTTGTTTGCAAGCTTTTAAAGGTGGGACACGGGAGTTTTGAAAGGAGCTTAGAATATCGATACTGCGGCTAAAAAATCGACACTCGATAAAATATCGATATATATCGCAGAGTCGATAAAATCATTCAGCTCTATCCACGAAGGCATTCTAAGGTGATGCCCAAACCATCTTAACTGGCTCCTCTAAATGTGTAGGGGCAGCAACTCTACTCATCCCTCTCGAATTACTGAATTTCTCGCTTTACCTCGAAGGGAGAGTCCAACAACCACCCTAAAGAGAAAACTAGTATCAGATCCTTGTATGCACAATCTCATTCTTTCGAGATTGAAAGAAAGCCTACTTAAACTTCTCCACTTGAGGGAACGCCTCAGTCCCAACCCAGAGAGGGGATTCCACCCTTTCCCAAGTGAGAGCTATGATCTCAGATTTGGAAGTGCTGATTCTCATCTGAACCACTTCACACTCGTGTGTGAACTGCTCCAAAGGTAGCTGAAAATCGTGACTCAACAGGACCACATCATCTGCAAAAAGCCTAGAAATTCTGCCTGTAAAAGTAATTAACAGAATCAGTGACAAAGGGTAGCCCTGTCAAAGTCCAATTCCCACCCAGAATGAATCTGACTTTCTATTCACCATCTTTTCTGGTTTGCACCCAAATTTTACATTCCAGAGCATCAATTGTAATTAGTGGGAAAAGGGAGTATGGAGCCCTGACAAGCATAAATCATAGATTTCACCTATTTGATTACGTCAAACACTTTTCATAAAAGAGAAAACAAAAGCAAAATGTTACTGGTGGATTTATGAAGAATATCTCCCTGCATCAAGTATATGAAAAAAAAAAAAAAAATATTCAGTTCACCATGAACTAGTCCAGATTGGAGAAAAAAAATGTACTGCCAGTCAGTGTAGTAAAAATTATGTATTTTGTCTTTGTTGTGAGTGGTGCAACTGGGAGAGCACTGAAAAAAGCACCAAAAAAATAAAAATAAAGATTATACATGAAACGTGAACACACAAAAATTACTTTAATTAAAAAAAAAAAAAAAACTGCTAATTTATCATGACCATAGTTTTGTTTTGAGTATATTCTCCAAGTCTTAAGACTTACAGGAAATTAAATAAAACAAGCCATCGAAAGGAAGAACAAGGGGCCTGACTCATTGTCAGAAAGCCCCAGCCAAAACCAAAACTGTTGCAATCATGAACTTTTGGATGGCAATTACCAGTGATACAAGCAATTGTAGCTACTGATTTAACTGACCTTTTGTGTAGTCAGTTAAAGCCATGATTACTGTTAAATAAGTGGCTTAAACACAAATGACCACCATCTTTTTGCTGTAAATCTCTCTGATAATATTAAAGTTATTGTACTCTTGTGATTCATTTGGTTGATCAGCATCAGAGGTTAACTGCATCACAATTAGTTTGTGCCGTTAACCCATAACAGGTAAAAGAGAGCACAAATTACAGAAAAATACATTTAAATAGTCATGGAAATGTGATTCAATGCTTTTAACCATCTTTTTTTTTTAGTTAATAACAATGCTTCTAAAAATTACGAAAAAGGACAGTCAGCTCACATAACTAAACAGATAATTATGTCGGATCCAGTGTGGATATATTAGATAAATTTAACAAATGCAATAAGGAAGGACTCCCTGATTGATAAGTTATCTAGTCATTAAATATCGATACAATGAGTCAATAAGGAAATCACGCATGTGTAACAGGATAGCGCTCAATCTGACGACACGGGACTTTACATCACGAAACAAAAATTGGGATTCCTCTGTTCTCAAAATGAAAACCAAAAATACTTTTGATAGACAGAACTAAGAAACTAATCATTTTTGATAAGAAGAGACATGATCACATCCAACAGAACCAGGCATACAATAGCTGTAAAGTTCAGTCTAACCCTGGTAAAGAGTACTGAAAGTTGGGGTATTTAGTCTAAAATAAGCGTGTGATCAACTCCTCTCTGAACCCTAAACAGCGAGGACCGGGGGGCGTGCGAGGGGGAAAAAAGAATGTTAGCGACTGATGTTATCAGTAGCAGATCACTAATTTTTCTAGTTTTATTATTTGAGAAAAAAAAAACATTTTCACAGTAAAATACTAAATATTATTTACACTTTCCAGATGGCTAAGAGGCTAGCTACGACATCATATGTGTAGCAGGAAGCTAGTGACTAACTTTAATCGCCCAGAGTTGCTGGTGACGACCAGCTGTGCTGTGTTGTTTGCCCACCAGTTATCGAATAAACCAATTTATATAAATTACTTTTAACGGCAGTAAACGCTATCTCTGATACCAAACAAAGAAAACATGCGCCGATCCAGAGTGGAGTCAAACGAGACACATTTAGAAGCTAACAAAGCTAGCTCATGAAGAGCCTCGAAGAGGAGGAAGTTCAGTGTGTGGTAGTAATTAATGGCTGTTAGCTGGTTTTCACTTTATAGCAACTCCCTTTTATAACACTTACCACTGTGTATCCAGCGATACCCTGTTACTTCAGAGCAGAAGTGTATATTTAGTCTCCATCTCCTATAGGGCGTTGGAGAAAATGTGTAACACAAAACTTCAGCCAAGGTACATTCCCCGAGTCTGACTGTTGTCATGAAGCCAAACACCAGAGCGGAAGAACTGGCGTACTTCCGCTCTGAAATCCTTTCTTTTCACAATAAAAGCCAATGATAAAGCGTGGTTGAGAAGTAGTGTAAAAGTGGAATTAAGAAAATATTATTTGAGAAAATTAATATAAAGCTGCAAGTGAAATATATTAACTTTTCAATATTGTTTTTACCTGATAGGCATTTCTTAGTAAAATGCTGATTTTTTTTTTTTTTTTGCAATTTAATTAATGCAATTTTAATGAGTGCAAATTTATGGGAAATATCGCCACAATAAGTACGGATACATTACAAAACTAGATCAATAAATATCTTCATAATGCTTTCTCTTTTTCAATTTTTTCAGTCTTCCTGACATTTATACGAATCAGTTATTTTGCATTCTTATCTTCTGCTTTAACGTTGTGTTTGCTTTACTTTTCTTTCTTTTTTTTGTCATTACGTTATTAATGGATAGATAAAGAACCACTGATATCTTATTTTAAGTCAGTATGAATTGTGAGACATGGCTCTATCGAACTGCAGCAAATGGCGTGTTTCGTTTGTAAAACCATTCGCTCAAGCGACACATCTTTGGTTTCGGGGGCGACACGGCTGCAGTCAGGTATGATAGTCGACGCGACGCACAATTCCCGCAATGCAGTTCGGCAACTGATGACGCTGTATACAGGTATACAGGCTATTTCTGATCTTTTCAGTGTAAAAGATTCATTCTAGAGTGAAAATCTATCTTAAGTTATTCTTGAAACTGAGTGATTTTTTTTTTAAGTCAGATTCAGAGATAGTACAGAGCAGTTTATGTACAAAACTAGGCACAGATATTGGAGATCTTCTCCAAAGTCCTTCAAAGACTTATGTAATTGCAGAGTATCTGAATAGTGGGACATTTGGTCATGTTGCAAAATACAAAATTCACAGGTCTAAAAACCATGTAGTGATCAAGGCATTGGAAAGCAGTAATTTCTCAATGGGTAAGAGGGAAGACAATATATTATCTTGAATTACAGAGTTAGACCCTGAGAAAAACAACTTACTTTTATTGAACAATTTCAATATGAGGACAGTTATTGTTTGGTCACAGAAATGTTAGATATTGACTTATCAGCTTATATGTTAAGGAGAGATTCGAGACTTCTCACTATTTCTGAAATTTGTGTGATTTCTCAGCTGATGTTTGTGGCCTTGAAAGCTTTTAACAGCATTGCGATGGCTCATGGAGACATCAAAATGAGTAACATAATACTTATAAATCACATATTGAAACCTTATAGAGTCAAACTAACTGATTTTGGACTTTCTGTGAAAATATCCGTGTTAAAGAGGACAGGAACTGCACAAAATCTTGCTTACAGGGCACCAGAAGTACTCTTTAGACACCCCTCTGTAGATGACAAAATAGATACATGGTCTCTTGGTTGTATTTTACTTATTTCTTTTTGAACATCTATATCCAAATACATGTGAATATGACGTAGTGAGGTTAATTGTGCAGATAAATGGTCAGCCCGATAATGAATTCCTGGATGCTGCAAGATTAACAAATTGGTTTTTAATAAGACACTGTCTGATCTACAAAACAAATGGTAGCTGAAATCCACTCGAAAATGCAAACATGAAACAGCATGTAAAATTAAGAGTCATGAGGGAATTTCTAATTCCATTCATAGTCTGGATGAACTGGGTGATCTGACCATGATTCTGAAAAATAACAAAAATGAAAGGGATGGCATAAATGCATTTATCAGTCTTCTCAAGCGAATATTACCCGTTATTCCGAAAGATAGAATCACTCCAAGTGAGACTCAACCATACATTTTTACTATGGAACATTTATCTAGTTCAGCCAATCACTCTTATGTGACTGAAGCACAGGAAATGATGGCAATGTACCCCATTGATAGGGCTGACACCCGCACTGTTGAGCGTAATGAAGAAAATGCTGCAGTTCCTGGTACCTCTGGAACATGAGACGGTTAGAAACTAAACACAGTCAGTTCTTCTATGAAATTTGCCGCAGTAAAGAGGAAGTGGCATAAGCAATAAAAAAAAAAAAAAACATTTACAACACATGCACGCCTTCTAAATTTAAACATTAAAAAGCAGGGGCAGCACAGTGGTGAGTCGGCCAGGAGTCACCTCAAAGCTGGAAGATTCCCAGTTTGAATCGTGTGCCCCAGAAACAGAGGAAAATGGATGATTTTGTGCTGGAGGCAACTGTGGGTTCACGCACTGAACTGAACAACTCAGACACATTGAAAAGAGAGTTACTTTTCCCTTGTGTGGATTGGATGGTTGGCGAGCTTGATCAAATATTTTTCAGTGTGAAATGCAGGGCTACTAAAAGGCATCCAGGCATGCAGTCCTAAATCTGAGAACTCCTTGAGTGAACCACACTTGAATGAACTTGCAAAGCACTGCAGAGTTGACCTGAAAACAGAGGAGGTTCTGGTGGTCAGAAACTTTCTTGCCCAGAAAACAGAGACTGGATGTCCACCCAAAGATATGTTGTCTGTGTACAACCTCCTTGATTCAGACAAGTTTCCCTCTCTGAAGGCTACCATCCGAGTTGCCCTAACTGTGCCTGGAAGCAGCTGCTCATGTGAAAAGGTCCTTTAGTGCACTGCGTCGGCTGCACTCCTGGAAAACAATGGGTTAGAAAAGACTTCACAGTCTTGCAGTCATCCATCCACTATCTATGTTTGCTTAATCCTATGCAGAGTCACAAGGATCTGCCTGGTGCCTATCCCAGCTCTCTTCGGGCAAAAGGCAGGGGTACACCCAATCAGGTTGCCAGTCCATTGCAGGGCCGCATGTAGACAAACAATCATGCACAGTCACAATCACTCCTACAGGCAATTTAGAACCACCAAATAACCGAGTACCCGGAGGAAACCCACACAAGCACAGGGAGAACGTGCAAACTCCACACACAAAGTTCTCCTGCTGAGGATTGAACCAGGATCCTTCTGGCTGTGAGGCAACAGTGCAAACCACCAATTTGCCACTCTTAAAAACAAAAGGCATTCCACCCACCAAGTTACCCGTGAATGCAGCCATAAAAATGATGTCCTTATTTATGTTTTTTTTGTTTTGTTTTGTTAATGCAGCTAACACATTTCCTGTGTTTTCTTGTTGTACTGTACTAAAAAAAACAGACCTGAGACTGGCCTGAGATGTTTAATCTGTTCAAAAGAGTTTAAAAGCAATTTCTCAGTCTTTGTTTTCTATTTATGAAATTTTTGTGCTCATGCGATATGTTCGTTTATATCATGGGCATCTCTTGAGGGCTAGGTTTCCTTAAAACCTAGTGAAGCTCCTGCTCTAGACTCTGACTGGAAATTAGTCCAGAGACTGTAACTGCCTACAGTCAACTGTAGACTTTGCCCTACTGTAGACATCGACGCTGCCAGGCAGGAGGCCTAGAGAAAGACCAAAATGGGGAATTATGGATGTTGTGAAAGAGGACATGGCATCAGTTGGTGTGAGAGAAGAGGATGCAGAAGCAGGTGATTTGCTGTGGTGACCCCTGAAGTTAACAGCCAAAAGGAAAAGAAATGGAAAGTAACTCGCACAGAAGTTTTCATGCTATGAAATTACGAATTACAGCGCTATGTCGCCCTCTTGTGGACAACCGAGTTCACTGCAGTACATAACCAGGGTGAAATCTTTATTTAATAAATAAGAATAAATTTTTTTGCCACGATTGTTCAAACGAGGAATTTGATTCTGACAGAATTTTTCTCTGATTGTTTAGTTAAAATGATTAGTATAAAGCAGTGGTTCTCAACTGGTCTGGCTTCAGGACCCCCCATCACCCTTAATGACAAGCCGTGACCCAAATCAAGGAAAATTTCCAACTTCTCAAATTTATTAAATGAAAAGATCGTGCAGTTTGAATCGGAGATAGTAGAATAGAATATCACAGAATGCTAACACAAAAAAATAAGTTTATTGGTGAACCAAAATTGCATAACCGAAATGACTTCAAGTGGGAAAAATTCCCTTTGATGCTCAATTAGCTGCATTTTAAATAAATCCAAAACATTTCACTTCAGTAACTTCAGGCTTTTTTTACAGACTCAACATGCACAAACATGAAATATAAAAGTGCAACCACTGAGCAGTAGTTTTAAAAAGAACTCAAATATGTAGCATTTGCTGAGTACCCACTTCCTGAATATATAACAATTTCCTATTAAAACTATCTAGTCACTTATTTACGCATTAATCATAAAGCTGACATAACAATCAGAACATTTCAGTCACAGCCATTTTATACACAAATATGAAATAAAACAGTGCAACCATTGAGCAGTAGTTTCAAAAAGAACTAAAAGTATATCGTTTTAGCTGAATAACCACTCACTGACCTTTGTCTTCAAGATAAGAAAATCCATATCTTATATATTCTTCGTTGTATCTGTGTTTCACCATGCTCAATATATGTAAACAAACCTTGCAGGTCTTTTTCTATGGTGTGAACTGGCGGGTGTCAACTCGCATTACAGGACATTATCGCCATCTACTGTTGAGGAGTATGAATGACACTTTTTTTTTTTTTTTAGCATTTCCTTTCCCAGGCAAAGGCCCACGACCCACTGAAAACGGGTCTGCAACCCACTTTTGGGTCGCTACCCACCAGTTGAGAACCACTGGTATAAAAGATACAAATAAATAAAGTAAAATAAAAGCTCGAGCTTTCAAACAAATATGTACACCATATACAAGACAGAACCAGTTTTTATAGACATGATATTGCACAATATTCCACTGACACTCTGACTATTGCAAGTTCAGCAGAGTGACGGCCTGGGGGGAAGAAATTGTCTGTGACTAGGTGGTTTTGGTGCTCAGTGCGCTGCAGCACCCTCCAGAAGGGAGAATTTTGAAAGGTTTGTGGTCAGAGTATGAGGGGTCTGCAGAGATCTTCTCTGCTCGGTTTCCTGACCCCAGACTGGTGTAGGTCCTGGATGGAGGGAAGATTGGCCCTGATTATTTTTCTGCAGACCTTACTGTCTATTGTGGTCTGTACCTGTCCTGTTTTGGCGGCAGATCCAAACCAGACATTGATGGAAGTGCACAGAACAGACTGGATGAATGGCAGAGTAGAAGGTGATCAGCATATTAATTTAACAGATAAAAATAACATTTCAATCTACAAGACCAAAATATATGTAACAATCAACAGAGTACTTGTTTTATAAGCTTCTTTCATGCATTTTATTTCTAGTATTGAGAGCCTTTGGCAGGGATGGAAAACATGGCAAAAAGGAGAAAAGAATTATAACTTATGTAGTTAGTCCATCCATCAACACCAAGGGTCATGACTTCCAACGGCATCTTGCACTTTTCAAATAATCCTCTAAACGGCTGCCTCCCATTCCAAAAAACTGATTATCACTATTCTGCTGGCACTCAACCTCCCACTGATCACCTCAGCAAGGTGTACTGATTGTATTGTTATGGCAATTTTTTTAAATTGCACAGACTAAAGTTACAGATCCTTAACAAAATGCAATAGCAGAGAGCTAGAGATTACCCAAGTTTATTTTAGCTGAGTGCAAGAGTGAGTCAATCATGCAGCACAAAGGCTGCATAGTTGAGTCTCCAGCAACATGCATTTACATTTCTTTTATTCCAGTTTTAGGAAGCCGTCCAGATCAAAAGGCAGGAACTGACAATGCTCATTCAATACACATTTTGGTAGATGACTTAGGAAGTCTAGTAGAACAAAAGGCAGGAACTGATAATGGTTATTCGATGTAAATTGTGGTTGTCTGCCCCCAACATATGGGTGCTCCCCCTTTCTGAGAGACTCTCCCAGAGCATAATAAAAGGTGTTTATCTGTGAGAGTCTCTTTTTGTTGCACCTAACACCTCCTTGCAAAACATATTGTATTTAAATTTTCCACAACAGTATTCATGTAATCAAACTGGACATTATATAATACTATAAAGAATAAACAAATAAAAAAATGTCTCATGTTAGCTGTGAGATTGATGATGTTGCATTTCAAACTGTGCATCAGCTGATGGTGGCAACTCATGTTATGATTGTTCTTACATTGATTTTTACATCTACATTAAATTTCCCAGTGAGCTGCATTGATGGCTCTGTTTTCTGCCCAATCATCAAATTTCTGTCAGGTTTTGAGGCAGAATGGAGGACCCAAATGCAGGAGTATGCTAAAAAAAAAAAGTATTTATTTTACAAAACAAAAACCCAAAAGACCAAGAAAACCAAAATCCACAAAAGTAATCCAAAGGGGGAAAAAAAGACAAAATCTGAAAACAAACCAAAAATTCTACAAAAGTAATCAAAACAAGAACCCAGGCTAAAAAACAGAAAACCACTCACAGGAACTAGACGAAATTTACAGGGCATAAGGAGAAAGAGACTTACTGACATAAGAAAGAAAACAAACCAGCAGAGAAACCCATGGAACTGAAGACAACGGACCAGCACAGATAGGGGAGATGACAAGACTTAAATACACAGGGAACCCAATGAGAGGCAGGTGCACCCCCGAGTGCCAGCCTTGTGCCCCTGAAACTTCCTCCTCCCCAGAATCCACCACATGGGGGGGGCGTTTTTGGCTGCCTCCCTGCTGAAAAAGGCCAGCAGGGAGATCAGCTCCCCTCCTGCTGGGTCCATGTTGGCTGGTCCGTTCTGTCAGGTTTGGAGGCAAGATGGAGGACCCAGGCGCAGGAGTGCAAAAAAATAAAGTATTTATTTAACAAAAATAAAAACCCCAAAATCCAAGAAAACTAAAATCCACTAAAGTAATCCAAATGGGAAAATGACAAAACCCAAAACAAACCAAAAATCCACAAAAGTAATTAAAACAAGAGTTCAGGGATCCAAACAAAACAAAACACTTAAGGGCAGCGTATACTCTCAATGTGTCACCTTCAGCTTGTCACAGAGATGCCACCGTCACTTTTGATTTATACTCACGCGGTCTCTGCTACGCCACAACGCAAGAGGGACAATCACGAACTAGCTAAACTTACTAAACTTATCTCTTGCATTTTTCCACTTCCTCACCGTCTCGGCCGTATCCAGACCCACATTCATCGCAATCTCCCGCCATGAATTATTAGAATATGTGCTGTCCTTGTAGTGTGGAGAACGAGAATGTACAGATGTGGGTACTTCCTCATTTCCTCAATGCGCTCTTTTCTATGCAGATGTAGAATTGACCAATCAGAGGCCTCCTTTCTCTCCTCTCTGCGACACTGTCTGCGTCGACCTACAATTTTGGGGAGGTGCACCAGAGTGTCTGCGTAGGGTGGGGGGGGGGCATCTCTGCGTCGTCTGTGTAGGTGACGCAGACGACTGGACGTTCGAGTATAAATCAGGCTTTACAAAGCACGGAACAAGAATCGACTGACCACAAGATGCAAAACAGAAGACAACGGACCAGCACAGACAGGGGAGATGACAAGACTTAAATACACAGGGAACCCAACGAGAGGCAGGTGCAGACAATCAAGATAACAAGAGAGAAGGAAGCAAAGCTGAAAACAACAGAGACAAGACACACCTTCAAAGTAAAACAGGAAACAGGTAACACAAAAGACAGGGATTGACGCCAACTTAACACAGAACAAGGAAAAACACAAAATGACTGTCATGGCTGCCCCAGACCATGAGAATTTCTCTGTATTGGCTCTAGTTCCTCCTTACTTTACCTGATTCCATTCTCCAGGACAGACAATGTTTCACAATGTTTACTAAAATACTTTTCTTTTTCTAAAAAATAAAGTGTCCCTCTCTTTTTTCTAGTTTGTCATGGCCTTTTGAACTGCACTGTGAAAACAGATAACACATTTGCCTGAAGGAGACCACTGCAGGAGAATTACAGTAGATGGGCTGCCTGCCTTAACCACCGCTAAAGCCGGGGGGGGGGGGGGCAGACAAAAATGTGAGCTGTCTACAGTAACCTCTTTTAATTCTGAGGTTTTACATTAAAACAAATCTCTTGGTTCATAAAAAAGAGGTACATACTGTCACACACACTTCTGTGTGTGTGTCTCCAAAGTTATCATTTAAAATCCACCATCAGTATGCTCCTGAACAGGTCTTCAGTTAAAAAAAAAAACAGCAAATGTGCATCCTCACTAATAAACATGATGGAGAATCACCAATCAATCTAACAGTCAACTTTCCTGGCATGTGGGACAAAGCTGGACAATCCGGAGAGAACCCACACAGATGGCGACATCCCAGCTGCGATTCAAAGATGATGTTTCTTGCTTGTCTGTCGTTGTAGTCAGCAGTCAGCTGTCAGTGCTCTCTGTCACGTCAGCTGGGTTGATGATGTTGCATTTCAAACAGTGCAGCAGCTGACGGTGGCAACTCATATGTTATGATTGTTCTTACATTGATTTTTACCTCTACATTGAATTTCCCAGTGAGCTCCAGTGCTGGCTCTGTTTTCTGTTCCTTCATCAAAATTCTCTGTATCAGCTCTACTTCCTCCTCACTTTACCTGATTTCAGATGTTCCAGTTTGGACAGATAATGTTTCAGGAGAGCGGTGCTGGTCTGATGTCACATTTCTTGGTGCAGACGTCACTTCCTCTTTACTGGGGCTACCTTCGGTTTCAGAAGAATCCTGCTGATATGATGTTACAGTTCTTGTTGATGTTACTTCCTTTTTTACTGGAGCAGGATACAGCCTGATTTTCAGAGGTAGCAGACCTGTGATGGTCTCCTCTTTACCTTCAGCAGCAACTCTGTTTCTGTTAGTCATGTCAGTGGTGGTTAAGCTGGCTGCAGTTGCTTGTTTGTATTCACTGCTACTACAGCTTCCAGAAGTTCTGCTGTTTTCCTCTTTAGACTCATGAGAAATGTTGTCTGTTTTTTCAACAGGTCAGTGTCATTCTTTTTGTTGCTTTGGTTACATAAGGATCAGTCAAACCAGAAAAATGCGTAAAAGTAATGAGTGTGTAGGTGAGAGCCTTACTTGGGGTGATGCGTTTTTGAGGATCTATTGCTAACATGTCCTGGAATGAGGATGATGGAATGTTTTGCATCTAGACCTTTAAAGGGCTTATCGAAATCCCTCTTAAGTAATTGAACTAAATACCTCTGTTCACCAAACCGGCTACGAACACCGACATGTTCACCAACTATTCTTTGGCTTCTCAAATCGAAATGATTGACGGGTCTTAGTTTCCAGACCCAATGTATCAGATTACCTGCCTTCTCAAAAAAGTATTCTTTTCTGTATGCGGGATCCAGGAAAGAGGTTTCAGGGCATCCCAGCAACCGCCACATGAAATCCAGGGCCTTATATTCACAATTCGGGAATGGGTCTTCACTTACAAATAAATATACCAGAAGACGACCAAGAGACCACATATCTACACGTACATCCACTTTAGGATGGTCAGTGATGACCTCTGGAGGCCTGTAAGGAATACTGGGGAAAGTGCCCACCCTCTTTGAATTAGTTGTCTCAGTAGCAGGACCGAAACCTATTATCTTAACTTTGAAAGGCTGCAACTGGTGGTCTATCAACATTATGTTGTCAGGTTTGATATTTGTGTGAATCACATCAATGGTCCTCAGTGGTCTCAGAGCCACTAGTAACTGCCCAGCAATGTCACGAATGTCACAGAGGTGCAGATGTTTAAAATGTCTTCTTTCAATAAAATCAAATAGTTATGTCCAACAATTCTGTGACCAGACAAAATGGTCCTTACGCATGAAACTTTCAATAAACCTGAGCAAGTTGTTTTTGTCAGGCTCGAACATTCAACAGTAAGCTAGAGGTGCCTCTGGATCAAGATGGCTGTCCTTTCCAGCTGATCCAGACAGAAGTGTGCGAAACCTTTAAAAACGTGGACGTATGAAAAGGTCTTGATCTGGATAATACTGCTGACAGAGTTCTCAAAACCTGTGCCGACATCCTGGTAGATGTCCTCGTGAACATTTTCAATCTTTCCCTCCTCCAGTCTGTGGTCTGCACATGCCTCAAGAAAACTATAATCATCCTGGTCCCAAAGAAGCAGAATGTGAGCTGTTTAAATGCCAATTGCTCCGTTGCCCTCACCTCCACCTTCATTAAGTGCTTTAAAAGGTTAGTCAAAGTTCACATCTCATAGTCTCTGCCAGCTACACATGATCCGTTTCCTCCAAAAGTCAAATGGGTCTACAGATGACATGGTGGCATTTACATTCTACACTGTCCTCTCTTACATGGATCACAGGAAAAGTTGCATGTCGATGATGTTCGCGGACAATCTGCATTAGTGATGAAGCTCAAGGACCTACACATCTGTTCATCACTGTGCAGCTGGATCCTGGACTTCCTATCGAACAGCTCACAGCCTGTGTGGATCAGAAATGTGACTTCCTCCTCACAGACACTGAACACTAGTTGAACAGACAGCCGGGCACAACAAATTTTCATTGCTAGTAATGATGTTCGTTGTTACATCGTACACGAGAATAAAGAATCTTGAAAATCTTTAGTTGTTGAAGAACTCAGGCTTCAGCTTCTGAAATAAGACCAGGGACAGGTATATGTGATGGCGTGGGAAGATGAGATTAGTGGCTCACAGCCAGTTTGGTTGATACTAAACTGACTGTTAGTCAAGTCCCTAACCAATTGAAATGGCAAAGAAAATCAATGGATATTGTAGCAGACCAGGGGTTCCCTTACTTTTCTGGGTATAATTTGGGTAAAAAATTGGTCAAAACATGAATTTGTGGAGAAGGGGAGAGACTGTGGTGAGAAATGAGATTGAGAAATTGAATCACTACCAGGGACCAAGATAAACAGTTGTTTCCTCTTTTCCTTTCAGCTGTTCCCTCCAGGGGTCGCTACAGCGAATCATCCACCTCTATCTAACCCTATCCTCTTCTTGCACACCAACAAACTTCATGTCCTTTTTCACCACATCCATAAATCTTCTCTTTGCTGCTTCTCTGGGTCTCCTGCCAGTTCACTAATTGCTTCTCTGTGCATGTAAAACCATCTTATTCTTGCCTCTCTGGCTTTCTTTACAAAACATCTAACATAGGCTGTCCCTCTGATGTACTCATTCCTGATTCTATCCAGCCTTATTGCTTCCAAAGAGAACGTCAACATTTTAACTTCTGCCACCTCCAACTCTGCCTTCTGTCTTTTCCTCTGTGCCACAGTCTCTAAACTATACAACATCATGGGTCTCATCACTCTGTTGTATACCTTTCCCTTCATTCTTTCTGAAACTCTTTTATCGCATGTCACATCTGACATTTTTCTTTAGCTGCTCTTTTCCATACTTTCCACTGCTCTGGACTGTTGACCCTAAGTACTTAAAAATCCTCCATCTTCATCTCTGCTCCCTGTACCCTTGCCATTTCACTTTTCTGCCTTACTCTGGCTCATTCCTCTCCTTCTCAGAGCATACCTCCACCTCTCTAGGTTTTCCTCCACCTGCTCCCTGGACTCACTGCAGATCACAATGTCATCTGTAAACATCCATGGAGATTCCTGTCTAACCTCATCTGTCAGCCTGTCCATCATCACAGTTAATAACACATTGCAAACTCCGTTTTTGAACTGTGGATAATCTCTGGATAAGTATTTTCTGTGACTGTGTGTGGGATCTACTAATTAATCTGATTCCTAACTAAACCAGCACTTTCTCTTTGAGTTGTGTATGAAATCACAGTCAGTGGCTGTAATGGCCTTCTATAATGTCTGAAAAAAAAAAAAAAACATTAACTTGCAGTTAATGGAGTCTCGTGATATATCGCACAAACAAACCGAGTAGCCCATAATGTGACAAAGCGTATCATTAACTTATTATATGTTTGTCAGATCTCGTGTAGTCACAGATTATCTTTGCAGCGTTTGACAGATAGTGGAGGACCTTCATTGGCGCATGCGCACACTTGTCTTTTCTGACAACTGCAGTAGAGATAACGGCAAACATTTGTGACTTCACCAGCGTAGAGATCATTTAACTGTTTGACAAAAGCCTGTCTAACCTGGATAGAGTAATGAGGTAGAAAGTCAAACACATAATTAACCCAGGTTCGTATGGAACAAACGGGCGTTGCCACGGTGAAAATGGACAAGGAGTTTGAAAACATAGACTCAGAAGGCCGGTGGCAGAAACTGTATTCGGTGAGTCTGTTAGCACGGCTAGCTCGTAGCTAACGTGTTTTGTACTCAGAGTGCTCATTTTATTAAACAAGTTAGCAGTTCGTCCAACATATCAGCTATAAAGTTGTTGTCTGTTTTCACCCATCATCTTCTGTTTCTTCCTTGTTCCTGTTCTGGCTTGTTTCTGTTTGTCAGAAAACTCTGTTAAGCTCATATGATAACGCAGTGTTACCTTCATCTTGTTAACATTAAGCTTCAACACAGCTTGACGATGAATAAGCGCGTGGCTGAAGCTCGTTGCCAGTTACTACACTGTATCTTCCCCGTCACAATCCGATCTAAAAGATCTTGCCGTTAGTGACTGTATAATGTTTTGTGTTTTCCTGAAGGTGTCTTGGTTTGTTTACTAATTTTTTGAAGCGCAGATTCCCTGCTGTTTGACCGTTTGTTGTTACAGTATACGACAGACGAGACTGGAGCCCTGTGAAATCAGTTTTAATGTCAGCCGTTGCAATACTGTAGAATTTCTCAATAATTGTTCAGTTTCTCTATTAACGGGCTTAGTATTTCCTCTTACTCAAAAACAAAAGTGATAGGAAGGAAAATCTTGATAAGCCCCAATTAAAACTAAATGCAACAAGTGTTGTATTCACCAGTGTTTTACTTTCTTTTTCTATTTAGTTGGTCCATTTGTGTTAAAAATCATTTACACAATGACTTGTGAACACCATAAGGAAGAATAACATTGAGGTAAGAATTTATAAATACACGAATCCGAATCACATTCAGATGTAGGGTTGAGACCACATGCATCACATGCGTCTGACACCACATGTCACATGCATCTGACAGACAACATTGAAGGATTCTTTTGTCTTTGGTTTTATGCTTTTCTAAATAATTTTTCTGTTGTACAGGAGATCAGGAATCAGTCCCATGAGTCTGCCTACAAAGTGGCAAAATATCCAGAGAATCGCAACCGGAACAGATACAGAGATGTCAGTCCATGTGGGTAAACGTTTGTGCAAAGTCCAAACTGTTTGTAATGTGGTGTTTCTCTCAATCCCTAACTATGTCTGTCAATTTACAACCCATTCTCAAACAACTTTCTCTCTCATGCTGCCTGCAGTTGATCACAGTCGGGTCAAGTTGGAGAACACAGAAAATGACTACATCAACGCTAGTTTGGTAGTGATGGAGGAAGCCCAGAGAAGCTATATATTAACACAAGTAAGTTCAAGGACTTTATTCTATTAGTAAGAATCAAGCATCCAATTTTGTTATGTATTGGAAGAACTGTAAATTAATCCAGATATTGCTCATCTGTATTATTATTTGTTATTAATTCAATAATTTACATAAAAGTTCCTTTGTTGTGAATGTATTTGATTTACTATCATAAAGTATTGGTAAACAGCAAATCCTTACTATTGTGAACCTTATTTTTAATTTTTGCTTGAAAAATAGCTTGAACTTCTATGACAGCCCAAGTATTTTTCATATTTAAGTGTCAATTTCAGTTTCATTTGAATATTTGATTACTTTCAAAAAGTGTTGTGAAACTCTTGCAGCCTGCCATCCCTACTGCTGTCAAATATCACTCAAAGTAGGTGTGTTTCCATGAGCAGGGAATCTGGGGTAAAACTACTAGACTGGAATTTTAAGTAACTGTGGACTCCAGTTCCAGTTGTTTCTTGCAACAACTGTGCATTTTTATACAGCACTATGCCACACTTCAACAGTGATGAAACTAGCTCACAGAGCTACAGTGGACATCATGGCAGAGGCAATTAAGAGGCCCAAGAATGTATTGATGAAAGAGAAATGACTGAGCAAGAGACCGAACAAGAGAAAATCTCAGCCAATGTCTCGCATATGATTAAGCTCCACAGCTATAGGAAGACTCTCAAATTGCAAAAGTTATTTTTTGATGCTTTTATTTGCTACTAATATGGAATTAGAGTTTTTTTTACTAACCTCAGACTAAATAGATAGGGTTCACTGTGCACAGTTTGAATAATGTAGTATCATAGATGTACCACTTTAACATAATTTCTTGTTAATTAGTAGTTCTCGTAACAGTAGTCAAGTAATTACTTTTATCAAGACTGGCTGTTTTCCAGACATTGTTGAATTATGTGTAAATGTGTTTTCATAGCCTATTGAAATAGTAAAGCTAATCCTTGAAAAAGTCTTATATTTACTTAACGGATTCTTTACAATAAATAACCACCTATTTCTTTATATATATATATATATATGTGTATATATATATATATATATATATATATATATATATATATATATATATATAGTGCACCTGCGCAGGACGCTTTTATGTCCGCGGTATTTATGTTCCAATAACTTTGCATTGGACTTGCACGTGAGCGTGCGTGCCTTTTAGGCAACAGGCCCGCCACTACATGTCAACGTCCACTCGCCTCCGCTCACTCACAGTGACCAGCCTATCACACTTTGGCCAGATGGCTGCAGGTCATAGATGCAGAAAAAGAAAAAAAAAACCAAGCAGGCATGGCCAAGGTAGCGGAGAAATTGGGAAAAACTGTTTTTAATCACCGGTGTGGGAACATTTTGGTTTTGCTGTTGAATACACCGGTGAGGGAGTGAAAACAGTTAACAGTTAAGAGAACGCAATCTTCCACCTCGTTACCAGTTGTGCGTCTTGGCGCAGCTGATGTGCTTTTTAAAATACTGCAGAGCGAATCATTGGATGCGCATTTAAAGATCACGAACAATTAAGGTTCCTGTCCCTCCTCGACCACCAACAGTTTCAGACATATCTGAAATAAATTCCCGCATCCAACCTTTTCCAGCTTGACACCAGAGACACAAAGATCTCCTTGGTTTCCTCCACAGCAGACATCTGAATGAGAGCTGCCACAGCTGCACATTTATTCCCATTTTTTCTTCACTTTCTTGTTCATTTTAAAACCTGGTACCACTAAACGTCATCATGTGACTAAAACAGACAGAAAAGAAAACACTGAATGCATAAAAGCAGTGTTTTTGGCAGTACAACGCCATAGCTATTGATGTAAAAACTTAAGTGATTTAGGTTATTATCAAGAAAACCATGGAAAATGGTAAGATATCAGCTCTTAAATAAAACTCTTATGAGCAATCTTTGTGGTTATCGTTATGTTTGTCCAAACAAATGTACCTTTAGTTGTACCAGGCATTAAAATGAACAAGAAACTGAAGAAAACAAGGGTGGTCTAATTTTTTTTTCCATGACTGTATATATATATATATATATATATATATAGGTAATCTGAAAGGTATTTTGTACATATTATTTTCTTCATTATTTTTCCCTTCATTAATTAATGAAAATATAATCTTGTCTGTTATTTAGTCAGAGTTAATCAGACTCCTAGATCTTTATATAATTAACAGTAACCACAATAATTATGCCATGTCTCCCTATTGTGTGTGTGTGTGTAGTATGGAGGGTGGAAGGGAGGGGCTTTCTTTGTAATTGTTTTCTTTCTTTTTTTTAATTGTGGTAATTGGTTTTAATTCTGCAAAGCACTTTGTGTTGCATGTCCTTGCAGGAAAAGCGCTCTATAAATAATGATTGATTGATTGATAATTAAACTCATTTTGATCAAGGTTATTGACATTTTAGATTTGGTTTCAAATTTTAGAGCTTACACTAATTAGTATGAATCTGTGTCCTGACCTTTGTTTGCATGTTGTATTTGTACTGTGGTTAATATAACATAATAGTCTAGATACAGATTCTGTATTCAGTGTTTTTTTTTTGTTTTGTTTTTTTTAAAGAAGTAATGGCAAACTGGAAATGCCATCACTAAATAAGGGTGGTGACTTTTTGTCAAATCATTCACATTGAACTCAACCTTGACATCCCTCCTGGGGCAGTTTCACCATCTTTCTCACCTTGATTTACGTGTCCTCATCATCTCTCATGTTTGTGCGTGAGGTAAACAACCCACATGTTCCTTCAACAATCCTAATGACCCAAATGTTCTCTGGGCTGGGCAATGGGACATGTGGAACCAACTTGTTTCTCAGTAGCAGAAGATCACACAATAGGTTAGACATATCTTTGAAAGATATGTCTAACCTATTAGTCATTACAGGTGTTGAAGCCACTTAGGTTAAAGGTAACTGTTCATTTTTTTAATTTAATAAATTCAATAGGTCATAGGGATGACATTAAGCGTAGGACTGTTAAAACTTATTAAAATCTCAAGGTCCATGCAGCTTCTCATGTTATGACCAAGAGAATCCACATTGCAGGATATTCCTTCCTTTCTGGCAGTAGTGATGTTGGCATGTGAGATCTTCATATTTTTGTAGATATACATTTCTACTGCAAAAATAACTTTTCTAATAATCAGTGTGAACATTATTAACTGGTTACTTTATTTTGGTTGCCATTTTGCCTTTAATTCTGAATTTAGAATGTGATTACGTTGTGGAAATACAAGAAACATCACTAAGCTTTTCTTATTTTGCTTTACAATTCTGAGGGGAAATGATTGCTGATAAGTTCATTTGCCTTTTGGATGTATAAAGTCTGACCATTGATCACTGTACTTTACTTTACCCAGGTCTCTTTTTTTCCCTAATTATTTTGTAATTATATTTTATGTGCTTGTCACATTTATCAAACGTTTACTTTATTATTACGAACCTGAAGTTAAATTTTCAAATGGTGATCCCAAATGGGTTTATTGAACAGGGACTGATAAATTGACTGGTCTCCTGGTCTGGATGAAGTCATTTATGAAAGTGAAGTCAAGAGTATTTGTTCTTAAATAGAAGCTGTAAACAACAGTGTCTTCCTCCCACACAACCTTGAATAATCTAATGTGTTAATGCAAATTAAAGGACAGATAACTACTTTGTAACCACAGCAAACTGAGCTTGAGCTGTCAAGTCTGTTTTTCCCCATCAAATTATGCTGCTCTGATATGCACTGATTACTAATTTAGTAATTTAAAGCCATACAACATTTTCCTTGTTTAACTTGACAAGACCAAGATTTCAAGTTTTCCAATATCAGTGCTTTCTGTTTTTTTTTTTTTTAATTAGATTAAATTTTTTTTATTTTTATTTCTTTTGAAGATGAGTCATTTGTGGTTTATCAGGGTGTGTTGGAGTCTAGTGGGGAGAGGCTGTCAGAAATGAATTATAAAATAAATTATTAGATTTCTTCAATAACATCCATGTATTCCTCAGTAGCAGAACTCAAAAGAAAAAATGACCAGTTTATTTGGGCGGTTAAAGAAAGGTCTTCATTTAAAAAACCTTTTCTTTAACTTTTTTGTGTGTACACTTAAAACAGTTTTTTGGCTGACCACACTTTTGTGTGTCATCTATTCTTTACTGTTGAATTAATATTTGTTGTTTTAAGATGTTCAGTTTTCTCAGCCACATCATAACCTTTAGCAGTCATGACCTTTAAGTAAAGTATTTTAAGAAGTCTCTTGCTCTTCAGAGCGATACCGTTTGCTCAGCTAATTTATACAGTGATTCATATATTAAAGTTCACAAATTAATTTCCTCCTGTGTGTGTTTGTGTGTATTTTGTGCACAGGGCCCCCTCAGGAACACATGCGGGCACTTTTGGCTCATGATCTGGGAGCAGAAGACCAAAGCAGTCATCATGCTTAACAGGGTTATAGAGAAAGGATCAGTAAGCACACACTTAAAAAAACACCATATTGTTTAAAGAACTTGTCATTATTCTTGTGAATAAACCACCTACACTACAGTTACAGTACTTTATTATAGCTACAAACTCTTTCTCAATAATTGTAGCACACTGACATTATTTTTTTTTAAAAAGGAACCTTAAGAATGTATCTTTATCTCTTCAGTGGTTTGGGGTTTGTGTCAATATAGCTCTTATTATATGCTTCTTATTACCATGTTGCAAGTACTGTTTTCTGTGGTGACCAGGGTCAGTTTATACTTCACTATTTATGACAGTGCTGACATGAATTCACTTCCCCTTTTTTGATTTTTTTTGGTTAATGAGAGGGAAGTGACATTGATGATTTTGGCTGTGTTACAAAAAGATGAGCTCTTTTCAACCTAAAGTGCTGCATGCTGATTGAAATCTATTAAGTTGGTCCAGAACAACACATAGGCTGCCATCAAATAAAACCCAGAATCTGGACAAAAATGAGACGGGTCAGCTGGCTATTTAAATCTTTGGTCAGTAATCAATCCCCACTGAGGTCAGTTACTCTGCAGACAGGCAGCAGCAGCTCTTTTCAGAAACCACATGTATTGTTGATAACATCTTATAATCAAGCAGAATTTACGATTTCTGCTTGATTTTTGCTTGAAATTTCATGAGTTTTGGGCAATAATTAACGGAGATGCGGAGAAACAAAATTTTTGGCCCCATTGACCACAATGTTATCGAAAATTTCAGTTCTTCCTTTTTACATTTCTGACAACTCCTGAAAATTTCATCAAAATCCATCCATAACTTTTTGAGTTATCTTGTACACAGACAGACAGACAGACAGATAAATACCGGCAAAAACATAACCTCCTTGGCGGAGGTAAAAAGAGCCGATTCCATAACACAATATGAAAATAAGAGTAAAATAGACAGGATAGAAAAAATACATATTGTAGAGAGATAAATTTAATGTTGTAGAATGGTACAAAATTTAAAATTAGATAATAAAAATATAAAAATACATTGGCTACCGCTATAGTTTATTCAGCATGAAGGTTGCTCAACTTAAGCTCGTCACATCATTGTCTGTTTACGGAGAAAAAAACTGGCACCTTGCATCTGGTTTATCTGGTATAAATCTTGGCAGTATGTTGAATTTCTGTGGGATGTTTTTTCATTTTATGTCTCCATTTATCCTCTGTGACAGGAAAAGTGTGCACCGTACTGGCCCACAGCTGAGGAGAGAGAGATGGCCTTTAGAGACACGTGCTTCTTGGTCACGCTGTTGTCAGAAGACACCAAGTCTTACTACACCACAAGACTATTGGAGCTGCAGAATATTTATGTACGCTGGTGTAATATTTAGCACATGGGAATTTCCCCTTAAATGCAACAATTTAAGGATGTTTTGCCAAGACAACACTGACACATATTTTCCAAAGCTTATGAAGTCTGAAAATGGCATTACTCATATATAAGGCTCATTATTTTGTGTTTGAATTGATTTAGGGTTCTGTTATTCCATAGATCCAAAGTGTGGAGGTGGGAAAATGTGAAGGTACTGCAGATGGTGCAGTAAAGCAGTCTGTGTAATCAAGAGAAGCCATATAAACTCTCAGGAACATAAATTCAGCTTCTGGAAATTGCCCTAAGAGTTTCATTAATTGTTTATAATATTATGTAATGTGCAATTCACTTAGAAAAAATCAAACAAGTTCAGTTTAAAAAAAAAAGTTCACTACCAAGATAATTACAAAAGCATGTGCTAAAATCACATTAATACATGCATATTTTTTTTTTTTTTTTTTTTGCTGTTTTGGTGGCATTTTAGAGACTGGTTAATGAGGAGATCTGAAATCACTAACTTCCAGCAGTCCCATTCATACACCTGTAAATCAGCTCTTATTTAAATAATACTTTTTATAGTTTCATTCTTCTAATATGATCTATTTTGTCTCATTCCACAGACAGGAGAGAAGAGAGAGATCTACCACTTTCATTACACTACATGGCCTGATTTTGGGGTCCCAGAGTCCCCAGCTTCCTTCCTAAACTTTCTCTTTAAGGTGCGGGAGTCTGAAGCGTTGGGGGTGGCTCATGGACCAGCTGTGGTACACTGCAGTGCTGGAATCGGACGCTCAGGGACATTTTCATTAGTTGACACATGCTTAGTACTCGTAAGTGCTGCCACTTTATTGTAATCACTTTTGATTTTATGTTTTTTTTCCCCAATGGTTTTTGCTTGACCAAAGTGAGCGTCAATGCATTCATTTTAATACATCTAGTTTGAGTGTACAACAAATTGAGGTTTTTTCTTTCTCTTTTTTTCTTTTTCTATTTAACTAGGACAATGTGAAGTAATAATTAATTTCACCACATGTAGCATTAAACAGTTTACCATGTAAGTACCCAGGTCTACTGCATCAGCTCTGCCTAATCTGGTTGAATAGATGAGCCACCATTGGATGTAATGTAGTTGATTAAGCAGCCATGTTTCCCTAGCCACTATGGGTTTCACAAGCTAATATTCATAGTGCTGGTCTCAAGTCGGGATATATGAAGAGGATTGTGTCAGCAAGGTCATCTCACATTTAAAAAAAAAACTATGCCAGATCAATATGCGTAATACGAGGACCCACTGTTTCCACCCCTGAAAAGGAGAAGTTGCTTTTGAATATTAAATCTGATTGACATCAGTTGGCAGGCTGACAGTGGTCTCAATAAATAGGCTATTGTATGCTTATCTTTTTATATACAAACATTTATTTACTGGACTGAAACTGAGAGCTCCATCAACATGGCTTGGCATGAGATTCATCAAAGTTTTTTTCTGATTTGGTAAGCAAAGTTATTTGACTTTTTTTTCCTTTTTTTCTTATAGATGGAAAAGAAGAAAGATCCTTCATCAGTTGACATCAAAAACATCCTTTTGAACATGAGAAAGTTTCGCATGGGTCTGATTCAAACTCCTGATCAGCTGCGCTTCTCGTACATGGCCGTTCTTGAAGGAGCCAAGTTTATCATGGGAGATTCATCTGTACAGGTAGCAGGAATGTACTGAACCGTGACTGTAGCCAACTGTAGTCTCTCATTTACACACAGCCTTTCACTTTCCATAGAATATGAATACTGTTTCTGTTTCATTTTGTACCTATTTTAGCTTACTTGCATGGGTGCCTACGTGCATATACGTGGGAGTAGAAAAGCCATTTGGTGTATTTAAATTAAGAGGAACAAAACTTTATTTGTAGGAGTCAAAATATGAATAATTTTGAACAATCATCACCTCCCAGGATTTTGTACAGTTTTGTCATGTGAAGTTTATTAATATGCTTGGGAGTGGTTTGTATCAAAAAAATAATTTGATCCACTGATTAAAAGCAAGGTAAAACCAGTTGATTCACAATATAAATTTACTAACAGTAGGTAAATGAAATAAAGCATGAAAGAGTTTACTGATTGTCTGCTTCTCTGGTCTCCAGGCAGATCTTAAAGGAACATTTGAGAGTTAAAACAACCCTAGATCTAATATTACATAATGCAGAGTGTAAACTTCTATTATGGACCAAACAACATGAATCAAAGTTGTTTTGAGATGGAACGAAATATATGGTTGCAGAAAAATAGAAATTAATGTTAGCTCTGGGGGCAATAGTCAAGATAAATTGCTATATTAAGCCTCTGACAAGACTCAAAAATATCATTCCACAAAAGTGACAGTGTGGCTGGATAACCAGGGTTATTTTAGCTTGGTATGTGTACAAAAAAGAAAAATGTAATAAAAAAAATAAAAATCACTGTTTCTCAATATAATTAGGTGCAAAGGTACAGCCTACCACATGATTCTCACATCATTCTGAAACCTTTATGCAAACTTGTAATCTCATGAATCAAGTGAGGCAGCGTTGACAAGTGCTCTGCTTTTAAAAAGCTCCCAGTGAGACCTGAGGTTGGAGAAAAACCGATGCAAAATGTGTCTTCTGTCCAATGAAGAATTCAAGAGTGAAAATGGTTTGAAATGATGTGGGATGCAAAAAAAAAAAAAAAAAAAATTCTCAGTAACAGCAAGAATGCAGCAGTCAACTGTAGAATCCACCTCAGCTACATGACACAATTGGTATGCTCAAGTGCGGTCCGAGTCGCTGCGTGTGCCCCCGTCGCCATATCAGGTCCTTTTAATCAACCCATTAACATATTAAGAAACACAATCTGAATCTTAAATATGCAAAATGCCCATTGATTAAGATGAACGTGCCATTTTTCAAATTTATATACAAAACTGTCTTTCTGCTGTTCTGTTTCTCGCTACACCACTTCTTTTTGGAACTTTCTTAGTGGAATAATTTTCTTAAATTACTGAGCACAATTTAATCATGTAATTTTGTACGTCCTACTTTTATATGTGACACAACACTTTCACTACTAATTTTAATTTTGTTTATTGATTGGCTGATTTATTAAAACAACTGAATCACTCTTTCTGTACTTTTCCACCCGAAGAACCAATGGCGTGAATTATCCAGGGAAGATCAGGAGCCATCTTTGGAGTTTTCCCCAACTCAGCCTCAGGCCTGGTCTCCAGCAGACCAATGCAACGGAAGCCAAAGAGGAGGTCAACAGGAAAAAGGAGGAGAAAATGGAGAGGGCGGCAAAGCACCAGTGCAGTCTCCTTGTAAAGAACAGGAGCAGGATGGCAGCATGACACAGTTAGTACACTGAGTCTGATGCAATTTTACAATTTACTCTGTTAGTTCAGCTTATAATGAAAAGTGGGTAATGTCCAAGACCTTTCTGTGAGACAAATCAATCAAATTTAAGAACACAGAAAAACCTCTTCTAACTTTAACAGTTGCTAGTCAAAATTATCTCATTATTTTGTGGTATCATGGCTATTTAATCTGATATTAGACACAGAATTGATCATGGCATGATTGTTAGATAATATCTTAAATTTATACATAAAAAAAAATGCTTTGTTAACAGAAGAACCACAGCTTTCTAATTGTCCTTATTTTTACACAGCAAGCGACGCAGGGAAGACAGTATCTCCAAATCCAGCACAGCCAAAACACCCCAAAGCAAGTCCAGGTCAAATGATTCAGAGAGGAAGAGAAAAAGGTGATTCTTACCTATGGTGTTTTTTTTTTTCTTCAAAGCTGCTTCTCTTTTTTCATCCACACACAAACACACACACAGATATATAATATACACACACACAGAGTTTTTGACAATCGAGGAAAAATTCTGATGGAGATCTAATCTTACAGCTGTTCTGAGTAGCTTTTGTATTGGACTGTTACAAGGACTGGGTTAGTGTAACCTGACACGTTATGGCTTGGCAACAACGTTGTGTTTTCTCCTCTCACGATAAGTCCCTTAATAATAATGACAATGGATGAACTGCAAACACTCATATCATTATTTTTACTCAGAAAAGACACAAACGTCTGCAACAAATTGTTGCAAGGCAAGCCTGCTTATACAAGGCCTGGCCATATCTGAGGATTTTAGTGGTCATGGGCCACAGTTTCACAAATGAGCAGTGGATATAAAATCATGATGAGTTATGTCAGACAGTATCTCCCCTTGTTGCCCAAGGGAGCCAATTCCTACGCAAAAGCAGATGTAACTCCTTTTGGTTCGCTGGTTCATCATGTGAGCTGTGGATGCAAAAAAGGTGTTTCCATTACAGTTCTGTTAAATATTCCTTTTTGTTAAAGATATGATTACATTGATATGTTGACCTCTGGACTGAGTAAACTGAACCTAATTCAGGTAATGGCCAAATTGAATGCTTTATAGTTGGTTAGATATAGCTGTGGTGCAGATCCTATACAGTTAGTATGAGATTTATGTGTAGGAGTACCACCATTACACTGGGACATCCTGATGTGGTGAATAAGCACATCTAAATATCATTTGAACAGCTTACCAGGCAGCTTGCCCACACTATATCCCACTCAGGATGAGCAAAAGTTTCATATAAGTCAATGGCTCACTTACTGCTTGCTAGATAAAAATGTGTGTAAAATATGGCTGCAGTTTATAAATTCTTTCAATTCTGATGTTTGAAGATTTTTTGGATTTCTTGCAAGAAAAAATAGACAAAAATCTGAAGAGTATCAGTAGGTACATTTCTATTGTCCTAAACATTTTTGAAAATTGGAATTGCGAATAAAAAATATACCTTATCCACCCATTTTGCAAAAATTCCTATATTGTCGCTAAAAAGTTTTTAATCTCAAATGAAGTGGGTTTTTATGGAAAATCAAAAGGTAATATGTTGCTATTGAAATGCTTTTTTTTTCCATCATGTGTTATTTGAAAGCCACATGATGACCCAAAAAGAACTATGTTGGCTTTTCTGTAGGAACTCGCTCCCTTGGGGAGCCAGTTTTGCCCTGTCACATAACTGCCATATCCCTTGCTAAGCCTTCTAAAGCCCACTTTATGATGGGCTATTTTCTAATTGCATACGTCTATGTGCTCATGATAAACATCCTCATTCTACCCTGCCAATTAAATACATTATGAATGAAATGACCTGATGGGCTTGTCTAACAGAGGCAACCCGACTACTACGGAATATCACGTGTCAGGGGTCAGAAGTCACACTCATCCAAGGCTTTGCAGACACGTGTCTTTCTCTCCTGTGGCTTTTTCCAGTTATTCCAATAGAAGTAGGCAGGATCACCACTCGTCTCGCAGTCGGTGTTAATCTGTTCCTTGCTGAATTGATAGGAAAATGGCCTGGAATTCATGTGAGGTTCAGCTTGTCAATATTCTTCCCCATTTTGTCCTTACCCTCACACTAAGTTTACATGATACACAAAAGTCCCAATTGCAGCGGAAAAAATGGTTTTGAACGGTGCTGCCGCCCAGTGAATACCATTTTCATGGTACTCGTGTTTTCTCAATTCAATTCAATTCAGTTCAGTACTTCATTTCTCCCTGAAGGGAAATTAATAATATTTATTTAATAATTTTAATAATTAATTAAATTAATAATTATAAACAAGTGCATTAACCTGCCAAAATGAAAATGATTCTGGATTTCACTTTAAGACATATTTGGGCATCGCTATTGTATTTGGAGGGACATCACAAGAGGAGAAAAATGGACTTTGTCATCTAATGAGCATGTTTAATGAACACAGTCACTTTGCATCCAAATTTTATTGTCCCTAAGACGTACCACTTGATTTTTGTGACAAAACTGTAATGGAGACACACCTAATGAAGTATTGAGGTCGCATATTCACCTGGGGTGAGATGTCATGTTTAATCCTGGATGTTAATAGAGACACCAAAAGCAAGAACAGCAAAAAGGAGATAAACATGTATTTTAAAGACTTTTTCAAATTTCAATTTAGCTACATTTCAGTAAAGTCAACTGTAATGACAACATATATTGTCCACTTATTAATAAGGTCTGCCATCTTCCAGTTTTGTTGAGAGATGCAGCTTTGGTGACGTGATAGATTACATGTTGAGTATACACTCTATTATTATAGCCGAGGAGACCACGTGCACTGTTTTGTGCGGGACTGCGCAACATTTTTATTTATTGTCCCTTCTTTCACAAATTAATTTAAGACATTTTGAGTGGCTGTTTTTTAAATGTCAATAAAGCAGGGCAGAATATTATTTAAAGGGTCCGAAAAAGGCAGGGTAGACTCATTATATAGGCTGTTTGACATTCAGTATGTGCATCTGTGGAACAAATCCAAATCCTTTACTGCCACAAAATCATAACATAAACTGTGCATGTTTCAGTACAATATAATGAAAACTACAACTGGGGTTCTACTCAGGACTGGGCGAAGCCAGTGGAAGACTAGTTTTTCAGTAATTTTTCAGTCACCAGTACAATTTATCACACACAGTGACATTGTACATGCAAGTCTTACAAGAAGAGTGGCTGAAAAAGAGAGATGCCAATTCATGGATGGATTCTTGCTGTAGGTCAGCAGAATATGGAACTGGCTTAATATTTTTTAAAATATATCCTAGAAAATATCCAATCAGTTTCACACTTATAGTTATGGCTTTTCATTCACAATAGAACATTACAATCCAAAGTTAACAAATATTAAGAATTGCATCAGTGTGCATAAAATCCAACTACATCCAATTAAATTGTGCATTACTCCATGTTTATATGAATATTGCATCATCTTATAAAGGAGATAAGCAGCTCTGCCAGATATTGGTCAGTACAAACTGTAAGAACAAGTTCCTTTTCATTATATTTAGAAAAAAAACAGCTATGATGCAAATAATCTGCAATGCCATTTTACATGCTTTTTAGCACTCTACTTTATTTGGAAAAGACGTGAAGCAGAATTTTTTTTTCCTCTGCAATCCTTTTGACATAAAAGACTTGCCAAAGAAAAATGCCAATTTCCTCAACAGTGCTCATAAACCCATTCACCAAGAGAATGAAGCCTGTGTATTCCAGTGCATCTTTAACCTTTTAACAGAATTTTGATATAAGCATTAAGGTGTCATTTTCTTCCCTTTTGTTTTTTTTTCTCACTCTGTCACTATTCTTTGGTGTGAGGTGTGAATCTGTACTGAGGATCTTTCGCTTGTCAGTTAGACCTGATGAGGTGCTTTTTTGATAAGTGCACATCAAAGTCATTTCTGAGAAATCGTCCTTTGTTGTGACATGTCAGTGTTGTTCCAGTAATAGAGTCGAAAGTGCTCCATTTCTGATGAGCTCTCCCTCTGCTGTTGTGGTTCTCCTGAACAGTTTGGGGTGCATTTGTTGCACATGACAAGAGCTGGCCTGTCCAGTGGGGGGCAACGTATCTTTACCCCCCTCTGAGACAGCAACAACCACCATGAAGAGCAGATTTAGAAGAAGAAGTTTACCTACAGCTTTTAAAAAGAACGCCTACTCTTGTACCTGGAGGTGTGTGTGTGTGTGTGTGTGTGTGGTGGGTGTGTGTGTGCGTACTTGGCGTTTGCTGTGCCTTTGTTTCCACTGCGGTCTGATCTGGCTCTCGTGGTTTGGAGTTTTTAATTCTGGCTGCACTCTAGCATGGTGTGTGTGTATGTGTGTGCACTTGTGGTTAATGATTTCTGAAACTGAAATGTCAGGCTGAACTTGAAAAATACAAATTGCCTCGTGTTATATAGGGTTATTTGGTGGTATTTTGTTTTTTTTTTAAGTAAAGACAAATAGTACAAAATATAAGATCATAATCAGATATGTAAATTTTCTCAATGAGGTGGCCAGGATAGAAAATGTAGAATTATTGACATCATCTTAGAAAATACTCAAAAGAATAATTCAAGAGTTAAAAGTAAATTCTTGACCTGGCGGATGCTGTGAGCCTATCATAGACGCAGACATCATAAACATTAGATGTTTGTGAGCACGTTACTGCATTCTTGTTCATGCTTCTAATTTCAATTCAAGGACTTCAAGTTTCTTCAGTCATGGCACTGTTTGTAGTTGGCTTGTTCATTGTAAATACGTGCATCAGCTGATGTTTGAACTTTAAATGTTAGATTTTCATCAGAATGGTTTTCATCAGAAAGATTTTCATTAGGGCACATCTAAAACACACTTTGTTTATGAACTTGGCTGGAGGACCTGTTGAACAAAAACATCCATGTTTTCTGATGTATCGCTGTATATGTAGGCTTCAGTGAACAGTTAATTTAATTTACTAATTTATCAGGGAATTGCTTAAATTCATTGTCTGGAAATATGGAAACAGTGAAAGCACCTGTTCTCTAAAGCCAGTCTTTCAATGTTTATCCAGCTAAAGTTTGTCCCAAACTTCACAATGATTGATTTACTATCAGGGAGGGTGGGGAAAAAAATAAGAATTTGAATCAAAGATATGCTAATACATGTTATATTATGTATGTTAATTAATTTAAAAGAGAGAGATTAGTCAAAATTAAATTTGTAGACACAAAACAGATTAGTCAAAGTTTTGTTTAATCTCTGCCTGTACATTCAGGGTGATATTCTTTTTCATGAAAAATATTCATGGATATAATGTTTTTATAGCATTTTGGTTTAAGTTCAAGAATAAACCAGTGTTCTGATTGCAGCCCACTGCTGGACTACTCACAACTCCTTCCTAATGTCCTGACTTGTTTTTTTTTTTTTAACTAAATCTCTTACAACCCAGAACTGTTTTTGTAGCTCAGATTAAACACAGTACCAACTTTCAAAAATGCTAACCTTTATTTCTGTGGGTTTGTATGTGTATGATTCAGATCTTCAAATATTGCCTGCAGGCAAATTAATCTAGTAAACAAATTTTACATAAGTTAATTTTGAGGTTTGAGACGTGGCTTGCTTTATCTGATAATTAAATCTTGTGCTGTGTTTGAATGCTAAAACCTGCTTAACAGTGTGACATGGCTTTTGAAATGCAGTGGCTGTGCTGAGAATCCAATATGATCAAAGTTATTCAGGAAACTGACTTTTGAGCAAACATTTCAATGATTTCCGTGGCAAAGGTTTATCTTGAGCACTTGGTCAAGTTACTTGAGTCTAAGGCACGAATTCCTTTGATCACTCCTGGTTTTTCATCTCGCAGTAAAATAATGAATAAAACTGTTCTGGATTTTTCTTTTCTTCTGACTTTCTACCCCATTTTGTGTTTTGCAACAGGGTGAAAACTAGTGACTGCTAACCACCTCCACCTTCACCCAGTTGACTACAGCTTTGGTAGAAAATCGACATGGTAGGAACTTCAGCTGCCTCTCCCAACTTCTTTGTTCTTCCTCACCTTCATCTCTAAGTCAAGCACTCTTTGTTACTTAACTTTTTCAGGGGGAAAGAAAGCTGGCAAAGTAGCTTTTTTTTTTTTTTAGGTAATGCACACCGCATTATTTTCTTTTCCTACCACTGAACATAGTCATCCTGTACTGCCATCTGAGCTTTTGAGACTCCTCATCCTCTCTGAACTGTTTACAGCACATACTTGGACATTCTTTGAAGACAGACACCAGCGCTTTACCCAACCCCTCCATCCTCCTGACCACACCTTAAAACATGTTCCTTTCTGAGTCAGTAAAGAAGCCCCCCCCCCACACACACACTCTTATTTTTCGTGCTTGTTTGCATTTATGACAAGACTGAAAAAAGAAGCTATGCATTGCCAATTTGTAATGCTGTTCATATGTGTATTTTTGGAAAGCATCTTTTCAGAGGCAAAAATGTAAAATGTTCTATTTTTTATAAGAAACTACTTGAAGCTTTTCAGGTAATGTGGGGTCGGTATATTGACGAGCACTGCTTCCTCCCACAAGTAAACAGTGGCATGAAATATTTCCATGATGTACATAGTACTCTTTTTAAAAAGATGTGTATAAGACTTATTTTTTGAAACGAAGGAGAGCTAATATTACAGATCTAAAAACAACATGAAGCTGTTATGACTTACTCTTCTTTTGAAATAAATGTCTTAAGTTTTTCTTGAGTGTAATCTCCAAATAAAACTGATGTTAGTTTACACACAGAACTGTCTTTGCTTTCTTACTTGCTAGTGAATTTATCACAACAGCACCTTTATTACATTCAGATATAATTTAAAACAGTAGTTTGACATTTTGAGAGAGTAGGATGTTGGAATTTATGTCCTTTTAAGGCCTGTTGTGTTTTTCAGTTTATTCAGAGCCAAACACTCATTTTAATTGCTAAATTATTTCTTTAAAAAAAAAAAAAAAAAAAAAAGAAAAGGCAGAGTCAGGACATTCCTTTCCCACAATCACTGTAAAAACAAAACAATGATGCAGACGGGGGAGAGCCACGAACTTGGCAGCCAGCGCAGTAACTGAAAAAGAGAGTTGTCCTGTTACTGCAGAGTGAGTGGCTGAAGGGAATCATGTTCCCCATAGACGGGACTGCCAGGAATACAGGATGGCACTGGGCCCAGAACTTTCTATTAAGAGGGTGGAGGGAGGATTCAGTGAAAGCAAAACACAGTGTTTGTGATGAAAAACTAGATTCTAACAACAGTCTTTTATTAGAAAAACATTCAAATACTAGGATTTAGTACTCCTGACGTACTTGTTTGTGTAAAGTTGGCACATGTTCAAATTAAAATTTAAATGAAAAAATATTATTCTTGGGTTTTTGTACAATCATGCCTTAGGTCCACTATTCAAGTACAAGTGTTTGAAGGAGTTTTCAAATGGACAACACATTTGTGTGTGTGTATGTATGTATGTGTATATATATCTATATATATATAAAAATGTATTTCAGAACAGTGCAGGAGGTATGCCGCTTCCAAACAGAAGAGTCCAGGAACTTGGAATATTCCACTTGCTGTTAGGCTCTTGGCCCTGAAACAAGAACCGGGGAGGGGGGGAGAAAAAAAAAAATCACTGAGTAGATGTTAAACTTTAAAGTTGTGCTTGCCCACACCAGATCATCTCACTGATAACAGCACATCTCTGAAATCTGTGTAGGTTTACAATAGTGTTGTTCTGATTCTGATACCAGTATCAGAAACTGCTCCAATACTGACAAAAATGCCGGTATCGGTGAGTACAGGAGTCCAGGCGCCAACTGATACCAAGTGATTTATATTAAATGATTTATTTACTGGTTCCTTCTGTTGCACTACCAGCAAAAATAAATACTTTTTAATTTTGCAATACTGTTTCATACTGTTCTATTTCAAAATAAATATAGACATAAATGGCTTGGATTTGCTGTATTTATTCATGTTTTACAACCATGGTCATTATATTACAGTCAGGCATGGCGCAGTTTTTTTTTTTTAAAATATCATACTTGGATCAGTAGTCTGTATTGGCCGATACCCACAGCTCAAGAATGGGTATCAGGAGGGAAAAAAATGGTATCGGAACATCTCTAGTTTACAAGAAAGCGGTTACCCCGGGTTATCACTTACCTGGCTGTCCAGCAGATGGAGCCAGTCATTGAGATGGTTGACAAGGGCAAAGGCATCTGGTACGTTATCACCTTCTGAGCAGAAGAGCAGCAGCACAGCCAGCGGGAGATCCTCTATGCAACTAAACACATATCCAGAGAGTGTAATCAGATGCATGTAAAAAGGCTCTGATTTAAAAAAACAAACAAAAAAGCTTCTGAAAAGACTTTTCCTGCCATCTTATACTGGATATCAGTGACACTTGTTCTACAAAAAGAGATACAGTAATCCCTCACGCGGTTAATGGGGACTATGACCCCCCGCGAATGGTGAAAACCGCAATGTGGATGTACATACAGTATACATGTATGCGCGTACGCAAAATCTACGGAAGGTACGCTCACTTTGACGATCTCCCCTCTGTGCGTAGCTGACGAGAGCAAGAGATGGGAGATGCGGGGACGCGTGTCAGCCAATCAGCGTACAGACAACCGACGGAACAGTAATGACCGGTCGTAGCAGCCAATCACAGGCCTATGTAGGCTCTTGTTGCTTCCTGAGACTCGTTCTTGATGTGATGTGTTTCGCTTCAGCCTTTGCGCGCTTTGTTTGAATTTTTTCCAAATTCTTTTTCTAATATTTTTTTGATGAATATTTTTGAAACCTCCGCAATGTGCTGAGACCGCCAAGTGTGAGGGATTACTGTATAGCACAAAGTAAAAATTAATATTATGATGGATGTGTTAAATTTAAGGGGTATTTTTTTTTTAAATAAAACCCTTGACAACATTGTGACTGAGCATTTAAATTAGGAAAATATATGTTGGAACTGTCACAGATAGTACACTACACAAAGACTGTAGTTTTTAACAAAACTTTATAAGCAATTTGTATCCAAAGAGTAACTAACTTTATCTATCTACATATATATATACATATACATTGTGTTCTGTGCATTGATATGGTCATATGTTTTTTTTTAATACTGGGTGCCCTTCATGGCATAACCCTCCATCTGGCAACCTTCTGGTTGGACAGCAGGTGAATGTAACCACCTTCATGGCCGCCCCTCTTAAACTGGACAGCAGGACTCATTCAATTACAATTACATATGTGTGTGTGTTTCTCTACATCCCATCTCAACTTCCCCTCAATCACTGAGCCCCTCATCTTTAACATGAAGGCTTAGTACTGATAATTTGGAGCCAAAAGTTTTCTTCTGCTTATATCTGTGGTTTTAGAGGCAATTCATGGTTTCTTTGTCCTCCCATACGGCAGTCTGCAAGGATTTACCTGCTGTTGTTGTGTGTGGCCCCAACATTTTAACAATGCGGACTGAGAACACTGACGATGTATACACCTGGATCAGTTTTCCCAATTAGGGGGGAAGAAAAAACACCCGACAAAGAAAACAAGAAAAAAAAGGAACAATATGGGCACTTGTTTTCAGGAGAGACTGCATGGGAATCACCTGGTATCCACAGATTTACAATATACTGTAGACCAATTACATGGATGGAAAGCTTTGATGCATCTCCCCCAATGCAATGCCGGGGAGGTACTGAACTGAGAAGCACCAAAGTAAGGTAAGATGTGTGACCTCCCTACCTGTCTGTGTAAAGTCCTTTTGTGATGCCCCCTCCTGGGATGTAGAGCCGTGGCTCTGCATCTGTATCTGTTAGTCCAGGGAACGCTGACACTCGCTCCAACTGCCTCCAGCCCAGTTCCTTCAGAGCATTTGCGCTTGCTTTCAGCAGCGATGGAGTGACCAGGTACCTGAGAGGAGTGCTAACAAATGAAAGTACTTTTTAGCGTTGAGATGGCTGTAAATTGCTAAAATGGAGACATACACACATGATCCCAAGTACACATTTACCCCTCCAGCTGCTGGTCGTCCCTCTGGTAGGCGTGGCTGCTGGAGAGGACCACGGTCCTGGAGAAGCCGCTGGCTTTAATCCAAGACACAAGCTGCTGCCGGAACTTTTTGGACCTCGTCTGCAGTGAAAACAAAAGTTGGAGCTATGTAGAGAATAGTAGTAATTTTCCTCTACAATCTTCGGAAAACTTAAATGTTCACGCAAGCTTAAAACATACCTAAAATAAAATAATAAAGATTAAAATTAAATACTTTAATGTTAATATCATAATATAAAAAAAGACAACAAAATAAAGCTGTGCTGGTGCCGCCAGGTGTGGATTTACCTGAATAATTGGTGCTCTGATCTGAAGAACGGCCAACTTCAGTTCTGCTGCTGTGTAAACTGCACAACAGAGAGATTAATTTCATTCTTCACAATTATATTGCACATGACCTAACCTCATTGTGGTCGCTCACTTTTATTCACATGCTTGTACCAGAACCAGCCAATACTGCCTTGGCTTTGTCAATACAAGACAAAACAAATCCAAAACCGTCTGTCTTTACTTTAGCCCCAGACAACAAACAACAATTGTAGAAAATGTCGAGTCAGAGCTGTGCAGTACTATAACACTGCTCATCGATGGGAGTATGTTGCTGTCTTTTATCAAGGCTGTACATTTTAAATTGAGAACAAATTTCCTCTGTTCATGCTCTGATGTCATATTGCTCTCCCTCAAAACTCAGCCCTCACGCTTACAAAGTCCCTGTTTGTGTGCTGTGTTCTGCTTCACCTAAAATCTTTTTTTTTTTTTTTTGCCCCATTGTCAAATGTATAAATGTCCTTTTTTCCAGTTTGGGAAAAGCACCTGGGCCTGATCTGGGTGCTTGCAAATATATCTGCTCATGCATTTTTACTTTACTTCTTGCTCTTCGGAAGCTGTTTAACAACCCTATCACAAATGTGATGAGCAATCCTGAAACAGACCTTAACTGCACATTCATGACTATAATGATAAATGTTGGCAAGTGATGTTCTGAAGCCAGAACAGCAGTAAAGGCCTGGAGGAAATACTGTTCAGTAAAAGGAAGTGACAGTGACTTCACTGTGACCCTCCACATTAGGAGTGCAATGTGAGGTTCAGCATCCTGCTCAAAGATACCTTAGCATGTGACGTGATGGGGGATCTGGCAACCTTCTGGCTGGACAGCAGGTGAACGTAACCACCTTCATGGCTGCCCCTCTTAAACTGGACAGCAGGACTCATTCAATTACAACCGTGTAACCGTGTGCAAAAACACAGTTCTGAGGTGAAGCAGAGCATATCTGCAAGCAGCCAGGGACTTTTTGAGTATGACAGCAGTATTTATGAAGCAGTACTATATATGATAAAGACAGTAATATACAGTCAAACTTGCCTTTTTATCCAACACCTGAATAGATTTAATTGAAAACACTTCAGTAGAAATCATTGCATTTTTCCTTTAATAAAACATTTAATCTAACACTTATAACACAGTTATTAAATGGACAAAGGCTACCCTCTGCAGGAGTGTGCAGCTCCTCAGCATCCTCTTTGCAGGTAGCGTACGGGTTGTTCCCTGCCATCGGGATGAGGCAGTCTGTGTGAAGGTAGCCCACTCTGCTCATGTTAAGAGTGGACACAATGAGGTCGACCGCCAGCTGACCAACATTACCAACAGCCACTGCCGGCTTGGGTGAGAATGTATTAAAAAAAAAAAAAAAAAAGAACAGTTAACACTTATTTTTTCCCAGTCACATAATCATTCCCTAAAGCTGTTTTTTTTTATTTATGAAAAATGCTTCCAGCAAAACTTCCAGCTCCTAATATATGTAAGAATAATACAGAGGTGACTTTTTAAGTACCCTACCAACTTCTACTTTAAATCAACCTATCTATCAGTGCTTCATCCTGTCTGCAGGTTAGTCACAGAGGGGCAGAGGCCTATTCCAGCTGTCATCAGTTGAGAAGCGGTACCCTGGACAGGGCAACACAAATACTCATGCACTCACAATTACAGAAAACTGATATGCATTGTACTGAATGCATATTGTTAATACTGAGCGGAAACAAAACCCCCAGTTTAAGGTGTTTAAGGTGCTTTACAAGTTTTTTTTGCACACAAATCATCAGAGGAATTTGTCAAATATGACGTTACGTTTATCTGCTCAGCAGTTAACACCAATCAGTGGAAGTAAAATGTTTAGAAATCAGCCTGGATTGTATTTGAGATAAATCTGGGCATGTTTCTTACAGGTAGGAAAATACAATAGTACGTTTTCAACGTATTATTATTTTTATTATTATTTGTAACACAGATACTTTAAGTTCATAAATAATCCTTCTGGCTGTAATACCAAATTGGATTTTAAAATGTTCTCTCTTGAGGGAAACCTCAAACTCACCATGACGAGGGTGAAATCTTTGAAGGCGGCCTCCGAGTTTTGTGAAGAGATGAACATGATGCTTTCACACAAGCAGACACACACAAGCAATCGTATAAGCAGTGAAAATTTAATAAACGTAGTTATAATTCCGAAAACTATAATCTTTGAGTAGGTTTTCCTCCCGGTTACATGCCGGCTAATGTTGTGCTCTCATTTAGCTCTGACTAACAGCGATAAAACAGCTATAGGTGTACTTATACATGCCTGAATAAAATATAACATCGAGGCATTCGTTAAAAAAAAAAAGAGAGAGAGAGAGAAGAAAAGTGTATGGTAAACGTCTTTTCCGACTTTTGATGTCTCTTATTTTTTTTTACGTATACTTAAATCTGTTCTTAGGTTGCTTTTTTATTGTAATTAGGCAAATTAAAGGGCAAACAACAGCTCCGCAAAGCTGTCAATTCATTAGAGATCGTCAACTGTCAACCTTTGACACTCAGCATTGCTTTTATCAGTACAACTGATAGTAGTAGAAATAATTTCATGTTTTCCAATAAATATGACAATGAAGCCATACAAACACCTTGGAGAATAAAAACAGTTTATGTCATGAAAAGTTCGTCTAAACAAATAAATTAAAGAAAATTTACGAAATACACTGGTGACAATTTACAATGTTTGATAATTGCATTTATTGATCAACAATACACTGAAAGAACATTATATATTCATAAAATTGTGCATTATTTGTAAATTGCATTTAGCTAATCACTTTTTAGTGTAAATGAGAGAAATTGAAATGATGACAAGGGGAATAGTGGCATCCGTAACACCTGGTTAATATGATAGAGGCCTGAATTATAATTGATCTTAAGATTCTTTAAAGCACAGATATAGCATGATTAAACTATCTAACCTATTCACCTGTCACTGTTCTTAGTTGAAATTATGGTTTTGAAGGTGACTGTGCCTCTAATAAAACACCAGGGAGCACCAATAATATTGTGTTTATCCACATGAAGTGAATTAAACAGGAAATAAAATAAATCTGATGCCCAGAAGTGAAATGGTAATGTCGGTGCAATCCAAAGGAATTATTAAGTGTCCATGGCACAGCCAAACAGATAAAAAAAAACAACTATTTTTTTCTAATTTAGTTGTGAAATCAAAATAAGCATTTGTCAGTACACATGGGTAATATGCAGTTAAGTCAGTTGGGTTTAACTTCATTGGGAATAGGTAGGCCCTTCACAGCAGCCACAGCATTTTCTACCATCTGCTGGACCATCCTTCTTGTTGTGTTGATCGTATTGGTGCCAACGTGGGGTGTGATCAGCACATTAGGGAGACTGAGGAGAGGATGATCCCTGCACAAAACAAGCAGTGAATTCTTACCATCTTTAACTTTCATTTAAGTGCTTTCAGCTTTTAATCGGTTAAAAAATAGGTAATCTTGCTCCTCTATAAATACATACTGGTAAACAGATGAAGAGTGTGGGTGTTTTCAGAGATAGTACCTGGGTAAAGGTTCAGGGTGAGTCACATCCAATGCTGCTGCTCGAATTAATCCAGACTGCAGAGCCTTGACTAAAGCATCCTGGTCCACAACTAGACCTGAACCATAAAATGTGATTATCATTATTATTATTATTGTAAAACACTACTGCATCTGACTTTCTTAAATCCAAAAGAATCCTCATTCCCACCTCTGCTGACATTGACCAGTGTTGCTGTTGGTTTCATGAGGGACAGCTCTCTGTGGCTGATCAGGCCTGTGGTCTCAGGTGTCAAGTTGACCACTAGCACAACAAAGTCAGATTCTCTCAGCAGGTCGTCCATGTTCTTGCAGTAATTCACCCCCACCGCCTGCTCATCTTCAACACTCCTGAGTTACAGGAAAGATGAAGCTTGCTTCAAATACCATAGTTCTGATCCATTTCTATATATTTACACACTTCAAATTTCTGGCTTCTGTAATAACGTGCATGTCATGCTGCATGGACTGTTGAATTCTGGGGTGATGTTTCGAAATCCAGAAGTTGTCTACCTTCTGTTTCTGTTGTGATAAAGGATCCTCATGTCAAAGCCTTTGCTTCTCTGAGCGATTTTGTAGCCAATGTGTCCCATTCCAATGATTCCCACGGTCGACCCTGTGACCTCAATTCCCATCAGGCTTTGTGGTATGTGGGTGGTCTTGGGATCAACAGCTATTAAATGGCCTACAAAGAGATAAATCAAATCATTTCAACCTATCTGCAGGTTATCTTTGCATAAATGATGTACGACAGCAAAATTGTAAAGAGCAAAGCAGGAGGCAAACAGAGAGTATCTGTGACAGACACAGTAGTTTAAAATCTTATAATCATAAAAACCTTGATTTAATTTTGGATTTTAGCTCAGCCAGCCTCACCCTCAACGATCTTCCGTGCCGATGCCAGAAGCAGAGCCATGGCGATATCTGCAGTGGCATTGCTCACCACACCGGGCGTGTTGGTCACCTTCACGCCAAGACTGTTGATGTATGACACATCCAGATGGTCGATTCCCACTCCTCCGTTGGCGACCACCTTCAGTGATGGCAAAGTACTCAGCAGTGAAGGCTCGGCTGCAGGGCAGGCGTTCCACAAAAACATGGCCTGGATTTTTGGGCCATGCACCAGGGGGTTTTGTAGGAACTCTCTGTGACAGATGATGTGGAAGTGCTGTTTCATAATGTCAGTGACCTCTTCAAGGTAACCCTGTTCGCCCACCTCTGAGATCAGAGCCCAGGGTTTTTACCTCAGCCATCATCTGTTGAGATTAATTAATATATATTTTATTCAAAATTGTGGAAAATACGTTTTTTAATTTCTCTGAAAGCTGTTATTTTGCTGAAACCATAAGAGAAGATTACTGTTTATAGTTCTATACAGTTTCTTTTATTCAAATAGACATTAATCATTAGAACTGCTGAGTATGACGCTGCTCCAGCTGACCCCGTCCACCAAACAAAGCACTTGGACACGTGAGCAGCCTGCTGTGATGAATCACATTATTCTTTCTACCATGTGGAGGCTGCTAATGTGCACCACAGGAATCCTTCTCTTGTTGCATACTTGCTTCAAAAGGTCAGAGCTGTTTTGAAGGCTGGAACGGAACCTCCGGCATACTAATTTCATGGTGTGGCTGATCGGCATTTGTTATATTAGTTTCATTGATTTTTTATTAAGTTACTCATGTGATTTATAAGTAATACATACATAAAGAACCCATGGAGAAGATGTCACTGAAGCCCTAAAATCTACATGTAACATTTATTTGTAACCCATTTTGTGGACACACTAACTCATATTCAATTTCATATCACTTCAATTCACAATAATAATGACCAACAAGAACATAAATTCCATATCAAGTACAGAAAAAACTTACAAAAATGTACTAGAGTGTATTGAGAGGAGTTTCTTGTTCACACTTCCTGCCTGCACTTGAACCAGGAAGAACTACTCAGGGAATTCAGGGATTTCAAAATAAGAGTTTTACAACGCACTGTGGTCCCAGTGGCTGAAATGTTCATCCATTCACTTATTCATCATTTTCTGCACCTGCTTCAGTCCCACCCGTGGTCACAACTACAGTAGCAGTCAGAGTGAGACATTAAGAATTTTAAACTACACTGAAACTGCAGGTGCTGAGAAGGACGGACTTTGATCGTGACTTCTTTTAAAGCGTTCTGTATTCCACTCACACTGAGAAGCAGCTTTGGAAAAGACCACTTTTGAAACAAAATGTCAATATACAACTTTACAGAATCAGAATCAGAAGAATCAGAATCAGAATTTTCACTGCAGTTCCTGGCTTCACTAATTTGACACTGCTGTGACATAATTATTGTTCCATCTGTACAAATCTATGTCATGTGGAAATTAAGAAAATGACCTTTAGTTCTGTATTGTCACAAGGCAAAGAGAAGCAGAAACAGGGAGTTTTTACTCCTGACTGTAAAATTTTGCAAGACTGAAAATTCAATTTACATCCATATCATCATCACAATGAATAAACAAATCAAAACAAAGAAACTGGAAATTATACATTTGTCCTCTGATTCCTAAATCTGTCAGGAGCTCTGAAGCTAGAGCATACCTTTGTCTGGCGGACAGATCGGTGCAGGTTTGCCACTTTAAGGAGTCGGGGTGCTTGTGCCGAAGCCCACAGTTTTGCCAAACACAGGCTAGAGCAGAGGTACCGCATTCTAGGTGGCTTTATGGATAAAATAAGAAACAATTAGTTATGTAATGTCACTCAAAAGATGCAAATTTAGGAAAATGTGCATAGAAATGTTAAAATCAAGAAACAAAAACCATCATACTCATGCTGATTTGATGCACAAAAAAAGAGACAACACATAAGATAGGTGAACATGTTTGTTTTTCACCTGGAGTACATGTTTTAAATCATCCAGTCCACTAACAACATTGTTACGAATAAAGAAGAAACAGTTCAGAGAGAAAGTGCATTAAAAACTACTCATGAACTGCATCAAATAAAGGTCTCACCTTTGCAGTTGGAGTGTTTCTCACCTCTGGTTTTCCCGCCTGAAAGCAAACAGGCATGAAAATGACAGTTAAGTTGATCTAAAAGCTGCACATTGACCTCTGGGGATGAGAGGAGGGGAAAAATGTATGTAGTCTGTGACTGGGCAGGCCAAGCTCTAAGGTGGTGAATGGAGCACAAAACCAAGTGATCAAAGGTCACCTGAGAACCCACAGGGTATAAACAGAGAGTACATGCAGCTGATTATGGTTGCTACAGTTTAGTTTCATCATGTTTACTTCAAAGTCAGTGGGAACATTGGCTTCAGTTAGGTAAAATCAATAACATAGAGAAGAAAAAGAATACATTTTATTTAAAGAGCATATTTCATGCAAAGAATCATCCCAATGTGCTATACTAAAGCATAAATGAGAATAAGAAATTACAAATATGAAGAGAGTAAGTAAAGAAATAACAAAAGAGTTGATAACAACAAATAGAAACAAAGAACTACGAAACATACTTGAAGACTGCTGTAAAAAAAATGTTCCAAGTCCATAATGTTAATGTTTCTTGGAGAGGCATTCCATCTGTTTGGAACCTAATGACAAATGCTGCCTCACCCGCTTTTAGATTTTACGTGCGGGACAACAAGGAGACCACTGGAGGAAGACCTGAAGCTGCTGGACGGCTCATCGGGCAGCAGCGTTTCTTTAAAAGAAGCCGAAGCGAAGCCACACAGTGTCTTATGAAAATTCAAGAGGATTTTTAAACATTCCAGCATGAATTTGAAGTCAGGGACTTGACAACTGGAGGGATGTGTGAGTTTTTCCAGGTTTGGGTTAGAATATGCACAACGTGAACCCAGCGCTTGCTCCAGTTGTACAGAGACTGAATACCCCGTACCAAAAGAACCAGTATCCCATACTCCTGGAGAAACCCCTAGATGTCAAAGAAATCCCTGTCCAGTCAACAGGTGACAATCCAATTTAAAACTGTACCCACAGTCCCAACTGTGAAATCTGTCTAATAAGATCTTGTAATCAACAGTGTCCCTGCATTGAGATCTAAGAGAACAAGGACTAAGACATTGCTCAATCCATGATAATGTGGATGTCATTTTAAACTTTGGCAAATGTGGTTTTTGTGTTTTGATGTGATCTGAAGCTTGACAGAAAATCATCAAATTAATACCATTATCATCATCATCATCATATAATTTCCCTACATTTTTTTTAGGTGGGGCCCATCAGGACTATATAGTAAATTGGCTGGAAAATGGGGCCCTATATGGGATTGTGAATGTGCTCACAGTTATTGTGCTATGGTAGATGACTGATGGATGTGCATGGGGCCAAAATGTATGTCTTATAACCCACATGGACAATTTACATTGGGTCAATAATCTCTCATACACAGACACACACACGTGTGTGGGAGAGAGAAAATGTTTTGCTGGCGTAAACGGCTGGAGATCAAGAGAAGAAATGATATGATAGAAAACAGGAAAGTCGAAACATGGTGCAGAAACCACTAAAAACAGGGTTATGATATAACAAAAAGAAACCAGTATTGCTGAAGATGCTTTGAGAATATGTGCAGATTTTTTGTGAAACAGTTTTGAGCCCTTGTGGTGAAAGTGTCACCTGCAAAGTGAAGCTGAGAGCTGATAGACAGCAGTTACAGCTCGCAACAAGCACCGACAACAGTAAACATACAATCAATAACAACATTGAAAATGTAGTTGTTCCCGGTTGCTCTGGACAGAAACAGACTCCACATGATGGACGTTCACCAAGTTGTTGCTGTTTGTCCTTTCGTCCTTACTTTTAGGTCGTTTTTCTACGCAGTCACTTTTCTTTTAATGGCGAATATTCAAAACCAACATCTTCCATGAGGTCACAAATGTCTTTAAACACAACCACTAGGTGGCATTGAGACACTAGCCTGTGAAGACCTGCTCAAGGCTTCCCCCTGATAAAACCTGAAACTCTATTAACATTTTCTGTAGTTCACCAGTTAAACGTCTTTTTCAGTTTATCGATTTAACTTTGAGGCCTTTTTGATCATCCAAAACACATTAATACTTACCTCATCAATGAACTTTAAAATGTATTGCAGACCACACCAGTGTCCAACTCACCTTTTCCCTTTCTGGGGTGATTTAGGTTCACTTATGTTCCTGAAGTGATTCAGAAGATTAATCATGTGAATTTGCACTTAATACACTCTGTGAGATTACATTATCACCTTATGAACTCATTCACTACTGCAATGTCCCCCCACTACATGCTGCTGGTAACATGAGGGTGCAGAGTCAGCTTTGATGGGATTGCACGTGTGCGTGTGTGTGTTCCTACATGAGAGCATCAGGGAAGGCCATGTGTAGCTGCAGATCAAGAGATTACCTGTTTTTCACTGCTGCATAATCTCTCCACCTTTGATTTAAGGTGTCTTCTCCCCCTCCTGTCCGCCCTCAGTCCTTTTGCTCCGCCTCTTCACCTGTGTCTGTCACTTCTCCTCCCATATCTGTCTTCTCTCTCCACCTCCCCATCCCCTCTGTTACCAGGACACTCCCTGTTACATTTTCCCACCTTGACCTGGCTTGTCCTCCCTTCACTTCTCTGCTTAGCTCCCTCCATCTAGATGCACTTCCCCGTAATGTCAGCAAGATGAACTTAAAATGGCCAGGAGTCATGTAAGGAGGGACCTCCGTCAGTTAGAGAAAGATTTTACACACTCTTCAGCAACCCCCAAGGTCCACGCCAGAGCTAACGAATGTCCTATAGCGACAGCAGATATATCAGACCATAATGTGTTATATTTAACCGTAAACCTGGATGATATAAACAAACCTACCTTATGGAGACTGAGTGTAGGGATTCTGAGGAAAACAACAACTGTGAAAGAAATAAAGAGAGAATTCATAGACTGTATTCATAATAATGAGGATAAAGAGAATGAACCAGCAATAGTCTGGGACACCATTAAAGCAGTAACGAAAGACAATCTGATTTGAATAAAATGAAAAGGATAAAACTGGGTAAATCGCAACAACAGTTAGGAATTCTAGAAAGATGGCAACAAACAGATCATGGTGAGGAACTAAGTAAGATCAGTAAGAAAAGACATTCAATAAGGCATCTGAAGAGATAGAAAAGAAATGACGATTCACAAAACAAATATTCTATGAATCTGGACCGAAAGCTTCAAGAATTCTAGCAAGACAACTATTAAATTAAAATTAAAATCAATGACATTTTAATATAAAGTTTTAGACTATAGAGCAGGGGTGTCCAAAGTTGGTCCTCGGGGGCCGGTGTCCTGCAGGTTTTAGATGTTTCCCTCCTTCTACACACCCTGATACAAGTGACTGTGTCATTAACAGACACGTGCTGACCTTGATGACAAGTTGATGATGGCCATTAATCAGGATCAGGTGTGTTGAAGCAGGGAAACATGCAAAACCTGCAGGACAGCAGCCCTCGGGGACCAACTTTGGACACCCCTGCTATAGAGGAACCCGGCAGGGACGTTGTCTCAACCCCTCTCTTTTTGTTCTGCTCATTGAGCCTTTGGTCCAGGAGATCAGGCAAAATAAAGAACTGAAAGGAAATACACACATACAGGAAGAAGATAAAAAAACTATTTGCCGATGACATCATCACATGCTAAAAAAAAAACAAAAAAAAAACTCAGACTTAACACTTCCTAAACTGCTGACGGTGATAGAAGATTTTTACCAGAAGTCCAGTTACAAACTTAATATAAATAAAACACAAGTCCTTTATGTAAACTACAGACCGAGCAGCTTTATCAGACAGATGTATAAATTAAAGTAGAATTTGGAAACTACAGAATATCTTAGAGTCTTTATTACACAGGACTAGAGCAAAGTGGTATGAAATCAATAATATACAGAGAGACTTGTCAAAATGGTTAACAATAATTCTCAAGTTCAGCTCAAAAATTGAGGCAATAAAAATGAATATGCTACCAAGACTGTTGTATCTATTCCTCTCTCTACCAGTCCGAATCCCAGACTCTCAATTTACAGCATGGAATAAGCAGATATCTAAGTTTTATTTGGGCTGGCAAAAGGCCCAGAGTCAAGTTCAAAACACCTCAACTGGAAAAGAGGAGGGGAGGCTTTGTGTTGCCCAGTTTAAGAGATCGTTTTTATTCTGCTCAGTTGAAACACCTAATATGTTGTCGTTCTCCAGAATATTATGCCAAATGGAAGGATGTAGAGTTCACTCAGAGCAGATGCATACCTGAGACCGGGCTGAGAGACGAGCACCATAGACCCCAGGAAGATGACAATATCACTGCAACTGCAACACTAAAAACATGGACAGACATAGTTGGCAAATATAAACTGGAAGGGGACTGTCAGTTGCTGCTGTGGCTTCTCACACTGACAGAGGGGAATATTTTTAAATCACCTGACAAAGTTAAAAGGGGATTTAAACTTGACAATAAAGACTTGTTTAGCAGCATTATCAGACTTCTGGAGTGCATCCCCAGATTACAGTGTTCTCAGGGACCCCCCCCCGGACTTTGAATCTGAGATTGATTGAAGCATTAATTATGAGAAGACGACAGGTACCTCCTCAAAATCAATACTGTCGTCAATAAGAAGGCCATTACCAGGAAATGGTTAAAAAGTGATGCTCCAAAATCAAGACAATAGATGGACATTATGGATGAGATTTATGCAATGGAGAAATGACAATATCTGCCCCATTTTATTCTGTTTTTTTTTCAGCTCTGGTTCTGCTGTTTCCTTTACATGTTCACATACAAAGTTAAATAAACAGTGAAAGAAACATGGCCAGGTGTCATTTAAGCTTTCATTAAGCTAGTTCACAGCCTCGCTCTTATCTGCTGTCACGTTCAACAACAGGTGGCCTTTTAGAAGGGTGCTGAATCATTTGGTTGACACAGCAATTGTATCTCTGCTTCATGACACAGCATCTCGCTTCATGTTCAGTGCTCCTCCCACATGTCAGAAACCATGTCAGAGCAGAAACCATGTTTACCTAAAGAAAACTGAATCAAGCACCAGGTTCACTATCATTCTACCCAATAAGCAGCCTAGAACTTATTCTGACACTAACCATGAATGTAAATGCAGACAAAAAAAAAGAAGAAGAAGAGAAAAAAAAAAAGAATTTATTGTGACAGCATGATCAATGTGTATATACAGTATGTATATAAACTGAGGTCAGACATAATAACACAGGCTCATCCAGACTCAGCTTTTCAGCTCTGCAGAATTCACCTCCAATACAGTCGTTTTCATTCTTATCAACTTCCTGTAAGTATCTAAAATATAAAGGCACTTTTTTTTTTATTTCTGGAACAATTAAATGAAAAACTATTTGTTCTTTTACACAGTGGTCAAAGAAGCAGTCAAATATTTAACTCAGGAGCATTTCACAACAGTTTTTTAAAAAAGCAAGCACATGTCCCGTGTTCAAAAACTTATTTTAAAAGAGCAAATGCACATTATAATATTGCAACATTTATTATCAGCCAGATACAATTGAAGTATGAAAAGTACTTAGTTTGCTCTATGTGAATATTGATCATTATCTTGTAGATAGAACACATCATTGCCAGAGAAAGTGGGGGGGGGGGGGGGGGGGGGGGGGTTGCTATGTAGTTGAGAGATGGGCTCTTGTCAATTTAAGCTGAGTGAGGACAGTCAGAGTGTCCTTCACTCACTGAGACCATCTCTTCTACAGCTTCAGGGGGATTTCTCCCTCAGGTGCTGCCATATTACAGAAACGTTACAGAAAGCACACACTTGCATCGAGAAGTGACACCTGTGTTGCTCTGATGTTTCAGAAAAGCTCAGCATGCAACACTCAGCATGTCCTGGTTGAGAATAAATTCACCTGCTGGGTAATCCAGTCAGCCTGAGCATTAGTCTGCTGCTCATGACGCACAGATTGTTTTGTCTTGTTCTCTGACTGCTGGGGGATCACTTGCTTTTTTCCTAGCGTCCACTGAACCATGCTTTGTCTGCTTATTCAGAAGGAACCAGTAAGATATCAACAAATCAAAGATATGTTACGCGGGATTCTGATAATAATAAATTATGCAACAATTTATCTGTAGAATGTGTTAGAGAATGAGACAATTGATTTATTAAGCAGTGAGACGAATAGTTATGAAGACGTCAAAGTGTTTCTTTAATGATGAATTTTACTGTGGTGAGTCTGTAACTTCAAAAGGCTTCTCTCTCAATAAGATCACAGTACGCAGTCAGGGAGGATTGCCTGGGAGCTCTTCTTGAATCTTTGGCCTCCTCATCAGCAGGGTCAGAACATCACAAGGCTGACTCTGTCTGGTTAGGTAACGGCTAATCAGCAAGAAAAAGGCTGTTGGTCCTCTGCTGCGCAGCTCAGTGGCTTCTCCAGCCCGCATCTCTAAACCTCTAAAGCTGCTCTTACCTAATGATGGAGCCCGTGTAGAGCCATGGGACAGCTGATTTAAGCCGTGGTTGTTGACTTCAAAGACTCTTGGCACTTGAGCAGTGACACACCAAGCGCCACTGCTGTGTGAGTGTGCATGTGTGTGTGTCTGTGTGAGTGGACAAGTGCAGAGTTGGAGAACACTCTTCAATGGGCAGCCAGTCCGATCAATGTTATGCAAACCTATTAGTCAGAGGTTGCAGAACTCAGGGACTCTCCCTCAGGGTCAAACTCAGTGAAGAGCTCTCACCTCTGTGTTGTCTGCTGGTTAAAGGCCACTCATAGAGAACTATGATGTCAGTTGGAGCTGCAGTGTTGGATTGTTCAGCCATTAGTTGGAAGCACTCTTACATTTTTCATCCAACCATTCATTTTTTATTAACATTACCTTGTAAATATAACCAAACTCAGTAGCTACTTTGTGCTTGAAAAATCTTTAGGTCATTACTTTTACTGCTGTCTTTCTGTTTGGTTTGCATAAAATGTAATATTTTTGCAGTGTTTTGATCATACACTGTATAGAAGTGACCCCCCCCCCCCCCATGACATCACCCATAGATTTTCTGAAGAGTGCTTTTGAAGCCTCTTTTTCCTCCTACTGTGTGGTATCATGTTGCAAATGCACAGAATGAGCAGCACTGACAAACCATCTGAAACACACCTACACATCTACCTTACACCAGTCAGTCATCTGTCTGAGCCTGACTGGCTACCTATCATGGTAATTAAAATTACTTTACATTCATTCTTCTCAAATCTTTTCAAATATCGAAATTTCAAGTGTCGCGACTGAAATGACATACAAAACCAGTGCTACCAGAGCTGAAATGAAGACAAGCAGAGATCTGCTAGGACTCGACCGTCGACCTACCACTCGCGAGGTTAGACCTGCTGCAGCCTATTGCTATCAGCCTGCAAGTTCTGGGATAAATGATCTGCCATGGCTCCCAGTTCCTTCAACTGAGGCACAAGCTGTGGAGCTGGAAGCAGACATCCACAGTGGATTTCAAATCTTTTGGGGGGAACATCAGAAAAGACCTCTGCATTTCCCCTCAGCTTGGCTGAACTTTGTCCTTGGACCTTTTCAGGGCACAGCCAGACACAATGGTCTATTACAGGGGTGGCCAACCCTGGTCCTCGAGAGCCACATAGTCTCTCAAAGTCTTAGATGTTTCCCCATTCATGGTGTTCACATGAATGGGTCATTAACAGACTTGTGCAGACCTGGATGACCAGCTGATGATGATCCATTCATGTCAATCAGCTGTGATTTTCTGCTATAAAGGCGGACATTTTAACATGGGGTCAATGGTTTTGGAGCCACCCCCCAGTGGTCAACCAAGGAACTGCAACTTTTCTTACTTTCACATGGGGCTGGGCAATATGACCTCAAATCAACATCGTGAATAATTGAAAGTTTTACCGATTATTATGGATTATCGATTATGGTAACTGAGCGATTATTTTAGTTCAGTTTTATTTTTTTCCCTTATAGATCACTGATAAGGTTTTTGCTGTAAATACGCTCAACGGTCTTTTAAAAGAAAGAGTTCATATCTGTCATTTTAAAATAAGTGAACCGGAACACACACAGATTTTATTGTCTTTTAATAATTAAATAATTTGCATGGACAAGATTACCTCGGTTCTAGGTACCTAATCGGTTTCGATTGATTTTTGAATAACTCCCCAGCCTTACTGTTGGATACAACTCTGACGTTGGATAGTTGCCGCTTGGTTTTGATCAACATAATTGATTGTGCAGGGCTGTATAGTTGCTGATGCTCAATATCCATATTTTTACAACAAACCATGTTTTTTTTTTTTGCTTCTGTTTTTTTTCTCTTCTTTTATGTTTTAACATTTGGTAGATGACCTTAAGCAACAAAATCAAAAAATTGTGTGTGTTGGACCACTGCTGGTCCAAATTGTAAAAAATGTAATCTTGCAGTATTTTAAAGTTGCTTCTATGACTGGAGCTGCATTTTAACACCAAATTTCATTTCACACTGTTAGGGTGGACTTTGGCGCAAGATAACATTTCAGTTCACAGAAGTTAAAAAGATGCCTTTGCATACGCTGTGAATGTTCATCAGACATTTTAACTTCTGTTTGCTTTTTGCATGCAGCGGATCATTGTGAACTCTGTCTGGTGGGATGAGGATTTTGCTGACTCAGACAGAGGGACGGCTTCACTGTGTACTTTATAAGGCCATTAAGAAAACGCTCCTTGGAAAAGCAGTCGAATAAGCCCTGTGGCTTTGACTTCCACTAATCATCTTAAGCAATGCATGCCTTCCAATGTGCTTGCAATGGAGCACCTGTACTAGGCTGCAGAAAATGTGTGTTGGTCAGCATCACAAGCTCCCATCATCATCATCATCATCATCATCATCATCATCATCATCATCGTCATTATCATTGTCATTATCATTGTCATTATCATTGTCATTATTATCCTACATTACTCAAAAAGAAGTAAACTCATTGCACTCTCACTCCAGCAGAACATGTAAGATACAGTCAAGTTGGGTGAGCTTTTTCATGCAATTGATTTAACAGAATAATTTGAGGTAGGTTTTTTATCATTTGAATTTATACCTTGCCAAAATCTTCACTGGAGAGCAAACAGCAAGACAAGTATGATAAACAGAATGCAGGCAAGAACTAAAATGAGAAAAATACGAAAATGTGCAGAATGCTCTAAAGACACATACATTGTTTGTGCAGGTTTGTTCAGACTTAGCAACTAAATAACAACATGACTTTGAGGTGGTTTTCTTATATGAAGACTCAGAAACTTGTTGAATTTCCCTTCTGGGATTAATAAAGTATTTTTCATTAATTCATTTCATTCATTCTTTCATTTCATTTTATTCAATCTTTCATTCAGGAAAATTTGGTTGTCTAATAATGTAGAATGAACTCCATATATTTTTTAATGATAAGCAAATAAAGAGTTTAAAATTGGAAAAATTAATTTAAACCTTGTATAATTTAAATTATTGCAAGATTTTTTCTTTTGTTGCAGTATGTAATGACTTCTGTATCATTACGTATGACAGTTATTATTGCCTCTGAGTCCCAAAAACTTTGAATTAAATATCAGTTTCCTCATGTTCCTGACATGTTCATTGAAAAAAATAATAATAATAATAATACACTACACAGTCACATTTCAATTATATGGACATACTTCCATTAACTATGGCTACAGAACCGTCGTTAGATAAAAGTATTTGCCTGAAAAAACAACAACTTTTCTCTACATTTTTATGTACTAATCAGCATTCAGGTGCTCGGCTCCTGTTGCCAGGACAACGCCGCTTTCCATTGGCCCTCGCCGAACCACGTGACGAGCGGTCTTGACGTCACTGTGAGAAGCTGTGGGGCTAAGCGGAGTCTGAGCAGCGGCTCACGAAACAGCTTGCAGGAGTTTGGAACCGCGAGCAGCCGAGACTGGAAGCTCTTCTGTGGCCTCGTCTTCACTCCGTCGGTTTCCCTGAAACTTTTCCTGTCCTTCCATTTGAAGCGAGGTAATGGACTACTAAGGAGACATCTAACAAATCTTCAACACCAGTTTAAAACCTTGGTAAGTCGTGGCTAATGTGTCGGTCCCTCCCTCTTAGTTTACCCGCTTCCTGATAGTTTTTTCTTTCTTTCTTTCTTTCTTTTTTATTTCTCAGTGCTCAGGTGAGATACTTTTACAGCCGAACGGGCGCATTTGCAGCATTGCATTTTTTATATTTCTCTTTTTCCTGTTGGCTGAACATATCAAAAGGAACAAAACTTAAACATGCTCTCCCGTAAGTTTGCGGTGCAGCAGCATTACACGATGCAGACAGCGGATAAGGCTTTACCTACATTTCTAATCGGATGAACTTGCTCGAATTTATCCTCAATGAACATGTAGAAGAGCTGGTTGTTTATACGTCCAATTGAAGGGTGTCTGAGAGCAGGAAGTGCTGGAAAAAAAAAACGGGGGGTCCTGCGGTCATACGAGACTGACTGAGGCAAAGTATCTCATTTCAGCAAATGCACATCAGTCTGGGGATTAAACAGGAGAGATGATTTACCACACTGGCATTTCCTCGGCAAGTGAATGGAAATGTCCTCCCCCCGGAAATATACGTATTTGGTAAACTGATTTTTATTTTAATAGCGTTGAAACAGCCACCTTGTTTTCAGTTTACTAATATGACGGTCTAATTATATGTTACGATATACAGTTATTTAGTTGACTCCCCAAAATACCGAAACATATCACGTATTTGCAGGTTACATCTTATGGGAAATTAAACTCTGTAGCTTTTATTTGTTTGTTGGTATACACTTGGCTTGGTGGCAATATCCGCTTGATAGCACGTTAATTATTGAATGTCAAAAAGTGAGAGGTGGATGAAGTAAAAATTCCTAGGTTTCAAAATGAATGTCATGAGAAATTTAGATGTTCAAACTTTGATTTAATCGAGAGCAATAATTTTGATATATTAACTGTATTTGCAATCAGATATGACACAATGCCTGATCAGTAATTTTAGTTTTGAGATTATTATATTAAAATTGAATAAAACGTCCAAAACGATGTCTTCAGGGGGATGACACATCTTTATATAAGTAATTTTAGTCAATATTTAAAAGTAAAAAAAAAAAAAAAAGGAAACACCTCCAGTGACAGTTGGAAAATTTATTGCTGCACTCTGTATAGCAGTTTAAATTAAAATAGTTAATACATGAGTAACCAGGCACGAAGCTAAAACAGGACTGAGAATTACACAGACTGAGGTGCACATCTCAGAGTGGCTTGTAGACAAATGCCACTAGGCCTTGCACAAATATACTTTTTTCAGCTAGTGGTTTGTGGTAATTTAAAGCCTTTGGTTTGATGTGGGATGTAAACAGGAACAGATCATGGTCGAATTTCCTCTTTTAGACCCGCTGAAATTTTCATGAGGGGATCAGAGAGGGCTGTGGAGTTGGGGGAGAAACATGAATGGACACTAAAACAGGCATAAAAATACAATGGTCACACGAGAAGATGGAGTTTACTGGTCCAGATAAAACATTCAGTTGCATGAAATCGGAGAAAAGACGCTCTGTCACACAGGAAACAGAAAAGCACCAAAAACACACAGGTGCATGGCTTCCAAATCTTTGATTAGATTTTAGTAATTAGGCAACTCAAGCTGCCAATAAAGCTCAACGAGCAAATTGGAAGACCTGCAGAGGTGTTGACACAAGGGTGGGGTCAAGTTAATGACCACCTTGGCATTAAGAGCATCTAACCAAACATTTAAAGATGCTGAACTCTGTCAAGTGTTTTCTAAATTTGAGCAGATTTTTCTATCTTCGTCAGTGCGGGTGTCTTGTGGGTTTGTTTTGAGCCAGACGCTCCGCATTGGCTCTGTGGCCTGTAGTTAGGCCTGTCTAGGCAGCAGTCAGTTCTCTTTTGAATTGAATTAGACCTCTTTGAGAAGGCGAATGGGGAGAGTGAGTGATAAAACCAAGAATAAGTGGAACATTAAACCAAGGGAGGAAAGAGCAAGAGAGAGATTGAGATAAAGAAGAAAAAGCTTATTATGGCCTGTCACATGGATAATATTGTGGAAAGAAGGCTGCATTGCTCTCATGTCATGCAGCAGATAGCCCTGACAGAGAGGGATGGCAGGTGTTTAGTCATCAGACTGACATTTCCATCGCTGTAGCCCCTGTCTTTAAAGCAGGCTGTTGTAAAGGAAATAAAAAAAACACAGTTAGATACTCAATACAAAATAAATGGCTCTTTCACAGTATAATTAGTAACAATTTTCTCTGTTTTTGTTCAATCCTCCATCTGTTTTGCAGATCTGCCCTCCTTCACACAGTTGATGCCACTGATGCTGTTTTATCTTGTTTTTCTGCATCTCTCATAATGCCTTCAGTGTCAGGATTGTGGTTTTCTGAAGCGCCTTGACACACAAAGCTCTCCCGCTCACAATAGAGCTCATGTGCGCTGCATTATGATGAAGTTTCTGCCTCTGGTTTCTCAAATACAGGATGGATGGGATTTTTGAAATAACATTTTTATAAGGAAAGTAGTAATTTAAAACATTGTCATGGACAATGTGTCATGTCCATGTAATTCATGTAAATCATGTATATAGACTGCTGGAAGAAGGAAAAATACAGTTAATTTGATTGTATCAGCGAGTGCCTTTTATCCCACGGTTAAGTGTTTGGTATTTTTAATTAAAAAATAGCCCATTATCTAAAGAGCTGCAAAGAATTTGAATTAATGAACTTCTCAGTTAACGCAGAAAGGATAATTGTTACACCTCTAAACCGGATGAGGCTGTCCTGACAAGATTGTCAGCATCATTTCTTGAAACCGAAACAGACGTTTCATTTTTATTTGTATTTTACATGCACCTGGGTGTAATTAAAGTTAGATTTACATTGGATAATTTACACCCTGATCTCGCTTGGGGAAAAAAGAAAGAAACTCTTTCACCAGAACATTTTATATATCCGTAGTTGCTATGATTCCTGTTTTTGAACAGTAGCCTTCTGCAGAAGACTTCTCTTGGTCTCCAGTACAATTTGGACCAGCAGTGGTCCAGCTCCCTGCTCTGACCTTACATTAAATAACATGGCAGATAGAGTTGCAGACAGACATTCAAGAAGCCTCTGAACATGTCATGATGCATGTAATGTGAGCATGCGTGCTCCTGAAGTTATTCCAGGCTGCAGCTGTGTTTAGTGGTGGTTGTTCGCAAATGGGTGGTAGCCAGGACTCGTTTATAGATCAGCTGAGATGGATGCAGGCCATTCATTAAAGAGCTTATAAAGTTTGAGCTAAAATGTGTGAATGTTTTATCCTTCTGTAACATGTTTGTTTTGTCATTTACTGTATGAGTTTTGTGAGGTAGTTGGTTTTGGTTAAAGGCACTTCGACATGCTCTGCTGCTCACATTCATATTTAGATGAAGCCTCTAGTATGAGGTTAAGTGGTTGTAGGTTGAAAGTCTTGCATGTGCACTGGTTTCTGTCTTTTCACATTGCAATTGACTGCACGTGGAAACGCTGGTGGGGTGATAAAACATTAAAGGCTGTGCTTGTCAATAAGGCTTTTGAGACTCTGCTGCACCAAATGTCAGTTGTCTGCACTAAAATAAAGAGTAAAAGATGTGAAATTATATCAGGCCTGGTCGCTACTTGAATCTCATCCAGTGCTTTCCTCTGACTTTTGAATCTGAGCCTCTGCGTCCTTTTAACAGGTCTACAGAACTAAAAATTATAAATCTAATTTCCTTTATGCTTTTTAATGTGTTCAAGTAAAGGTCACCACCCTTCTGCACATCTAAATTCAACACCTCTACCTCACAAAACACCCCTGCCTTCAATAAAATGTCCTTACCTAGTTTCACGTAGATGCATTTTTTGTCACCGATGGACTAGACTGATGAATACGTATGCATTAGCGGCATGAGCTAATGTGCATTTTACCATAATAAAGCAGGTTCATTTGTTAATAACACATTACAGAGCACTGCACTAAGCAGACGAGGGGTGAGGGGGTGGGGGGGTAGGTTTCAACTGCACCTCATATCACGTTTTATGTTGTACACGTTCTTGCAGATCAAAGAATAGCATATACAAGACAATTCAACACAAAACCAACATGTTTGTTGCTGGGCTACAGTAACTGCACTGTACACAACTTAAGAAAAAACAAAATTACTGGTAAATCAATTAAGCGGCAAAAAAGAATTAGAACAGTAGTTGTCTTTCATTAGTTTAAATAGTTTTTTGTGGTTTTGGTTTTGCCTGAACTCAGGAATTGACATGAGCTGCAGCCTCTTCAGTTGGTGTTTGTCCTTTACTGATACATGAAGTTGTTGTTGATGTATAACAGTCTAGATTTGACATAATTTAAATGTGGAAGTCATTAGGTTGCAGATGCTGGAGGTCCAATAATTGCTTGTCTGTGAGGTCAAGAGTGGCTGCTCTGAGTCCGGCAGTCTGATCACACAGGCATCATATTTCATGATGAATGCATCATTCATAAACTCACCATCAGAAGTTTGGCTCTCAGACAAACTCCTTCAGGTATCTGCTTTTGGATTATCTGCTGAACTGTTGTGTTAAGATTTACCCGTGGGATATAAATGGAGACTTGTGCCTGTTACATAAGTGGGCTACAAGATGTTCTGGGATGAATGTCGTGTGGAGGGCATTTCATTCCAAACGGCAAGAACGAGTTGACTTCAGTCCACCACAAAGCCAGCTCACAGTAATTGCGTTGCATTTCCCTTGCTGGTTTTTGTTTGAAGCAACTTTTATAGTTGAGATTATTGACCAAATGAACATGTATGGACATGCCCCAATTGACATTTTTGTACCTTTCGTTATCAAAAAAATCAATGGATGAGTCACAGAGTGATCAAACACGAGACTGCGTCGCTTTTGTAATATGTTTCCTTGGATTTTAGTTGGTGACAATGACATGTTTGATACATTGTAGAAGAAAATCAAGTGCAGATGAATTAATGGTCCAAAGAATGGGTTCAAGCTCGCATGTTTTATTAAATGACTGTGGTTGAAATATGGCAACAAAAGGTTGTTTCAGCCAAAGCATTAAAAAAAAAAAAAAAAAAGGTCAGATTTTAGACTGCTTTCAACTCCTGTTGATAAAATTTTTTTGAATTAAGCGGCAGCCAAGAGCATCTTTAATTTCAGTTTGATCAGGTCATAAAATTGTAAAACGTCATTTGATTCTTTTAAGTCTTACCTTCAGGTAAATACAATACATGGCATTTGCACAGTATTATCAATTCTTAATGAAGAAAATATGCATTAAATGGAAAAAAGCAGAAGCAGTGTGATAAAATGGATGTATCCATACTATTTCCATAAAAATGAAAGAGAGTAAGTAGCTGACAGATTCTGGTGCACTTAATTACTGTATTATAAGCAAGGATGAGTACCTCTATAAAAGCAGAAGTTTGGGCATTTTGCTGCTCCTAAAAATTCGGACGTTTGACAACACAATACTAAGGAGGCAAGACATCAGCAATACTTTTTTTTTTTTTTTGCCACTAGTTGCCTTTATCAAGACATCAGCAATAATGACAGAAAAACAGCTGTTGCCATCCTTTCATCAGGGAAGAGTTTTAAAACCATTACCAAACTATTTAGAGTCCATCATTCAATAGTTGAAATGTTTATTTACAGCATTCAAGATAACTGACAATTTTTCCAGAGGTGGACGTCACAACAAGTTCACCTCAAGGTCAGTGTGCAATAGTCAGAGGAATTGCATGAACTTTAGGTCTAGATCTCCAGGCCTTATTTAGTATGTTTAATCTTGAAATTCTTGACAGTACAATTAGAAACAGACTGCACATGTATGGCTTGCGTAGAAGGCTTGACAGGATAAAGCCTCTTTTGTCTCTTCAAACCTACGCCATGCTGTCATGTTCTTTTCAAAGGTAGTTCTAATAAAACCATAAGATCTCCTGGAATGGTGTCTTTTGGACAGATGAAATCAAAGTGGGGATGTTTTGAGAAAACCGAACACAACATATTTCAGTGCACACATCTTATACTGTCAAGCAAGGGGGCAGAGGGGTGATGATTTGGGCATGATTTCCAACCACATGGTCTGGGCAACTTGTAGTCAGTGAGTCATTCATGAACTCCTGTGCATACCAAAGCATTCTTGAGTCAATTGTGAGACCATCTATGTAACAACCAAAATAGGCTGAAATTGGATTATGCAACAGGACAATGATCCCAAACATGGCAGCAAATCTACAACAGAATGACTGAAAAAGAAACAATGCAGTCAAAGTTCAGAACTGAATGAACTGTTGTGGGACGTTAGTACAGCTGTGCATCCACAAATGCCTGTGAACCTCTAATTACTTCCTGTGGCAGTGTTGAATAGAACAGTGGGACAACATTCTTTCACAACAGTGTGAAAGACTGATAATGTCACACAGAACACAATTTTTCAAAAATATTTTAACTAAAGGTGTTTCTAAAAACTTTCAATCTTGATGTGTGTTTATCTTTTTATACACCGTTTCTGCATTTTGGCTTAGTTTTTGTTAAATGACGCGGTGTATTTGTGTCATCTGAGGTCAAATATACCTCATTTTGAGACCTGGAGAGGACCAGTTGATTTATTATGCTCCGTTATGTATCCGATAGAACTGAAAGATGGTGCACCTTCTTTCTCACAACTCTATCTCCTCAAGGATTATCTCTCTTGTCAGTTTGTGTGCAAATTTATTCAAAAACTACTCAGGTCACTGTTATGGAACTATATGGACAATGGCTTAAAAAAATAGATTATTTGGGCTGTTGGTGTCAAATTATTGTTGCTGACAACTATTCCAATGATCTTGTGTGTCACTAGCAATATTTGCACTTAAACTTTTCACAAAGTGCAATAGAAAGAATATCTTTCAAAATCGATCCTGTTTTGTGCAGAACCTGTGGTCATGTGGGGATTGGTCAGTGTTTCTAGAAAAAGAAAGTGATAGTCGACTCTGCAAAGCTGGTCACTCACTTGTACTGACCTCATGAGATGGTCATGGGGAAATTTGTCTCAAACACGTGACCTTTTCACTTGTCAAAGCCTGGTTATGTAATGGTACCTTCACCAGCCTGCCAAGAGCAGCAGGTAAGAGCCTTAACAGGTTAATTGTGGGAAGTGATCTCGCAGATCCAGAAATAGTGGAGATCTTTGGGTGACTGGCTGATGAGATCTTCAGTGGAGATTTAAGGCTCACACCCCATCATTCCTCATCCTCTTAAAATCCACACAGATGGTCAGCCAGGAGAAATATATGGATTCTCATTTAGTTTTTTTTTTTTTTTGGTGCTGAGATGGCACCTGCTTATTCCTTTTTAAGGTCGTGGGGGTCAGCTGGAGCTTATCCCAGCTGTCTTGGGGCAAAAGGCAGGGGAACACACCATGGACAGGCTCCCAATCCACCTTACTTATCTCCTTGTGTGTATAATATAGGGTGTTAGGGTCATGAATGCTTAGAACAGTGTTACTTTTGAAAAGATGAGACAGAAAGCATTTGCCCTTTTAGACATCCAGTTATTAAAGAAGAATCGGTGTACATAATACTTGAGTGCTGAAACACCTATTTTAATTGTCAGTGAATGTGGTATAATTCTGTTATTTTCTTATATCAGAAAATGTCTTTGAATGTCCATTTTATAATTCAAAATATTTTAGATACAACCATATAATGATAGACGAAGAAAATCCAGAATTCCTCTGAGAAGCTATAACCACAAAATATTAGTGATAATGGCTTAAAATTGGCATTGAAACATCTTCGTCAGCTGTTAATAACATATGATTGATTTGTTTCAGGAGAAGTGATTATTGAGTTGTTAATTTAAGTGTTTTCCCCTTAAATAACTGAGACTTAGAGTTCCAAATGTTCAGTTACTGAATTCATCTTAATGTTAATCTGAACTATACACACATGAATATATGTATCCTGTCGAGGTGTTGATGAATCTTGCAACTCCTGTTGTTTTTGTTTTTGTAAAGCTATTAAGGACAAGAGTAACTAATCTTTTCTCCCTTGTTTAGAATAATGGAGAGCAAAACATTTTAGTTAGATGAGTTCCTTTTATCAATTTGTAAATGGGGTGGCTGCAGAGACGCTGCTCGATTACAACTGAAGCTAAAAGCAAACAGTTGAACAAATCATCAGGTCTTTGCAGGATGTTTTATTAAACTCTATTGTCAGAAGCACTGCATGAAGTAAGTTTTCTTTTTTTTTTTGTAACTGGCATAATAAGATAGAGTGTGCACATAGTCTGTTGTCATGACTACTCAGCCCAAATAATCACAGTAAGACGCCACAATTCATCAAGAAATTAAAATGTAACATTGAGATAATAGGGTGGTTCCGACTGCAGATCAGAGGAAGAAAGACTTAATGAATTAATGCAGTCGTTGCAGAAAATATTTGATTTGCTGCAGAAGAACAAAAAGAGATGAAAAAAGTTGTTGGTGCATGAATAAAGTAAAACAAAAGACGGGTCATAAATGTGATCCCCACCACTACCAACAACAACATGTCATGTTTATGTGATACTTAGTTTTGGCCTTGAATGTGCACTGTAAGTGGTTAAGATGTAGCTACAGTAGATGTAAGAGGTTGGCAATATTCCTTCATTAAATAAGCTTGTTGATCCCATGGCGTGATAAAGTACTTTTAAGCTCCTTTCAGACAGGCACTGCTTTCCAAAAATTGGAAAGTAACTTACCATGGTGATGTCATGTTTGAATAACCCCCAGTGCTTTTCTGTAATACGCTATAAATGTCTTCCCATTAGTTTGAACCAAGCAATCTGTGTATGACATTCAACATTGACATTGCCAATCTGAACTGCAACAGTCACATTATTGGCCACTTAATCTGACAAATAATCAGATGTTCTCACATTGTTCCTAAATAAATGGATAAATAAGTGCTTTTCAAACTTTCTCCTCCATTTGTTCACCTGCAATAATCAGCTGAGGTGCTTGGCTGTTTTTCTCAATGATTGAGTTGGAAAAATTAGGGAAAAACCTTAAGAACTTTTCCAATGTAGCTGCACCTTCCTCCCTTTGTCTGTAGCACTTGGCATGTTAATATGAGCTCATATTTGGTATGACATGGCATGTTGTGTGAACTCTAGGCTTGATTGACACTTGATCTCACATTAATAGAATATACCACGTGCACACTGTTTGCTCTGGTTTTACAGTCATATCTAAGTGAAGCATGATGAACCTTTATTAAAAAAGAGCTAATAATGTGAATGCAGTTGTTTTAACAAATTGAAGATATGAATGTTACATATCTTATGACTGAAAATTATGTGAATGTAAACTGCTGTCTCTTTGCTGTTATTTTCTGCTGTTTTCACAATTCAAATTCAGTCAAATTTATCAAAATGGATGCCTTCATGAAAACATGAAGCTGGCATTTTTAGTAGAAGGTATACAGGAGTGCATTTTGGAGGAAAAGATCAAAACAAAAACCAAAACTACTTTCATGTCAGTGGTGCTGTGTTCTGCTGCATAAATGTGTCTATTGGGGCAAATTTGGTACAAATTGAATCGTGAAATCAGCTGGTGAGGGGTTTCTTGGTTATTTTAGTGTTTCAGTCTTCAACAGGTTAATACTTGAACTGAAAATTACATTCTGTCACTTATTAGTGGCTAATGCTTGAGAATCACTTATTTGTCTGATGAGCCCTACACACACGTGACAAGTAAAGCTGAGTAGACTCACTGAAGTCTTTTTTCTTTTTTTTAAGCTTACTTTCTGATTTTTTTTTTTAAGTCAAAAAGCACATATTTAATTGATGACAGAGTGGGATAATTATGTGTTATACCCGTGCATTCCTTTGAACAAGGGCCAACATGAGAAATGACACAATGATGGTCAGTATACATGTACAAAACAGTCCTGAGAAGAAAAAATCTATATTGTTATAGAAATATGCATTCATGTTAATGAATGCATATTTCTTCAGGTATTGCTCATCTCTTATGTCCAAGGCAGAAAAACATCTTGATTATTCAAGGCTCACACAAGCCTCCTGCCATGGTGTCTTCTGTTCCAGGAATGATAAGTGTGTAAACTGGTGTTAATCTGCGTGTACAGCATTGAAGGGAACTCTATGAAGGTGGCTGCCGCTTCGCTAGAGCTCATTGTTTACTCTGAGTTCATTAAGGGATTAACGCTGGCAGTTTTATGGAAAATGTCTGCATGCACGGATGAAATCAGGGAAGATGAAGAACAAAGTTCTAACAATTTTAAAAAACTATAAAAATACACAAGGCAGAATAACTTATTGAACTTTATTGCAATGTATCCAGTGTTTCCTAATTATGTCAAGACCGCCTAATAAACCGATGAACAGGAATTTGATTTCTTGCCACATCTGCATTGATTCATTTTTCTTCCTTTTAAGCTTGCTACTGTAGCAGCAGCTTTAATTAATCCCAAATGTTTTATGTTGGTGAATAAACTAAATTTAGTTAATGATTTGTTTTTTAGTTTGTTCATATTTCATGAGCTGAATCGCTCCAAATTTTATATTTGAAGTCTTCAAACATGGTGCAAGAAACCAAAATGCTGACTGAATATTCAGAGGTGTCAAATCTCTATCTTTCTCTTCCTGGAACAAGTACCTTACCTTACTATACTTTATCCGACTCGACCCGATCTTATCTGCCATTATCCTTGTCTAAGCTTTTCACAGCTTCCCTCACGTCTTTAGGTGGGGACCTCAAAAGTAGCACGTGGTCTGACAAGGGATGTTACTAAGTAGATTAGTAACAGGGTTATTGATGTACTGCGTCTTCTGTGGCATTTAAAAACTTCCCACTTTACTTCATGTGATTTATTTTCCATTTTCTTTCTTGGGTATAACTCTACTACTACTGCACAAATAAAATCACTTAATAAACACATAACAATTATTACTCAGGATGTAAATTTGTGTGTCAACAAATGAGGTTCCTGCAGGAAATGGAAGTTGCATCTGCAGAGATGCATACACGGGCATATCAGCATGCACGGGTTTATCAGCAGGTGCGTCTCTACACCATAACATTTAGTAGCTTTTATTTTTTTTTTCGGATCATTTTTATTTACATTTTGTAATGTTTATGTGTGGGCTTCCACTTTGAAGCACCAATTATATTATCTGCTAAAAAGACATAAACGTGGACAAAAGTAATGAAAATCAGACTTTATATGTGACAAACATGAAGCAGGTTCAAGTTCAGGTTCCTTTATTCGTATCTGTAGGTGAATTAATTTTGGAGTATAAGAAGAAACATTAAAAGGTGTAAGGAAACAGACATTAATATTATTATAATTTTTTAAATAAATCACACAATTTAAAAAAAAAAAAAAAGGATTTTTCTACAAAAACATGACGGTTATTTATTAAGACAACAACACTTAATCTTTTTGAGAGGAATTAATGCAGCATCACCTCCAACAGCTAAACTCCAGCTTCATCAGTCTCTTCAGCCTCAGTTATTCCTCCAGCTGATTGAGGCTGTGAAGCATCAGGCGCAGCACCAGAGGGATGAAAAAAAAAAAAATCAAAAGCAGTTACAGATAGGTTATGCAATAATTAGGGCTGGGCAATGATTAAAATTTTTAATCACGATTAATCGCATGATTTCCCTGATTAATCACGATTAATCTCATTGTATACGCAAAATCAAATAATGAATTCAAAAGTAGTGTAACGGTCACCTTTATTTAAATGTTCTGCTGCCACATGAACTAAAGTGCCATAACATTTGTTACTCAAACACTTTTAACATCAGCACTTGTCAGTAACACATATTTAGTGTAAATCTCATCTTAAAAAATGTCAAATAAAATAAACTTATTGCCACTGCCAAAATAAAGAATAAAAAAAGTCTACCGACAAAATCCTGAGCCACAATCATAACATTAAAACGGGTGATTTCTGAGGTAACAGCAGAAACTTTTAACAGGGAGTTCAACTTGTCAGTTGTTACAAATAACCTTCTTTCTGTCAAATCCTCCGTCTGGGAAACTTTAAAATGAAAATGTCCATGTAAAAGTTCTGTAACTCTATCAATCCGTATATCATTCGCTCTTTCCATTTTCAATTGTCAAGCAAAAATGTAAACAAATTAAAAAGTTACTTTTTATTTTGTTTTGTTTTAATCTAACCCAAAAAAAAAAGAAAAATGCCTGGATTTTTATATTTCAATTTTAGACTTGGATCAAAAATACGAAATGAAAAAACTGGCCACAGGACTGAATTTGTTTTTAATACTTAATTGTCCGGTTTACGTAACCCGGAAATGGCTTGGTGCACAGCAATATTGTGGAAATCTGAATTAAAACTCAGCTCATATATAGATGAACCAAAGCGCTCTCCAACTCTGCATCTCGTCCAATCATGATGAGCACAGAATCTTCTGATGCCCATTTCCAGCATTGCAGGACACCCATCTGCTGTTGAATAAGTCCTTGATCAAACTACCGTATTGGCCCAAATATAGGATGATATTTTAATCTAGAAGTCATATTCTCAAAAATGGGGTCGTTTTATAATTGAGGACTAGACTTTCTGTTGTCATTACACATCTGTGCCACTAGATGGAGCTGCACTGAAGTAACCAGTAAGAGAACAGCAGGACAGTGAACATATGGAGATCTGATGTATAATGGAGGAATGACACGATCGTCTTGAACAAATGGCTTTGAAAGTTTTGTTGCAGTCCAGAATTTTTTTTCTAGACATAATTGTTAATACTGCTACCTGAGTTGCTACCCGAACTGTAAAGTACACAGATTTTTACCGCTCTCCATGTCTGTTTTAGCTTTTCCGCATGTTTACCTGCCAATTCTCTTCCGGTTACGCAACAGCCAGTAACAGACTTTTCAAAACAAAACCATGTGAGCGACGTGTTAACGCACGATAAAATAAACGTCGGCGTAAATAAATTGAGTTAATGCGATAATAATGCGTCAACTTGCCCAGCCCCAGCAATAATTGAACAAAACAGCTAGAAAAGAGTTGAATGTCTGTCTGTACTACCCAAGATAATGCAACAAAATTTTTTGGTGCCATATCTGATGTAGAAAAGCAATTTTTAAAAAAAATTTCATCAAGTAACTAGAAATCTGATTCTGATCAGTCCATTCAGGTCTGTGCTGCCCTCTAAGCTTGAAAGGAGCAAAACTATTATGGTGCATCAGGTCTTAATGAGCAAAATGGAGGATGTTGTTGGTGTGTGTTGAATGTTTTTAATAGCAAATTTTTACACCTTTTGGTTTTTGTTTTGTCATGTCAGCTGTTTAAGGGGATACAATATCAGTATTGAAACCAAAGTTGCTCCAAGAAATGCACAGGGGCTTTTTATGCCAGCAACTAAAACGGCTATCATATCATTAAGGTTTTATTATTTCTTAGTCTTTTTTTACTGTATTCTTTTGTCCTCCCATCTTTTCCTTTCCTGGCCTTCTCGTATTAAAAAAAAAAAAAAACAAACTTAAAGTTGAATCTTACAACCGTTTACTGTCTCCATCAACAGTCTGAAGTACCGCTGCGTTTACATCAACCAAAGCCTCAACTGAAGCAGCGACCATGGGCAAACAGAACAGCAAGCTCCGTCCCGACGTCATGCAGGACCTGGTGGAGAACACGGACTTCACCGAGCATGAGATCACAGAGTGGTACAAAGGCTTCTTGCGGGATTGCCCCAGCGGCGCTCTGTCCATGGAGGAGTTCAAGAAGATCTACGCCAACTTCTTCCCTTACGGTGATGCATCCAAGTTTGCAGAACACGTTTTCCGCACTTTTGATGCCAATGGAGACGGGACTATAGACTTCAGGGAGTTCATCATCGCCCTCAGTGTCACTTCACGAGGCCGGTTAGACCAGAAGCTGAAGTGGGCGTTCAGTATGTACGATCTGGATGGGAATGGATACATTAGTAGGGCAGAGATGCTGGAAATTGTAACGGTGAGTCTGCTTTGCAGTTTTTGTTTTTTATTCAAGTTTTTGTTTTACTCCCTTTGATATTTATTTTTGACTTTTTTTTTTTTTTTTTTTTTTTTTTTTTTTTTTTTCTTTTACCTCCGCCAAGGAGGTCATGTTTTTGCCGGCATTTATCTGTCTGTTTGACTGTATTTAAGATAACTCAAAAAGTTATGGAGGGATTTTGATGAAATTTTCAGGAGTTATCAGAAATGTGAAAAGGAAGAACTGATTTCATTTTGGGTGTGATCCGGAAGAAATCCTGGATTCTGGATCACTTTCAAATTTTCGATAACATTGCGGTCAATGGGGCCAAAAATGTTGTTTCTCAATATCTCTGTTAATTATTGCCCAAAGCTCATGAAATTTGACTCAGGGATTGACAATGGGAACCTTTATCAAATTTCAAAGGCTGATCTGGATCTGATGCGGATTTTATCGCAATCTGTAAATCGCTATATGGTGGAATTTATGCACTTGGCGGAGGTCTGCGCTCTCTGAGTGCTTTTCTATTTTAAATCTGTGCTTGTCTTGCATTATAATGCCCCAAGTCTTCAGTAGAAGTTGCACATCATCATGGTGGTACTGCTTCCTTGGTCTTAAAGTTGCTCCCACAGTGAAATGAAATTTTGCTCAGGCCTTCACACCAGCTGCCTCTCTGTTCTGCAAATTGGAAGCTCAGAGCAGTAAAACTAGCTGCTGTGTAATTTTAGAAATCAGCTGTTCGTGTTGGATATCTAGAAGGGAGCGTTCCTCCTTTGATCTTGATATTGACTCAGCTCTATCTCCAGTAGCTCTGCACGTCTTCAATTACAGCTAACTCAAACTCCTCGTCTTATTGGAGGACTACACAGACAGGCACACAGCTCTCCACAATCCTGCACACATGTTGTGTACACATAATGGTGATATTTGGGCATTGTGCCTAAGGAAGTGTCATCCCGCTCTCCAAGTCTGTTCTTTACTCAACATTTATGTATGATGTGAGCTGGTGTTTATGTGAAAAAATGTTGTGACATTCCTGCACAGGGTTACATCTGATGATGTTTCAATGTTGCTTCAACAAGGGTAGTTTTCTTCTTCCTTATGGGGCACCTTAATGTTTAAATCAAATAAGAAAAATAATCAATATAATGTTGTTTTTTTTAATCTGGAGAAAAACCATTTGTTTACTTGCAATGTTTACTTGATTTTTGAACCAATACTTTTTGAAATTATTTTTACTCATTTTCAGAAAGACTAATCAAAAAACTATAATAATAATTAAAATGGCAATACAAAATATGAAATGATTAAAAACATAAAATAATAGTGATACAAAAGGAAATTGATACGTTGTAACCACAATTAATATATTGGTGATGAATGTGGCTGTGTTGCGACACTTATCACTATTGATAATCTGATAGATATGTCATAATTGTTATGAATGTTCCAGTTTTCTTTTTTTTTTTTTAACAGTAAATTGTTTCACAAAATTGTAAGAATGAAATAAGATTTAGGATGGAACATAGTAACATAATGTGACAGTGAGCTTAACTAGAGTCTCTGCATTCCTTAAAATACACTGACAAGAAATTGCATATAGATACTTATGCTGGAGCCATAATATTGTCCCCAAGTCCCAAAGAATAATGCCAAATCCAGACTAATAAACTGGTGATGGCGAACCAGTTAGATATTGTAGTGGTCACCAATCTCCAGAAGAAAGCTGTGGTGATGAATGTACCCAACATCAAGAAAAAAAGAACACAAAAACACAAAAAGAAAAATGCCATGGTTTGAAAGAAGAAGTAGAAAACATTTGGAAAGTGAAGCCTGTGAGATGCCAGCTCCAGCAGATCCTGGGAGCAACGTCAGGAGAGCGCTGCCTGACAGAAATGTTGATCAGGATGAAAGTTGCACATCATTGCAGAAAATCCCATCTTGATTTTTCCTGGAATATCTAACGCTCCTATTTGGGTGAGGGCTTGCAAAGGATGCTTTAGAGGCGGGGCCTGATTTCAAAATGTCTCTCTTAATATAAAACAGCTGCCAAATAACCAGGAAAAGTGTTTCCAAGAGAGGTATGGAGATCTAAAATGACGGTCTGCATTGACTAGGCTGACCAAAAAGGCCAGTTAAAACTTTTTAACCACCATTTCTGTAATGCTGTTCAAACATTATATATGCCGTTATTGGGTTATTAAATAGCAGACAGACTACGTAGATCAGTAGAGAAAATAAGCCGTCTTCTTGCATCGTGTTTCTCTGTGGAAGCTCAGAATAAATTGGAGGGTGGTTAAAGCTCATCGATGGCAGTAAAAAGGCATGTATCTGCAGCAGCCTCACCCCATGCAGACTGAAATTTTGTGTAGATTCAAACACACGGACAGGCTTGTGTGCGGTCCTGGAAAAAGGTAACAGTGCATACTTCAAAAAGATGGAAAAAGAAGAACGAGTCATACACAGACGAATAGTTGGTCTCATTGTTTTTACATTTAAGTTTCACTCCACCACAAAGAAAAGGTTTGTTCACTATATTTTCTGCCGTTCTCACAGCAGAGCAAATCTACCAGGCCAACAACATCTGAATAGCACGACCAAGAGTAGCCTCTGCTTCAGATTGTTGCACATATTTCTCAGGCTGCACTGGTAGAGCTCTCGCTCATATGATGATGTGCTTCTGTGGTAACATTTTCACCCATAGGAAAGCAAACAGTTTTACAGAGTTTGTCCGTTTGACTCTTTAGACAGTGCTGCTATTACAGAAGCTCCACTCAAGCTTAGCAAAAATATACAAATAAAAAAAGGGATTTGTGAAATTTAATTAGCATGATTAAACACTTAGGTTTTTCTAGATTCATCATCTATTTTAAGTCTTAACCACCTTGTTTTGACATGAACACTTCCTGTTTGTTTCTTTTCATTCAGCACAGCCAAAAATAAATGAAAGGAATCCTTTATTTATCTACCACCAGACTACAAAGAGATCTCTTTTCCTCTTACTTTGTAATTATGTGTCTGGCTGTAGTCAGACTGTTATCTCTATTATTGTTTATTTAGTTTTTTTTTTTATTATTATCTTTGGTATCATGTGGCTCAGTGAACCTAAAAAAATGTCCTCTATGTTCTCTCTGTCTCAAGGCCATTTACAAGATGGTTTCTTCTGTGATGAAAATGCCAGGAGGATGAATCCACACCAGAGAAACGCACAGATAAGATCTTCAGGCAAATGGACACAAATCGGGACGGTAAGGCTTCTTATTGTGTCTGCTTTAATTTCTTTATAGCCTTTCACTGAAGGTGTTTTGATCCTGTTTTGGTGCGCATGGACACATCTGATATCCATGTTTGTGCTGCTTTCTGTTCATGCACTTACATTGTTTGACAAAGAGCACTGCAAGATAAAAGCCCAACAAAAAGCCCTCCCTGGAAGATCTGATTAAACAATTTTTTGTTGTCACAAATACACAAAGACAGTTACTTATTAAACTCTCATCTCTTTGTTTCTCAGGTAAACTGTCCCTTGAGGAGTTTGTGGAGGGAGCAAAGAGCGACCCGTCCATTGTGCGACTGCTGCAGTGTGATCCCAGCAGTGCTGGACAGTAAAGAAGCAAAACAAACAAAACAAGAAAAACACTGGACTCTTCCCTCTCATAAATGAATTCACGTTCAAATTCTCTCCCATCTGAACCACACATTTTTTTTTCCCTAAACATTTGATATTTCTGAGGCACGTGAATGTACACACATTCACACACACACACACTTGCAGATGTACAAATGACAAATACTGAAGTGATGCATATATAATATTTCATACATCCACATGGACACTATGATGCACCTATATGCCTCATCAAAATCCCCACACAGAGACGGGTCTCATACGTGGTACAAATACGACTCGAAGGATTAAAATCTCTTCAAAGACTTGTTAGAGTGAAAGCTGTCCCTGCTCTGTCTGAGAGCGCGGTCAGTGAGGATAATCCAGCTCATTAATGTGGTACATCGAGCTGAATCCAAGTTCGCTGTTTGCTTTTATTTGTTTTATATTTTTGAAAGCATAATTCCTTATTTAAAGGGAATCATGTCTGTTTTTGTGACTGACTTGGGTGGTTAAATGACAAAGTCTTGCAATGTAGCTCCACGTCAACACTGGAAGAAATGAAGTATATGAGTCTGGGACTAGAGTCCTCTCAGCCTGCAGTATCATTATTTAGACAGAAGATCTGGAATTTTTAGTCACTGATCTTTTTTCAATGTTTATTTTGGAAGAATATTTAAAAACAAATCAAAACTGACTTTTTAAAAAGGGGTATTATCTTGATTACAGATTACGAGCATCTGGTCTTCTGACAGTGACTTTCATGCCCAGTTCTGTATACACATAAACATACACGTCACACAAACCTGACGTTTGCATATGAACTGAGCTGTGATACTTCAAACTGTGGGTTAACAAGTGTATATGAAAAAAAAAAAAAGATAGACGTTATATGAATATATCGTATGTACTTATATATTCTTTTATTCTGTGATAACATTGTGGCATTTTGCTGCAATGAAAGAGATTCACTTTAAAATTTTGATGTATAAATTATTGAAATGTGATGACAAACATTTTAATTTGTTTTACTTGACATATACGGAAAAAAAATTGTACAAAATACTCATATTTATGCTAGATATGTTTTTTAAAAAAAAAAAAAAAAAAAAGGAGAGGACCACACACATTGCTATGCAGGCGGCTTTGAAAATCATTTGCTAAACTTAGTTTATGAGGCTTCCCCCTCCCCTTTTTGAGTTAGAAAATGCCTACAGATTTGAGTTTGATCCTAATCTTTTTCATTGGCTGTATTTTAATGCAAAATGGTAAACATTCAGCAGTCAGGGTGTTTTACCTGTGTGTCTTGTCAAACGCTCTATAAATTAAAATGCAAGAACAATCTGAACGCTTTGTGCACATGTGATGTAATGTCTCCTGAACATGCAAGTTTCTCCTCATTTGAGTAAATGCTGCTGCGACATTTCCTGAATTCCCACGGCTTCGATTCGCAGTCAGACATCTAACTGGCAGGTCAACGGAGCGACGGTTGTGGGAAACGGCAGCAGACCTTTGAACTGATTTTCAGATTGCTCCTCACTGCTTCCACCTGAGTTGATGTCCACCTGCCTGTCCCCGCTGACCCGAGAACAGCGTGACATACGCTCGTTTTCAGATGTGGTTAAATGTGACATGGGTGAGAAGGAAAAATGAAAGTTGTGATTGATTCTGCACATCAATGAGGCAATCAGGTACTTCAACCCCCTCATTCCATTTTAATAGCATCTTGTGGTCAAGTGCCAAATATAGATAAATTAAACGAAGACAGTATTGTATCCATTGTTACCTGCTGAACAAAAAACTAAAAACTTTGTGATTGTATCATTTTGTAGATTTTGTATTGTTAATTTGCATTATGTGTTCTGTGTAGATGTCCATTTTGTTATTCAAATAAAGACAAAATGGGAGAGTGGCTTTTTTTTTTCTTTCTTTACTTTCATGCCTTGACGTGAAATTTTGAACCATCTCCACCTGTAGTTCTTACATAGGGCTCTGAGTGACTTAAACCCTGAATTTAGGTACACATTCATGTTTCCATGGTCCCTTCTTTCCTTCTTTCAAGTTGTCAGACTGTCAGATTTTGAGTTGAATGCTTGATTACCTGACCTCCAGGTTGAAGAGGTTGTGCCACATGGAGTACAAAATCCCACTGATGACTAAAATCATTTGACTAAATGCAAACATTGTCATGCATCCCTCTGCTCTGCACATCAGTCATTGCATGAGCAGTTGATAGTGTGCAAAACTGCTACCAATTAAACTAGTTTTTGCAGCTTACAAGTGACAAAACTAAATATCAATAGAACAGTTTTTCTTAATAGTAACATTAAACTGTAATTGATTTGTGGCTCACAATATTGCAGACACACACTGCTAACACCTTTTCAAATTTCCAGTTTTCTATGACTTCATGAAAAGCACCATCAATTTTTTTAGTCACTGGTTTCTCGCTGTGTTGAAAACCCTCCTGAAAAATAGAGTCCAGTTGAGGTTTTAAAAAAGCCTGACCATTTCCCTCCGTTTTGTTTCACTTATCTCCACGTGTAGCCCTAAAATAACTCATTTATGTGAAAATGAGTATAAAACCTAATCCACTGATATGAAATAGGGTCTTTCTCTTATGAGAAGGAGGACGACAGCAAAGAGCAGTTGATTGATTCTGTCACTGATGTTGAAGATGCTGAGAAGTTTGAAGGTGCTTTCTTTACAATTCATTTTGAACTTGAGCCTGCTAATTAGTTTAACTGTTAACAAAGGAAACCTGCCTCATATCAATGATTTATGTTAAATACTAAGTCCTTACTTCTAAGTCTGACTGTCCTTAGCTTGCAGTTGTTTAGGATGATAGCTTTATCAAATTAAACTCAAATAAAACACTGAACACAGAGAGATCACTGAAGGCTAACTTTATGAGCTGAAAGAAATGCTACTAAACATCTGATAGGCTGCTGATCAGTTCTCCAATTTCATTCTTTTCTGGGGATGATAGTGGGTTTCCTTGCATGCATTTTTTTTTTGTTATTACTATTTTGTCCGCATCATTCCTGTGTGAAAATGTTCCAAATTTTCCAACTTTTTTTTTTAAAAAATCCATATTTTGGTGGAATTCAGCAAGACTCTCTGTTTATTGCTATGCTCCCATCCTCACCTATGGAGGCGGCCATAGCAACGAAAGTAAAGAAACTGACGTGTGTTTCCCTTAGACGGTGGCTGGGCTCTCTCTTAGGAGGTCTGGGTCTCTCTGCTTTAGCTGCCGCTCCTGTGACACAAATTCAGATAAGTTAAAGTTAATGGATGGATGGAGATAGTTCTGAGTTTCTTCTTATATAAATGATGGCCAGTTGCCCTGGCTTGGAAAATGATCTAGTCATAAGCAAACAGCGCATTGACAATTCTTTTTTTTTCTTCTTTTTTTAAAGGCAGAGTCTTGAGGCTTCCTACATGAATTTTTTCACTCTAAACAAAATAAAAATCAACATGAGAGAGGCCTTCAGTTGCAGAGTTCCTTTACTTTCTCTTACTTGCTCTTGGACTAAATAAATTTTCAATTTTCCTCAATGCAACACAAATGGTCTGATTGTTGACTTGTAGATACCAAATTCCCCTTCATGACTAAAGTTCTCTCACCTTTCCAGTCTAATGATGCACTTCTTAAATATGTTGTGAAGATCAAACTTGAAATGTTTCCTGTTCTTCAAATATAAAGCTGTACAACCAGACTCACGCTTGTCTAGAAATAACACTTCAGTGTAGTTTGTTAAAACTGTATTTTCTTCATCCACGTTTAGGACTAAATACATAAACATACTAACTTTTCAAAGCTTAGTGAGCTTTCAACAACTCTGGTAGTTTGTTAACATCACTGTAGTTGTGAGTGAGGTCTCACAAAATTAGCATTTAGTCCAAAGAAACTTGTGTACTTATGATCACTTCACCAAAAATTACATTTATATTCTTGTATCTTTATTCAATTTCCAATAGATCAAAGTTATGACACATGAATAATGAAAGTACCATTTGTCTGGTACCATTTGAGATATTTTTTTTTAAATAGTATTTCTTAATTATCTGCTCATGCAAGGGTTACCAATGAACACTTAAGCTTTCTGTTTCACATTTAAATATTACCACATGGTAATGTGGAATGGAAGGCAAGGAGTTTCTAAAGATGGTGACGGTGGGAGAAGTCACTGAAATGTTCTGAAAGTCATTGGAAAGTAACTGAAATTCCTGAAAAAATTTCTAAAGAAATGCAAAATGTAATAAATAATAATAACTTCTAACAAAAAAAAAAAAAAAAGGTGTGGCATGCAAATAAGCTGCTAAGTTACTTGGGATCAACTAAATCAAGCTACAGCTACATATTATCAGGCATTTCATGGGATAATCCTGATGTGTTATTTGGAAAAACCAAATGTATGTACAGAATGAAAATAAATGTACAAATCATTTTATACAGAAAATTATATATATATATATATATATATATATATATATATATATATATATATATATATATATATATATATATATATATATATATATATATATATATATATATATATTCAGTGAAACTGGAGAAGCAGGTGTGAGGTCCATTATTTCACCTCACCTCCAGTTTACAAGAATGTCCTTTTTTTAATATAACTGTCCTTCTGCAGAAAAAATAGGAGCTGCTTCACACTGAGGGTCAAAGAAGAATCAGAAAAGGCGCAAGTCCACCAGTGAACTGTCTCTGTTACTGTCAGTCAGCGTATCGGCAGACGCAGCTTCTCCTTTGACTTATTCTGCAGCGTCTCAGTTGACAAGCTGTCAGATCTCCGTCAGCATGATCTTGTAGGTGTCTGCGTAGCTCTCGATGTTCAGGATGAACGTGTCTTCATTGGAGTAATGCTCAATGATGTTGTCGTCCATGTTCACCAGGATTCTGTTGCAAAACACGAGACACTCATGCAAAAATTGTAAATGCTAGAATCAGCCCTAATGACTTCATACGTGTCCTCGCTCACCCTTTTTTACTTTTCTTGTACACTTTGGCTATCCTCTCCGTGGGAACACCATACTTCTCTGATATCTGTTGACAGCAAATGACAGCAGTATGAGAACAGTCACAATGCCGGAAACAGGTTGGGCCTTTGACACTTGCAGCACTCACAGCATCCATCAGGCCTCTGAGTGTCGGAGACTTCAGCATCAGAGCATCAAACACCTCGTCCGTCTCTTTTCTTACATACAGTAGCACTGCAGACAGAACGGTAGAAAGCCCCAACATTAAATAATATTACTGCTTGTTATACATTTTAATCATACACTTGTGTTTGAAGACTATAAATGAAAGTGCACAGAAATGTCTGAATGCAAGACCATTGTCACACTTGGTCTCTAACTTCGCAGCTCTCCATATGAACCAATTTCCAGCATCTAACATGCATCCTAATATTACTTATTATTATCATTATTATTATTATTCAGCATTATCGGACCTTGCTGAGGAATATTGTAGAAATCAATGAGTGGACCTTTTCACTACTTTCCCGAGGATGAATTCTGAAAATCACATTTTGTACCCATAGAGCTAAAAAAGGAATGGAAATTTAATCATCTTTGATGCTGATGAACAGCCACTTTGCTTTATGACACTGCTCCTATAATTTTCAGTGATCTGAAATAAAACAGCTCGTCCTCATATCTGAGTACGCAGAATGGACATGTGGTTTTTGTTGGATAATTTGGCTTAATAATTACTCAAATAAATCATGCTTATTGGTATTAATGCCCAAACGCAATGGAAAATGGCTGGATGTAAGGGGCTAATTTGGGCAGGATATGTCTCTTGTTCAAGCCTGATTTGCTATAAATAGTGCGCTAAATCATGAGACATGTCAAACTTTCGAGACTTGATGTTTCCCAGCTACTCTCCCTGGACTGAATCACTTCTGCAAGCTCACGCAAGAAGGTAAAAAGATAAAATGCCGCTGTGGAGAAGTGATGTGAGCAGTCATTGCGTACCTCTCTTGTGCGTATCCTCTTTGATCTGTTTGTGAGGTGATGGACAGAGATCTTCATCTGACGGCCTGAACATCCTCTTCACCAGCACACTCCTGAAAGCATATCAACATGTTTGTGCCCTGCACGGACAATGCATGCCTTCTCTTTGCTTCGTAGCGCCATGAATGAGGCTGAGAAATGTACCTGCTTTCATTTGCATTTACATGCCTCATATTTGTTTGACCTGATGTAAAAGAAAACTCATTTCCTGTTGATGAATACTCACCCTTCTCTCTCAATCTCCTCTGTGTTGAAGGTAAAGACCTAGAAACAGGGAATGACCTAGTAAGTGTTAAGCTTCATGCAAAATAAATAAATAAATAAAAAATAACATTTAGTCAAATACATCACAAAATGAAGGTGTACCTGTCCTGCCCTCTGCAGGTTTCCCAAGTGAACGTCTGGAATGAAAAGGACCGGCTGAGCCTCCAAGTCAGTCATGGACTTGAAATAGGTGGTGTCTGACTTTTTTGGAATAGATATCACGCCAACACCGCCCTCTTTCCCTGGACACAGAGCGAAGAAGAGGACAAGTGTTAATAACTGAGTCCTTATTTCATTTTCATACTAAACTGTAACCCTTTATGCACATCCAAGAGCTTTGCAGTTTTCTGCGGTTCTGCTTGAAAACAAATGCAGCTCAAACCTTTTGACTTCTTGCGGAGTAATTTTCTCTCTTCATCTCTTATTTTCCTCTCTGCTCCCTGGAGAAAGAGGAGGACAAAAAAAAGAGGGAAAATTAAAAAACAAAAACAAAAAACATTCAGTTTGTAGAAATGGCAGAAATGACCAGAATGCAGGATGACTGACTGATATCCTCAGATTTTCTTTGTGGCTCAGAGGACGTTTGCATGTTGACCACTAGAGGGAGGACTGATGTCAGGATTTAACTGTCTCACTGCAGCTTAAGGTCTTTACAGTAAAATGCACTTCACTCTTCACTCTTGCAGGCATTTTATAAGTCTGGTCATTTTCACAAATGCCACTGACCTAAGTAAAATCCACAACTTTTTAAAAAAAATCTTACAGCACATTGAATTGTCATGGTCAGTGGGTTTTGTCATGTTCTTATCATAACTTTGTTGTTTTAATTTCTATGTTTTATATTTTAGCTGATTTGTGTCGGTTCTGTCTAGAAATTGATTTGCCTTGTACACCTCAATTGGCTTACTTTTTGTTTTATTTTGCAGAGCTTATTTTCTTGTGCATTATTTTCAGTTCAGTCTCCAGTTGTTGCTTTTTTTTTTAAACTGCATGCTATACTGCTGGCATGTACTGGTTTTGTGAACATGTAGACACAGTGTACTACACATTGTGTATGCAATTACACAATGTGTAGTATGTGAAAAATAGCCTGAGAGTGGAATTCTAGGATTTCTGGTATGCAGCTGACCAGTCTACCGCATTAACTATATAGTTCTCATAGTGCAAGTGGTCACTGCAGCAGAAGCTGGTCATAGAGATCATATTTCCAGCTTCTGGTTATGCTGTAGCATAACTGTTACATTCTGACTTTTCTTCTGCACATTACTGAGAGTAATAATCCGTTTGAGTATAATTTCACTGTTTAGGTTGGTGTTTAATTTGTGTTTGGTTTGTATTTGGTCTGAAAATGCATAATTCCCTTTATCTCAAAAGCAGGTGTGGAGGTCAGTTATAATTTCTAGTATATATCATGTCAATTATACCACCTTAAAGCATGACAACATGTCTCTAGCCATATAATTTCTATATAGACCAACAGAAAACTAAACTTTGTTAACCGTTTGATAATTTTCTTTGTCTTAAATGACAGTAATCTCAATACACTGGGGTTGGTCAAACAATAACAGACCGACTGAATGTACACATTTCTAGAAAATGGTTTTTAAAAAGCACTTTTTCTTGGTCTTATAAGAAAGCAATTTATCAGAGATAATCATGAGAATAATCATTCATTCCCACAGGGGAATCAGTATTACCCTCTGCGATGAGCTTGGTGAAAGTTTTACTCTCGTAACTCTGCCAAAAAATATGTCTTGTTCCATATTAAAGCCCTATATAATGAACAATCTGCCTATCATTAATAGCTTCTCCTAGTTTAAGTCAAATAATACATTTAGAAGCAGTCTTACAATCCAAACACAGTAATCTAACATCCTAATATTGCAGCAGTAATTTCTATCAAGTACACGTAATGTTTAAGGATTTCAGTCATTAACAGAGAATATTTGTTAAATAAGTACATGCAGCTCATTGTTTACAACACAAGAGACCACCAAAACTAAGCCTGTAGGTGTTTAGTCTTTCTGGTAAACAGGTTTAACTAGTGTGTTTCATCAGCACTAATAAACTATGGGTAACCAACTGATGAATTCCTCAGAGTTTTAACAAAGTCATATGTCACCTTGTCACAGAAGACCTTGATCTGTGAGTAGGCCCTGTGGAGTGGCTTGTTGCTGCGGTTGTTGTAGCTGTAGGTGTCGATCTGGATCATCAGAGGGAGACCCTTCACGCCCTTCTGAGAGGAGAAGTCTGTGCTCAGACAGTTGACTGTGATGAAGATCTTCCAGGGCGGCAGAAGAGAGAATGTAGGTTTGTAAAAAAAAAAAAAAAAAATTATTATATGTCATATTTCAAGACTTTAAGCAGAGAAAAAAAATCTTCATTTGATCATTGTAGAGATACAGATAAGTGGTAAAAATGTACCAAATGTGTTGCATTTTCTGTATTTAGAGCTTCAACACATACTGTCATCGGTAGTTTGTTAATACTGTCAACAAGAAAGGAGACTGGTCATCACATTAAGCTGTAAAAACCCCATTGGTGTCAGGAGCCTCATATGAGCGTCGATAGAACTGCTAACCAGAATAAGTTACAGGTGATTGACCAAATTTTACATTCTGCTGTATTTCATTTATCTGACAGTTTTAGTTACCTTTTAAATTTTTAAAGAATGATCTGACTGTGAAATGATTTATATCGACATGCAATTTTGAGCTGTAATGCTCAATTTTACTGTCACCTGATTAAAAACTATTTTTGATAATAATTCATGTCATTTTTAGTGTAAAAATACCAAGATTTTACAATTCAGCCCTATCAAATGTGTGAGCCATTTCTTTTATTTCTTCTTTGTTTAATTACTGTGATTGGGCCTGTCATGAGCTCATAAATTGTCTTCTGACTTCCTGAATCAATCAACTGAAAAAATAATCAGAGAATCCATAATAATACTTCTAATTTTGGGGTGGCCATGGTATAGTGTGTAGAGTCATTTGCTCTTTAACTGGAAGGTTGCAGATCAATCCGCAGCCCCACCAGCCAGGAATCCGTGTTTCTGGGCAGGACACTCGCTCCCATTGCTCCAGACACAAATAGTGCCAGTGCAAAGCCCCAATAAATCCAGTCATAAAGCATTGCATATGGGTTGTTCTTGCAGACACAACCACTTCTGGTAAAGAAAGAAACAAGCAAAAACAATTGATATAGATTATTCATTTTATGCCATTTTCTACCTTCAAACAACCATGGTGTACTACTGCGATGCTGCAGAGTGTAAATCACAAAGCACAGCAAAGAAGCGACACATCTGTCCCTTCATGGCTGATGTGATGTGGGTAAACTGGCTAAAAGATCTCTCTGCACAGAGAAGATGGAAGGAACCGATTATGTGTGAGGCAAAGGACAAAACAGGGAAGAATGTCAACATGCTGAACCTCACAAAAAATTCCAGCCTACGTTCCCATCATTTGGACAAGGAACAGATCAGTACTGACAGCTGCACGAGTGGCGATACTGTCTACTTTGTTTGGAATAATTGGAGGAAGCTACTAGCACAGGGAAGACCGGAAAGGCACAGGTCTGCAACGCTCCCGAATGAGTGTCAGTGCTGCCCCCTGACACGTCATGTTCCACAGTACTAGAGTAGCATCTATTACCAGATGTGCAAACCCCCGCAGAAAGGAAAAATCCAAATAGATGACAGAAAATTGCAATAATTCTAATTTTACAGCCTGATATGAAAAAAGTTGAAGGGATAGTCAGACACTTATGGCAAATAGCCAATTTGTCCATCAATCCCAGAATTTAATAAACAAGTTCCTTTCTCTTCTCTTTTCATCCCATAACCCAGTCTAGATTGGCAAAGTTGCCGAAGTGGAATGTGGAAGTGGAATTACTGGACTAGAAAATGGTCTTATTTACATGTTGTAACTTGTACATTTACCTTGTGGAGAAATAAGTATTTAACATGAGATGCAACAATCTTATAAAAGATATAACATTTTGGGAATTATCTTATTTTGTCACTGCTGACTAGCATTCTTACTTTAAATGGATTGCACCAACCTAGCATTAATGACAAAATATACATCCAAATAACAGTAAAAATGTTGTGATGTGTGTATTGTCTATTATTTGTGTACCTTGTATAGGAATAATGTGTAAAATGAGACGCAACAATCTTACTGTATAAGCAAATACCTATAACTGTATGTCAACAGTTTGTTTTCAACCGTAGGAATTCTCCATTATGCATAGAAAGTAACTCAAATTTAATTTACATCATGTTTTTTGATGATTTTGCAGTGTTTCATCATGGTGATGAAACCAAATGAATGAAAACTTGTCTTTCTTGTCCCATTTTCAGTTGTTTTGAAAATGTGAGCTGAACACAGTATGTTTCAGTTCTAACTGCACAATTAAATAAAAATATATTTAATTCTACATTTTTAAGTGGTATATAATCAGAATCAGAATCAGAATCAGAATCAGAATCAGAATCAGTTTTATTGCCAAGTACGTTTTCACATACAAGGAATTTAACTTGATGTCTGGTGCAGAACATATAAACATATAAGATATAAAAAATATAATAATATAGGAAAATATAGAAAAATATAGAACAAGTACTAAAATGGAATAAATGCACAATAGAATGACATTGAAATATTATAAAGTGAAGGTAGAGGCATGGACAATATGGGAAATGTGGTTATTGTTTGTAATGGCCTGTAGTCCACAGGTGTGTGTTAATGTAACGCAAAGGGGTGTATACTTTACGTTAATATAACGTGTATGTGTTGGGGGGGGGGGGGGGGGGGGCAGTCAGAGTCAGTGGGGGTCCTGGGCCTTGTTGATGAGGCCCACTGCAGTCGGGAAATAAATATTGCATGAATGCACTGTATTCTGAGGTGCACAGGGTTATTGGGTTATTGGATGCATAGAAAAGAGAAAGTATTTATCCCCTTAGCTAAAGCAAGAGCTAATAGCAAGATAAACTAATTCCAAAAAGGCTGGAGTATCCCTTTAATGATACTTAAATCCCCAAAGGAAATTATATTGTTGCAGTAAATAATATTAATTTATCAAATAAAAAAATATAAGTTAATTAAAAAAATGAAAATAAAAAAGAGAGGTGTAAAATCAATAAAAATAAAATCACCAGAGATCACCACGAATGCATCAGATTGTTCAGTTTGCAGTCTGGTAACAACTGAGTTGATGATGTCATGTGGCGTCTTCAGGTGACAAACGTAGCGATTCAGTATCCAGGGTGCATAGATGCTTTTCACAATGACATGTCCAGGCTTACCCCATCTCTCATATGCTGCTCATCCCTAACCCTCAAACCAAACAATGTGATGAAAAAAGCCAGTGGAGGAAATGGGAATAGAGAGCTGCTGATGACCTGCATTGGCCTGAGGTGACTTTGACTTCCTACTTCAACAGCTCAGTCAAGGGTCAAGGCAGATGGAGTTAATAAAATACATAGCTTTTAGCTTTTACATAGGTTTCTGATCCTATGTCTTTTATAGAAATATTCAAACCAACCCACTTTTACATGGCATAAAACTGGTTGGATGATTGGGATTAAATGCACTAAATAATTGTTAGAGGGAAAACCCAAATACCGTGAAAATGGTATCCACAGTGTGGCAACACCGGCTGCATTTGGGGCTTTTGCAAGAAACGTAAACTTCTAGTTTTAAGGCAACCATCCATCTCACTGACTCAAAAGGATGATTTAGCATGAGCGTAAGGACAAAACATTGACATGCTGAATCTCAGAAAAAAGTCCAGGCTTTACTCCGGTCAATTCAGCAAGGAAAAAAATCAGCACTGACTGAGACGAGTGGTCTCTATTTATTTCTGTTTCTATTATTTCTATTGAAATAACTGGACAAGTCCATAGCAGAGAAAAAGACGTGTGTCTGCAAAGCCCCAGATGTGAGTTCTGCTCCCTTACATGTACTAGTCCCCGTCGGTTTGCTTATATCAAAACCATCTCAAACATCCAATACACAAGCAAAGAGCAGCAGACCTAATTTACAGTTTTTTGTCTTTGTTTTTTTTTTTTAGGAGTTTGACCATAGTTTTCCTGCTTGCCATTAGTAATCCAAATATTTTTCTTTTATGTGGAAAGAAATGTGTGTATCTTACAACAACCTGGGATGTGCACCTCTTTCCGTCTTTCAACAGATTCTTTTACTCAACTGTCACATATAACTTACAAATTATTTAAACTAAGTAAAAAATAAAAAGATAAAATAATAATAATTAAAAAAAAGTGGTTCAGAGAAATAGAAGGAAAATTGTGGATAGAGTCAATATTGGCAAGGAATATTGTGTTTGGATTTCCTCCAGCAATCTCTTTGTCTACAGGCAGGTATTGCCATGAAAAAGCCACATTACACAAAACACACACAGAGTCACTCGTGTTCACACAGAAATGAGGGCAAAACAAACAACAGAGGGTGGGGACAGGGATCGGTGTGCGTTGGCCCTTGGGGGCACTTTGGAGTTCAAACACTGACAGTGCTCCATTTAAGGAGTGGCCACAAAGGAATGGGCTTCACGGAAACAAAGAGAACAAACAGTACGCAGCGCTGCCCACTGGTTTTATGACAAACACACATGCCAGTCAAAGGGAAGGGAGTGCTCTTAGCACTCAAATTTTGACTGATTACAACATTTCAGAATGATCAATATTAAAGTGAGCTCTTGAGTTTATATAGTGTCTACAGGTCAGATATTGCATCATGTTTATAAACCGGTGAAGTGAGTGCCTTTGCCAGCATCTGAATCAGCACATAAAAACCTGTCCCGCTGCTTTTTCACATTTACAACATGCCTCCAGCAAGAGCAAATATATTAGACTGATTCCTGGTCAAAGTATATGCAAAAAATTAATCACTGAATATTTTTTTTTCTTTTAAAAGCAAACAAAAAAAACAGTGTTGTATACCTTGGCTTCTTCATTCACATCCCAGGTGAAGGAGATGGCGTTGTAGGCGATTTCTTCAATATTGCCAATTGTGTTGAAACTCTCCTTATAATCAGCTGTGGGGACAAAGAGGAACTCGTTTTATTTCTGCTGGATGTCACATGGAAGTTCTACTATACCTACACACTCAGCAGTTGTCCCAGGCATCAATGTACAGCACAAATTGGACAATAAAATACAAACTCTGGTAGTCATTGTTTGTGAAGATAAGCAATTAAATGGCACGCTTCAGTTTTAGAAGATAAAGCCTTATCTGCTTAAGCAAACAAACTCTCGGGCTTCAAAGGCAGCAAGAGGAAACATAGGAGGCTATTAGTCTCAAGGGACTGAATTAAAGGGTGGCCAGATGAGCGCATTGGTTTGCTTTTGCTGACCTATGGCTATAAACAAGTGGGTGCGCTGGTATGCTGCTCATCATACAGCTAACTGATATCTGAAGGTAACCTAATCTATTAAACCACTGGCTGAGTTCTCGGCTGAGCTGATGTCTAACAAACGTCTTTAGAAAGGAAACAGTTTGTGTCAGTTTTCAACAGACCTGCTGTTCACATCTCAGAGCATCCTGTTCTCCATCATCCTCCTGATCACCACTATAGTCTGATCTACAGCCCTGCATCTGTACCATCTGGAGGATGCTCTGTCATTTAACCCTCAAAGCTGTCCAAGCCTCACTAAAAAAATCATTTCCTCAGCATTATGATTATCAGACACCCTTAGTAAAAGTGGTTTGTCTGCATCTGCGAGCAGATCTATATCTGTAATTGCTTGTGCTGGTATGATGGAGGGAAAAAAAACAGCCCTCTGGGTACTTCTGCTTCTGTATCTTATTGACATATAAACATAAACACATTAAACTTGTACACGTCAAAGAAGAGTTGCGCAATAATTTCAAAGGAAACGCAACAAAGAGTTGAAAGCCATTCTTCTGAGACATTCCTAACATGTCGACGTTTGATAAAACCACAATGTGCAAGAGGCCTATAATCAAAATTTTTTTTTAAGTCTGTGAACCCTTTGGAACTACCAGGATTTCTACTTGATAAAGCATAAAATGTGCGTTGGGTATTCATGTGGATCACATTGCTGCAAAACATTACATTACTTAACACACAAAGAGATGTACTTTCCGTGTCTTAAGTAGCACATTAAGTAATCAGTGAGTGTGAGGACTTACAACCTTTCTTCAGCCATCAGTCCACATACAGGCCTTTCGCCTCATGATCCCCAAATCAACTGCTGCATGAATTTGATATACACTAAGTAATCTGTCACACTTGACAGAAACATGAGATTCACAGCTCTCCTATTGAATGACTCGCAGGAGCTTTTTAAGGCACAAAAACTTACCACCAGCATTTCCTAAAGACTCCTAAAGAGACTTGCACGGTGATGGATGGAATCCTTGACCCCTTCTTACAAAACTGTTCCAGTTTGTCAATATATGGGGTATGTTTGTATCAAAAAGCACTTTTCAGTCGTGCAGCCTGGACTCTGCCTTTGCCTTTCCAAATCATGAACTTTGCTCTTTTTCTTGCAAATTTATTTGTTGAGTCTCAGGTCTAGAATTGCTGCCCTCTTATTCTCCTGTAAAATGTTTTGACACAATTTCCAATTCATACTCACTCAACAACTAAGCTGGTGAAGCAAAGCTCCTGCCACTGGGATTCTGACACACACACACAGAGACATATATATACGCGTTGTGGAAGATATTTGAGACCACTTTCAGGTCCATCCTCAAGATTTTTTTTCCCCCCAGAAAGTACTTTACTTGACTGGGACATCTGACTCCTAGTAGCTTTTGGAGATAAACAGGGAGATATGCACTTTTTTTTTGGTCCTGTGAGCACTTCTTTAGAGTTCTATCTATATTGAAATTATGATTTATTCCTGATCTCCTAGCTCTTCAATCCACGTCATTTCCTCTCAGATCCTTAAATCACAGTTATTATTATTTTTTGGTTTTTTGTTTACTTCAGACTGCAGAACTTTGCAACTGCCTCTTTTTTTTAAAAACGGTTTTTGTGGTGACAGAGAGACAGGAAACCAAGGCAAAGACACACAGCAAAGGGTTGCAGGCCAGGAACTGTATGTGCGACAACTGCAGCCGCTGTACATGGGCCGCCTGCTTTAACCACTGAGCTATGCAGTTACTAACTTTATCTGTCCACCTATCATTGTGAGATCTGTGACATCAGAGCAAATATCTTTCCGAGGACTAAGTGTAGAATTCAAGGTTATTCCAAATTTTTTCTTCAAGTGTGATGTCATCAACATCTATATCCAAAAATGGCCATGAGATGTTTCATTGTAATATAATAGTTTTTTCTTTTTTTTTACATAATTCATCCTCAACCAAAAGTATGGTCCAGTTAAAACTACCATGACAGTAAGTAAAAAATTCCAAAACTAAATTCTTTCCTGCAGGAATTTAGTTTGTTTTTTTGTTCGCTTTTACTTTCTTTAAATTCATCTCACCATGTCAATGGTGAGTTTAACTTTTCTAACATCTACGAAGACGTCATATGTGAGCTGATTTGGATTTGTCTGAGCTGATGTAAACATAGGAATCAAGATTAAGATCTAAACTGAGAAGAAGAAAAAAAAAACAACTTTCTACAGATCAAAACCATCCAAGGTAACAGTGCGACCAGCATTCCTCTCCCTGTCCCAACAAGCTTCATGGAGGTGTGTGTTTGCGTGTGTCTCTCTTCCATCCCAGGTCTCCTACATATTTCTGAATATCTGCCTGCCAAGCAGGCCCAAGCTTGTCAAATGCAAACCGCCCACAAGCTTCTCACACACATTCATTCAACAAGATGTTGAAAAGTCGGTTCAAATTCAAATGCATCAACCGAAAATGGAAGCCAGATGAAAGGTCAAAGTGCTCGACACATACACCCATGGGATAGGCCGTGAGAGGGAAAGAGTTGCCGCTGCTCATGTTTGTTATGTTTTTTTAACAAATGGGTTTTCTGTTTAGTCTTCTAAGGAAATGTTGAGGAGATTAGAGGATTTATGTTGTAAGTTTCAGCAACAGTTTGACATTAAGAGATTCAGGTGTGTGTGTGTGTGCGTGTGTTTGTGTGTGTGCTAAGGCTTCTGTCTCATGGTGGATGACGGTGGACAGTTGAACAGTCACAGACAGACAGACAGTTGGGTGGAGGCTTGTTTGGTCTCAGTTTGGTAATGCTTTGTTTATTCACTAAGCACAGCCCAACAGCCAAAACAATAGAATCTCCCATCTTGTCACTTTGTTCAGGCTTTTTCTGTGATTAATTCAGGTGTTCATCAACAACCTTGTGAAACAGATCAACAGTTCAATAAGAGCTTACCGATGTCCAGGACTCGCTGTTTGGCTGTGTGCTGCCGAGAGTGCCAGTACTTCCAGTATTTAAGTTGTTCATCTCGGTTCTTATCCTCACTGAACACCACCATGATCACACTCTATGAAAGGAAAACAAGGCAGGGAAACTGTCAAAATTAACATCAATTCAGACCTGCCAATATAACTGAGCCGTGGCTTGGGTTTAAGACTGAACACTTGGCACAAAGCAAAGGGTTAGAGTTACATGACCATTCAAATTCTACCATAAAGGAAAATAATAATGATACGACTGCTACATAATGGTCTAAAGAGAACAAACACAAAGTAATCCTTTCACATTAATCATTCGCTGTATTTTCATGAAGTGTGCTTCATTTGAGACATGGCCAAAATGACAGTGTGCACTATTTAAACAATGAAGGATTTTTCTGGGGTTAGAAATTAGAGTGAAGAATCATAAAATGCTCACCCGGACTTTGCTGATGGGGTGCCGGAGCCGTTTGTTGGCGCTGAGCTCGTTAAGGGTCACAGCGTAGAACTGACCTTTGTTCAGGTAGGTCATTGGTCCTTCGCCCTGCTTCTGACGCAGCGAACGTGTAGCATCCAGCGTGTACTGGAAGCTGTCACTGCATCCACCCGCACACAAATACAGTGACAAAAGATATGTGAGAACAAGAAACAAACCAGCATGGGAGAACAAAATTACAGAGCACTAATTTCTTCACCAAAGCTCACTGTTACATTGCTTTATGGCTCACTCCCAGTACCTAAACATTTACACCTTCACCTAAACTGTGCTGTGATCACAAGCAGACGAAGCAACTGCAGTGACTTACACTCCTTCCTGATGGAATAAGAAATCATCCGTGGCTAGAGAGGAAGGTGAGTGGTATTTCTGTTGAAAATGCATGAAAAACACAGAGAGGAAATAACTTATGACAAGTTCATTCAGCTTGAGAGGAACCGTTTAAACAATGCAACAAATGATTGAAAAAAAAAAAGCACAAACTCCTCAGCAGAAGTGTTTTTATAAATAGTGATAAGAATTACAGCCAACCAACAACAAACACACAGGATGTCTATTTGTTGATTGTTGAGATTATGAAACTTTACACATTAATCTGCCTTCATGTGCTCTTACACATAACTCTACCCACCATGATTTGATCTGCTGCAGTTCATATAACATTCATATTTATAATATTGCATTTCCTTTTTTTTTATTTCTTCTTGTGGCTTCTAATAGCAGATTCCTTAATATCCTTAAGATCATCTGAACTTTACTCCACTGAACTTCTGGGAATAAAATAATACATGGAACCAATAAACTCGGCTGCAACAGGGAGCCACATATTATGGCAGCAGTAAGCAACAGTTTTGACAATATTTCTTCTGTGTTTGCCAGTGCTTACAGCTACCCCTTTAAAACCAAACCGTTGTGTCCAGACTCTCCTCTTTCTCACCCCGTCTGTCGGCTCCTCGTAGGGGCTGCCAGGTGAACTCTGCTCGTCCTCTTTCACATACGAACTGTGACTGACGTTGGTGACCTCGTATGGACTTTGCTCATAGACCACCCGGGCCGGCTCCTCTCCTTCCACCCTGTAGTGGAGCCCACCTCCCGCCATGAAGATTGGGGTGTACACCTCAGCCTTCACCACGGCCACAGCCGAAGAGCCTCCATCCACTGAACCTGTTCCCGTCGAGCCACTGAGCTGCTCCCGCTTGGTCTCCTGGTGCTCCGTGTTCAGCGACAGGTTGACGGGGACAGACTTGAGGACCTGGACGCGGTTGTCCATCTCCCCCTCATTTTGGTTGCTGGGGTTGCTTGGCAACATAGTCCTGAATTAAAAACACAGATGGATAACATAGAATTTGGGAATTTTCGAACCAAAAATTATAATAACAATGATATTAATAAGAAGAGCAATAACAAATCTGCCGCGCCTGCATTGACATGCATTTCAGTGAGAGCTGCCAGAAAATAAAACCGGTTTTTCGTGACGGTTTCTATTTTTGTTTGACTATGGTGCAAGGACATAGGTGTACACCCAGATGTACACATCCATTCATCTAAAGGTCATAATGGTGAACCAGCAAATGCAACAAAGACAAGAGCAGATAAAGACTGAAAGCTAACAAACATTTGAAGATTAAATCTGACTTTCACTAAAATGTAAAATGGTTTGGTAACTGTGATAAATCTGGTTCCTTCCATGCAGACGTAACGGTCTGTTCATTCAATGATTCAATCTCATATGGCAAACAGAGTGGTAATGTTGTTTAAAATGAAAGGACCCAAAAGCAAAATAACAAAACAAATTTACGCAAGTCTTTTCATTTCTTTTCTTTTTTTTCATGTCATGCACAGAAGTAGCTGCTCCTGTCGGGTACTGACTCATCCCACGAGCACAGAAACTGGATTGACAGGAGGAAACTGATGACATCTGCAGCTGACTTCTCTTAAAACGATGTATATCTCTCATTTATATGTTCAGAGGTTAGTATTTTGACCACCGGAGTTCAATAGGGGTTGAACTATAAATATGTCTCACATCTGTAATATTCACTGGTTTCATGTGTGAATCAACATTTATGAAACAAATATCAGAAGGCTGCCACGATGAGACAACATGATGCTTTAAATAATTATACTGGCTTTATGGGTTTCAGGCAACTTTGTTCTTTCTTGTGGAATGTTTCATCTTTTGGTGAAGTGAGATTGAATACTGAATAATATTCATGAAAAATTATTATCTTTAAAAGCAGATCAACAATCATATCTCGCCATTTTTCATTTTAAGATCTTTATTCAAAAACATAAGCTCTCCTCCTTTTTTTTTATTCATGTGTATGTATGTGTGTATTTACTTCCAAATAACCCCCAAAGCTTTGGAAAACATTCCCTTATATGGAACACCTGTTGTAGGTTCCTTCCTATAATCTCCCTATAATCCTAAACAACACTTGGCAAAAATCCACCTCTTCTCTTTCTTGCTCTCACTGACACTAACACTATGCTATATTAATAATTCACGTCTATCCATTTGTACCTCACTAACCTGAATAAATCACTCTCATGCTATTAATCTCTATGTCATGATCAAAATCTCTTCCTGTTACCAAAAAAAAAAAAAAGGTATTTCAAGTCAGAAGGTGTGACTCCATGACTTTTAAGCATTTTGTGCTCCCGTATGTGTGTTCAGGTGATGTTTAGGTCTGCATGGAAGCGTGCCACCGATCAAAACCTGAAATGGTGAAGCGTCATTTGAAACAAAAGTCACGTGACGTGGGCGTTTTAAACCAGCGCTCCAATACAGTTAACAATTCATGGATGGATCCCGAACCATCCCAACCGTTCATGAACATGTCATAAATAAGAGGCATTCGCTGTTAAAGTAAAGTCATTTGCAGGCGTCAGCAGCTTCCTCCTGTTACTCACAGAACCAGTTTTGGTGCTCACCGGATGTGGCGGTGCCCGATGGGCATAGCTGCTTTATGTACGTGACATGAAATGAAATAGAGAAATGAAAACAAAGAACTATGTACATCAGACTTTTTTTTTCTTAACTATGTAACTGTTTTTTTTTTTTTTTTGCTAATACGAAATTGAATCATTGAATGAACGGATGATAAATGGGCCATTTCAGTGCTGAGGAGATGGAGCTTTGCATAAATGGAAATGAGGGAATGTCTTTTTTTCTTCTTTTCACATATCAGTAAGTTGATAACAGGATTTTGTTCTAAAAAGTGGAGCGTATCTTTCGTGTTTGCTCTTACTGGTGCGTTTTACTGGACCAGGGCCAGGGTGTGCTCCTTTCATCCAGTATCAAGGGTCAAAGCGAAACATGACGTGCTCATCTGTGAATATTCCCTCACTCATACTCAGAGTGCTTATCCTCAATCACAATAATGTAAAGTACACAGTTTATTACCTGTTAAGCGTTTTAGCTCTAAGAAAAAAAAAAAAAAAGCTTTTCAAAGTAAACAGTTTTATATGTGACCTCGTAACTTTTACTTCTGTTACAGTTTCTGAACTAGACTAGACATCTAGTGTGGAATGATCTGCTAAGAACGAAGCTTTCTGAGTGAGACTCTTATTCCCTCATTCACTGACCTCTTCTCCTGCTCCTCTGGAAGTTCAGCAGCTTTGGGAACTTGCAAAAGTCTCTTTTCCTTGGGAACCTAAAAGGACACGAGGAAGTTGAAATTATTAACGCTGATCAGCACTAGATTCCGTGTAACATCTCTGTTCTTCTGGGATGAGCGTTCTTGTGTAACATGTGTATCATATCATGTTTACTTCAAGACCTCTGCGCAATGTAGTTTTTGCTTGTGCTCTTGGAGATGTTGTCAAATAGTAATCGTTTGTCTAATTAATAGACCTTACCTTCAAGTTAAATTATTTTTCTTAAAGTGACAAGAAAACTAAATTCTACTATGATCACCATTATCCTCTGAGACATCCCCATTTGTGCTGAACTCTTATGATTTATGAGGCGGCTATTTTCCTGAACCTTGTAGTAGTCGTAGAGCAGGCCCAAGGCGTTGGCGCTGTCCTCGTCCCCATTGATGCTCATCATGGCCTTGGTGGCAGCGGTCAGCGGGTTCTCCAGGTATGACCTCCATGCCTCATCCTCACTGGTGTACGCCCGCCGCACGGCCGGAAACGAGGTCTCGTTGGGGACGACCACCACCAGACGCTTGCTGAGAGGAACGCCATCACAAGCAGAGGCATTTAGGTTCACGGAGAAGAGATAGATGGATTTAATCTGCTCCTTTTAAGTTTGTTTCCTGCTCCTATTGTTGTTGAAACTCTTTTTCCTGTCAGTGTGTGTGACATCAAATTATTGATGCATGGGGAAAAAAAAAAATCCAAGGATTAACTGATAATCTAAAGCAGCTTTATGTCTGTTATTGTGTGTGGTTTTGCCTCTCTGTTCTTTTAGTCCCTCTTAAGTGAAGATCACAGAGTAGTTAAACACACATTATGTTGTCACAACGCCTCTTCCAGCTCAGCCAATCACAACAAAAGGCGCTCTGAGTGTCTCGGCTTGTATAATAAACAAGGTTGGTATAAAGTCACGTCATCAGTGATAATGTTGGACATCATGCGAGTTCATTTTCTCTAAATGTTTGGAGCAACAGCACAGATCTTTAAATTGGTCTTTTTGACATCATCAGGGAATATGAATCAAGAATTCATTTTTTTGTGAATTTTCATAGATTAAGTAGATTTATTTACTTGTAACTGTTAATTATCTGAATAAAATATAATGATGAAAACAATTACAGGAGAGGCAGCCACTTCAGGTATGTTTTTTTTTTTGTTTTCCCATTACAACTGCCAGACACTCCCCCCCCCCATGTTGCTATGATTGTTTCCTCTCAGCTAATACATTTTCTTTTTCACTGAGCTTAGGTTTACTGCACAGCTTCTCCCGGGCAACCAGGGCAGCAGGTACAGCGCTGGCATGACAAAGACATTTTGGAGAAGTTTATAACTTTAGCAAATCTACTTTGGGAGACTTTTGGAGGGAAAAAAAAAAAAAACATTCACAAAGCATGTCAAAATAATGGCAGGCACCTGCTGCTGCCAGTGATGCGAGGGCTGGAAACAGCAACACTGCAGCGGGACGGAAAATCAACTGGAGGCAGCCACATTTGTTTCACATTTGATATACAGATTTGTATCTGGAGCATAAATAGTCCAACTTTTGATAAAAATATTTAAATATTAATAATAAAAAAGTGACCTTTAAGAAGGAACTGTTAACCCGTTGTGTTAATAGCAGGTGCATGTTAAGAGAAAGAGATAAGTTTCAATTATTAATACACTTAGCCCTGATTATAACTGAATTACATAATCACAAACTGAAGTAGTCAGTTCATGGAAACAGAAGGATTTGGTCATGATGGAATACAGCATCTGGAATAGATTTCTATCTGTTAAGGTAATCTCTGTTATCATTCTTGTTATTATTATTACAGTTACTAGTAATAGAAACTAGAAACTAGTGGTTTCAATAGCACTACATCTCCGGCAAATCAAATTGTATCTTTTAAGAAAGTAACGAGGCAGACTTAAGTGAATTTCCTGTTATAAGTGCATGAATAAAGATGTTTCTATATTCCAGAACAAGTGAAAAGGCCACAGGCTTTAGAGCAAGGCTCCAATCAAAAAACAAATCCAACAAGCTCCGTTGGCCTAAAAGAAGAAAAAATGATGTAACCTCGAAGCCAAAAGTCTTCTTTTACTCTAATACAATGTTTAGAAAAAAGCCAGTCTTTGCACTTTGACTTTTCCAAAAGTCAAAAAAATGGCGAATTCCGCTTTAATAAAATCCACGGTGCCAAGGTTTACCAAATTATAGTTTCAGGCCTAAAACTGTTCAATATTTCTCATAAATAGGTATCCATAGGTGTTGCAGCCGGTAAGTGAGGCGTATTTTGCGCCCTGTGGCAAACAGGTTGATTGAGGATTTAAAGCGGCTTAGATTTAATGGAAGCCTCTACAGAAAACACGCTTCTCTCTTCATGTAGAAACCATCAAAGATCCTTTCCTCCGGCTCGATCACTTACTTGTCTGTCTCCTGTGACATATTTTTGCTTCCTCTACGATTCTTCCTTGTGAAACTGGACTTTCAAGTCGGAGCAGGTAATAGAGTAAGTGAATTGCCAGAAGTTGGGCTACAGGTAAGTCAACTTTTCTCACACCGCGTCTTTTCTCCCTGCCCCTCTCTGGGACCGTCTCCCCTTCGCACCTCCACCTGCCAGGTAAAACCGCCTTTGTCCCCCTGCAGCCAATCACTTTGCTTTTTTCCTGTGTTCAGTTTGCAAGCAGATTAGCACAGGTATCACCATGTATATCCTGCTGCCATGCGTTGTAATATTTGCTTTTGCTCGCTTTAATGGCAGCAACTTTGGCTGAAATTCTTTCACTAAGAAAGAATCGAGGGTGAGGCCGAGTAAGACGCTGATTGGCCGCTGCCGGACGAAGCTCGGCGCTTATTGGCTCTCGCGCCAGGTAGAGGCCCGCCTCACCTGCAAGCGAAGTGAAAAAAACAAAAAAACAAACAAACAAACAAAAAACTGTTGAGGACACCGGAATGGCACAGAAAACGGGGAAACTGGGGTAATTATTTAGATTGGATATATTAGAAAGATGCGTTTTCTTTTTAATAGTTTCCAGAAAATTTAACACAGAAGCGTTGGGTTCCCAAATGACATGACAGACAGTGCGCACTACCTCAAACTTTCTTTCATTCACCTCCACGGATTTAACCTTTTCACCGCCTGCATGCGTATGTGTGTGTGTGTGTGTGTGTGTGTGTGTGTGTGTGTTTCAGGTAATTTCAGAGCAGACCTAAGGCAGGGAGGAGCCCTGTCATTAGCTGACACAATGCCATTGTCCCCTTAATGAAGCTATTGTATGAGGAGATCCCAGTGATTGGGATTACCCGGACTGAGCAAACAATGCATGTGTGTGTGGATATATGGGTTGTTCTTAAATCGTAAGACCTTTGGTACAATCACTGACCTTGTTGGGACCAGTAGTCCCTGTGGGGACCAAAGTCCCACACTAATGATGCAGACAGTCATTTTTAGGGTTCTGGTTGGGACTGGAGCCAAGGTGTGTTAGAGTTAGGGTTTGGTCTAGGTTGTACAAAATGAATGCCAATGCATTGAGTGCCCGTGTGTTTGTGTGTGTGTGTGTGTGTACCATTGAATCAGGTTGCAACAATGTGTGTATACTGACCTAAATAGTCAATTTTCCCTCTTGACAATGTTTCAAATAACATTGTCACGAAGTTTTTTTTTTTTTAATTGAGCTTTACATGGTTCAGTACTGCAAAGGTTAGAGAAGATGTAAAAGTGATGTAAAAAGAATGAGAATTATTATTTAGTAGAATAATGCCAGAAGAAATGATCAGATTGTGTGTGTGTATATATATATATATATATATATATATATATAATATATATATATATATATATATTATACCATGCTTATCCAATATATAGAGATAAAAAAGAAAAAGTCCTCCTCAGTTTTATTTCAGCTGGAGGCCAAGAAATTGTTGGGATGCAGTGTACAAACCAGCCTTATGAAGGTGTTTGCATGGCAAAATGACAACCCTTTGGTTATGAATGCCTTCAGGCGCTCTTGTATGGAAATACACAAAATTACGTTTCAGATTCAGTTGAACCGTCAGCACTGAGCGAGTGTGTTTTGTTTGTGCGTTGGGAACAAGTGTGTGTTTGCGTGCCCTGTAAAAAAAAAAAAAAAAAAAAAAAAAAAAAATCACTTCCATCCTCCCTTGTCCAATTTGTTTTACAGAGCACCTGGGCCTTCGCCGAGCTCTTTCTGAGTTTGTGTGTGTTTGAACGGGACTGCAAGATAAATACAGGTGGGGTCCCTTTCTTCCAGTAAAATAGAGACCGAGAGAGAGCTCTGTCAACAACACAAACAAAAGAGAAGGACATAAAAATGTTCTCTTTGGGTCTATAACTTTATCTCCATTCACCTTTATTACCAGACTTTAGTAAATTACAGAAACGAATGCTTGTGTCTGTGTTTGAAACAGCAAGAAAGACACACACACATCTACCAGGAAGAGATGCAAAATTACAGGCAAGAAACCTCAAAACTACTATCAAGAAATAAAATCGCCACAGTTAAAGTATGATGAACTACTCAAAGCTGCAACAAAGAAAAAGAAATATCAAAAGAAGATGCATTAACCTCTAAAAGGAAACTAAAGTAGAGAGAAGCAAAAATATTGCACAGAAGACTAAAAACAAAATGTACATAATCACTCTGATGAAATGCAGAAGTCAGAGAGAAAAATACCAGAGATGCAAATCTACTGTAAATAGACTCCAAACCGATCAGAAGAGACAACTGAAATCAAGTAGGACACAAAACTACACGGAAATCTTTGATTTTGTAATTCAACAAATGTTTTCAGTGGGTGACAAATCCGGACTCCAGGTATTTTAGTTTATCATCCAGTCTCCTGTAGGACAGCGTAATTCCATTGTAATAAGTGCAGAATATGTTTTGTCTTGCTGATATAAGCAAAGCATTCTCTGAGAAGTATCACTGCTTGTATCACAGCGTAAGCTGTATCAATGTTTTAGCATTAATGGTGTCTTCAGAGATGCGCTTGTGTGTTGCTTCTCTCTGTCAGGTTACAGGTGTTTTTGAATTTTTTTTTAAATAGAAAACAACAGTTTTTCTCTCATCAGTGTTTTTTGATGTTGTTTATGCAGCGTGTCTCTTTTCACATTAGGCATCTTTTGCAGATGGAAGGATGAACCGTGTTCACTTGTGATGCTTTTCAAAAGAGGGAAATGTTAGAAGAGTAATTTTTTTTGCCGCATCACTGCCTGTGCTCAGGCGTCTGTTATCGCAGAATCCATTCATGAATTGTTAACTGTATTGGCGTGCTTGCTTAAATCAAAAATAACGGTGAAGCTCTTCTCTTATCTATACCTTTTCCTGCATCACCTTTGCCTGTTGGAATGTCTGATATGTAGCGTTAGGACATCTGGAGTAGTGAGAGAGCTACCATACAAGCTGCCACAGGCAGGTACAGGCAGGACCAAAGAGTTAGGGGCCACGAGCCACAGAATACCTTTCTCTGTGTGACTGTGTGTGTGTGTACGTGTGTCAGTCTGTGTGTGAATCCCACTCTGTGAGAGAGGTGAAAGGTGTATCCTACATACCAGGACGTTTTTTTTTTTTTTTTTTTTTTTTTTTTTTTCCCAGGAGGAACAGCTTGTCTGGACTTGGCCAGGATTAGGTGTCTGAGTCTGCCTGAGTGAGTGCAGAAACTCACAGCTGAGACAGAGACGGGGGATTTTGTGAGTGCATGCGCTCTCATGTGTGCGTGCATTGTGGTGAAGATGGGGGTTGTCATCGAGATGAACAGTAGGGAGGAAGAGGTTAGAAGACAGATGGAGAGGAGATGGAGGAGAGAGGACATGAAAAACAAATGAACAGTTAACTGGACTGAGGTGCTGAAATATTTCAGCTTCGTGTTTGACTTAATGCCGTCAGTACTAATAGTGTGACTTCAGGTCCACTTGAGGCCAAGTGCTGCAATGTATTGATGTGGCACCAGGCCATCGATGCCATTGTGCCATCCCTCCCACCAATCTTCAGACACCCACTGATAAAGCAGCAGAGAAGCACCTTTCTTGTATATGTGTTCTAGGTTTGTTTTATTTAATTTAAAGTACTGAGATGAACGGGCATCACGGTGGCTTGGTGGTTAGAAGGTTCCTGGTCCCCATGACCCTGCATAGGATTAAACAGGCATAGATAATGGATGGATGGATGGTATTATTATTGTTTGTACTAACATGTACTAACATGGCCATACTGACCTTCAAAACATTTTTTCATAGTTCCAACAAAGATCCTGTTTTGAGTTATAGATGAAATATATACATTTTTCATTACATTATCTCTTCATGCTTTATATTCATCTTTTGAAGGGTTATTTTGTTTTGTTTTTTTTTATCTTTTTATACGCTAATATTAATACCACTTTCAACATCTCAACTTGTGAAGCGCCCAGGTTTTATTCTTTGATACTTGTCCTTTATTTAGTTAAACCACTTTAAACTTTACCAACCTGTGCAGAATTACTACCGTGTCACTCATTAGATTTAATATGAAAAGATTTTGCACTTCTGCACCATATTTTGGTGAACAGATGTAGACCTCAGTTCCAGCTTTAATGATAAAATCCGTTCAGTAATGACACCAACTACAACCAGACCTGTATTGCCTAATGGGTCAGAAATTCCTTTATTTATCTTGTGAGGCTGCTGTTATACAAATGCCGGTTGACTTCACCTGCTAGTGCTCACATTTGGCACAAATATCAGAGAGCTGCTGCTGTTGGTGGGCTGTCACCACCTTCACAATCAGCCTCTGTCAGACCGGCTTATGCCTGCCTGACCTAAGACCTCACCTCTCCTTCAGTTGCACAGAGTGTGAGTGAGTGGAGTAAGAAATTAACTTTTTTCCCCCCTGGAGGCCTAATTTGCACTCTTAATGGGATTTCTCAGGGTCTGTTTTTTTTTATAAAACAATGGCCAGAAATATTTGCATTCCATAAGAGCAGAAAACTCTCAGAGTTCACCTACTGAGGTCCCATGTGATATTGGTGGTTTAATCTTTAATTGAATTATGTTTTATGTCTTTTATTAGTGTGAAAACAGCTTGCTGAATGCTTTAACAAGTCCTCTGTGCATGCACGATTTATGACAATCTAGACACGTGATGCCTCTGAAGGCAGCAGTGAGCGCTCCAAGCGTGTGGATGTGTTGTGACTGTGTCATGGCTTGTGTACAGCCCGACTGGTCTGGCAACATTGTGGTGTCTCACGGTGGTGCTGCAGCAGCAGCAACACGCTGTGGCAAAACCTGTTGGTTTGGAAAAAAAAAAAAAAAAAAAAAACAGAGAGCGAAGGGGAGCAGAGAGAGGAAGTGTCTGATGGGGAAGATGAAAAATCACTTCCTCTTCCCTCTACAGCCTCCAGAAAAACAGGGAGGTCACATTCATCCCTAAGAGCCACTGTTTTGCTCTCTGTCTGTTTGGACCTTTGCTGCTCCAGAACCCAAATATATACCCTCTGCATCACCTAGGGTTTTTTTTTTTTTTTTTGGACCCACGAGGTGATGCAGTGGGAACTGGGAAGCAGACTGTGCGACAGCTGAGAGATTATTTACAACAAGATGGAGCCTTTGACCTGACTAAGACAAGAGCAAACCAGAAAGCTCTTTAAATTGATTTTTTTTTTTTTTTTTTTTAAAGGCTGTCTGTGGCAAACCCCTGCTCTTTCATACCTACAATGGACAGCCAGATGATACTCTCCTGTACAACTGAATAGCTGACACCTGGAAGATTTGTTTTCACACAGGCCCTGAGGCTGGAGAACCCCACCCCAAACGTATAAGCAAGCAAGTCCCTGCACAACATCCTTCAGGGTGGGGGAACTTGAGCAATGTGTGCGCTTTTGTCATTTTTCCACCCCTTCTTTATTTTACTTCTGGCCCCTTTCTGAAAGCATAATCACATGTTTCTCTCCTGAGAGATATTTCCCTCTTTCACAAAAGAGTGTCTCTCTTTTCTTAGAATGAAAAAGAGCAGGAAAGTGTCAGGGAGGGAAGGCACAAAAGCTGGCTGGAGACTTTTCTCACAATGATAAGATTTCTTCCAGGGAAGTCATGACACCTAACTGTCATTTCAAACAGAAATGAGCACCATGGTGGCTACTATTGAATATAAATAGGCATACACAGTTTCTGTTTGTTTTGTCTGACAGTTTCTATAAAAAAAAAAAAAAAACAATTTCTCATCAGCAGACAGATAGAAACCTTACAATTTTTCTCATAGACAGATTGATATTTATTGACACAGCTTGTCTGTGTCTCCATCATGTGATAACTGGAGCTGCAGGTTATTTACATATTAGCCGAATTTAGTCAAATACAGAGGGGTGGTGAACAGCTCCAATGTTCCCACCCGCCAGCAAAACCACAGACGCACAGATAGGAGAGATAAATGTTTAATGCAGTCCCATGACCAACATTTTGTGCTGTCTGTGCACTGCGGCACTGATTGTATCTATAGCTGCAGTTCAAAATGAAAGTATCACCAGATCTGCAACACTTGCAGCATATTAAATCAGTCTGTCTAGCATTCTAACCGTTATTTATATTTTGTGTGCAACAGTGTAAGTGTATACATGTTTTGGATGCTGGGTGCAAGGCCTTCTTCCTCATATGACACATTTGATTACTCTACAGTAGTCCAATTATATATCTGCCCTCTAGTGTTACTCTGATGAATGATGGTTCTTGATCCAGTACTGTTTGAGGGATTGGAGATCACAGGTATCCAGGTTAGGCTTATACCTTTTAAACACTGAAATTCTGCCATATTTTTTTTTAAAGTTTTTTTTATAGATATTTTTATTTGAACTGTAGTAGAAGGAAAGTGCTAATCGTTAACATTTTCCATGCTGAATGTTTTCTGATAACTTCACCCTTTTCTGAAAAATATTTAAATCCAGGATTAAAGTAATTTTTCAGATTTTAACTAAAACTGAAAATCATTTTTCACCCAGGGCTTTTTACATTACTGTTTCTGTTTTTATGTGCCAGCAGTAATTTGCTCTTTTTTTCTGACAATCTGTAGGTTGTTTTGCAATGGAGAAAGAAAGAAAAAGCATCTCCAGTAATTTCCAATGAAATATGTAAATGCTCACCCATATTAGCTGTTCTGAAAATATATGCACAGCCACAAAAACATGACCACTGGCCTAATATTGAGTTGTTGTTTTTTTTTGTCACCAAAATAGCTCTGACTGGTCAGAGTCCAGACATGGATTATCTGGGTGTGTCCTGGAGTGTCTGGTACCAGGATGTTAGAAACAGATCCTTTGGATACTATTGGTTTTGAGGTGGGATTGGTGTAGATTGAGCTTGCATCTCACAGATGTCGTCCCCATCTCAGGCAGCCTGGGCACCTAGTGAATACGTTAGACTTTTTATCATATTCTTTCAACCTTTCCTAAGCAGTCTTAGCAAGATCCACAGCTGTCAGGCTGGGCGAGGCTGCTGCTGTAAAGCTGTGCTGTTGCCAAATGGAAATGGGTGTGACCGGCCTGCAGAAATGTTAGGTGGGTGGCAAGTGTCAAAGTAACATTGATATGAATGGCAGGAAGCAGGTTTGTCACAATAGAATATTTCATTGTTACAAGATGAGCAGTGTTTCTCTCTTTACTCATTAGTTGTAGGTTTTAAATTTATTGATTGGTGTGTACCTGTTGTTAAAAAAAGTATGTATTCATTGTTTTTGCCAAAAGTCTTTTCATTGTGCAGTATTCCTTTTTTTCTCCGGAAATTTGATAACTGATACTTTCTCCTGTGGAGAAAAAAAAAAGATATTTTTTAAATTAAACTGCTTATAAGATTGTTGCTTCTTTTGCAGACCAGGATTATCGTTAGCGAGTACAACATTTATAATTTGGGATGCTAATAAATAATTTAGTTTGCAATATATTTTTACTCCTGCCATGTGAATATGTACCACTGCCACCCTCCTAAGATGTGTAATAACTAAACTCTGCCACTTGGGGGCAACATTGCCGATGCCATCCACTCCATCTTCAGCATGGGGATTTCAATAATCAGACAACCCTCTTGCTGCATTTACAGTTTAAATGTATTATCGTAGAAATGTTCTTTACGCTTAACTACTCAAATAGTTTGTCTCATGTTCACATTACCCCCCCAGCCTATATTTTAAATCAACGAATTGGGTCTTTGTTGGTGTAAAACTTAAAAAATATATTTTATTTACAACACCATAGATGACCACTGTTTGGCTTTTCTGGTGCAAACACACCAGTGGTATTCATATGAAGCTGCCAGTCATCTAAATCACTTCAATATAGTGCTTCTCACTCGTTTTTTTTTCATTGTTTTTATCTCTATTTCGTGTAACAATTAATACAACAGAAAAGGTCAGTTAAAGCTCTGTCTTCTCTTGACGTCCATCATTACTGAGTCTTGGGAGAGTCATTGAATGCAGCACTGACATTCTCTTGTCAGTGGGAAACGCGCAGGTGTCACGTTTGTGTTTGCGCTTTTTACGAACTACTCGTACTCTTAATTTTAAGAGGTAAGGCCTGCTCTCTACATAAATAGTTCTTAACTACAGTGTCACTCTAGCTGTGGTGATAATCAACGTAAGCTTCGTGCCTATTTATATCTCCATGTGGTTTGGCGGTTAGTGAACAAGAACGAGAGAGGGCGAAATCCAAAAACAGCTGGAATATAGAAAACCAACCGGCGCTGCTTCATGGACTTTTTTTTTCACGTGTTAACAGAAACTAAAGGTTTTGTGTGGGGGGAGAAATTAACCCGAAAGGGCGTCTGCTGTTTGTGCTGTAAACGAGTTGACGACAGATAAGATATGACATATAACAAAAGAGCAACAGTCCGCTAATGCTGGCTAATTCATTAGTGTAATCGTTGTTCCACTATCTGGAGAAATATTTCACGGGAAGAACCCGCCCCACAAGCATGTTTTACCAATGCCTAACCATATTAAGAATCATGGAAAATACCCTTAAAACAAAGATAATCGACACACTTTACTACTACAAGTTAACATGTTGAGTAAGTGGAAGGCGTGCCATAGTTTGTGCTCGAGTGAGCTAACAGAGGACTATTAATAGAGCTGCGAGTGCGCATGGCTGCTTTGCCACGGGGCAGAGAGGCCAACTGCTTCATGTGCCTCAGGTCCACCTGGACGTTAAGTCTTCACAGTTTGTCTGCAGCTAATCTACAATTTAAAACGTGAATGAAAATGTTGGGCTCTGCATTTATAAGTAGATTGATCATTTTATTGAGTAAAAGTATCAGTACAACAATGTTGAAGTACCCCATTAAAGGTAAGGGTCAAGTAGAGGCCCTCTTACTAATTTGTTATATATGTGCTTTGTCACTGCTTAAAGGCAGTTAATCTTAGATCACTGGAAAGCCTGTTTGTTTCACTTTTAAATGGTGCCACATTGGTGGGGAACATGCATTTGTGGGATAAGCAGCAAAGCTGAATATGTGGTTTACGCCCACATTTGATTACGCCAAGATTTGGTAAAACCCTAAACCCGCCATCGCAAGATACCGAGCTTGTGGAAAGCGCAGCCCGCATGTCGGCGCGTAAAAGAGCGTGTCCAAATGTCATAAATGTGCGTCCACCTGGTGAAATGTGGACGTGCACAAACGGCTCTACCTCTCGTTTACGCATCACCATTTACTTGCATATGTTTTTATTCTCTTAAGGGCAGAGGATGTCTGGTCAGCAGTTGTGGTGGATGTGGGAGTAGTGACGGACAGACACGTTAAGGGCTGTGTATACTCTCGTGGCAATGTGTCGCAGTCATCTTGTTGCCGGTATGCCGCAGTTACTTTTGATTTATGCTCAACTTTGAAGCGCGGTCTCAGCTATGTTATTCCACGACGCAAGAGGGACAATCACGAACTAGCTAAACTTACTAAACTTATCTCTTGCGTTTTTCCACTTCCTCACCGTCTCGGGCGTATCTGATCCACATTCATCGCAATCTCCCGCCATGAATTACTAGAATTGACCAATCAGAGGCCTCCTTTCTCTCCTCTCTGCAACACTGTCTGCGTCGACCTACAATTCTGGGGAGGTGCACCGGACTGTCTGCGTAGGGTGGGGGGGCATCTCTGCGTCGTCTGCAGGCGACCTGATTTCTGAGTATAAATCAGGCTTTAGTCTGTACAGCTGTGGCATGATCTCATTCAGATGTCTGCTGTGTAGGAAACCAAGGAGATCTTTGGGACATTTCTCCTCAAAATCCATCATGGCCTACATTGCAGTCACTTCTGTTTTTAAACAGGTCAGATCATCAAATAGAGCTCCGTGACTCTATTTGACAGTAATAACTATTTGTAAAGGCCTTGAAGATCTGTATGTCATTGAGAGGCATATATAAAGACAGAGTTTGTGGCTCTTTTAGTAGACTAAGGGTCTAGGTAACTGTTGCTTAGAAACACTCAATCTATGGGAAGACTCGATGCCTGCTGCCGTGAAGTCTGGTACATGGCCTCATGAGGAAACAGGACTTTACTTTGAGACGAGGAACAGAAAGTATGTCCTTCGACAATTTAGTGTGCTGCCCATAAAGGCTGTTGTCATTGCATTTTATTTATTTATTAATATTCATTCATCTTTCTCCTGACATTATATACGGGGTGTCTGTGTGACTCGCTTTTATTCCTCCATCCATTTTTTTTATACGCGCTTCTCGGTGTTCAGGGTCACGGATGTCTGGTGGAGGCTATCCCAGCATTCTGGATGAGAGGCAGTGGTACCTCCTGGACAGGTTACCAGTCAATGCAGGGCCATATCTACATATACCAATTTAGTTTATTTCCATTAAATTCAAAGTAGATCAAGTCAATTCAGTTGCACTTTATTAAGGATAATAGTTGTATTGTTCGTGTTTCATTTTAAATGTTTCCTTTATTATCATTCTTAAAAGAAAATCTGACCCTAAAACTATTGAGGAACTTTAGTTTTTAAATAAATTTGCTGGAGTAGAATCTGCAATATTTCCTTTTGAAAAGTGGTTGAGTAGACACTTAATGTATAATCAAATAAAAAAAATAATCAAATAATGCTTAAGTTATGTTTTAGAACTGGATTTAAGGAAATGTATCTGGATTTTTTTTTTTTTTTTTTTTTTTTTTAACCATTGTCTGCAGATCATTCTTCTGTTGCTGTGCCTAAGCGGCCCTCAGGTTATTGTATTGTATTGTTAGTAGTGTTGCATTGGAGTTATGGGCATGTACAGACATCTTGGCCTCATGCCTGAACATTTACATGCATCAGTATAAACTGTCATGATGGGAGGGTCTTGCTGAAAATAAGACATGACCGTGTTCATGGGAACTTGCTAGATGGGATGGGAGAGAAACCAGCTTGTCAGACTCCACAGTAAAATCTCATTTAATCTCTTTAAATGCCGGCAGACAAGACAAAACCTGTTTCTCTCATATCACCTTTTAAAATTAATTGTAAATGTGGGAAACCTGTTCCTTCCCCAGAAACCAGATCTGAAATCTTTGCATAATAAAACTTTTTCTTTTTTGTTTTTTTTTAAATTGTTCTTTATCGTCAAAGCCAGATGTCTGCAAGTTTCACCTCGTAGAATTACCCCGATGATGTAGAAAATATGTCCAACTGAATAAGCCCAGGAGGTCGTCAAGTTGTCACAAAGTTATTTGTCCAACTCTCATGGAGGATGTGGTTTTATGGCCCTTTTCTGACTGCGGTTAACCCAGATAACCTTTATTTTAGATCAGACCAAGCTGGCTTTTGTTCTTAGATAGTAGAGAAGACATAAAGGGTGGAAATTGTCAATTGTTCTGACAAGTTTTTCCACAAAACCAGCATCATGTTGCTCCTCATCTTCTTTTACTGGTTTTGTTTTTTTGTTCTTTTTTCTCCTCTGAGTGGGAGCTTGGTCTGGATGGATGGGTAGTAGATACAGTCTCAAATGTTTGGTCTGCCACTGAGAGTGGTCTGATGGCAAAATTTACATTACAGAGGCCTCACATGAGAGCGGACAAGGGAATGATGTTATCTTATTTACTCTGTGAGGCTCTGGTCAAGTGGGAGTACCTCATTTTCTAGACTATTATACTTTTAACATCATATAAGTTATTGTATGTGCTTTCTCAGCATGGCACGTGGGCACCAGAAGATTCAGTCACAACAGAAAAATGCCAAGAAGCAGGCAGAGATGAAGAAGGCCAAGGGCCATGATCAGAAGACGGCAGCCAAGGCAGCACTAGTGTTTTACCTGCTCTGTGTGCAAGGTAAGTTTGAGAGTTCAGAGCCACAGTCTGACTGAGACAGATTGATTTTGTTTATCGATCGAATCGATGAGTCAAATCCTGGATTTTATTGTGTATAGACAGTCCTCCCATCACTAAGATGTCTTTTTTTTTTTTTTTTAACAATTACTTTTCTTTAATTTGTCTGTAATTGTTGAATTTTTTTTTCCACAGTCCCAGATGCCCGACCCAAAAACTTTCAAGCAGCACTTTGAGAGCAAGCATCCCAAAACCCCTTTGCCCCCCGAGTTAGAAGGAGTGGAGGCATAAACAGTCACCCTAGATGCCGGCCTCCTCAAGGCTCTGAGCCAGCTCCGAACTCGACAGCAGTGGATGATTTAATGCAACTGACACCAGTTGCCAGGTTGCCTTTGATGATATAACGCCTCCCAGTCCAATCTTACCTGTGTGTGGTTTTGTTTAAATACTTGCAGGGTTTGATCCAAATGCTGTTATGACTTCAGGACCACTGCAGACCTATACATAATGAACATGAACTCTCTGCCTTGATGTATCATTCAGATAAGAGTCATTCTTACTGCTTGCTCTTGTACATCTCTGGTGGATCGATCACACCTTAATAGATGACACACCACATGAGGTAAATGCACAGTATCCTCAGATGACCTATGCAACATTTAAGGTGGTGACAAAGTGACCTCATTCATTTTAATAATGCTTTGAGTATTAAATCAGAAGGAGGCTGTGATGCTTTTTCTCTATTGTGCTCACTGTAATTTCTCCACAATGCTGTCTGCCCTGGTATTCTGCAGTCTTTCATCGAGGTAATCATAATCTGATGCTAGGTCATGGAAATGTGAAATTTAGTATGATGTTTCCCGCTGGTACACAAATTGTTAGTTGATATGGTTCAGTGGGAGCTTGCAGTTAACATTGATTTGCTTGGGAAATTAATGTATGTTGCAATGATGTAGAATATTATTAAATTTTAATTTGTTTTAAATCAGTTTTTGTTTTTTTTGTTATTAGAATTTTCTTTCATAATGTTTTTTTTTTTTTTTTTTGTAATACTCTCTTTCCAAAGACATACATGTCTTTGGATGTGTTTTTAGTCTGTGACATTTTGGAATGAATAAGTTAGTCTTCTTTACCAGTTGATGTAACACCATATGAGTCAGTCATGTAAAACCTTTAACATTTGCTTTCCCTGAAAGTTTAAATATTCGGTATAAGGGGCTCTATTAAAACAATCCCCTGATTCAGATATACTGTCAAGTACCAATGCTCACACCCATGTTTCAAAAGAAACAGAATTGGTACAGTACTGCTTTCCATCAGCTCCCAGCAGAAAACAGCTTAAGCTGCAGTATCTACTTTAATGAACAGTCTGAAGTAAATGTGTAACTCAACCAGCCATTCATTTCCTACACTCCCTCTTTTTTTCTAGCTGTGACAAATGCTTCCGTTCAGCTCTAACGCAGTAATTGAATATGTTGTCTGTATGGTTGCCATAAAGACGAGACCTAACCATTGCATTTTATATCAGGAGCCATTCAGTTTCATTTATTCTATATTTTCTTGATTTCCTTTTAACTTCTCAGAAAAAATACAAAAGGATTCAAGCTATGTGGCCTGTTGCTTTAAGGGATTTACTGACTTGGCTCAGTGAGTCAGAGTGAGCATTGTTTCCCTGTCTCCTCACACATAATCCACATCCTTCCTTCCCATCTGTAAACCTGTGAATGAAAAAGCACCACACATGTCCATTCACACAAACAGGAAAAACATGTGGTGTCTGGGTGTTCTGGCCTGTCTTTGAATTGAACCACTGGTCCAACAGGGAAAAGCACTTACGCAAAATGAAATTAGTTTTCTTAATTAGGTGAAGCAATTCTCCCTGGCTATAGTTCACCTATTTTCAGGCGCAAATCTGCCAGAACTCTTTCTTTACAGAGAAGAGAGAAATGCTGGAGCAGCATTGTTCGGGCCTTGTCCTAATGTTTTCTTTTGTTTTGTTTTTTTTTTGTCCTAATGTTCAAGATAAATTAAGGCCATTTTATGAACTCGACTTAAGTCATGCTGGTGAGTGGTCACCATGGCAACACTGCTGGTGTAATATTGTTTCTGTTTGGGCATAGACCTAGCATTTTTTTTTCATGTCACAGTATAACTCTAACAACCATCTACAGGGCTGTTTCATAAAAACTCAATATAGCATTATAAAATCAGTAAAACAAGGAACACCCTTTAAAAAATATTTACAATTCATGATTAGAGAGGGAAAAAAAAGATTAGATCCGGCCAGCCTTAATTTTCCATACTGTTTATTCATGTGCAACTTTGTGCCTGTTAGGGTAGATTCTCAGTTATCCTGGTCCCATCAAACTAAAAGCTTGAACTGCACTTTGGCAAGTCCAGATGTGCTTTACTCAAGCCTTCTGGATATTTCTGCCTGTTTTACAAGTTACGCCATGCGTAACTAGTGGAACTAGTAGTTGAATGGGTGTGGTGGCTGAACCTCTGAATGAACCTGTATATTAAGACAGAAGAGAGAACACCCAAAAAAATTTAAATGCACAAGTATGGATTTTGTCAAAAGCTTTTGTCAATAAAGTCTTTATTTTTGACTGGATCAGGGAAAGATGATAGGTAAGTTTGAAGGTACGTTGGTTGGGAATTTCAAAACCTGGCACCTCCATATGAGAATTCACAAACATAACTCTGACATATATGTATACACATATAGAATTTGTGTATGGAAATATTTAAAGTTAAAAATGTTTATTACTGCTGTTTGGTGGCTCGCCTAAAAGCACAAACACATTTAGTAAAGACACTGATTAGTTTTTATTCTCAACATATCCCTCCCGTTTCTACGGCAACGACAATCGAACATTACAACCAACATGATGGTTTAGCCAGTCTCGCCGCACTTCCGGGTACATCCAGTTCCCTTAGTTCTAATATTTTTCTCGTAAAGAACTTCTTTTGTAATTTTGTGTCAAGTCCCTCTCATACTTTTGTGGCACACTGGTGTCTACATTTGCATTAAAAAGATTTATTTTAACCAAGAATAGTCATCCAGATAGAATCAGGCAACTCCATCTCCCACGAGTCTTTGCGAGTTTAGGGAAGAGACGAAAAGCGGGAATCACTCGTGAAATACGCTTACGTTTCATGTTTTAAAAGGCATTAATAGGCACATTAATCTGTGCCTCTAGTTACCAAAAAAGTCAGAGACAGGAATATGTAGTAGGGAACTCCGGAGGTCATTCGAAACGCCTGCAGAGCACAGCTGTAGTTTTTTTTTTTTTTTTTTTTTTTTTTTGCCTGAAATTCGGTTGCCCCAGCAACTTGACCTGACGTCACCGTCCCGGTGCGACCCTGCTGCTCTGCGTTTGATTGGAGGGAAACCCCGTGGATGAGCGGGAGAGATCATCAGCTGTGCAGCGGGGAATCAGGAGCGACAGCGTTAAACGACACTCGCAGGTTAGTTCCCATCTATTTACCTTTTTAGAATCATTGACATATTAAAATGGCTATTTATTTGCTCTGCGCTCTTGAACACGTTCTCAACCCCGCATTAATCGCCGCTTTTGCGACTGTGGGTGGAAATCATTGATGCTCCGCTGCCCAGTCATTGTTCGGCGCTTGCTGAATGAGAATTGCAAGTTGCTGCATGTTAACCTATTTCTTCGTGTGTTCGGTGTGCACAGAAGACACGTTTTGGATGTATTAAATCAGCTTTTGTGAATGAAGGAAGATAAAATGAATGTTTAATATTCGCAAAGCCAGCAGCTTTGGTTTGTTTTCCGGGAAGCAAAAAAGGGCGTTCACTGTGAAATGAAGTGAGCTAGGCTCCTTTCATCACAGTGATATTGATTTAGTGACAAAATACTGCTTTATCCTTTCCTTTTCCAGTGCTGTTTAGTTTTTCTTAAATTAAAAACAAGAAATGTAGCAATAATATGGGAAAAGGTGGGGGGTTCCGGGTCTATACACATGTACTCGCTCGGTGGGCAGGTGTGTGTGAGAGAGAGACGTGTAACTGGGTGGCCGACATTCCTTAGAAGGGCGCAGGTGTCTGCATGCTACGAAATATGGCTCACTGGTTGTGTGATTTTTTTTTTTTTTTTTTCCCTTTTAACCCGGAATGACACATAAATATATAGCGTTTTACACGACAGACTGGTATAAAAAAATGTGCATTTTATTTTATGATATCTATGTAACATCATGCTGGTCGGAAATTAACGTTCAAAAAATAAAATTCAAGTAAATGGTATCCAAGGAGCTATTATTACTGTGTGTGCTTGTTTTTTTTTATGTATTTTTTTTTTTATTTATCCATCCATGCATCCATTAGTTAAATTTGTATGTGGTTGATGATTGAAGCTACATGATTGGGGAGGTCACTTGATAAATCCAGATAAAAAAATTTCTAAACATTTTCTGTGGGCACATTTATCAAGCAGAAATTCTAAACCTGGCATCTAAAATGTGCTGATTTGACCCCTTTCTTTAAAAATTTACATTTATGGACAAAAATTTAATCTGTGGCTGGTCATACATTAAGCCATTCACATTACATTTTGCCTTCTGTGTTGCCATATACAAAAGTCACATATTGAAGAGGGCAAATTAATTCAAACATCCTGTACCAGGCAATCATTTATCATATTTCAGAAGCAATAACTCAGTCTTTTTAAAATGACATGCAAAAGTGTGCCTGTGTCGACACAGAACAATGGACATAGGATATAGGGATAGATTGATGGAGAGCAGAATTGGTTGCAAAAAGAAAACTAACATGGGACATTTTGAAATATTCTGACCATTGAAAGAATGTTGTTCATCAAAAATGGCTTCTTTATCATCATGGTTTAGCAGGTTGTTCCTACTAAGAAGCAACACATCTCGTTTGTGCACCACAAAGCTTTGCATTAAAGATCCAGATGTGATTTGACTTCCTACAAAAATAAAAATAAAAACTTTCATGACTCATTAAATAATTGGCCTGGACTGATTTGAAATCAATGATGAGTCAGCCACTAAACTCATTAATCTCCATTCCAGATTCACTTCAGAAGACTTTCTGAAGTAAACCCCCCCCCCCCCGGCAATCAAAATCCGCGATTTGGAGCTGGAGCTTCCCGAGCCTCAATAATGTGTTTAAAATATGTTTAAAAACTAGCGAGGCACTGCAGCAAAACAAGACAAAGGCTCATCTGTGGTCTGGTCTCCGAACCGTAGTAAACAAACAAACTGCTGGTATTGTGCTATTTTTGGCTTGTAATTAGCGGCTAACACGCTAACAATAAAACAAAAAGTCCGGTTTTCTTTACACTTTATTCTGGCACTGCAGGAACTTGTAATATCACACAGGTTGTATTGTTCAGCTCCATTTGGTTAACAGAGAATGTAAATCTACACGCTGGGCTGCTGTTTATGCTCACTCCACTTTCCATCTAACCCTGTTTTTGTTCTGCCGTCCCACGACACACACACTCCATTACCCATAAGGCCACATCATTACCCATAAGGCCACCTTCTAAAGGGGCCAGGCTGGCTCACAGCATTTCTTCATTGTGAGAGAACGCGCACAAAACCCTGTGATGTTTCCGCGATTTTTAATATATTTTTTAAAATTATATATTTCTGAAAAAAATCCGCAAATAACTAAAACCGCAGAACTTAAACCGCGAAGTGGGAAGGGATCACTGTATTTCCTTCTGCTTGCTGCCAGCTCGTTATAATTTCTTACAAGTCAACCCACTGATGGGAGTGCAATCTAATGTCAATAGATGCAAAAGGAGAAGCGGTTATGGCCCCTACTTCTGTAGTACTGGGTAGGGATGTTCCTGGCGACTAATTTGCCTGTCGACTAAATGAAAATTTTAATTAAGACTAGATGACTAGTCTAAAAAAAAAGATGCGCTCCAGCCTGGAAGTTATCAGTTTGCGTCCCGGTATGGTGTATTCGGGCTCAACATATTCCATTAGCTTCCTGAAGCCTTTACCTTCCACAAAGTTAAGTGGAAGCATATCTTGCGAAGTCATTACCGTGATGAGCTGCGTTATCCTCTCAGACCGGACGGGAGAACACGTCTCCAGGGTAAACAATGTCAAATCGGCCTGAGTGTGGCTAGCACCGCTAGCATCAGCAGCCGTCGTCTCGTGCAGATTAACATCCAAATGCTCGAGTCGAATGTGGTTGCGCATTGCTCCAGTCGAGTGATTGTATGCCAGTTGTTTCTGACACAGTCTACATACTACCTTGTTTTAATTATTTTGATTAAAGTACCGCCAAACCGCTCTGGTTTTGTGAGAGGCCATCTTTCCACCGTGCCGTTTTAAAACTCCAGTCTACTCGAGCATTGCCGCGGAGAGGGGGACTGCTGTCTGACGGCTCTGTAGCCCCGACTAGTGGCGGGTGGCTGTATGACAGTTAAGCGGCCTTGTACATGAATAAAACACAAATTGGTTTAAACGACTAATATTTCTGGTGCCGACTAGTAAAGTGGGCGGACGTTTAATCGTTTTAGACGACTAATCGCGCGCATCCCTAGTACTAGGTCAGTACTTGGATATTTTTTGACATAGGTTGTTTACCACAAGTGCTAACATTAATTTTGTTCTCACTCAAAATTGCTTTAGTTCACGTTGTTTTGGTCTCTAATGAAAGTTCACTGTCTTTACCATCTAATAATGGAGCTACAGCTGTTTAAAACTCCAAAATGTTCCTTTTTGTCAGTAGTTGGACTGTTTCAGTAAAGTAGAACTGTAGCCCCGTACATGGCCCTACTTTAACTTTTTTTTTTTTTTATTATTATTTAATTGAGACAGAATAAATAAATGTACTGCAGCTACAATTTGCTGCAAGTGCTTAATTCCTCATCCAGTTTTCTTAAAATGTTGAACTCTTCTTAAGGTCAACAAAAGTCCCAACCCATTTCTGCATTTCATTATCAACACACTGTAATTGTATTTCTATTCATTTAAATGCCAAGTGGATTTAGTCACCAGAACAAAACAAGTCTGTGCCCAGCTGAGTGTGGCTAAAGCAAAATAGTTGAAAGGTGACTAAAATCCCTTTTTAAAAAAGCTTTTGTGCACACACCCTTAAGTATTGCTGAAGTGTGTGACAGTGATGATTACAGCTCCCACAAAACAAAAACTAATCAACATGACTTTTTGTCAGTGTGATGTTCTCTAAAGATGAAATCAGTATATTTTTCTGCTCAAACCTTGCTAGCCTTCAATATCCTTTGTATAATTTCATGTATCTTTAAATATGAATGCTTCTTGAGAATTAGAAGAGTTAAGAAAATCAGGTTACACGGGACTGGCAGATTTTCATGTGGTGATACAGTCTTTCTTCATTCATCTTAAATGATCAAATCTCAACTCTGTCTCCTGTCCCGTTTGTTTCCCGACCCCCCTCCTCTGTCCTTCCTTCGTCAGCTCACACAGAAGCCATGGCAGACAAGGAGGAGCTCGTACAAAAAGCCAAACTGGCCGAGCAGGCTGAGCGTTATGATGACATGGCTGCTGCCATGAAGGCTGTTACTGAAGAGGGCTCAGAGCTCAACAACGAAGAACGCAACCTGCTCTCCGTCGCTTACAAGAATGTGGTGGGGGCGAGGAGGTCCTCGTGGAGGGTGGTGTCCAGCATGGAGCAAAAGTCTGACGACAGTGCAAAGACTGCACTGGCCAAGGAGTACAGAGGGAAGATCGAGAAGGAGCTGAATGACATCTGCAAGGAAGTTCTGGTAAGGAGCAGAGATGAAGGAAATTATTCTAATCTTATACGTCACTTCATTTGATGTAGGAAGATTACAGAAGAAATGACCTGAATCCAGTTTTAGGGCTTATGTTCTGACCAGAACATCTTTTCGTAGATTGTTGGATTGTGGTTTGCATAGTTTATTCAGTATAAAAGCACTTCCCCTATTAGACTGGGAATATAAACATCAGTAAAATAATATACTTCTGGTTTTATTAATAGAACCAGAAATTAATCTTTTGAATTATGAATCCATTTCGGTTTGAAGTGCAGATTTCATGTAGGTTTTATCCCAGCTGAATGAAAGCTTCCTTGCTCTTGATGAGCAATTTTCTGATCAACAGTGCCAATTACAGCCACATGCAGGAAAGGGAGAAGTGCTCTTTAGTGGGCAGCTGGGTCAGGATGATGCCTTGCCCTCAGTGCTGACACCTACTGGTAGACTGAAGTGCTTCTGCGAATGTGTTAAGGATCATTGAGAGGTGTATTGTGGCTTTACTGTCACTGTTTAACCTCATCATGTGTCATATAAATCAGAATGTATATGTTTTGCATCAGCAGAAATATGACAGCTGTACAGTTGCTGTGATGACCACGGCTCTGCAGTTGAACGAAACCTTGTGTTGCTAGGGATGCTGCTTGCAAAGAAAAGCTCTGTCCCAACAGATGTTTAAAGGAACAAGGGAGACTGACAGCTTTCTACATTCAGAGATGAAGCTTTACATTTGTCCCAGGCATCAGAGTAAATATACTTGTCCAAAGACTGGTGTCTTTTAATGGGTTTCTGCTGTTAAAGTTGCACTCTTCACTTGCAGGATCTACTTGATAAATATCTGATCCCCAATGCCACTCCTGCTGACAGCAAAGTCTTCTACTTGAAGATGAAAGGAGATTACTACCGCTACCTGGCTGAGGTGGCTGCTGGAGAGGACAAAGAGGGTAAGCACACACACCGAAAACATTGCTTGCAATTTTTATCTATCTGATGTGCTATCATAGAATGAAAGTGAGAATTGTTTTGCTCTAGATTCATGAATCTAGAGCAAAACAATTTTTTTCTTAATTCCAAACAAATAGCCTGTGAAGAGATCAATCTGGTTCATAATCCCATTTCTGTGCAGTGAGATCTAATATATTGTGTGCTACTTTTAAGAGTCCCCTAAATCCTTCACAGTATGAAGACACTTTGCTTGTTGGTGGCCAGAATACTGACATCCTCTTTGTCCTTGACCTACAACTGTCAGCCATAATGCAGGCATGGGCTGCTGCTGGGTTGTCATGGCAACAGGAGAGGCACCAGGGTTTTGGCTGCTGTTAGTTGCCAAGAGGCATTTTAGACTTTCTTTTGTGGCATTGGAAACTTCAAAATTTATTTTTATTCTTTTCCCTTTTTTACTTCATTTCAAATGGGCTCATTCAGTTCCATTGTTGGTTTTAAATCTTCTTTAATGGCATATTTGCTGTGGAAAATTACTAATAAATCAGAGTAGTATATAATTTCTATAGAAAACCCATAATAATCCCCTTTGGGGGCTTTGAAGCCCTGTTCGGTCATTGATGTATTTCTCTCCAGTCTGGCTTTTTGTTGTTATAAACCCCCAGTAGTTACGTTACCAATGAGGGATTGATCATCTAAAATGTACTGTCATTCTAAGGTTTATCCTAATTTATACACCATTTATTGACTGAGGACATGCCACTGCTGTTAGTGTTTTTTGTTTTTTTTTTTTTTTTTTTTTTTTTTTACATTAAATTACTTTTAAGTACTTATAACAATTGTTATCAGGTACTTTTCTCTAGTTCTTATCAGTTTGTGGAGAAAAAGACCTTGATTGACACATTTATTAGAAATAAAATGAATGCAAGCTATTAAAGTACTGTTCCTGCATTCTAAACTATGTAAATGAAGGCTGAGATAGTTTTGACTGCCAGTATCATCACTTGATAATGGTAATGCAAAGGTGTTGCATATTTAAATTATGTGACTTGGCTTCAAGAAATCTTATTTTTCATTTAAATATGTGCTGTCTGTTCTCCTACGTGAAGCCATCATCAATAGCTCACAAGAGGCCTACCAGAAAGCATTGGATATCAGCACCAAAGAAATGCAGCCCACACATCCCATCCGTCTAGGCCTGGCTCTTAACTTCTCTGTCTTCTACTATGAGATTGTCAACTCACCTGAAAAGGCTTGTCAACTGGCCAAATCAGTAAGAACCATCCTTTACTCACTCGGTGTTTGATTTCTGCTTGGTTTCATTTTATAACACTTGTATGTTTTTTGTCCTCTGTGAATACAATAGTCCTGAAACTGCTGAATACTATGATATGAAGTTAAAGTAGGTGTCATGTGCAATAAATTTATATACAGTAAACCTGACGTATTATTCTAACTGTCAAGAGTTGGAGCTGCTCTGTTTGCAAGCGCCCATGCAAACAAGGGTTTTATACAGTACATGATGGATCCCATGGGTGTTTTCTTCTACCAGAAGCGGACTAGGCATCCAGCACAGGTGGACTCAATAGCATCACTAGTCCCTGTTCTGCTTAAATGCCACATTACACATTAGTCTTCTTTTTCTATATCTCATTTGGTTTGGCTTGTATTGTGTTCTATTCACCATGTTTGTCGGCCTAAAACTATAGAAAATCTGGCTGGTAATGCCACCCAGTTTGCTCATTGGGGTATTCAGTTGGAAGCAAGAATCATAAATACCAAGCATCCATATTTACTATTCAAGATCTGAACAATTAAATAATCTTATTGACACCATGCTGTTTCCTTTTTTTTTTTTTTTTTTTTTTGGACATGTAATCACTTGCAAAAAAATTCAAATTGGATCATGCATACTGTGATGTACTGCAACCCTTTTTTCCTGGCATTTTTACAAGGAGGCCAAAATGCTTCTGCAGATGCAACTTAAATTATGCAGGAGGCTTTGAGTTCCTCTGTTCATCCACTAGTCATGATTGTCTTGATCTGACTTTAGTCAGATGCTTCGGTCTTTTGACCACACACTGCTTGATTGATTACATTGTAACTTAATAGCAGTAAACTGTTCGACACTGTGATTTGCAAGTTATCTGTGGATCAGGTGTCTTGAACTGAGAGTTCCTGTCCTTACAGACCACGGATAAAGTGGTCCGTTACATCCTGAGATTTCACTAAGGACATAAAACACTGCACCAAGTCGACGCATATGCCAAGTTGCATACACAGAGTCTTAACATCAGTAGCAAGGTGAAAGCTAGAGAATGTACACTAACTTCAGTGTCAAGCTGTCATAAGCTTCACTGATAGATCAGAAGTATATTTAACTTGTGTGAGTGTTTTAATTTTGACAGGAGTCGGCTATTTCCTCTGTCAGCAGAAGATTCCTCATTTAGTTTTCATCATACATTTGGGGTTGCACAATCACAGAGTCTCTGACATTTAGCTCTGGAAAATAAACTGATAGTTCTGCGTGAGAGTGACAGGAGGACAGATTCCAAATAACGGCTCACATGACATTTTTTCCACCTCATATTGTGGCAGTGACAAGAGCCTCATGTCAGCTCTGCATTCTGTCACTCGTACATGATGTGTACACACATACATGCACATTTTCCTCCTCTGCTGTTTCAGCAAACATCCACCCATCCATCCATTAACCCTTGTTTACTTCAATTCGAGTCGAAACGCAACAATTGCATGTAAAAATTTTTAAATTGCACTTGTGTGCCTAGTTAGGAAGTTCTATTACTGTCTTTAAAAAAAAGTCACAAAATGTGACTAAAATGTCACACAACACTGACTAGTCAGTCTGCCTCGCTAATTATGACTGCACTACATGCCGAAAGTCCACAATGTGTGGCAACATTATTTCAGTTATGTGGCTTGCAATAAATGAACAAATACCAAAGTGTACGTTTAGATGTCCAGTTCCTACAATTTCAGTGAAATTAAGTTAACAAAATGAAACCTTGGCTCAAGCTTTACGGTACGTTCATGTGTACGTGTTGCAAGCGTCATCTGCATCTATCTCCACAGACATTGAATGGGATGACATCATCCCTTGCCGAACGGAATTGTGGGTTCTGTGCATTGTGTCGATAGCTTTCCCTCTGTCAAAGGTTGAGGGATTTTCAACTTTTCCTGCAGCTAGAGCTAGCCAGTGAAATTGTATATGGGGGTAGGACTAATGTAGGTAGGACTAGTGCATTAATTTCTGTCTGCAGAACTCTACTGCTGACAACTGCATTGACTATAATCTGAGAAACCTCTGTCAGGAATCCATCACGGCTGTATGACACCACTGGTGCACTCTAATGGCCCGAGTTGCTGTGTGCCAGCAGATCAAGCCCACACACCTTAAGAAACACAATCTGAAGCTTAAATATTCTAAATACCCATCGATTAAGATACGTATGTTGTATTACACATTTATTCTCGTGTTTGGAACTACTAACATTTTCATAAATACTATAACACAAATTTTGCTCCGGTCACGGTTTACATACTTCTGTTCACATTTCATGTAAGAGGCCCATTATCTGTGTGAAAATCTGAATATAATGTTTACCTAATAAGTTGTATATTCACATACTAATTGTGAATGTATAGTACATGCGACTAAAAATGTATATATTTTTAAATTATTTCTCCTCCAGGCCTTTGACGATGCCATTTCCATGTTGGACTCCCTCAACAGTGACTCCTACAAAGACAGCACTTTGATCATGCAGCTGCTCCGTGACAATCTGACAGTAAGTGCTTTCTTCTGTTGTTAATTAAAATGTAATTTGCTTCAGTTTTCCTTTCTGAGCATGCACACTATCCCCTGTTTTGTTGCAGCTGTGGATGTCAGATGCTCAGGGCGAGGGAGAGGGAGAGGGCGAAGGAGAAGGAGAAGAGACAGAGCAGGCAGCCGAGAAGAACTGAACTCCAGAAAAGGGACAAAACAGAACACATTTTTTTACCTCTCACCAGCCTAAGTTGTGTGCGTGGTTGTGTGTGCACATACATGCACAGATATGTGTGTTTACACTCCACTCGCAGTGTGTAAAGTATGTGTGTGCAGATACATTGAAGCGTGAGTGTGTGGGGTAATTGTATGAGCAGCTACACAGAGAAAAGAATGGAATAGTTTTTTTTTTGTTTTTTTTTTTAAGATTCATCATTTGAACCAGTGGATATTATTTTTTTTTTGTCCGTTTAATCCAAATGAGATCCCTTATTTAGATCTTGGTTTCTTCCATACATTATTCACTGTATCAAAGAGTTGCAAACAAAAAGCTTGTCATCGTAACTGAGAATTTATGTTTTTACTTGAACAGAACTTTAACAGAATTTGTAAAGCTTTGGTCCGCAACGCTTTGTTGGAAGCCATTGTTTAAAAAATAAAAAGGTAATGGCAGACTGATTTAATCAAATTTAGCATACAAACTCGGCATACAAAAGGAGTGAATCGTATACAGTTGCTGATAATGATCTATTACTACACTCTTTCTATCCATCCTGCCATTTGTCTACTTTAGCAGGTTTTTTTTTTTTTTTTTTTTTTAAATTATGTGGATGACACGTGTCCTGATTCAACTGGTTCAATGTCCATTCAGATGTAGGAAATGTTTTCTGTGTGAATGACCACTTAAACTTTGGTTGACTTATTGAGAGGATTATATTCCACAGTGAAATGCGTAGATTATAATGTCCTGCAGTTTTGCATTCCTCATGACAAGGTACAGACAGCCTAAAATAAGATGAACACCTTGATAAAATGGCTTGATACTGTAACTTTTTGATATTTTATCTTTTCAGCTGTGCAGAGGATACTTTTGCCATGTGCTTTTGTGGCTTTCTACTCTTTCTATTCAGATGTTTTTTTTTTCTTTTATGCATTTTTTAAAATTCCTTTTAACTATTGATTTGAATCCTGGGATGTGTGTGGTTGTCAGTATGTGTGTGAAGGGTTAAGCATGTGTTGAAACTGGCAGTTCTTGCTTAGGATTCAACTTTAGCCTGGCCATTTATGTTGACATTTACCTTTTTTTTTTTTTTTTTTTTTTTTTTTTTTTTTTTTTTTTGAAAGTACATTGTGAAAAGGCAAACTAAAACCATGATAAGTATCAACTTGTGACCTAATTTTCTTGATGGAAAGATGAATTAAAGCCATTTAGTAGTCACAAAGTAATATCAGTTTCTTCTACTTACAGTATATGGTTTTAAAGTATGGGATGCAGGATTCAGAATTTGCAAGTCACACTCAAGTACTGTATGTTATTTGGTTATGTGGTTTCATGTAAGTGGAATTAAAACGTTCAAATTGCGTGCGCTGTCTTTTCTGCTCTTAAGTTAATACACAATATGAATTCACTTGGGAAGTTGTTGGTTTATCAGTGCCCCATCATTTATCAAATACTGCTCACAGATGGGTATCCTTGCAGTAAAATCACACAAATGTCAATAACAAAGAGATGAGGGCTTGTGTGGTTTTAAAGTGACTACTAGTAGATTTCATTAAGAACAGCACTTGGTGAAAAACATTGGAGAGATGGGTTCTGATTTCTCAAATGTACAGTGATCCCTTATTTTTCGCGGTTAATGGGGACTGGCGCCCCCTGCAACAATCAAAATCCCTGATCTGGAGCCGAAAAGCCTCAATAATGTGTTTAAAATATGTTTAAAACCCCCCAAAAAAGTAGCAAGGTACTGCAACGAAACAAGACAAAGGCTCATCTGTGGTCTGGTCTCCGAACCGTAGTAAACAAACTGCTGGTATTGTGCTATTTTTGGCTCGTAATTGGTGGCTAACACGCTAACAACAAAAAACAAAAAGTCCGGTTTTCTCTGCATGGAACGACCACTTTATTCTGGCACTGGAGGAACTTGTAACATCACACAGGTTGTATTGTTCGGCTCCTGTCGGTTAACAGAGAATGTAAATCTATACACGCTGGGCTGCTGTTTATGCTCACTCCACTTTTCATCTAACCCCGTTTTCTTCTGCCGTCCCACTACACACACATGCTACATTACCCATAAGGCCACATCATTACCCATAAGGCTACCTTCTTAAAGGGGCCAGGCTGGCTCACAGCATTTCTTCACTGTGAGAGAACACGCACAAAATCCTGTGATGTTTCCGTGATTTTTTTTATATATTTTTAAATTATATTATATATTTCTGTAAAAATCTGCGAATAACTAAAACCGCAGAACTTAAACCGCGAAGTGGCAAGGGATCACTGTAGGTTTAGTGAGGCACTTAGGAAAAAATGTCGGATTAAATAAAAAAAATCTTTATTGCCAGTTCCATGGACTTTGTCAATTCAAAATGAAAAATCTATCAGCACTACAATATTGTAGCGTTAAGGCTGGATTTTAGACTATGCCTTTTACTGACTGCTGCCCTTCTGGTGATGAGTAAAATACTTCATTCTTGACTTCATGAACAAAAATGAGACAATAACGGTAAAAACTGCCCCCTAAAATATGCACAGCTCATTAACATTTGTGTGTTAGCCTTGATCAGTGACATGGTTTGAGTAAAGAGGCTCTGGGGGAGGCATGTTAATTGGGTAAACCCCAATGGGTATGTGAAGGTTAGATCCTTAATGTCATCATATTCTTTCCAACTCGGGGACATCATGGCAGCTTCATGTGTGATTATGGAATAACGGGCCTCTAGACTGAGACATGTAAAAGGCTTGGTGGTTCTGCCGAGAGCACCTCGAATGCAGATACAATTTGCAGCTCCTGTTTCCTCTACTGTGCTTTTTGCAGATGTTTTTACATTATTCTGTGGTTATTGTAAATCTCTCTTTTTGTTGTTTTTGTTCCATTGTAGACATTTTTTGGTGGCTTTCTTTGATTTTTGGTTACATCTTGGCCATTTTTACATTTTGTAGTTGTTCTGTAGGTCAGTTTTTGTTGTTTGGCTTTCCTGGTCATTTTGTGTGGCATTTTTGTCATACTTTGATAATTTCCTATCTATTTGTAAGTACTGTATTGTTTTGATTCAAAATAATATAGTACTTATATGTGTCAGTGTTCATTTCTCTTTTTAGTATGGTTTCTGTCTCATGTTTCCATATTTTTACAATCCTTTACACTCAAGTTGCATCAATTTGTTTTGTTTCTTTTAGTTGATTGTTCAAAGTTCTATACATATCACCGACATTTATATGTGTCCACGAGTGAGTCATACTCAACTCATGGGAATCCAAGTCATGGTGCCGATGGGGAAATTCATTTGTAATTATGGGGATTGCTTTGTAAATCTAAACCAGTGCCATCCAAGACGAATTCATGGCCCTCTTCCTCCTAGCTACAATATGTCTGTGTCAGCCTGATGCGTTTTACAGGATTTCATCACCACGGGTTCACTTTTACGAATAACGCCCCTGTCTTTACCACAGAACATGATTGGTCCATTTCGATGACGCCAACACTAGTATATATACAAGGACTTCCTGTCTCTCCTTCCCCTCAACCCCGGCTGTCAGTGCTGTGTGAATGCGTGTGTGCTCCTGAGCTCGCTCGGCACACATTATATAAAAAAATAAAAATACAAAAAAAATTCAAAATATAAAAAACCAAAAAATCTTTTTTTTTTTTTTTTTTTTTTTTGTAACAGGTCGGTGAAGCTGGAACAGACATTTGAGGACCGGACGGCAACGTACAAGAAAGGGCTTCCAAACGTATTGAACGAGAATATTTTCTGGTCGACGTGTTACTAATTCAGAAGCGAAGCCAAGTAACGTTCATTTGCTTTTATCTGTATTAGGTCTGAATGACAGTTTTAACCACGTCAGAAGTCGACACTGTGTAATTTTAAAATATTAATATTCGAAATTTTACTCAGAACACTGCAACTGGAAAGTCAACGTTTATAACGTGTACCATCAGCATTCTGCCCCTAACGACGTCCACGCCTTTGACCGTTAGGGAACCAAATATTCTAAACTTTTAACCGTTGGGAAAGCTCAAGAAAGACCTCCGATTATACCGTTAGCCTTCAGAGTCAACGAAGATGAACCCCAGCGCTCCCAGTTACCCCATGGCCTCCCTGTACGTCGGCGATCTGCATCAAGATGTGACCGAGGCCATGCTGTACGAAAAATTCAGCCCAGCCGGAGCTATCCTCTCAATTCGGGTCTGTAGAGACATGATCACCCGGCGTTCTCTTGGATACGCCTATGTCAACTTCCAACAACCAGCGGACGGTAGGTCATTTGGTAAAAAAAATATCAACTAAAAATTTTAGCAAATTGCTGTATTTTTAAAGTGGCAGTCGAGTGAGAGCTTGCCTCTCTACTACACGTGACTGCGGCGACATATTGTCTGTAGGGTTTTCCTCCTCTGAGCCTGGCAGCAGTAGTGTAGCAGTGAAGCTCAACGGCCGCCCTGCCCACCTAAGAAATGTGGCAGAGCGTTGCTAACTGCCAAAGTCAAAGTCTTTTTTTTTCTTTTTTAATCTTTAACCAGCAAACTGCTGACGTGAGTGTTTAATATTTCCTGAGTTTTGGGGATTATTTAGGTTGTTTTGTCAGCATTCATCTGTATTAACTAGGTAAAATATACCACTTTTTGAAATGTTATAGTGAGTAAGCCCTTTTGTACCTTGAAGGCCAGTTACCCTCCCACCCATAAAACATTGTCTGCATATTACTGATAAGAACAGGGGTCCGCCTTTGCCCCTTGGCTCACTTGGGTGTGTTTACATACCCAGATGTTTAAACCCTACACTAATCCTCTGTCAAGGTATCTGAAAAATGTCATTTTGTCTATATATAACTCAGGGTGTTATACAGGGTAAAACACTTAAAGGACAGAATTGGATCTGTAATGTTGCCTTGCAAATGCAAACTTGAGCAGGGCTTTTCTGTATTTTAAAATGATCCAATGATCCTCAAGCAGCCTAATATTTGGTTTTCCAAAAGGGCTTTCAGCAATAGAAACGCCCTGTACTTCCTGCAGTAAGATATGCAGTTGTAATCTCTGGACACACATGATAGATGACTCCCAAACTAAGAATCAACTTAGATTTTAAAATGTATTGAATGATTGTTTTTCCTCTTTAAGCTGAGCGTGCGCTGGACACTATGAACTTTGATGTGATCAAGGGGCGGCCTGTACGCATCATGTGGTCTCAGCGTGATCCATCACTGAGAAAAAGTGGTGTGGGAAACATCTTCATTAAGAATCTTGACAAGTCCATCGACAACAAGGCTCTTTATGACACCTTCTCTGCTTTCGGCAACATCCTGTCATGTAAGGTAAGTTGCTCGTCACTGTCTTCTTCATTTGTTGAATTTAAATTGCAGCAGTCGAATGGTAGGCAGTTGCTTTTGGAGTATGGGAGTATTTTCCAACTGCCTTCTTTGCATCTTGAGTGCTTTTCTCAAGTTATTTCCAGTACAGACCAATGAGATGCATCCTCATTATTTAAGAGATGTTTAAACTAGTAGTTGAAGCTGAAATATTCACATTTGACTCTAGATAAAATTGATAATGCATAATAGTTTGTCTCTGCAGGTGACCTAAGCAATTAGGAATGGAAAAAGGGAAATCTTAGAAGGCTGTGGTGTTGGGGTTTCTGCTCTAAAGCAGGAATCTGTTTGCCTGGCCAGCCATCCTAAATCTTTTCCTCTTAAAATAAATACTTATTCCGGTTCCTCTGGATTCAAATTTGATTTCCAGGGGGCAGTGCTAACTGAAGGAGAAAAAACTAGCCCTAGATACCACTGGATCAGATACACGGCCAAACAGTGACAAAGCATGTGATGAAGATTGTGTGACAACCAGACTAGTGTCAACAAAAGACATCCAAAATGGTGTGCATTGGAGTTGGAACGCCAATGAATGACTTGTTGGTTTTGCAGTTAAAACTTGTAGCTTAAAAATGTTATTAGCGATTCTGAAGACATCTTTGTTTTCAATAGTAGCTTGGACGCTCTTGTATGAGTCTTTGCATAAAGCCCACCCCTGTCCCTTTGTGACTGGTTCAGTACGTTCTTTACCAGTGGAAATGGTTGTAAGTGGGAGGGGTACCAGATCCATGTCACAATAGAGAATTCTTGCAACATGAAAGGGTGTGGCTGGCTAGGATAGGAAATTTTTCTATCATCCGTCCTTCCTTCCTTCCTTCTTTTTTCCTTCCTTTCTTCCTGCATGTGTGTGTGCACCTGAAAAAATGCCATACATCTTCTCTCTAAGGTGGTGTGTGACGACAATGGCTCCAAAGGCTACGGGTTTGTGCATTTTGAGACTCAGGATGCTGCTGAACGAGCCATTGAGAAAATGAATGGCATGCTGCTTAATGACCGGAAAGTGTAAGTGAATTAAAGTTTATTTCGTTGTTTGACTGCATACTAATACTGAATTTTTGGCAAAAAAGTGAGCATTGCATCTGGTTTGAGGGTTTTACAGCTTGACTTAACGTTGCATTTTTTAAGCAGTTAAGGTAACTCATTTAGTGTGCATAGATTTATAATCAAGGTGTGAAGGTGAAATATGTTATAATTCCAGTAATCAGAATAGTTGATGTGTTTCCAACAGTTTTGTTGGTCGCTTCAAGTCTCGCAAAGAGCGCGAGGCTGAGTTGGGTGCCCGAGCCAAAGAATTCACAAATGTTTACATTAAAAACTTTGGTGACGACATGGATGATGAGAAGCTGAGAGAACTTTTCAGTAAATATGGTGAGTGACAGCATCTGCATCAGGGCCGTCGCAAGGGGGGGGCGGGGCCCGGGGCAGACTTGAGATGCGAGGCCCTTTTCAGGATAACCTATTTTTACGTGCTCCGTCGGAGCGAGGACAAATTGCAACCTGTTTGTAGTGTTAGTAGCAACATCAGATAATAATAAAAATAATAATAATAATAATAATAATAAACAATGGAAAGTAAGAAACAGTAAGAAAAAGCCTTCTAAGGACAACATGAAATTATTAGATAAACAAAACTCATTGGTCAAGTGTGAGGCCCATCATAGGTATGTCACAGCGCGGGGGCCTGGGCGACCGCCCCCTTTGCCCCCCCCCTTGCGACGGCCCTGATCTGCATTTCTAACTGTTCTTTGAAGTGGCTTAACATGCTTGGATAACAATATGGGTCAATGGTTGATCTTTGTTGCTTAGGAAATGCCATGAGCATCCGGGTCATGACCGATGAGAATGGGAAGTCTCGAGGGTTTGGATTTGTCAGCTTTGAAAGGCATGAAGATGCCCAGAAGGCAAGTTTTAATTAAACAATTTTTTTTGTTAGTAACTACTTATATCTACAAGCTTTATTTGTAATTCAATTTTCAATTCAATTCAATTTTATTTATATAGCGTCTGTTACAATGACAATTGTCTCTAGGCGCTTTACAGAGACCCAGAGCATGACCCCCGAGCAAATATCATTAACTAAGATTATATCATTAAATCCAATCAATGATAAATGATAAATGATAATGGCAGGTAAAAAAAAAACCTTTATACCAAACAGTGGCAAGGAAAAACTCCACTTTAAGAGGAAGAAACCTTGAGCAGGACCTGGCTCATATGGGGGGACCTTCCTGCCGAAGGCCAGCCGGGCAGAGAAAGAAAAGAGGGGAGACAGGACAGAGAGAGGATGTAGGACAGAGAGAAGATGGAGGACAGAAAGAGGATGTAGGACAGAGAGAGGAGAGCACAGAAAAAGTAAAAAATAATAATAAAGAAGTAGTGGAATTGTTGTAGGGTGAATGCAAACTGGCTATGGAGGGCCCTTGGGCGTGTGGTCAGCGTAATGAGTCATGATAGGCTCTTGAGTATCAATAATGTGTGGGTGGGGTGTAACAAACTCTGAGAGTAAGGACATTACTTACTTTAAGTAACATTAATTAATTCATTAATTCATTAATGTTAAAATTGCTATTTCAGGCAGTCGATGAAATGAATGGTAAGGAGCTGAACGGTAAACTCATCTATGTCGGCCGTGCCCAGAAGAAGGTCGAGCGGCAGACAGAGTTGAAGCGTAAATTTGAACAAATGAAACAAGACCGTATGACTCGTTACCAGGTCAGTTTCTTTGTCCTGCATGTATTTATCAGACTTTCAAAATGAATTAACCCTCATTTGAATAAATAAATGTAGCTTTGCGGGACTTTAAAGATTCTGCAGCTTTGTCAAATTCAGTGCATCCTCTTTGGTAGCTTGCACTGGCCAAAATGGCTGCAACAGAAACTCTGTAGTTCATGGGCCCCACTTTTCCTCACCATGGACCCTGGGGATAAATATGTACTACAGACAAAAATACTAAATAATTCAGGATATTTTTCAGTCCATTCATGGTTGGTTAGTGCTGCATGTTTTTTTTTGGTTTTTTTTTTCTCAAAGCAAAGCCCAATTAAATATATATTATTTTAAATTGTTTTATTTGCAGGGTGTCAACTTGTATGTGAAAAACCTTGATGATGGGATTGATGATGAACGCCTGCGAAAAGAGTTCTCACCATTTGGCACCATAACCAGTGCCAAGGTAGGATTGTTCCCCCCCGACCTCTGTAATAAATTAAAGGGGTGAGAAAAAGGCCATCTTGAATGATTCTCATAGTTTTTAACTATTTACTTCTGCATCATAGGGTTTATTAGTACTAGATTATATCATCCTATTCTCAACCACTTCCAGGTGATGATGGAAGGCGGGCGCAGCAAGGGCTTTGGCTTTGTCTGCTTCTCATCCCCAGAAGAGGCCACCAAAGCTGTGACAGAAATGAATGGACGCATTGTAGCCACCAAGCCACTGTATGTGGCCTTGGCCCAGAGGAAAGAGGAGCGTCAAGCTCACCTGACCAACCAGTACATGCAGCGAATGGCGAGTGTGCGAGCTGTGCCAAATCCTGTCATCAACCCCTACCAGCCTGCCCCACCCTCTGGCTACTTCATGGCAGCCATACCTCAGGCCCAGAATCGTGCTACTTACTACCCGGCTACTGGCCAGATGGCTCAACTTCGCCCGAGCCCACGCTGGACTACTCAAGGCGTCCGGCCACAGCGTGAGTATTTGTTTGTCCTTGCTGTCGTGCATATTTACCCTCATTTCAAGAGAACACCTGGAAGCGGAGCACAGGAACAGTTTGTTGGTGACAAGCACATTCAATTGTGTTGTATGTTCAGATTTCCAGAACATGCCAGGTGCCATGCGTCCCTCAGCACCACGCCCTCAAACCTTCAGTACGATGCGGCCTGCCTCCCAGGTCCCCCGCATGATGTCCACCCAGCGTGTTGGTCAGTCATGTAAAAACCAGCAATTGTCTTCGTAACCGCACAGCTAATACAGACCAGCTCGTTTGTGCCTTTTTTCTTTCTTGATTTTTACCTTTTTGGCTCCTTGTGCAGCCGCTCAGTCTGTGGGCCCCCGACCATCTGCTGCCGCAGCAGCCACTCAAGTGCGTGGAGTACCTCAGTACAAATATGCGACAGGAGTTCGTAATCCCCAGCAGCACATCACAGCTCAGCCACCAGTCACCCTACAGCAGGTAGGAACCCTCATTTGTCAGACATCTTCATGACACCTGAAGAGAATATGGCTGTACCTTTTTATGAATTTTTATTGTATGCCACACCCCATAGCCTGCAGTTCATGTTCAAGGACAGGAACCTCTGACTGCCTCTATGCTGGCCGCTGCTCCACCACAGGAACAGAAGCAGATGCTGGGTAATGTTTATTAAAAACCATCCATGACTGTGTACTTTTGCATGTGGTCTACTGTATATTATAAAACCTACTTTTATTATTATTATTATTATTATTATTATTATTATTATTATTATTATTATTATTATTATTATTATTGCTGTAATATTATTATTATTATTATTGCTAAAAAAAAAAAAAGAAGAGCCCTTGCTACAGTGTTGAATTTCCCTTTATGGGATAAATAAAGTATTTTTCATTTCATTATAAATGTTTAGATGGTGTTGTCTAGGGGTGCAACGGTACAGGTGGCTCACGGTACGGTCCGCACCTCGGTTTTTGTGTCACAGGTTTCGGTACGGATTCGGTACAGTTTCGATATGTGTTTTCTGTATAAAGTGACAATTCATTTCTCTAAAACGATTTATTTATTTTGCTTCTCAGTACAAGTTCCAAATTATTTCAGTGCTGAATAACATAATACTTTAAGTAAACAGTTAGTTACATTGCACAACACTTCAATAAACTCAGAGTACTGTAGACTTACCTTTGTTTCCTTGCCTATTACTATGACATCATAGCATAAAATACATATAAAGAAATTAAAACACACAAAAATGTGAACAAGAAACACTGTTAAAGTCCATTTTATTCTTTACTTTTAGTGCACAATAAGTAGTCGTATAAAAAGAGAGGTAAGCAATTGTAAAAGAAAAAGTGCAATTTATCTATGACAAATTGGGAAAATATTAATTCAGAGATTCAGAAATACCTCCTGCTTTGCCTATTTTAAATGAACACATTATTAATTCATGTACTGTACATACATAATCAATCCATAAAAAGGCTCTGACATGGCTTCTCAACGCTCCCACTGCTCTGGTTATGTTCTTGTATTTATCCGAGGTGGCACGGTAGGTTTGTTGAAAAGCCTTCTCTATGGACAGTTGTTGTTTTGCTGCCGTTACCTTTCTGGGGTGGACGGAAAGCGTAATATCAGGATGAATATGCTGGAGATGCTTGTCCATATGGCTTGTGTTTCCGTTGAGTACGAGAAATGTCTCAAGCAGCATTTACAGACTGAAGTTTCTGTTAACTGTTTTCACTCCCTCACCGGTGTATTCAACAGCAAAACCAAAATGCTCCCACACCGGCAATTTAAATAAGATTTCTCCCAACTTCTCCGCTACCGCTGGCCATGCATGCTTGTTTTTTTTTTTTTTTTTTTTGTTTTCTTTTTCTGCGTCTATGAGTTGCAGCCAACCGGCCAAAGTGTGATCGGCTGGTCACTGTGAGTGAGCGGAGGTGAGTGGACATTGACATGCAGTGGTGGGCCTGTTGCCTAAAGGCACGCACGTTCTCGTGCAAGTCCAATTCAAAATAATTGGAAAATAAATCCTGCGGGACATAAAAGCGTCCTGTCCCATGCAGGTTGAACCGAACGGTCTGGTATTTTACCGAGTACCGTTGCATCCCTAGTGTTGTCCCAAGGTCTTGGTAGTTATTTTATTGCAATTTATTTTAAATCTTCCATATTTGTCACTCCCGTAGGTGAGCGTCTGTTTCCACTGATCCAGAACATGCATCCCAGCTTGGCAGGCAAAATTACTGGCATGCTGCTGGAAATTGACAACTCTGAGCTGCTGCACATGCTGGAGTCTCCTGAGTCTCTCCGCTCGAAGGTCAGTACTTCCTGAAATTAGACATTATACAGGAGTTCTTGGAAACTTAATGAAATATCTCTGACTTGTTTTGGTCCAAATACCAAAGAATGGGGTACAAGTGTTCCATCTTAACCATGCCATTACTGCTCTGTTCATACCAGCAGATATTCAGGGGTTTGATGAACAACTAGATGCCAAATCACTCAATAATTCTTGAAGACTCCTATTTTTACTACCATACAGTACTTACCCTGGGATCATGCACTGTCACAGCTAACAGCAAACAAGATGACTGGCAGTTTTAATATTAATTACCTGCATTTCCTTCATCTGCTGTTAGAACACAGATGGTACTGATGATTCTTTTTGGCACAGTGCCGTTGAGAGGAATGCAGTGAACATTCCCAGGTTTTTTTTTTTTTTTTTTTTAAATATATAAAGCATTTTAACATCACACCACCTAAACCGACCAGGTTTAGTTCAGTGTCAGTTACCATGGTATCAGACTCTGAGTAGTTACCTTAGTTTCTGAAATGGGCTTAATTGAACCCTTGTGCTTGGGTTATGATGGTGCGCTTTGTGAAATGGAAAACTTAGTTTCCCTGAGTTCAGGTTCAACATACTCGGAGTTTGCACATAACCTGCTTTATGAAACAGGTCCCTGGTGATAACATTTGCACCTCTACAATGAAAAATGTTTTTGAAAAAGTAAGTTTGAGTTTAGTGTGTTTTAAGGTGCAAGAGAAATGGATCACATGGAATAAGAGCACTTGTGTACGAAATTCCACTTTGATGCCGAGGTGTTGCTACTATTATTCAACACTCTCTCCAGGTGGATGAGGCAGTGGCTGTGCTACAGGCTCACCAGGCCAAAGAGGCTGCCCAGAAGACTGTGACTAATTCAGCTGGTGTCCCAAGTGTCTGAATCCAAGGTATGAGTTTTCAGCCCAAAGTGCTTAGATGGGTTGATATGAAAGTAAGTTTTGATTTTCATTATTGCCAAAAAGGAAAAAAAGTCCATTATCTTTGTTTTTTCCTTTCCACAGGAATGAACAACCTTGAGACTAGCTTCACCGATGGGGAGGGGGGAAATCTTTTGAAGAAGTTAAAAATATACAAAACAAAGTAAAAAATAAGTAAATGATATATTGAAAAGGAAAAAAAAACAAACAATGGAAACAAGTCTCCAACCAGGTCTAATATGTACAATGATAAACAGGAGATCTGGTTTGTTGAGTAAAAGAGAAAATTGAAAAAAAGAGAAAAAAAAATCAAAATAAAAAATGGTTTCTTTGAGAGGGTTTTAGAAAACTCTGGAAAAAGTATGATTGAAAGCATTCCTTTTTGCCATTTTATCCCTTTTAAGCATTTGAGTGTTTGAGTTCTAGAAGCCTGTTATTGTGAAATTTCCCTTGACTTTGCCTGCTTGAATAAAAGTTATAAGATAATCAGCATGTATGTTGTTTGTGATTGTTTTTTCAAGGATAAAACAGTTTTTTGAGAGTCAAGAGTCTCATTTGTACTGGTCAAACAAAATAATTCAAATTTCCCACAATGTAAAATATATATATACAAATAATGATAATTTTTATACCCACAAAATGAACTTAACAATTCAAGATGAATTCCACGTTTTTAATTGTGCTTTGGGACAGTGGTGATAAATGCCAACATTAACAAGCACTGAAATACATTTTGGACCACACAAATAACAGCATTTACTGTCTGTGTCAGATGATGTTTTGAAAGAGCAGCTGGCTTTAGTTGGAGATGCCCTTGGACTGCTCGATCATTCTCTGGACGATGTCCTCCAACTGCTTCTTCATGGTTTCCATCATGGGTTGTACGCTCTCAGCCAGAGGTTTGATGTGCTCCTCCATGTTGGCAGCAGCAGCGTTGATCTGCTCCTGGAATTGAGCAGTCAGGGGCTCCAGCTGGGCTTTCTTGTCCTCCAGGAAGGTCCTGTGGAATAGAATATGATGAGCCCATATAAGTACTGGTTATACACGGTGGTTAGACTAGTGTCTTGATCGCTGAAAAATGAATGAAATCTTAGTTGCTTGCAATGACATAAGCCCCCTGACGTTTTCATTTGATGAGCCATTGCAGGACCTCTTCAGTAGTATTGAATTGCATGTACACAGTCCTAAATAATTGGCTAAGGTACATTGTTGGCATTTAAAAAGGTCCTTAGTGGTCTGCAGGAATGTGTTAAGAATCCTGAATGTAAGCTGTGCCGAGTGTAAACTTGAAGTGTCGGTGGTTGGATGTTACTCACTGAGCCTGGCTGGCCATTTCTGGGTTGCTGAGCATCTGAGTCAAATCCTGAGTTATTTTGTTCCTCATTTCCTCAAAGTACCGGGTGATCCCATCCATATCGGCATTTTGTGCAAAGATTCCTGCATGATTTAAAACAAAAAAAAAAGGTAAGTAAGAAGCTTTCAGTCCCTCAACTAACCCATTAAATGTGGTTTTGCTCATACCCTGTGCCAAAGCAAGCACGAAAACTGTTGCGATGAGGAATGATTTCATGGCTGCTGGCTGGATGAGACCTACAAAACAGACATGTCATTATTATGCATGATTTTAGAGAAGATGCACATTGTTCCTTTATTTCTAATTTTATGTATGATTTTTTTGGGGCATCAGATCTGTCTTAATCATCCCTGAAAAGTTGAAGCACTAAAAAGTAACTACTTGTGCTATTTTTTTTTTGTTTTTTTGTTTTGTTTTTTCATTTTGACAGTGCTTTACAGAGTTGTTTTTCAGAACTTGTAGGAAAGCCTACTCTTGCTTAATCAGATGAGTCACTCATAGACCCTTACCGGGAATCTCAGTCTGGCCTCTTGTTTCATGGTCATAAGATAAATATTTTGAGTCCCAGCGTATTTGTCTAAATCCCACACATGAATTTGTAATCGCTGCCAGCTGAAGTAAGCTGTTGCAAAATCTAGTCAGGGATTGGTGAACATTTGGATGTTGACACTAAAAAAAATTAGTAAGGTTCAAACCAGGAAGAAAAAAAGGTGTGTTTTGTTACTTTATCTCTTATATAATTCAGAATAATCTAACATGAATCTGTCTTGTAAAGTTTATATATTTATACATGCATAAACAGAAGCCTATAGTGAAGCTTTTTGTAAAGTCGGCATGCTCAGATTCAGTTTCACACAAATATATACTGTATTACTTTTTTCTAATGTATTTGTATATACATTTCTTTATTTTTCTCCAGACTGCAAGATGTATAGTGTCAGTTCTGTAAAAAGCAAATAACAAGCTATATCTTTTTTTTTTTTTTTTTTTAAGACATCGCATTATTAAAAAAAAGAGAGAGAGAGAGGAAAAAAAGGCTTCAAGTGCAGTCTCTGAGTGAATCAGAAGCAGTTCAAGTCCACAACAAAATGTGACTCACCTGTTCTGGAGACAAAGTTGGTCCGGATGGTGACTTTGTGCAGGAATCTCCCACTTCTTATAGTCTGGCGTGGTGATGCAATTCTGTCATAGTGAGGATCTGATTGGATGAGATAAAGCATCCATATAGCATTGGATTGTTTTTGCTGGTAGGGTACTGGCAGTGTTGACCCTTGCTGTTGCATGTGCCACCTGGGCAAACTGAACCAAAGTCCAACAGTCCCTTTGCTGACTGGCCAACATCTAGCATGAGCGTGCATCTTATCATATAGATTAAATAAAACACTTAATCATCAGTAACAGCATCATCACCACGACACTGAGACGGTGTTTAGGGGAACTTTTGCTACTGACTGCTTGATAAGAGATAATTGACAGAACATCTTGTTTTAATTTGTTTTTCATTGAACCATTTAGTTCTGAAAACAATTTTATCATAATTTTCATAGAATAAAACTCTTTTAAAGTAGGGTTGCTCTTGTTTTCAGTTAATGTACTCAAATGTGGGCTATTAACAGCCTCTGGTGTGTGACTTGTTTTACCACCTTGGTTGTTAATATGTGGTTTTTATCCCTGTCTAATTTGTATAGGGATTTTAAAAAATCTGTACAAAATGAAGTTTGAAGCAAAACAACTGAACCCTCTTTTGGTCCAGAGCTCAACAGATGATGAATGGATTTACTGGATCAAGATGATGCACATAATGAATAAGCTTAAGTAACCCATCTGCAAAGATTCCCTGAAGGTCATAGCATTTCTTTAAAGATGACTGTAGAAATGTTTTGTCAGGATTGTTTTTATAAAAGCATAAGTTGACCTTTAGAGGATCTGGGGACAATCCCTTTCAACATTTTCATGCATGTATTACATGCTCACAAAACCAATGACATACTTCGAGTTTTAAACTATACAGGAATTTATTTCACTTGATTTTATGTGCAGCCCTTCAAAATGAAGCTACAGGAATGAAAATTATTTCAAAGAGGAAAAATAGATTGAAATAGGCTCTGTATTCATGTGGATGTGCACCTTCCACCTTTGACTTACACCCAGCATGGTGTTGCTGCCACTACATCTTTATGGTTGCTGTAAAGTAATTAATTCTCATCTGCACTTCACCCAGGTCAGTAATAAACAATTTAATCCACATGTTTGGATGAAAATATGATATAAGTGAACATAAACAACACAAGATGCTCAGTATAAAAAACATCCTGGATGTCCATTTATCTGAGGCAAAAAGTCTGAGCTGAAGTTTTAAGAATTTGATTTGGCTTTAATCAATGCCAGATGTGGGAGTGTGCTTTCAAGCTGAGATTATTTTTCGTGTCCAGCATCTGCTCACCACTGGCCTGGACTCTCTTGATGAAAAAGGCTTTGGTTTGTCTCTCAGAAACATCTGCTGAAAAGAGCTTCAGACACAGAAGCATCCCCTCTGTGATAATGTAAGGCATGTGAGGCTGCTTGAACTTGTTTACTGCACGAAAGCATTTGCAACAGTAAGAGTTTGTCAGAACAGCACAAAAGAAAAGAAGTAATAATGCTTTTGCTGACCATGAAGAACAACTTTATCCAAAAAGATGTCAGTGTAAAAAAAAAAAGGAAGTTGATAAGATAGAAAAAATAGGCCTTGACTCTATCTTTAAGCTTTGTACATACACTTCTTTGACCTTTTGAAACTCAATTACAAACTGATTTTTTACAGAAAGGGCTGATATGCTTATCAGTTAGATTAGTCCCAGCATACATACATACATACACAGCATACTCTAAATGAATTGAAATGAACATTTTACTTTTGTAAAGGTGCATAAATTGGTGGATATTTGTGTAAGCAACACTTGAATGTCTTTCGTTGATGGAGGTGGAGTTAAATTCAAGGAAATGGTTTTCAGCAGAATATTGTGTTCATTAACTGATAAAAAGGGACAGCTGTCAGACACATGTCGCAGAATGAAAAATGCTTTTTTTCTTTAGTTATGTGGAGTAAAAGAAATATTCACTACAACTACTTCAGTAAAACTTCCACTATGTCAGACTATTTCTGTTTAAGTTACAATCCACCATACAAATGTGTGTCTTTAGTAAGTATATAAGTGTCGAGAGTATTTTTTTTTTTTTCAAAATAAGATTCTATGAGTCACTTTGGTCAATTAGGGCTCAAGTATATTACCACAAAACTCTACAACGTGCTTTGAGTTATAGACCTGAAAACACTGTGAGATAAACATTTGGCAAGTCGGCTTGCAGTGATGAATAAAATATGTTTAAGACGCCTGCTTCTTAAGATAGCTGTCATTTTGTCAACAGTGAGAGAGAGAGAGAGAGAAAGAGAGCAATGAGTAGAAAGAAGACTGAGCATTCAGTAATTTTAGGACAGGACCTTTGAAGCCTTCTGTGTTAAAGCTGCATCCAGCATGGAGCCTGATCTATTTCTTTGAAAATGTCCTAGCTGGATAACAACATCCAGCACTCAAGAGGAAATGAACAGAGCCAGTGAGCTGCATAGTTTAGGTTATTAAATGGTGTCTTGAAATTAGAGCATGACTTGCAGTGAGTCAAGCACTCATTATACTTGTATATGTGTGTGTATGACTTTCTTCTTTTGTGTGTGCACTTTATTGTAAACAGTTCTAGACATTTTTCTTGGCTTCTGTGAGATTTTCCTTGTCCCTTACTCAGCATAATAGCATAATTTTGAAGTGTACTATATTCTTTGTGGAAACTGCTTAAAAATGTTCCCTTGTTTCTCATTTCGATTTCTCAGGCTTCTTTGCAGACCACAGAAAGAATGAAAAATTACCGAAAACTCAGAAAGCCATAAATTTTGTTTTAGGAAACACAAAAGGGGATCTTGTTTCTACTTTAAGCCTTTGTTCTACACAAAGTTGGTGGTCCACCAGCTCTGAGTTACACCTGCGCTATATTTCAATGTTTTTGGAGAAGTCAATCACTCCCCACCCCCTCTTTATCAAGTAAACTTTGTCTCTCCACTTCCAAGTTTAATCACTTGCTTCAAGCAGCAGAGCTAGAGCTGTAAAGCCACACTGTAGTTGTTCTCTGTTGCTGCCAGAGGAGAACTGAGGAGCTCAAATTTCTTGGCTTGATATTTCTCGGATTTTCCACTGCTGCCTTCAAACTCTGGAGTCAACGTTGGAAATACCAGTGAGACGAGCATGTAGGTCGTAATGATAAACAAAATGTATAAAGTTAAAATGTGATTCAAAGATATCAAAATGGCAGAACTTATTTATTTATACCCTCCCTTTTAAAAAAAAAAACAAAACTTTTTTCATTATTTAAACTATTTGTTCATCGGTAGGGACTGCAGATGAAAACTCACCTTAAAAAAAAAAACAATTCTGGCATATTTTATGATGTACACTGTTCCTTTAAGAAAAAAAAGGCACTAGACAGAATGTTATTATTTCAGAGTTTCCATTTAATTATTTTCATTATTCCCTTCATTAGAACCAACATTCCGCTTTTAATTTTCCTCCAATTTACTGATTCAAAATGTAAAATTGCACCCTTTATTTCGATTAGGATGAGGGAAAAGTTCACAAAAAGAAACAAACAAATCGAAATGACTTCAGATGTAGGGTATTCAAAGAAAAGGAGACTTCATTGTTAAAATCTGAATAAACATTGTCACTGTGTGAACGACAAAAAAAAATGCACTGCTCAATAAATTACTAACATATTATCATAAAATACGAATCATTTAACATGCTTTACAATTGGTTAAATAAAACAAACAAACAAACAAAAAAATGTACATGATTCAGTTCATGAAATACCGTCCCTGGATAGGGGATAGGAAAGGGCAGAATCCGAGGGGTCCCTAAAGGCGTCATTTGACGGGCAACCCCGCAACCTAATCCAGAGAGCGAGGATGCAGAGCGGCGGTGGTGTGCGTCGAATCAACGTCCGATAAGAATTAATTTCGGCAGTGACTGACCACAAATACTTTGTTTACTCGCTCCTCAAAGGTGACTTTTTTCAGCGGCGGTTGTTGAGTTTATCGGTTGTCCTCCTGACTCACACTTTGCAGACGTTACGTCGGGACAATGGAATCTAATGTTAACCTGACGGACAGTATCCGCCCTCAGAGGCTGCAGCCGGGGATAGGGTTCGGTTCAGGACCCACCGGGACCCTCCGCTCCTCCCTCCGGCCCGGTGTTACGGTCCCCATAGCGCCTCTGTTGCCCCCGTCGTCTTCATTGTCCGCTTCGTCCGGGCCTCCTCCTCCGCCGCCGCCGCTGCAGCTCCACAGCCTGTACGGCGGTGTGGGAGCGGGGCTGGGGCCGGGGGCCGCCGGCCACTGTAACCCGGGGAACCCGGCGGTGCTGAAGGAGGCGGTGGAGGCTGTGGTGCGCAGCTTCGCCAAACACACGCAGGGCTACGGCAGAGGTAATAATGCCCCGTTTACTCTAAACAAGGGAATAAAGGTGGGGATAGTTTTCATACAGTTTCAGTTTGTAATCGGGGAGGGGAGTTAGAACAGAAAGACTCTGAGCTGCGCCATTTGTTTGGAGCGACGTCTTAAAAAAAAAAGAAAAAAAAACTTGATATATTCACGGTTTTTAAATGGCTATGCCATGTTAAGTGGATAGAGTCGAGGTTAGGATAAAAGTTTTTAAAAATGAATCCTTCATCCGGACCGACTATGAACCGTATTTGATGATCTTAGTTCAGTTTCAGCTCCCAGACTTGAGCCAGGGTTCTTGGACCGATTCTGGGCCATCATTCACACCAAACTGGGTTTCATTTTTATTCATTGATTTTCTCCTGGCCTGCTGCATTTGGACTTTTACTGGGCGACAAGAATAAACAGTTAGAAGTAGCACTAACTCAGAGAATCACGTGGTTAGGGTTTATCTTGTCACTTTCTGGAGAGCCAAACTGTGTATAAGACTGCAGTATGATGGTGACCTTTTATCAGCTTATTTAGATTTTATACATTTATTGTTCTTTTTCTTGTCTTGGTTTGCCTACTTCACTATCACAGTACAGTGAAAAGAGCCATACCTCAAACCAAAGTTAGACTTCAGGGGGAAGTGGTGTTGGCATTTGGGGCTAAGACAACTGTTCCAGCTCTGTACTAATAGGATTTATTTCCAAAAGATTGTCCTTGTGTGCAGTGACGAGCAGCTTTGTGGCTTTTCTTTCCCATTAAGGCTACTTAACATTATCCAAAAACTGCTGAAGTATGATTGTTTCTAGGCTTTTTTTGATTATCAAATGTATTACTATGATGTTACTACTTGATATTATGATAAAATTACATGATATAGGCAGTAAGTGAAACATATCTGAGAGTAATGTCGGAAAAAGCAAATAACATTATAGTTTTGGGCTTCAAGTCAACATCACTAACACTGTCACATGTGATCCTTCATTATCACCCTGGGTTTCCTGTCTCTGCCTTCATTTATCGTGAAGAAAATGCTCAGAAATTGTAAAAAAGTGAGGATAATTTCAGCAATAAAAAATAAATCATTTATATTTAGCACTTAGCTCAAACAGATATAACAGGATTGCCACAGATTGAATCAATATTTGGTGTGAGTGCTATTTGCCATTAAAAGATCAGAGATTTGTGTGTGTGTGGGGGGGGGCACACCATCTGTCTCAAGACTTCTTATAGCTGACTTCTTTTTGTGTCTGGCTGCACGCGCAGACATGCCGCCACACTGCAGACTGACTTTGGGAGCTGATGTCTCCCTGATGATAGTTCTGGATGAATAAGAGTCTATAAACAACTCAAAAGAACATAAATAGCGTATGGTGGGTGTTTTACTGTCTCTCGGTGGAAGCATGAACAAGTCTTTTGATTTATAGTTTAGATTCATTCTTCTGACGCTACAACATGCTTTCTAGTCTGCTGACAAACTCTTAATGATCTGTTACACCTGAATTTCACTCTTACATCTCTATGCATACTGAAGTAACACTTTATGACTCAGCTGCAGATTTTATTGTTCTCCTTTGTTTTTGCTTCCAAACAGAAGACCTACAGTACATGCGACTTTGTCATATGAGCACATAAAGTGTGGAATTCAGAGCAGTTTTATTTTAAAGCTTTTCATTCATTTATTTATTTATTTTTTACCAGAGGGCCCTGCGTCTAAAGTCGCTGACGAGAACAAAAGAATAGAAACAAGAAATATTCACTGTGTAAAAGTGAATAGAGTTGTTTGATGCAACGCAGTGTGATGAGGTTTCTGTGCTGTCTGTGTCCTTCAGTAAACGTGGTGGAAGCTTTACAGGAGTTCTGGCAGATGAAACTGACCAGGGGGGCCGACCTGCGTAACGGCGCGCTGGTTGTTTATGAAATGGTCCCATCCAACAGCCCCCCATATGTTTGTTATGTCAGCCTTCCAGGTGGCAGCTGCTTCGGAAGTTTCCAGGTACAGTGCGTGACTTTTGCTAGCATGACTCTTCTCATACTGAAAAAAAGGACACAGTTGTCTTTGACTGGAAATCACTGAAATTGTTTTTTTGTCACCTTTCAGGCAGTAAGGTGCACGCGCTGCCTCTCATCCATCCGTCTTCAGAGTGTAGATTTATATACCTGTGAATTTAATTGTATCTGACAGTCCATATCTCCTTCACTGTGCGGCAGTTCTGTCCAACAAAGGCGGAGGCGAGGCGCAGCGCTGCCAAGATTGCCCTGATGAACTCTGTTTTTAACGAACATCCTTCTCGGCGGATTACAGATGACTTCATAGAGAAGAGCGTGAGTGAGGCGCTGGCCTCCTTCAATGTAAGTTGCAGTACATGAAGCAGAACATTTAAAACATTGTTCAAATATGCATTCAAATGTGTGACAGATAACGTGTTTACTGAGCAAATTTTCCTAAATTCCTAAAAAACATTTTTTTTTTACAGATTTTTAAGACATTGCAGATGCTTTATGAGAATATATAATGCATAAGAATTGTTAGTGCTCTGAAAGGAAAATTAAGAAAAGTTAAAGTGGCCTGAATTTGCTGCTGAAGTGAAACATAGAAAGCAAACTCCTTTAGAAATATTCAAGTAAGTTGAAAGCAGAACCAGACCTCTGTCAGGAACCAATACTCCCCTTTGCTGTGTTATGTGAATCAACATCCTTTGCTCATGCTTAAATTTTCCTGGGTGTTTCATGAAATTTGGTTTTTGGCAGTTTCTGTGTAAGCACATGTGTTGACAGGCAAGTAAACATGTTTTCAGTTCCAACAAGGGTGTGTGCCAAGTCTCACTCCAGAAAGTTAATGGCTATGCTGCTCCAAAGGTTAAGACACTAAAAAGGTTTGTGATAAAGGGGAAAAAATTTAAATGACTTCAAATTTTAGGGCAACAAATTCATTTCATACCCACTTTTGCCCTTGAAATTGTAGCATATTGATTTTTTTTTGTATTATATGAAACTGTCACAAAATCCACGTGGACCTCTTTTCTGTCTATTTCATCCATTAATTATAAAACATATGGGATTATTTACTTCTAATGACATGCAAAAATTTGCTCATTTATTATTTTCTTTACATTCATATTTCTGAGCAAGTCCCTGCCACGACAATACGAACAGGCCGAATAGATGTAGGATGACTCCTTGATGTCCACTGAAGTGATGAATGTGCAACTCTGAACATTTCACACCAAAGAATACATTAGAAACCAGCTTCTGAATAGCTGAACACTGGAGTAACCACTATGAATAAAAGGGTTAAGAGCCACAAAAAACGCTCAGACAGATGGGATGTTTGGTTGCACTTGTCGGCAGTCGTGTGACGTAGCTGAAGTTGGGCCTCATCTGACAAATTTGTTTCTGAAGTTCTTTTACTTTTCTGCTTTGCTGTCACTTGCAATTTGTCAGGTTCAGTTATTAGAACAACATGGTTAGGTTTACATATTCCAGGATACGTGATTAGGATACATATTTAGAAAGAAAACCAAACGGTTTATCATGCAAATGCTGCCCTATACAAAACAATGGACTTCATAAAATGCTCCCATTTTTTTAAATTCTGGAGCCTTTATTGTGACACAGATATGCTCTGGAGAGACTGGGGTGTTTAACTTGTTGCTGTTGTTCACAGGGAAACAGAGAAGAGGCCGACAATCCCAACACAGGAATCGGGGCATTTCGCTTTATGCTCGAATCAAACAAAGGAAAGTCCATGCTGGAGTTCCAGGTCTGTAAAAATCTGATGTATTTTGGAGTTTATATTATACATTTAATTGTGTTGACATGCCTGAGGCCCAGATATTGTAACGTAAGAAATGAAAATAATTATTTTAGCTTGTATACTTGTTGCCTTTACCAAGAGCACTCATTTGATGATTTAGTGAAAATGCTTCTCCAGCGTGGTTACTTACTGCTATTTTGGAAACACAATGTGATCTTTTTTTATCGTTTATTAAGAGCATAAGACTTGAAGCTGGAACCGCTTAACCCTGCTTCCATTAGGAACAGGAAGTCAAAATTTTCTAAAGTGGGTTTGGGCTTTTATTCCTGCTGACTTGGGTATTATTTGTCTTGTAGGAGTTGATGACTGTGTTCCAGTTGTTGCACTGGAATGGAAGCCTGAAAGCCATGAGAGAGCGACAGTGTTCCCGACAGGTAGGAGATACGTATGTATGTATGTATGTATGTATGTATGTATATGTGTATATATATATTAGGGCTGGGCTGGGATGCGATTAATTATGATTAATCACATTGTATACGCAAAATCAAATAATGAATTCAAAAGTGGTGTAAAATGCACTTTTATTGAAATGTTCTGCTGCCATATGACCTAAAGTGCCATAACATTTGTTGTTCAAACACTTTTAACATCAGCACTTGTCAGTAACACATATTTAGTGTAAATCTCATCTTAAAAAAATGTAAAATAAAATAAAGCTTATTGCCACTGCCAGGGCATTAATGTCATCCTGTTTTTTAAAAAATGAAAAAAAGTCTACAAACAAAATCCAACAAAATGATTGTGTCTCAGCACAATCAGAACATTAAAACAGGCAATTTCTGAGGTAACAGCAGAAACTTTTAACGGGGAGTTCAACTTAGCAGTTGTTACAAATAACCTTGTTTCTGTCAAATCTTCCATCTGGGAGAACTTTAAAATGAAATGTCCATGTTAAAGTTCTGTAAGTTTATCAATCCGTGTATCATTCATTCTTTCCATTTTCAATTGTCAATCAAAAAAAAAACAAAAACTGAAAAGTGACATTTTATTACGTTTTTCGTTTTTTTGTTTTTTAAACTAACACAAAAAAAGAAAAAAATGCCTGTTTTTTTTTTTTTTTTTTAATATTTCAATTTTAGACTTGGATCAAAAATACAAAATTAAAAAAAGGGCCACAGAACTTAATTTGTTTTAATCGAGGACTGGACCTTCTGTTGTCATTACACATCTGTGCCACTAGATGGAGACGCACACAAGTAACCAGTAAGAGAACAGCACGACGGTGAACACATGGAGCAGATCTGAAGTAACATCTGACGTCATGGACGTCATGGAGGAATGACGCAAAAGTTTTGTTGCAGTCCAGAATTTTATTTTTTTTAGACAGAATTGTTAATATTGCTACCTGATTTTTACTGCTCTCCATGTCTGTTTTAGCTTTCCCTTATGTTTACCTGCTAATTGTCTTCTGGTTCCGAAGCAACCAGTAACAGACTTTTCAAAACAAAAGCATGTGAGCAACATGCTAATGCGCGATAAAATAAATGTAGGGGCGTTAATAAATTAATGCGTTAACATGTGTGCAATAATGCCCAGTATATATATATATATATATATATATATATATATATATATATATATATATATATATATATATATATATATATATATATATATATATATATATATATATATATATATATATATATGATACAAAGTGTATAACAGGTCTTTCTCTACATGAAAAGCTTCTAGTTGGAGAAATTAACATACGTTCCAAAAAAATGGAGAAGCTTGTTTCTAAATTCTAACCCAGGATAAATAAAAGTTGAATTTCAGACACATTCTTATTTATTCTGAGTCATGCATGTGAAGTATTAAAGATGTCAAAAAAAAGCAGTTCTGCACAATATAATTCAGAAAGTCATTGCTGTTTGCTTGACAATTAATCTTTTTCTGAAACTTAAAACGTCCCAGAGAGAACTTATGGAGAATGACATTATGAGAATGAGAGCTTACTTACCAGCGATTTGACTGACCCTCCAGGAGGTGCTGGCTCACTACTCCCACCGGGCCCTGGACGATGACATGCGCACTCAGATGGCAGCCGACTGGGTGAACCGAGAACAGAGCGTGGCGGGCACCGTCTCGCAGGAGCTGGCCTCAACAGAGCGAGAGCTGGAGGATGCCAGGCTGGCGGGCAGAGAACTGCGTTTTTACAAAGAGAAGAAAGACATCCTTATGTTGGCTGTGGGTCAGCTCAGCACAGCCAACGCCGCCACACTTCCCTCGCACTAACACTTTGTGGAAAACATGCCTTCACCACTCCATGGGATTCTGGGTAACAGTGTTGATTACTTTTTTGAACTTTCTACTTTTTGTTTCGTTACAAAGAGCAGGTAATCAGGCCTTGATGTCCAGTATGCCTAAAACACAACTGTCCATAAAACAAAAACTTGTCATTACAGCTGTTGCTCCTTTGTGCCTAGTAATCACAAGATGTTCTTTTTTTAAAACACCTGTAAAAACAAACAAACAAACAAACAAAAAACCTGTGTGGCATACAACCTGTCTGGGGTTTACATTTTTTTACTGTTTCACACTGCATTTACTCGAAGAAGATTTCCAGAGATAAATTCTCTTGTTGATCAATGAATGTAGGGGACATAAGTTAATATGACCCATAAAACCAAACACGCATGAAGTTTAGATGAAGTCAGACTGGTGTGTGTCTTAAAGGTGTGGCACTCATAGTTGTTTTTGCTTGCATATTAAGATGTGAATTGCAAGCTTTTGGTAACAGGGTCTCTGTCTAGGATTACAGCAAACATATAACTACAGGCACAGAGCCCTGACTGACAAATCTGTAGTGGAGGGGAGATAGAACAGCGGTCCACTGCGTTCTCCTACTAGTTTTACCAGCATGTGTAAATCGCAACCTCAAACAAAACTAGAATTCCACCAAACTTTGAAACATGCATCATGTTTTTTTTTTGGTGATGCACAAAATATGTGAACAGTTGACTAATGACTCTGACAGCAGCTCAGGTTTTACAAAAATCAGATAGTGAACCGTCACCATGTTGTTTGTTCATTTTTGTTTGTGAAGGCTCTTAACTATTTTAGAATTTGTTATGTGCTTTGTAACTATGCCACTATCCGAATGTATATTACTTGTGTTATCTACTAAAGGACCTACAGAGCATTTCTTGTACACAATACAGCAGAATTACTCGCGATACCGACTGTGTTTGTCATATGCTTCAGCAAGGAGGGCTTTAAAAACGTCAGTGCTTGTTAGGGTTAAAATGTAGATGGAAGATTTCACCAGTGGTTGGGAGTAAAATATGACCGCCAGAAAATGAGTTTCAAGTTTCAAAGCTGTTGGAGAGTTGCATTCTTTTTCCAGCACTAGTACGCCAACACAAGATAACCATATAATGTAACTCGCACTTAATTATCTGATTTTATTTTTCATTATGTTAAAACATGAACTCTTTATATGTCTTTGTGTGTCTTAAAAGCTATTTTAATGCATTGTAAAGATGAAGGCCTTTCAACAAGTAGTCTTTTGAAGACCCAACATAAACAAGGTGAGACTTTAATGGACAGTGTGTGGCTTTTGTATGAAGGAAATGTGGGCAGAAGTTAGGAAAATTAAACAGCAGGGGGGTTCGTTCTTACTGCTGCACGCTGTATTGTCAACAGCAGAAACTGATTACACCAAATTTTAGGAGTTGGCAGATAAAAAAACTCAAGAATAAGGGATTAATACTGATGAAAACCAGACTTTTTGTTTTTCCTTGCTATGCCTGTTTTCTGGGATCATTGTGCCTTTATTAAATTGGTAGCATGCAGTGTTTGACCTATAAAAAACAAATATTCCCTTTAATTTTATCAGGTCTTTAAAGATGATAAGGTGATTTTTTTTTTTGTCTTCTTGACACATGAAGATTAAACTAAATTACTGTTTGAATATGTAAAAAAAATTGGGTGGGGGGATTTGTTTGAAGGAAGTACATGATGAAGATTAACATCAGACTCAAGTATTTGAAGGAAGAGCCAGTTTAGCATAAAGACTAGATTCAGGTGGAAACCACTAGCCTGGCTCTGCCCAAATTGCACATCTAAAGCTCATTATTACATCTCATTGGTTTAATTAGGACAAAAGTGTTAACACCTCTTTCATAGACTGCTCCAGTAACTACATGGAGTCTGCTCTGAATGCTTAGCAACTCCTCGTCAAGAAATATTCCAAATAACTGCTTGGTATTTACAAAAGTGTCCTCAGAGTGGTATCAGATTGGTACAAATTTACAAACATTATGTATTATTAGTTCAGTGCGGAGTTTGTGAAATATGTGTCGGGGAAAGTAAAAAAGTGTTGCTGAAATTTGGCCTGCATGTTGAACATTTTGCAGCTCTAGGAAGTAAAAGGTTATAATCCAATGTACACATTTACCTCAAAGATCTGCACCCTTAATTCACTGTTATTCCATTTTAATGTTATTTTTCTTTTTATTACATTTTATATTTTCATTTTAAAAGTTTACCAGAATTTCATAATCAGATACTTTTTCAGTCACAACATTGGCTCATGAGCTGGAGACTTTGAACTTGTGTGTTTTTTTTTCCCTCTATTTTTTACTTTTAATCAAGATGCACAGTTTTATTTTTGACTATAAGCCATTAGTCTCAACTCTCTTAATAAAAAGCTTTAAAAATTTTTTTTTTCTATTTCGCAAACATTATCAATGAAGGCCTTTTTAACCACTATTTTTTTTTTTTGCTATGCATTTTATATTAAAAACATCTTTGGCTTTTTATGTTTTGGCTTCGATGCATGCCATGTTAGATTTGTTTCATATTCAAACAGTATTGTTTTACAAATGTGTTTCTTGAGGCCATAGTTGTATTTTCTATGAACATTTTGTATAACATGTTTATACTTTTAGTAGACTTGTATGTATATGTATATGTAATAAATCATTTGATATAATATTTCTGACTTTGTTTTGTCTCTTGTTGCTCCTCAAATATACAGGCATAAACAAACTGATGTGATGATGATGATTTTATTTGTAATTTGCTTAAAAAGTCTATACTTTTTTGGTAACACACCTTCATGACTGTGTTGTGGTGCCTTAACACAAAATCCTTTCAATCACATTGCTACTTTTAAGTGATGTTAGGCAAAGTGCGAATTATACAATGACAATTTGGGGGGGGGGTTAACATTTTCTAGAGATGACAAAAATGACAATTTGTCCCTTCTTTAGGGGGGGTCGAAGTTGTGATGGGGGGGGGGGGGGGGTAATTCGCACTATGATGTTAGGTGTACTTTCTATCTGGAATAAAATGCAGTATAATCTTAAACTTTTTTTTTTCTTGTTAGGGATTTTCATTTTATTTTTTTAAAATTCATTTTTAGTCCATTTTCTAAAAGTGATTAATCTACTTCAGGGTCAGACGAACTGAATTTTATCCCAGCTTCTTTTGTTTCCTGTTCTGTTCTGTTCTGTTTCCGGTGCACCACACGGGAAGAGGCGGGGCCTCGTAAGACGCCGCTCACCCTGCGTCCATTCAACATGGCAGCGGGACCAATTTCAGAAAGAAACCAAGGTAATTCCATCATTTAAGGTCTCTCTCTTACTTGTTTAGAATTACGACTGCAGATTACACGTTAATATGCTATTTTTTTGATAGGCAACTTTGACAGATCATTTAGGCCGTGGTTTGTTGAATACAACCAGTCGAACGCATGGAAGTGTTCAAGTGTCGTTAGCTTAGCCTCTGGCTAATGAATCCACTTGGTTCTTATTGTTTTCTTTTTTAATGTTTTTAATTTAACTTACAATTTTTCCATGTTGGGGGAATATTCGGTTGTTTCTTATTTCTGTGATATTCGTGGATGTTTGAAAAAAAAAAAGGATAAGGGGCGGAGCTGTATTGTGCTGAAGAGTTTAGCAAGCTGTAAACATCACGTAGCTCAGTGGTCACTTTAAACAAATTATTTCAATTATATGTTTGGATCACTTCAGTAACTTTTATGCAGTTTGTAAAACACAAGTAAGAAGATTCCGGATCATCTGATAGCTATGTTGTCAGATATAACGGTTCAGCCAATAATCTAAACTGTTATATTAGTTATATTAGTCTGAATGTAAAGACAAGTCTAGAAAATCTTATGTGGCCTTAGATTATTTAGATGCATCATACAACGTTACGGTAATAAATTGTGCTTTATTGCCTCTGAGAACAAGTTTGCACACTTGATTTCAGCTACTGAGTGTAAATTTAATTATTAGGCAGCTGTATAATCTTTCAATATATTTACTAATTATTTGGTAATGTTGTGAAAAATTCAGAATTAGAAGAAGTAGTTATATCAAATAGTAATTATGACAGGAATCAAAGCCAGAAGGGTTTTTAATTAAATGAACACAGCTAAATGACAATTACATTCGGTGTATTGATGAAAAAAGATGCAGTTAGATAAATGCATTTATTTATTTCATTGTTTTAAAGGTAAAACAGTGGTAGATGGCAGGTAAGCAACTCCATTGGGTAGTATTTTGATTATCAGTGCATCAAAATGAAGAAAAGAAAGAAAAAACCAAATGCACACTTGGAATACCTCTATAGGATGTTTTCCTTATAGAGTTTGTTTTTCTGCTTTCAGATGCCACTGTGTATGTTGGTGGCCTGGATGAGAAGGTGTCAGAGCCGTTACTATGGGAACTTTTCCTGCAGGCTGGTCCTGTGGTCAACACACACATGCCTAAAGACAGGGTCACTGGACAACATCAAGGTCAACTAAGTTTTTGTTGCTCAGTGCAGAATATGCCCTCTTAAAATGATGTATATCTAGAGTATTTAAATAGAAAAGTAAATAAACAACTGTTTTACTTTCCCCAGGTTATGGCTTTGTGGAGTTCCTTAGTGAAGAGGATGCTGACTATGCAATTAAAATAATGAACATGATAAAGCTCTATGGCAAACCAATTCGGGTCAATAAAGCCTCAGCGCACAACAAGAACCTGGATGTTGGTGCTAATATTTTCATCGGTAACTTGGACCCGGAGATTGATGAGAAACTTCTTTATGACACATTCAGTGCCTTTGGTGTGATCCTCCAAACACCAAAGATCATGCGAGACCCAGATACCGGCAACTCCAAAGGTTATGCTTTCATCAATTTTGCCAGTTTCGATGCATCTGATGCTGCCATTGAGGCCATGAATGGCCAGTACCTCTGCAACAGACCCATTACAGTGTCATACGCCTTCAAGAAAGACTCAAAGGGAGAACGTCATGGCTCAGCTGCAGAGCGACTTTTGGCTGCGCAGAACCCTCTTTCCCAGGCAGACAGGCCACACCAGCTGTTTGCAGATGCTCCACCACCACCAAGTGCTCCAACACCAGTTCTGACCACACTGGGAACAGGGATTCCCATTCCGGGCATGGGGGGTAAGTTAGTGTAGCAAATAATCTGCATTGTTCTTTGACCCTATCAGTTATTCTGTTTATTTTGCCACCTTTGCTGCTTGTTAAACATGTCCAGCTGCTTTGCATTAATAAATCTGGAAAGATCCTGTTCCCATTGATAAAAAGGCAACATATGATTTTTAGTGATATGCTAATATATATATATATATATATATATATATATATATATATATATAATATATATATATATATATATATATATATATATATATATGTGTGTGTATATATATATATATGTGTATATACAGTCATGGAAAAAATTATTAGACCACCATTTTTTCTTCACTTTCTTGTTCATTTTAATACCTGGTACCCCTAAACATCATCATGTGACTAAAACAGATAGAGAAGAAAACACTGAATGCATAAAAGCAGTGTTTTTGGCGGTACAACGCCATAGCTATTGATGTAAAAACTTAAGTGATTTAGGTTATAATCAAGAAAACCATGGAAAATGGTAAGATATCAGCTCTTAAATAAAACTCTTATGAGCAATCTTTGTGGTTATCGTTATGTTTGTCCAAACAAATGTACCTTTAGTTGTACCAGGCATTAAAATGAACAAGAAAGTGAAGAAACAAGGGTGGTCTAATGGCTGAGTTGCTGTCATTCCCAAACACTTCCATTTCCTTATAATACAGCTGACAGTTGACTGTGGAATATTTATTTGTCTACAACATGTTGAATATTTAATCATCACTGGGTTTTGGTTGTGGATTTGTAAAATAGAAAATCTGGAGCATATAATGCAATTACAACCTGTTTTTGTGTGCAGGCCTGCCACCTCCTGGTGCTTTCCCCCCTGTTCCTCCCCCTGGATCGATGCCTCCTACAATGCCTCCTTCTATGGCCATGCCTCCAACAGCTGGGACACCAGGTCCACAGGGTGGTGGACCTCCACCTGGACCACCACCCTTCCCCCCTGGCAATATGCATCCAGGTAAAATTGTTTTTTGTACTTTAAATTCCCCTCGACTGTAAGTGAAGTTAAGTGTGATTCACGGTTCTAGGCAGCAACATAGAGAACTACCTACAGGACCTACGTCATTTTTGTTGTTAATACTTGTACGCTGTTTGTGTCTCTGTAATTACACTACAAAGGTGGTGCTGTGGGTTCTTTTCTGCAGCCCTGTAGTTTACAATGCTGAACTTCATTTTTTTTTTTCTTACTTCGTTTATGTAGCTCAGATATAGCAACAGAGCAAATAAAGCAGATGTTATTTGAGTCAGAGCTGATTTACTTACATTGCAGCAATCTATTGTTCTGGCTATCTTGAAAATGATAAAATAGAAGTAGTAATGGGAAACAGGAAGAAGAATAAGAACAGTGGTGCAAATGACCAATCAAATGCTGCAGCCCATGTCGACCTGACGTGTACCATTTCTGGGGGGAAACATGTCAGGCTGGGGCAGAGCTGATGGTCTAGGGCAGTGGTCGCCAACCTTTTTGTAACTGCGGACCGGTCAACGCTTGACAATTGTTCCTGGTTACTCATTACATTACGGCAAGAACATAACATGAGTATAACATCAAAGTCTCTGGTAACATCCCCTGTACCCATTAAATTAAAAAAAAAAAAAAAAAAAACTCATGCAGAGCGGGCTTGGTACGTGGGAATCACTTGTCGTGATAAATCCATATTTCAAGTAGGACTCCTGGTATTGTCTGTGAAAAGCTTTCTTTTTCTTGGAAGTCATAGGCTGTTCTTCTTTCTCTTCACTCTGCATTTTCCCCTTCAAAAGGAAACTTTTCAAAGACGTCTGTTTCTTACTCATTTTGCTAGCTGGGTTAAATTTTGGCGCTCAAGTGACCGAGATGTAACCGAGAGAATCCTATTATTTTTCAAAATAAAAGGTTTTTCAAAATAAAAGCTTGTTCGGACTCATATAATAAATAAAACTTAAACAGATAATTTTTTCTTGCGCGGCGCGGGGGTTGGGGACCACTGGTCTAGGATTCCCTGATACAGCAGACACACATTGTCGGTTCAATGTAGAAACATAAACCAGGCTTATGTAGCAAGTTTTGACATGTGCCACTGAACTTTAGAAACTGATTCAAGAGGTTTTGGACTCGAATGTTCAAAGATTCTGCAGTTGTGGATCAGGGGGTAGAGTAGTCATCTGTCCCTGTGCGGGACACTGAACCCAAAATTACTCCTGATATGTTCAGCTGTGTGAGTATGCGAGATGAGAAAAAATAAAAAAGGATTGAACAGGCAGGAAAATGGTCTCAACTAACACATCCTGTATGAATGTGTTTGGAGATGTGAGTTTTGGATTAAAGCACTTTGAGTGGTAAAGAAGACTAGAAAAATGCAGTGTGAATGCATGTTGTACACAGCTTAATTGCTACATATTAATTTCATGTGTTCGTAATTACCTTTTTTTCTTATTTTCCTTACTCATCTATTAATAGTTGTTTGAAATGGAAGAGCAAAACAAAATCGCAAGAACTTAATTGTTTGGCCCAGAATCAATACAAATGGAAGATTGAGCATGCTCTTTTTTGTTGCACAGGTATGCCTCAGATGCCCATGCCCCCTCCTGCTCCTCCTGGCATGGTGCCTCCACCTCCTGCTCCACCAGGAGCTGGTCAGCGAGCTCCACCGCCCCCCAGTATGCCTCCACCCCCACCTATGGGCATGCCTCCCAGAGCACCATACGGACCTCCTATGAGTAAGCACTGTGGCAACTCCTCAGATGTTTTTCAAGTAAAAAAGTCTCCTCGGCTAATGAACAATTGAAAGCACCTCGTTGAAACATATCTGGTATTTTCAAAGCGCTGTTGGTCAGTTGCTAGCATTGCTCCAAGTTGATATTAAGAAAAAGATCTTTCAGATAGATGATACTTATATATGTGTGTGTTTGCATCTGGTGGTTTTGATATTCCAACATTGGTAAAAAGACATCACCAGACTTTTTCCACATTCTCAAACCACTATCAACGCTGCAGTCCTTTGCAGCCACACATTTCAGTCTATGGACTTCTAGTCTTGTGCTGTTGCTGTACAGATGGTGCATTCAACTACAAATGAGAAAATATATTTTATCCACAAGCTAGAGGTCAGAAGCAAAATAAAGACAGGGCCTTGTTGGGTTATTCTTTATTGTGTGAAGTGAACAGTTTAACTGCAGATGAGAACTCGGGAGATAATAGCAAAGTAAAAATGTAGAAAAAGCTTTTTACTTGCTTTGAAACATTCAGATATGTACTTACAAGCACAAAATGCTTTTTGTTTTCATGTTTCCTTTAAAGTTGGAATAAGCAGTAATGTCTGCATTATTTTGCAGCATTTCTATAATAACCCTTCATCATTGTAGTTAATACAATTTGAGGGGAAAGTGGACTTGTGCATCTTCTTCTAGAGGTTTTCAAGCTGTGTAAAAGGTAGAATATGATGCTTTTAGCATTTCCAAGTGTCTTAGACTAGTTTAGTTGTGATATACAACAGTCCCTACAAAGAGTTGGATGTGGTGTTTGTGAGTCAGACAATGGAGTTTCACCCGGGGGACTGGGGTTTGTGTCGAGTCTGTGGTGACCTATTTTTAGTGTGTATAAAGTGCGTATGAGAATGAAGGGCAGCGTTTATATGTGAAAGATGTACCACTATACAGTATCAAGCTTGAGTGTAGAGAAAATGTTGACAAAGCATGTGCTTGGTCTTTTCAAATATCTATAATTCCAGTTCAGACCCACTGAATAAGATTCCTACTGTAAATGCTGAAGCGCTGTCAGTGTGCTTACCTTTTACTGTGGTGAGAGTATGTGATCAGAAGTGGAGGTTTTTCAGGCTGTGACCCTTCTTTGTCTCTCTTCTCAGCTCCCCCTGTGCCTCCAGGCATGAGAGGGCCTCCTCCACCCATGCCTCCTCCTGGCTATGGTACTGTACCTCCCGGTCCTCCTCGTCCACCTCCCTTTCCTCTCCAGAGAGGACCCCCGATGCCACCAAGGCCCCCAGGTGCCCCACCTCGGGTTCCTTTGAGAGCACCAATGCCACCCTAATCTATGTCAGCCTGCAGAAACTGGCTGCATTTTTCTTTTCTTTTTAAGTACATAATTAGATTTACAGTGTTTGTAATTGTAGGAATAAGTGGACCACCTGTTTGTTTTTTCCTCATTGTACAGATAAATGACATTTGACAAATAAAGTTTTTAGTACAACCTAATTTTGTTTTCTCTCCTTTATTTTGTCCTTCTTTAAGTCAGTCTATGGCAGAGGGGCTTCCTCTGAGACTGCAGGAGAACCTGAGCTTCCCCTGTCTCCCTGCCCTATAATGTCAAAAAATAAATGACCTAATATGTGCGGTTGTGTTAACGTTTTATTGACTATAAATGTGTTTAGAACACGTTAAACATGAAGATGAGTTGATTCAGAATCAGCTACTTCTCAAGTAAATTAGTTAACTTGTCCCTACATTCCCATACCGCTTTCTGGTCAGTGCATTTCCCCACAGAAGCTGAGCGTCTCTGGGACTGCATGGAGCATTTTTTTTCATTGCTGTGAAACTCGATGGGCATTGGCTTGAATCCCAATGTGATCCCGCCCCCCTGGACTCCCAGCGTCTCTGGGAGTGAATGGAGCTGTGGGTTGGCCTCGGCTGGCCTGGACGCTGATCAGTCTGCATGGTGATTGGTGGAAAAGCTGGATGCAGTTTTGACTCAGAGGTTACCTATATATATATATATATATATATATATATATATATATATATATATATATATATATGTCATGTCTCATGCACGATTTCATTCTATCGAAGATTTTTGTGAAGTCGAATAACAAGCAGTGACCATTTGTTGGCATTTCTACAGTGAAAATTTTCATTTCTTACACTGTAAATAAATCGCACTCACTGTAGGGAAGGGCAGAATTTACATATAAATAAATTGACATGTTTTTATGATGTTCTCCAACTATAAACTTCCCCTGTTTGAAGGACCAGAAATCTCCACTGGTCTCAGGCATATCTACCACCAATATGTTTATAGTATCAGCATTTTGTTTTCTTTGTTTCATTTCTATTGTGTCACTAAGGCAAAAGAAAAGGTGTTTTAGAGACAAAAGCTGCATAACCTAATGTTTTATTTTATTTTAGATAACTGGTAAATAACCTGTGATGGACTGGTGACCTGTCCAGGGTGTACCCCTGCCTTTTGCCTGAAGTGAGCTGGGATAGGACTCCAGCAGATCCCCGTGATGGTAAATAACACATGAAGTTTGGTTTGGGTTGTATAAAAACCTGATGTGATTGAAGTGATTTATGCACAATAGCATGACAACTATTTCAGTACACATCAATTTATCCTATGCATTAAGTCAGCTAAGTTTTGCTCCTGGTAACTGCTAAAAAAAACCAGCTCTAAAGTAATTACACCAAGAAAAAAGACCAAGCCGACAACCTAAATACTGAGTTGGAGGCTTCAAAATGGCAGTCCAGAAATCAGCAGTCATGGGTGCCACGATGGAAAGAAAGGTGAGAGTGGTTTCAAAAAGCTTGACATGTGAAGCATAATCTTTCTGCAGTGCAGTGTTATTTTTAAAGACAGAATGCCGTGCATTTAGTAACCAATGAAAATGTTTCCAGTAGAGGAATGCAGTTCTATCATGCTGTGGGCCAGCCAGCTGGGACACCCAGTCTTGGCGGCATTTGGTTTTTAATGTGTACAATTTTGGGTCTTTGAGTACCTCAAATGGACCTAAAGTCCATCAGAAATAATCTGAGAGAAGTGAAACCTAAACCCAAAACTCCAAAACTTACTCCTGCATATCTAAGAGAGCTTGAACAAAAAATTATAGATGATCGATAGCAGAATTTACCTTTAAAGAAGTGGAATAACCTGGACTTCCACAAAACAAAGCAACCAGATAAAAAATGTGACAGTATCACATTTAGATTGTTCCTAATAATGTCTTTTTAATCTCACTAGAATATCAGAAGAAGATGTCTGGAGAATATTTTACATTAACATGGATTGCATAAAAAAAAAAAAATCAATTTTTAATGTCCACCTTGTTTTCCTGAGCTGTCGCGTATTAAAAGTCTGCAAATGACTGACATTTAGACAACATTCCGCTAAGTAGAATTAACATATTTACGCCCTCAAAAATATATGATGTTTGAATGACAATAGACGGAGCATGTTCACGTTTCTGCTGACAAGTCTTGATGCAGTCAAAGGAATATCCGAGTGGTTGGCATGGCAACAGGAGTCAGGTGCGCTCGCACGTGTGTGTTTTCTTAGCGCACAGTTTGACATACGGGTACAGACAATTATGCATTTGTAACTGGCAGATGTGCGATAATGAGTTACACACGCACCCACGATCATTAGCCTGATGACCTCTTGCAAAAACTGCAATAGGTATAAAAAATTAAAAAAAAAATGGCCCGACCGTCTGTGTGAATAGCTACTTGGCAAACGTGCGCAGATTATGCGCCGATCTGCGTCAAACCGCTCCAGATACGTTTAAACGCGCTCGTGACGGGGGGAGGGGACCCCAGTGGATGGCGTGGGCTCCTCTCCTGCGCTCCAAAGCGCGCAGCGTCACTCGGCACACAGCAACAGCCGCGTACGCATCATCACCCTCCTCCTCATCCTCACCATTTCAGGCTGCAAAGGGACGCTCGCAGGAATTAAGGTGAGTGTAAATTTCACGTAAGGGTTGATGTTTGTGGGTCGTGCCATTTTTTTTTTTTTTTTTTTTTTTTTTTTTTTGGCGCATCGGTGAATATTTGTCTTTTTTCCCTTGCGTCAAAGGGAACACGAGAGAGACGCGACAGGCGTATTCACCAGGCGTTCGATCCACTCTGCAATTACGATCAATTTTTTGTGAATCGAAGACGTGGCTCGATAATCTCATCCAAGTCTTGACAAGATGCTGCGAAATCCTAAGAATGAGCACACATGCCAAAATCAGATAATATTTGTGACAGACTTCTATTTTAATCCGTATCTGTATTTATAGGCTGTTTTAATTGGCCTGTTAGCATCGAGGCCCTTCATTATATATATATATTTATATACATGTATATATATCCGCGGAGACGATTATGCACTGAAGGTTTAGACTGGCACTGTTGCTGTCCCACATCACTTAGCAGCTTGTGAAACAAACGGTAAATCACAATATTTGAACCCTGCTATAATTGGGTCTAAGAGAGCAGGAGGTCGGGCCTTGCAGAAAGATTTAGAGGATTTCTTCAGTTGTCGCACATGCGATGTTACTAGGCGTCCTGATGAGGCTCCAAATCACGACACGGACCGAGAGAAATATTCTGATGCTTTAACAAGCCTGTGATGCCCCAGGTATCTGCCATAACGGCCAAATCAATAGAATCTTCAAACTGCTGCTGATTGATTATTGGTTGGGAGAGAATCATATATATATATCTATATATATATTATATATATATATATATATATATATATATATATATATATATATATATATATAACACCACTGACACAGTCTGACATGGATGTGTATGCTCGTTGAAAACAAAAAACCAAAAAACTTCCTGTCTTTTCTTGTTAGAGTTTGAGATAGAGCAGGCCTCTCAGTGTGTTGGTCCATGATATTGTTAGGTTTGAGTCTGAAAGACTAGCCTGGGCGAACAGGCCTGGTGGCTTTGCTTTGATCTGTGCTCATCATGCTGACAGTGAAGGATCTGCTGTGTCATGACTGGAAATGGTTCCCTGGGTGAAATTCAACATCAACAACCCCAACATTGCTTTCAACACTGTGTGCACATTAAAATGGCTGACAAACATGTATATGATTGCGTCTCAGTGGATGTGAAGCACATTTACGTTACTTTTTGTGCGATATCAGGCAGTCATAAGCAATAATTGGAATGAGTGTTGAATATGGATTTATGTTATAAAGACTAGTATTGCATTTTGACTGAAAATCATCAGATAGAAACAGTTGTTATTTGATATATTCTTTGATATATTGACATATTCTTGTCAAAAGCCTGTGTGCTGGGGACACTTTTTTTTGTTGCAATTGCATGCACTTGTCAAAATCAACGTAGCCAAAAACAACTTATTTACAGTTTTTAGGCCAAAATATTAGAATCAATCAAAAGTACTTGGAGAGTTGCAGGTTTACAGGACTTATAGTGGCTGGTCAGACAAGCCAACCCATGCCCTCAATATTTTATGAGATTCTTTCTCTAGTTTGGTATACTGTATTCCTTCCAACCTTTAAAAGGCACCATTGTTGCCTGTCAGGGTTTGTTTTTGAAAAAAGGGTGAAAGTGCAGGAATGTCTCATCATTGTATGTCTGTTGTTTCACTGCGCCAGAAATCCAAAGTGACACGCTGACTTATTGCACAATGACCCACGACACAGTGTCTATAATACAGAAGCTTATGGATGTAGTCTTGCCTATAGACTGCTAGTGCTTGAAAATTCTGCTTGAAACAACAGTTTTTTAAAAAGTTAAAGTGACCTCAATTTACCAGTTTATTTTTCTGTTACACACAGCTTTATGTAATGCTTTAGTTTTCTTGGACAGCTGATATTAGACATATAATTATGTAAACCACAAAGTGAGACTGTGGCCTCAGTTTGGGCAAAGATAGAGAAAAAGCTCTTTATTCATTTCTTAGATGGCCCACATTCACAACCACATTTACCCATCAACCCATGCATATCTTATCTTATATCTTGTTACTGGTGGCCATACAAATTTACTTTGTGAAAATCCTCTCTTGAGAAATGGGTCTGGTACCCCTCCCATTCACAGCCATTTCCACTGGTACAGAACATACTGGACCAAATACAACAGGGAGGGCTTTATGCAACAACTCGTACAAAAGCCATTACTGAAAAGAAAAAAGATGGGTGTAGAATTGCTAAAAACACCTTGGACCAACAATCTTTTACTGCAAAACTGACAATGGTAATTTGACTGGTGTTTCTATTCCACTGGATCCCATTTTCGATGTCTTTTGTTGATTTGTCTGCCTGTTGTCCAGCTTACATCAGATGCTTCATTTCTCTGATTGGTTTTATACCTAACCAGTGGCATGCAGAGGCTGTCGAATAGAGTTGAATAGAGAAGAATCAGGCTAACTCCTTGTATGGAAGGAAAAGTGGAAAGTTCAAAGACAAAAAGAAAAAAAAAAAGGAAACCGTTCTAGGGTTTTAAAGCGCTTGCCACAAGTTCAACTCAGTTTCAGGACCTGAATCTATTTTTTTTTTTTTTTCGGTACAAGTTAATCTGTATAAACCTTTGAACCAAGTAGTTTGGGATTTAAGTTAGCTGCGTTTCCATCAGTGTTTGTATGGGTTTACTCTGAAGTTATGAACTGGAAAAGACTGATGAAAATGCAAAAATATATTTTCGATTAGGCATTTTCAGGGGTTTTAGTTTTTTTCAATTTTTTTGGTGGGAAAAGTTAATGGGACATGAAACATTTAATTCATATTAGTGATGAGCTGTTTCCGCTACTATAAAAGAAACATGGTTGAAACTCACAGACTTGTTCTATTCTGTCATTTTTATACTTCAGGAAAATGCGTTTTTTTAAGTGATACTGGAAAAAGAAAATGTGAATCCCTTCTCTTTTATTTCTTGTATATACAAGATGATTCTGTGTGGCTTAATCTCGCTAAAAAGAAAGTAATGGAAATGGCCATTAAATTATTCTCTTCATGAGAAAGTAATTTTCATGAATTTTAACACTATCTGCTTCACTGGTGAAAAGAAAAAGGTTTAATTAAGATAAATCTACATTTTCTCACCAGACGTAAGAAGAACTTGTTGTCAAGTAAACTGGGAATCAACTCTTTAAATCCCTGAGGTGGTTCAGGGCACCACTCAGCTGGACCTTTGACCCTTTCTGCTTCTTCTAAAGCCTCTTTAAAATGGAGGACGGCTACCAAAACCGGACTGCTTTCATAAAAGGTGCCAAAGACATTGCCAAAGAAGTAAAGCGACAAGCTTCAAAGAAGGTGGGTCGCTCAGTGGATCGGGTGAGCGATGAGTACAGCAAGCGCTCCTACAGCCGCTTTGAAGAGGATGATGATGATGACTACCCTGTGCAGGGAAGCCAGGATGGAGGCTACTACCGTGGCGACAGCCAGGCAGCCAACGACGACGAGGGCCACAGTGACTCAACAGAGGGTCACGATGAGGATGATGAGATCTACGAGGGCGAGTACCAAGGAATTCCCAGGGCTGACTCAGGCAAAGGTGGTCTGGCTGGTGGTCCTGAATCGGTGACAGCTGGAGCTCAACAGTTCAAAGATATTGGGGTCTCTGAGGCTGAGAGGCGGAAGGACCGGGAGGAGCTGGCTCAGCAGTACGAGACCATCTTACAAGAATGTGGTCATGGAAGGTTCCAGTGGACACTCTACTTTGTTCTGGGCCTGGCACTCATGGCTGATGGCGTGGAGATCTTCGTGGTCGGGTTTGTCCTCCCCAGCGCAGAGAAGGATATGTGTCTGTCTGAACCCAACAAAAGCATGCTTGGTAAGACTTTTAATGGTCATAATCTCTCCTCTCTCTTTGTACACGTTGTTGATTTAGCAACTCTACAATGCATTGTTACATCCTGTAAAAGATAACAATTGTGTGTATTTCTCCTTGTCAACAAATGTACAAAGTATTAGTGACGGATCCAAGACTGGATGCAACTCACTCATCTGTGCCATTATTTATTTTTTTATTTATTAGCCTTTATTTACCAGGTTAGTCCCATTGAGATCAAATATCTCTTTTTCAAGGGAGACCTGGCCAAGAGGGCAGCAGCATAGTTACATTAAAACAACAAACAACACATAAAATCTACAACATCAAAACTTGCTCACATAAAACACGTGCACACAGATAAGGTAGACTGCAATGATCTCACCAGAGCTTTAAACTCATTCAATGTAACAAGGGCTTTAAGTTGAAGTTCAGATTGTATTTTATTCCAAGCATTAGGTGCTGAAAACCTAAATGATTTCTTGCCCAGTTCAGTTCGTACTTTGGGGACAACAAATTGCAGAGTATCCATAGATTGGAGATTGTGACTTCCTTGTTTCCTTGCTAAAAGACAAGACAAATAGGACGGAGTGATACCCAGAATGGTATGTAAATGAACACATACCAATGACTGAGGTGTCGAGCACTTAAAGACGTCTAGTTAACCTTAGAATAGAGTACACAATGGTGAGTAAGGGGACTGCAGTTCGTAATGAATCTCAGTGCCCCATGGTACACACTATCTAGCATACGGAAACAATGAGCAGAAGCATTCATATACAAAACATCTCCATAATCAATAACAGGCAAAAAGGTTGTTTTCACCCATTTCTGGGTACCAATTCAATGTGTTGACCATTTCTTGTTAAAATTTTCTCAGACAGTGCTGATCTAGCAGTTTTTGAAGTGGTAAAGAACATACATTTTGTTTTGTCTGCATTTAAAACAAGTTGCAGATGACAAAGTTGTTCTTGTACTCTATCGAATGCAAGTTGTAAATACTGAAAGGCCTCAGCAGGAGTGGGTGCTGTGCAGTATATAACAGTGTCATCAGCGTAGAAATGAAAATTTGAGTTTGGAATTTTCTGTCCAAGATCATTTATGTAAATAGTGAATAATAATGGGCCCAGCACAGAACCTTGATGGATGCCCTTTTTCACTTGCAATACCTCAGAGGAGGAACACTCTATCTGAACAGCCTGGGTTCTGCTTGTGAGATAATTTGCAAACCATCCAACTGCTTGCTGAGAAAAACCAATAACTGATGATCTACAGTATCAAATGCCTTTGAAAAGTCAATAAAGAGGGACAGACAGCACTGCTTCTTGTCAAGAGCTTCAGTTGTATCATTTATGACCTTCATGGCAGCAGTAACAGTACTGTGATTTTTGTGAAAACCTGACTGAAATGGTGACAGAATAGAGTTGGTGGCCAGAAAGTCTTTTACCTGTTCACTGATCAGGGATTCAAGCACCTTTGCCAGAGCAGAGAGTTTAGAGATCAGTCGGTAATTATTTAAAATACTAGGGTCACCTCCTTTTAGGAGGGGAATTACAAGGGCATATTTCCAGTCTAGGGGCCATACACTCTAATTTTTCTTTAAGAAATATTTAAAACATTTGGATGAGTCACACTGTTGCTCATGTTGACATGTTACATTATGCTGAACGCTGGATGTTTGTTTGAGCAGGTACTACATATATCATCCCAGGAACTCCTCAGAGATGATCAGTTTGTCTCTATGTTAGTTGTTCATACTTATTTAAAGATAAACATGAAGTGATGTCGCACACATTCCTGTCCGAGGTTTACACCGACCAGACTGATCCTTATGGTTTTTTACATGCCAAGTAATGCAGGGAAAATGTTGTGAAAAGGCAGTGTACCAGCAAGCACACATGGATGTAGACTATATACTTTTTAAGAAAATAGTACTTTGCAGAGACATTAGGAGAAATGGATAGCATTCAGCATGCTTGTTGAACCCAAGCAGCAGAAAAAAAAAAACCCAAAAACAAGTATATCAGTCTTTGGGAATGAAAAAGCGGTGACTGACCAGTCACCAAAATCTGCACTTTCTCAAATGCTATAGCCATAAACCTTCAGAATTAAACATGATGACAGAATTAAACATGTTTGGTCTTTGCAGCTGATTTCAAACACCTATTTGAATTTTATTGAGCCTTTGAGTTATGGTAGTTGCACACAGTGTCATTTGGTTCTTCAAGCTTTAATACACAAACCAGTGGGTGGCTGTAACCATCTTTTATACCACAGTCTCAACCTCAGAAATCCACACTATTTATTGGTAAATCAAAAAAGTTACTTTTAATACCTGGCTTTAAACAGTCCAAAACGATCCCATTATATGCTTCTGTCATATTGCATTTTATTTAATTTACTGAATAAGCAATTGCTTGAGTAACATTCAGTAGAGAATTTTACTTGAGTTCAAAATGTGCTAAAAGCCCTTTAGTGTGTTTGTCTTGATTGTTTACTGAACTTGTTGACAAGGAGGAAAAAAACACTTTAGAGCTATCTCTGTATTTATGAAAGAAACTGCTTCCCTGGTGGAGTGAGTCAGCACAGAGCTGCTGGAGCTGTAGTTTCACAGATGGAGCGCAACAGAACAGAAAAACAACACGATGACTTCACATCCGTCACAGAACACAAGGAGTTCAGTAACAAAATAGAAGGAAGTGAAGCTTTAATGTTGAAACGCTGACACATTTGTAATTTTCTTTGCTCTCTCTACAGGTCTGATTGTATATTTTGGGATGATGGTTGGGGCTTTCCTCTGGGGCGCTCTGGCTGACCGGATAGGCCGTCGGCAGTCTCTTCTCATTTCTCTCTCCATCAACAGCATCTTCTCCTTCTTCTCCTCCTTTGTCCAGGGTTACAGCACCTTTCTGTTTTGCCGTCTTCTCTCAGGTGTTGGGTAATTGCAAAAACTATTGTCTTTTTCAATCTGAACCTTTTTTTTTCTAAGCTTAATTGCTGCATCGTGATGCTGTTTTATTTTTTGCACTTTATAAAAGACATTACTATCAAAGCATTTTTTTGTTTCGTCCAATGATACGACGTATACACACTTTAAAGAGCATTTCAAGGTATTTCATATTGAATAAAGGAGTTTAATTTTTAATTTTATGTTCATACAGAGCCACTGACCTTCACACACACTTTCCCCGTGGGCTCAGTTGATCTCTGAATTTTGCAGGATCGGTGGCTCAATTCCCATTGTGTTCTCCTACTACTCTGAATTTCTGGCCCAAGAAAAGCGCGGTGAACACCTCAGCTGGCTCTGCATGTTCTGGATGATTGGGGGAATATATGCATCTGCTATGGCCTGGGCTATAATCCCACACTATGGTGAGTATGAAAACCTAATTACTGACAAGGTCAGGAGTCTTACCTCTGTGTTGTCCAAGCTTGCAGATTGTCATAATTTTTGCTTACACTGACATCAAAACTTGATAATTTTGCAGCCCTGGTTAAAATGATTGATACCTCTGTTATAGCTGTTCATTTGGTGGCTATGATAGTGGTTCCCTAAAACTATTGGTAATTAGTTTAGCATCAACACAATAACAAACAAAGGGTCATTGCTGATTTCCAAAGACAACAAACGTAATCATTTACATTATTTTTAAAATCCGTTTCTGGGACATTCTTTGGCTGTAAGAAGTTAACAGGCACACAGTTTGTAAAACTGGATTAAATGAATGAAATATTTACTGGCATTAGATAGGATAAAGCAAACTGCAGCGTGCTTTATGTTAAAGTAAGGAAGGCTAATTATCTGGTGGTTTAGCAGCACCAGCGTTACAATGCAGTTAATCTTTTTTTTTCCAGGTAACTCTCCATCCCTTTAATTAAATAATCTTTTTTTTTAATTTATCATCAAACAGTTTAAAGCTTTGGTTTTAGCTATGTGGTGAGCTGGCTGCAGGGAAAAAGAAGGCTTGTTTCTTACAAACACAACACTGAAGCTGACTTCTGACTTCCCTTGAGGGAGAAAGAGAGAAGCACAAGGTTCACGATGCGTCACATTGAATTAATTTATTAAATAAGGTGAAGAGCCAAACCCACTTTTCATATGCTGACTCTTGTTTGGAGGGTTGTAGTGAATGTTTTAGGCTGTAACTGTTCAGGTATGTGAGCTGATTTCTTTGTGGTGGACTGTTTATTTTCCTCCCAGGATGGAGTTTCCAGATGGGTTCAGCGTATCAGTTCCACAGCTGGCGCGTGTTCGTCTTAGTGTGTGCGTTTCCTTCTGTCGCGGCCATCGCTGCCCTCAACGCCATGCCTGAGAGCCCACGTTTCTACTTGGAGGTCAGCAGATTTACTGGTTAACAGTATTTTTGTTGCCGTAAAATGCAATGTCAGATGGAAATAGTCTTCCGCAAAAGACAATTTTTCTTCTCTTGGGACACTATAATGAATGATGAGATGCAAACAATGGAATCTTTGCTTGATTTCAAACAGAATGGCAAACATGATGAAGGCTGGATGATTCTGAAGCAAGTTCACGACACAAACATGCGGGCAAAGGGTTACCCAGAAAAGGTGTTTTCTGTAAGTATCTCTGAAGAAAAGGTGACGAATCACTGACGCTAGAAAGTTGATGGGAAAAGTCTGACTATTTATCCAAGTGCCATAAAAGTAGGGAATCTGTTCGGATCCCTGTTGGTATCCATGGTATCCTTTAGCTTGAGGTGCTCAGAAAGTTTTCACTTGCTTCCTATCCTTACCCACGGTTCAAATAACATTTGCTTCGACATAAAAGCTACACATGATTACAACCACGTGTTTTCCAAACAAGTAATCTATAAGTTGCCTCTTATTTAAAGAGGCAACTTCCTCACATCACAAATATCTTCAACGTCCTTTAGATAAACAATAAAAATTACACTCACCAGCCACTTTATTAGGTCCACCTTGCTAGTACCGGGTTGGATCCCTTTGCCTTCAGAACTGCCTTAATCCTTCGTGGCATAGATTCAACAAGGTACTGGAAACATTCCTCAAAGAGTTTGGTCCATATTGACATGATGGCATCACTCAGTTGCTGCAGATTTATCGGCTACACATCCATTGATGCGAATCTCCCGTTCCACCACATCTCCAAAGGTGCTCTATTGGATTGAGGTCTGGTGACTGGAGGCCATTTGAGTCCAGTGAACTCATTGTCATGTTCAAGAAACCAGTCTGAGATGATTCACGCTTTATGACATGGCGCGTTATCCTGCTGGAAGTAGTCATGAGAAGATGGGTCCACTGTGGTTATAAACTGATGGACATGGTCAGCAACAATACTCAGCTAGGCTGTGGCGCTGACACAATGCTCAGTTGGTACTAATGGGCCCTGAGTGTGTCAGGAAAATATCTCCCACACCATTACACCATCACCACCAGGCTGAACTGTTGATACAAGGCAGGATGGATCCAGGTTTTTATGTTGTTGACGCCAAATTCTGACCCTACCATCTGAATGTCGCAGCAGAAATTGAGACTCATCACACCAGGCAACGTTCACCAGGCACCTGGCATCAACAAGGCATTTGTTCCCTCACTAGATATTTCCACTTTTTTGGACCATTCTCTGTAAACCCTAGAGATGGTTGTGTGTAAAAATCCCAGTAGATCAGCTGTTTTTGAAATACTCAGACCAGACCGTCTGGCACCAACAACCATGTCATGTTCAAAGTCACTTAAATCACGTTTCTTCCCCATTTTGATGCTCAGTTTGATCAGCAGCAGATTGTCTTGACTATGTAGTATGTTGCAGTTCCATCCTCTGGCCATCCCAGCGTTTACCTCCACCTGTGTGTGTAGATGTGTCGGGGTGCCAGCTGGTGTGGTGACTGGCGACCTAGTCCTCTGACCATCTCACCTCAGTGCTGCTACCTGCATCTGTTTATGTTTATGTAGTCATTATATTTAGTCATTTGTGTGCTCTCCTCTCTCTGTCCTACATCCTCTCTCTGTCCTGTCTCCCCTCTTTTCTTTCTTTACCCGGCTGGCCTTCGGCAGGAAGGTCCCCCCATATGAGCCAGGTCCTGCTCAAGGTTTCTTCCTCTTAAAGTGGAGTTTTTCCTTGCCACTGTTTGGCTGAAAGGTTTTTTTCTCCCTCTGTGGGAGTTTTTTACCTGCCATTATCCTTGTTTAGGATTTAATATTATAATTTTAGTTAATGATATTTGCTCGGGGGTCATGCTCTGGGTCTCTGTAAAGTGTCTAGAAACAGTTGACATTGTAACAGATGCTATACAAATAAAATTGAATTGAATTGAATGTCTACATGCCTAAATGCATTGAGTTGCTGCCATGTGATTGGCTGATTAGAAATTTGCGTTAACGAGCAGTTGGACAGGTGTACCTAATAAAGTAACTGGTGTGTATAAACAAGCTGGCAATAATGTCAGTTCTTTAATACTAACACTCTGTTTTATACCTCTGAATATCTTATCTAATATTTAATGTTTCCTGAACTCAAAGTAATAGAGGTAAAAAAGTTCATGGAACTCTTTCTGGAAAAAGACCTTTTAGGAGATGCACATTCACGGCAAATATTTTAGTCCTCCAAATGATTTGTTTCTGTTTAATCCAAGGTCACCACAATCAAGACTGTGAAGCAGATGGATGAGTTGGTGGACATTGGCACCGACACGCCAGTATGGCAGCGCTACAGAATGAAGATTATGAGCCTCTCCCAACAGGTTAGTGAAGTTTTTCATCTCAAATATGATCCAAATTATGTCATCTGAGCTCAAGGACTTGAATAAACTAAATTGATTTGATGATTTGTAGTCAAATTTGAACAAAAACATATTTTCTTTAAAAAAAAAACAGCATTTAAGTCATAGCGTCCCTAAAATTGCATTATTATATTTTTTGTGCAAGCGGAGTTTTACAGTTCCTCTTGTAAAATAGATAAATTATTACATTTATTTTACAAGGAGTTTTACAGCTCAGCAACAGTGGAGAGTTGAGTGTAAGCAAAAGTTGGTTGATAATTTAGCTAAAATCCTATTTATCTCCCTTATTAGGCTGTTTTTTTTCTCTCTCTCTGAACCTGCCTCTGGTTTCATCTATGAATTTAAATTGAAATTAACCTTCACAAATTGAATGGACAAACTTTGTGTATTTTCCTTACAATAATCCGTCAGTATATGCATGATACAAATCAGTATTATCATTGACATTATTGCATTCAAACCTGTTTTCATTGTGTTGGATATTGCTGCAGCAAGTTGCTGTGGACCAAAAGCTTTATCAGATTCGTAGCTGATTTTAATTTTCATTCAGCCTACATTTTGCTACAGTGCAGTACGCCTACACCCTCCATCATCCCACCTACCTGTTGACTGCCAAGTTAGAAAAAAAAGTCTCCACAGTAGGAGTTGGTGCTTTATAGTTTACCTTCTGCTCATAAAGTTTGTTTCTTGCTTTAAAGATGGGATGATGTCATAATATAAGTAAACTTGTGTTATATAACATCATCCAAACCTATGCTTTATAATGATAATAAATCTGGTCTCGAGTATTTCTCTTCATCAGGAACTTGTTTTCCTTCTTTACATGGTACAGATACGGAATAATATTCTCGCCTGCTTCAGCCCAGAGTATAAACGGACAACTTTCATGCTCTTAGCTGTTTGGTTCACCATGTCTTTCAGGTAAACTGAAGACCCCAAAAATCTCTGCTATCCCTTTGGTATCTCACTTTATCACTCACTTTGGCCCTGTTTTTTTTTTCTTTCATCTGTGTTGTCTCTGATAAATTTGCAGCTATTACGGCCTGACAGTGTGGTTCCCTGACATGATCAAGTACATCCAGAAGCAGGAATACGACTCACGCACAAAGTCTTTTGAAAAAGAAAGAATAGAGCACGTCACTTTTAATTTCACCCTGGAAAACCAAGTGCACCGCCAAGGACACTATTTCAATGACAAGTAATACTTTTTTAATCCACTACGTAGCTCATTACTTATTGGTGCTGTCAGATTAAATGCTGCAGGAAAGGAGATTTTATGAATATACAACAAAAAAACTGAAACTTGTCCACAGATTCCTTAACCTCAAAATGAAGTCCATGGTGTTTGAAGACTCTGTGTTTGAGGAGTGCTACTTTGAAGACATTACCTCCACTCACACCTTCTTCAGGAACTGTACCTTCATTGCAAGTTTGTTTTACAACACAGGTGAGTGTGACTTTGTTGTTTACTGAATACTCAGTGGTGAAATGCAGTGAGGACAGAGTTCTAATTTATCAAATCAATCTCCGACCCATACCGGTTCATGACCATTTCTTTTCACTCTTTATGATTACATCCCATCTAAACAAAACACCCACACAACCATTTGACACATTTGTGTCAAAGATAGACCCTCAAAATTGACCTAAACTGTGGAAACTATGTACAACTTTAACAGTGTTTTTGCCTAGATGGTCTCAGATGTGACTCACGAGAGAGAAAACAAAATAAAAAAAATAATGCTCTCTCAGCTGTGGTGAGATCCAAGTCTACAACACAAAGCAAAGATCCATCACTACCACCTTTCCAGCCTTCCAGTGGATGTTTTCAGATTTTGAGTCTGAAGGAAATAATGACAGCAGTGATTCCTAAAGACGTGAATGGCTTGGAGAAGACGGGTGTAAAAAGGTGACAACTGTAGGAAAGTGTGGTTGATTAAAGTGAACTGAGCAGCTGGAATAGCCTATAGATATGGGGAGGAAGATCGTGATGAGGGAGCAGAGCTTCCTTGTAAGATAATGTCATCTGTTTAAGCCTGTACTCTTGAAATAATGAAACATCCATGTCAAAAGCAATATAAGTGCCAAAGATTTCATAGTGTAACTGAGAAATGAAGCAAATCCTCACATCTGACTGCTTGATAAATTACTTTTCAATGTTGAAAAGATTATTTTGAAGGCAAATTACTCCATCTCTAGTTTTAGCTGTTCGAAGAGATACATTATTTGAGATTACATATAAATTGAAAACAGCTTAACAGCAGAGACATAAAGCAGTGTTCGGCACTCATAGAAACGCTCTGTTCCTGGTGAGCCTGGGTTACGCTGGGGTAGCACAACCGTTACCATAGCAACACAAACAAATCCAGCTCAGACTTTTATAAGAGTGATATGATTAAATGAGTAGCATTTAGATTAAGAAAGGAAAAAAAAACAAAACATATGATTGAAGTCAACACAAGACAAACAGACTCATTCAAAGACTCTAATTGTGACTCACACTGTGTGTGGTTTTGGTTTCTGCCAGCAATTTAAATCAACATGTCAGAATCAGAGCTGGAAAACACATCCCAGAGCCTAAGACAACATTTACTTTTCTGATATATTGTAGCTCTCCATTTTCTCCTGATGTATTTGGTCTTGCCTTTCTGCCTCTTGTCTTCTCATCCCTGAAGCCAGCGATACGGTCTTTCATGTCCGAGTTACTAATACTTCTGAAAACTGATGAACATTCAGCACTTTTATGGCTGATTCCCTTTAAAATGGGTGTTGGTTACTAGCGTGGCTTTCATTTCAGCAGTGTCAGCAGAAAAATCAAGTATCTCATCTAAGGAGCTGCAGGCAGCAATGTACAACCAAAGTAAATGATTTTCTTTTCAAGGAGAATCAACTTTACTTCTGCTGTTTTTGTTCTGTAGGTCATACTCCGGGTCTCTGTATAAGCACCTAGAGACAACTTGCATCGTAATAGACCAATAAAATTGAATTTAATAGGGTCAGAGATGTAGCATCATTGATTTTATCTGACTTTGACTGTAAAATTGTTGGAATGTCCACTTTTATGAAGACTGGCAACCATCTTACAGGTTTGCTTGTGACTGATCTTTTTCTAAATGGTTTGGAACTAATCTTTTAACTTTCCAGATTGACATGCATCAACAATTGCTTCTCTAATACCATTGCTTATGTCTTTCCCTCTTTGCATTGTGTTAAGACATACCTGAATGCTCCAGATAGGCAAACTACCATAACATCTGCTTTCATAGAAGTCTGCCCACCTGCTGATGATCATTTCTTCAGGTGATGAGCAGTAGCAGGTTGTTGCAACTCATCCTCAGTAATAATATGGAACCAGTGAAAGGGGGTACTTAATCTTGCCCACATGTTTTTTTTTTTCGTTTTTGGCTAATACTAACAATCAGTATGATCACATAGTTATGTTTTAAAATAAAATAAAATGAAGGAAGCATTAATTTTTGCACATGAGTGTACTTGAAGACATTCAAGGATATTAAGAAGTCATACAGCTGGATTTTATATAGTTTCTGCCTCAAAGGAATTTTGATTGAAAGCAGATCCTGGCATTGGATTGTCTTTGCGGTGGCTGCTGTAATGCCCTGGCTTCTTTTACCATGAGATGATTTAATTCTCTCTTTTCCTGCTTGAGAATAACTAATTCCTTGAGTAAGGATGTGGGTTTGGGCCACGATGAAGACATTTTTCACCTAAATATTTAATATGTAGTGCTTTCCATGAGAACAAAATTGAACAAATGCATTATAAATATATTTTTTTAATGCTTTAATACCATGACTGTAGACTTGAGACTATCTGAAGCATGCTATGCTGTCTGCTGTATTCTTTGCTGTGAAAAGAATTGTTCAGTGCTTTTGATAGAGGAACAAATGCACTGCCACTGAAAACTCTGAAAGGAGTCTGCAGTCCTTCTTTTGAAATAATTCCTCAAGTCTTAAATTTGATTTCAGTATTACAAAGCAGTAACTTGTCTTTCTGCCCCCAGACTTGTTCAAATACAGATTTATCAACTGTAAGCTGGTCAACAGCACATTTCTCCACAACAAGGAGGGCTGCGTGCTAGACTTCAGCGATGACTTCAACAATGCCTACATGATATATTTCATCAACTTTCTCGGCACACTGGCAGTGCTCCCTGGGAACATTGTATCCGCTCTATTAATGGACAAAATTGGCCGTTTAAGAATGCTTGGTGGGTAAATCTAATCAGTGATCACAATTCAGTTATGACCATGGAGGCTGTTTAATTTGGAGTTCTTCATCTTCTCTTCAAACAGCTGGATCCAGTGTCATATCATGTGTCAGCTGTTTCTTCCTGATGTTTGGCAACAGTGAGTCAGGGATGATTGCCCTCTTGTGCCTGTTTGGTGGCATCAGCATCGCCTCGTGGAACGCCCTGGATGTGATAACGGTGGAGCTCTACCCCTCAGATAAAAGGTAGCATGAGAACTGCTGTTTCCAACACCTCTACACAGAGAAGTTTTTCGGATCTCAAAAATAGTAATCGATGTGTCTTCATGACCTTAGAATGGGCCATTTATATCCAAAAACAAAAATGAATCCCTTCTCTGCTATGTTGGGCCTCCATGTTACTACAATAACCCAGGAGGCATATCCTGACCACTGCTGTTTTAATGTTCTTGCACACTCTAGCGTTTGGTAATTGTGAGGTGCTAGATTTTACTACGTCCTACAGACTGATCCTTTAACAACCAATACAATTTTAAAAAAATACATTCTTTGAATCTGTTGTTGACACGTCTTGCTGAGGCTGTTGTCTTTGTCCTTCTTGTCTTGTCTTCAGGACCACAGCGTTTGGTTTCCTGAATGCTTTCTGTAAACTGGCAGCAGTGCTGGGCATTAGCATCTTCCAGTCCTTCGTTGGCATCACCAAAGCCTTACCCATCTTATTTGCTGCTGGTGCACTCGCCGCTGGCAGTTTCCTTGCTACAAAGTTGCCTGAAACAAGAGGTCAAGTGTTGCAGTAAAGCAGATGACCAGCAGTGGGCAGCAGGGTACAGCTGGAGAGTGTGGTTGACATGTAGAGCCTGAACATCCCTGAGAGCTTCAGCGCTGCCCGTTCGTCACACAGTAACAGAAAAGACTGGCTTCCCCATTGTAGGACCAGAATCCTTTGAAATGTGGATTGCATCATTCAATGTCTTTACAGACACATAGTGGCCATAAAAGAAGAGAAAACATATATAAAACAAGATACCTGCACCATTTTAACACCCGAGCTTAATGTCAGCTGCTCTGTTGGGTGTCCTAAAATAATAATAATAAAAAAAGAGATAATTTAGGGAGGAGTGTCTCCTCCAGGGTTATGTGGCTCAAACAGAAATTGGATAAATATGATAAAAAAAAAAATCCACATTGAAAAAGAATGGCCTGAGGAAAACGAAGGATTTAATCCATGTATGTGGTTAGTTTGCAGAAGAAATCAGTGTTTTTCTTGTTTGTCTTTGACCTCAGTCACTGGTATTCAGTGCTGCTAATGTATTTCCTGTGATGTAAGTGGTACAGTTCAGTACACATTTCCATTCAAACTGATGCGCATGGCATGTTTTGTAAAACTTTTTCTCTGGATTATATTCCGAAAATGAATATATTTGACCCTTGACAACTGCCTATTAATGAAGCCAGAGCCGCTGAGTGCTGTTATTCTCTACCAAATAATATCAAAACATTCCAGTGAGGCTGGATTTATTCAGACACTTTAACTATTTCTGCCCCTGAATAATTCCAGTCTGTTTATTGCCTCAAACCCCAGACATGTGAAGATGCATTTCACAGGATTCTCTGTTGTACATGGAAATAGCTGGATCCGGTTCCTCAGTGTTAAACCAGTGTTTTTCCTTTCTCGTTTTGTGGCAGTTTGTTGATGTTCATGAGTGGAACACAGAAACGTCGGTGGGACGGGTTTTGGTCAAATACATAATGTGAGACCAGACAATACAATGTCATATTATCCTAAATTAGCTGCATGAGTGTGAGTATGGACATGTTTCAAGGGACCAAAATGCAGGAACTCACAAGTTTAAATGACTGTTTGAGACTGTTTAAGACTTAGTTTTATGGTTAGAATCCTCACAGTGATGCACATGGATTCGTGTGATTGCATATGCATATATCCGGTGATTTTTACCTGTGAAGAAGACAGTTTGCTTTCATAACATAGTTTTTTTTTAAATTTAGTTTATTGGATTTATTTATGAAGCAGAACAATGTGTAAAACAATGGTCACATATTTTAAGGCTAATTTCATAAAGTCAAAGCACATTAATGTCATGCAGTAGCACATAAAGTTAAAGCACATTAATCCCAGTAGCACAGGTGCAGAAGAGGCTGATCACCACACAGCATGGCTGCAGTATGAACACTGGACAAAGAGCAAGTCACTTGACTGAAACTTCAGTCTCCACTTTGAGCTCAGTAGTTTTTCCCTAAAAATGTTCAGTCAAGATCCAGTTTTGAAGCTTTGCCAGCCACAGTCCTCATCAGCAGGACTTTGGCTCAGAGCCTATCATATAAAAGAAAGCTCCAAAAAAAAAATATATCAACTATGACAAAAAGCAAAATGCTTTCTTGAAACAGCATCATGGCTGCCTAAATATGACTCTTTCTATATTCATAAGCACAAGTCAAATTGGTCCAAAAAAAGAGGAAGAAACAGCAATGGGATCTGACTGAATTTTTATTGGAATTATATAGGAAAATGTAATTTTTATTTTAAGGGCTCCTGTTTGGTCATTCATTGGCCTCCTGTATGGTACTGCTGGCCTGTCTGCTACGTAATACTAAAACATCTAATGTGATTCAGATTATCACAGAATCGCTCTAAAAGAAAGGCTGATCATGATTTATACATGTCACTGGAACCTTAGGTATCATTTCTCCAAAAGTGTTCATCAATATATGTGTGCTGACAATCAGAGAGTTCACGGGCAGAGTGTGAGGTTTTGACCTAAAAACGTCCTCTGGGTTTTGTGTGTGCGCCTGTGTGTGTGTGTGTGTGTTATGACGTCACCTTGAGGACACAGGAATTTCATAAAAAAATAAATGTGTAATATATATATATATATATATATATATATATGTGGAAATTTCAATGACAATATCAAAGCATTTATGTATATATATTTGATCACTAATTACTTTGATTACCTATAAGGGATACCAAAATGGACATGCAGAGGTAAAAAATACAGGGCTAAAAGTTTATAAGTCATTATACAGTGATTGGCACAGTGTCAATATATAAATACATTTATGCAGAAATATGGTTAAACACTGTTCACAATGAGTTTATATATATATCTATCTATATATCTATATATAGATATATATAGATATATATATATATATATATATATATATATATATATATAATTTCATATTCTTTTATGGATTTTATGGATTATTTTCTTTTATGGATTATTTTTATGGCATTCCTGTGACCCCCACCGACCCCCTCACCACCACCCCCCTTTCACTTCTTGGGAAAAATATTGGACAAGGGAAACTCTGCCCCCCTTTGCCTCCATTTTACTGAACTTCAAATTAATTCTTCATTACTGTCGAGCCAGGATTCTCACCTTTGCCATTTGTGTACAAAGCCATTCTTATGTAATGAACACATTTGTCTTGTTCATGTTGGGAAGACTGGATATGTGTGTGTGTGTGTGTTTGTCTGTCAGCTGACAAAACTGTTGCATATTTTTATAATCGTTTTTGTTGAAATATATTCATCCTTTACCACAGTTCAGCTGGGAACCGCAGAGTATATTTATTGAACAAAGAAAAAAAAAGTTGAAAAAATCAATATGCAGTGTGGAATGAAATGTTTTGTTCTTCATCATAGACTTAGGTGCTTTTTTGGTAATGCAGTTAAGTCTTTAAAAAACATGTCAAAGACGGCCAGTCTCAGCGATGACATGTGGTCTGTTGATCCGCTTTGAAATCCAGAAAAGCAGACTCTACGTCTCAAGAGGACTTCACCCACCAAACCTCTGTACTCAACCAATCGTGACGCATGTTTGTATTGTATTGTCTGACATTTTGGACGTCCTGTATGCCAGCTGTTTTTGTCTAAAGCAAAAACGTGTGTTCTCATTGTTGTATGATGACATAGATTTGTTGCTTGCAGTGATTGTTCTTAATCGAAGTGGGGTTAAAACTGGTCATATTTGAGTATGTGTTCTGAAAGTAAGTTAGTAGTGACTATGCTCCTTGTTTACCTTGGACCCAGGTAATTTTTATACATACATATAAAGTATATACAGTATATGCCTGAATTTCTAAGCTGGATGTTTGTAATCATGCAGTTTATCTTTTTCACAGAGGTACAAGATGGTTTAGGCCGGGAAAAGGCAATATTGACAGGAGCCAAAAATTGCACAAATGATGTGCAAAAAGTTACTTTAATATAAACTTGCTTCTTTCTGTGAATCCTTTGAAAAGGGAGGAGTGTAAGCAATAACACAAAGCCAAACTTCTCTCTCTCCAAAAAACAGGTCATTGTTAAATTACAGACGGTTATGTATACCTGTACAAGTTGTGAAGAGTTGTTGGTTCCAATTTTATTCATAATGAGAGTGGCATGATGGGATGTGGTAAAGTTAAACAGCTTGAAGACTTTTCTTGATGATGGTAAAATGTTAAGTGTTTTATGGCATCCGGTTACTCATCTCTTCAGAGCACACTGATGAGTGCTTAATGAATCTTGAAAAAAATGGACTGACCCATGCCACAGTCCCCTCATCTGCAGTAAACTGCAAGAATCCTTCACAGTAGATGGGACTGTAGGACTTTTACAGTTTGATTTTGATCTGCTTAAATGAAAAGTTCTACTCTAAATGTGAGTTCACTTCAAAATTCAATGTACTTTGTGTAGAAACTAGATGTTTGTATGTGAAAGTATGGAATTTGTGCAACAAAAAGATGAAAAAAAAGTTCTATATGACACAAATCTGTTGTGTGTTGTCTTTGTGTTTTGTAAATGAAGATAAATTCAGTATTTATTACTTCTGGCTATTGAGAATATTTTAGTGATGCTGAAAAGGTGCTGTATTTTCTGTGAGAGTTGTCCATTATGCTGGGATTTGCACTTTTGTGCCAGTTATCCAGATCTCTAAAGAAAATAATCAATGGAAATAAAATTTGAAAACTGGTGTCAGACTGCCTTGCATTGCACGTTTGTGTATTCTTAGGTTCTACTTTGCAACAGTACATCATTCCTCCAAGTCCCAGTTAGGGAGAATAGTTTTTGCTCCAGTGGTGATGTTTGTGGAGCATCTGATGCATGTCCCTTCAGCATGGGTTTCCCTTCAACTCCAGCTATTGTGAACCATCATGTTGGTCAATGTTTTAAGCCCAAGTCTTCTGGGGAGGCCCAGGGATTCTGTACTGACCATTAGGTTGACATTTCTGGGCAGAACCATAGACTATAAGAGCTGGCCATAGCCCTACATCACCCACAGGTTTTCTGAAGAGTGCCTTTGAAGCCCCTTTTTCTTGGTACTGCAGGGCAGCATGTTGCAGGAGGGCAGAACAAGCAGGCCTAGAAACCAGCTGAAACATGCTCACCTTCTGTTATTTTAGTTTAAACTAGCTCAATACCAGTATTGACTTGTAGTCATTCTGATTAAGGTTGTCCAAATGCCTCTACAACAACCAAAACAAGGAGCATGTAAAATGATCTACCTTTTGTCACCAATTCTATTCACAACTTGAGTTTCAACTTTGGCTTCAGTTTCAAGGAGTCCAGTTTGGTGGTCTCAGGATTCCACCTCTTTTTGCACACAATACATTTTGGCATCATCTGCAACCTTCAGCTCTCCTCAGAGTGGTTTGCATTCAAGTGAAATGGCAGGGATGAGAATCACCTCAGTTCAAAGAGGGTAAACTGCCCTCTCTGGCCACAAGTGGAAGAGCATATCAGGCTGTTTGCAAGTGAAGGAAAAGAATGGAGCAGGAGATCAATGGTAACAGATGACATACCAGTCTGATATGAATAGGATGCTGAGCCAAAAAAAAAAAAAAAAAAAGACTGCAAATACAAGCAGCCACTGCAGGATGCTGTACTCTCAGAGAGAGGGTGAAAAGGTCAATCATTTGAGAAGGACAGTGTGGTCACCACTCCTCCAGGTTGACTGGAGCCAGTAGAAGTGGTTCAGGCGTATGATCAGGATGCCTCTTGGACACCTGCCCATTTAGGCCCACAGTCCAAATAAGTGCAACTTAATGGATGTATAGAAATCTGTTTATTATTTAGGTACACTTTAAATGAGTCAGTCACATTTTTCTTAATAATTTACAAAATTCACATAATTGGAAAACAAGCATACAGAGCAATGCCACACTGGTTCTGTCTATTTCGAGCCATTTTGATGTATCCTTCATCTCCATAGCGTTCACCCCAACTGTAAATAAAAGGACAATTTTCCAACAGTTTATCCAAAAACTCATTTTACATACCAACCTGTTTTTGACCAGCCAGTAGTCCTCGTCTCCGTCAGTACCATATCCTACAAGAAGCACTCCATGGTTGACATTATGGGTGCACGTATGGTCCTTGTACACACCTGTTGGGCACCATGATGTTAATATAGCTCACAAGATTAAAGTCATTTCAAAAGCTACGACATCATTCACACTCACCATGTCGGTAGAAGTGAAACTTTGGCCTGGAAGCATCAATTGCAACAGAAATGGGGCCGATGTGAGCCAAACCCACTTTTAGTGCAAATTCATCCCCCTTTGGTAGGAAGCCATACCCGGAGCAGTTAGCAGCCCGATACTCAGGCTTGTACTTGCACTGATCACGCTGAAAGTGTTGAACAGGGGAGTTATAAAACATTTTGACATGCACTCAGCTTTATGGCCATGTAAATCATGAATGTTCACTCACTTTCCCGACATAGGGATAAGCAGCATCAGAGTCAATACCACGATTGCCAATGACATACTGGAAGGCATTTGCCATAAAGCCACCCCTGCAACCATAGTTGCCATATTTTGTGGAACAATCTACCAGATTCTGTGGACTGAGGGACATTGAGATGCCCAAGGACTTCTTCAGCTGTCCCTCGAGGGCTCCAACAGCACTAAATGCCCAACAAGACCCACAAGAACCCTATTGGATAGAAGAGCTTCTTGTGACATGATGCAAAAGGAAAAGTCCAGACAGTTATTAGATCAGCAATGACCCCCACCTGTGTTTTGACTGCAGTTACCAAACCCTTCTCCCTCCAGTCCAGTGAAGTTGGCAGAGACTTGTTGGTTTTAACTAATTCATAAGGAACCCTCTCTAGCTCAGGTGGCACTAATGTGCCCATAAATTTACCCGTGATCTCATCAAAGGTCTGCAAAGACATCGTCTTTTTGTTAATTATGTTGGCTTTGTCTTGAATGACCCATCTTCATGCGTTTCTTTCCAGATACCAACCAGGTCGCCCAAGTGGTTCATTGCCAGCTCATACGAATGCATGCCAAGGGATGTTTCAAGGTTATGGACATTAATCAGTTCCAGGTTTTCCTCCCATATCCGTCGGCGACCAAACTCCTCAACCTGAAAAACGGCACGTCGAGGTTTAAAATTCATGCATTAAGAGTTATTAAACTCTTAATCTTCTCAAGTTATAAAGCAGAGTTAAAGGCCTTGTCTTTTACCTGTTGAGAATATATTTTATTATGCATCTTCTTCCAAAGCTCCCAGTGATGATCCAGGTGTAAACTCTTAACGGCCGATGCAAATCCAAACAAGACTGTGAAAAGCAGGCTTCGAAACATTCCGTAGCACAAGAGGGGTTTCTGTTCGAGCAGAGTAAAGAGAGACAAGCTTTTACTTAAAAACAAAACCACGAATGTTTCAAACACTGAAGCAGCAGCATGGAGACTGTACAGCTGAGCTCAACTGACATTTAAAAGCAGCGAAATGATGCCTAAACCCATTTAATCTTGATACAGTTTAAAGCTTTTGAATATACCAAACATAGATGATGCTTATTTTGGTTTTAATACAAAACACAGATGCACGTTGATATTGTCTACAGCTCATATTAGTTGAAAACTAATACCATTTAAAGATAAAAACATGAAAGTAGCCTCATTAATTAGAAATGAAAGCATGACACACCAGGCAGCAAGAAGTGGATTTTAAAAAAAAAAAGAAAAAGAGGAAACTCCAAGCCAAATGCATTTATTAGCAAGCTTACTGCTTAACAGCTGTAACTAATTAGACCTGGATTAACACTTTTTTCCTTCTTTTTTTTTTACCACATGGTGGCAGTAGAAACAAGCAATATCATGAAGCTGCAGAAGCTTTTTTTTTTTTTTTTCCAACAATGCATTGAATTTTAAATGTACAATTTCCAGCAGTAAATATACTTTTTTTTCTTATTTTACATCACATTTGTCAAAAGACAAAATAAAACAACAAACCATTAAAATGGTAATGATAATAATAATAACACTAAAATTAATAAGATAAATAAAAAATAATATGATCAAAGCAATAATTAACATGTGTATTCCTCCCAGGGTGGATGGATCTCCCTTGGACATGGAGAGGCACTTGAAAGACTGTATATGAATTCACTAAATATCAGATGCTCATTTTCATTCCACGATAAACAATGGCACTTAACTGGTGATTTTTCAGCGATTACTTGTAGGGATGAAATGCACATTTAATTTTTTTTTTTTAAAAAGCAGGATACTGTGGGTGAAGCGGCAGAAGCTGCAGACTTGGAGGGTCCAGTCTCAGGCCCACAGTTTAAAAACCCTTGTGTTTTTATGGCCAGAGCCAGCAGTGCCACTGACTACATTAAAATACCCAACTTTGAAGCAGAAATAAATGTATTTAAAGCCTGGTACAAAAAAAAAAGCTCTATTGTAAGATTTCATATCCATGATAACTGGATGAATTTCAGTTTAGGAGGATACTGTGAAAAGAAATGAGAGTGAGCCTGTAAGGTGCCTGCACTTCAGAACAATAAACCACATTTACCAAACTTTAATGTAAATGGGCTGTCACTATATCAGATTTTTACTTCATGACTCTTGCTGACTGTTGGTTGAAAATTGCATCAGGTCACTGTATAACAGTAAAATTTAATTAACACTGACAAAAATCTTGAGAACAAAGTGATCATACCTGCAGAAAATGTAAAAATTACATTGATAATATGACAAAATGTTTCTTTAACTTCTTTATATGCTGCGTCAAATTGAAATCAAACATGACCATATCCTATTTGAAATCTTCCTGTTAATCTTACTCCATAAATACTTAGGGTGTTCAATTTGTTCCATTATAGGAGTGAAGCACAACAAATGATTATATCAAGGGATTGCAGGAATCCTCACCACTTCACATTTCTGATTAAAACAGGCAATAACTTTAAGGTCAAAGTTTATTCCAATATCTCTAAAATCAAAATAACTCCTTTGTAGACACAATTTCAGTATCCATTTCCTCCTTCATGACAATGTTAGTGAGTACTAAGTGATCACATATCAAATACAGCAGATTTGAAATATTTCATGTTTTTTGTGTCCATAACTTTTATTTAACGCATTTGAAAACATCTTTAAGAAAATGCAAGGTATACAGTATTGATGACTGATATGTACATCTGCAGTTCAAAGCACAACAATTGTGTTTCTGATAAATAAAAAAGAAAACTAAATGAAGTTTTACAGTGTTGGATAGACTGCGAATGATGCAATGCCGCAGAGATTCTTCTTGTTCCTGGCAATCCGAATGAAGCCTCCCTCTCCCCACGCAGTTCCCCAGCTGAAACCACAAACATATTCACATTTAATATTAAAGTCAGTGAAGTTTTGCAGAGTTAATGTTTTTCACATTTAAGCCAAGACAGGAGCAGCCCACCTGTTTTTAACGAGCCAATAGTCTTGTCCTGCATCTGTGCCATAGCCCACGACCAGGACAGCATGGTTTATCAACCTGGGGTTGCAGTCAGGCACGTTATATAAACCTACAAGACCAGTTCAGATCAGTTCAGCTCAATGATACTTTTTTAATCCCCAGAGGGAAATTAATTAATTGTTGCAGTAACAGTAATTCTTTAAGTCTTTTTAAAGAACTTATCATAGATGGTATAGATGAAAGCAGCCGAACACAAAAATCAATTATATAAATCACAACATTTTGAGTAAACTAATGACGTTGAAGTTTTGAGACTTTTTGTTTTTAGAAATGTGAGTCAAATAACACAAATGAAACCTGCTGATCTCTAGAATCTAAAATTAGTCAAAGTATAAAACATGTAGTTAAGTAGTGCAGTTTAAACTTTAAAATTATAATTAGCACCAAATGATTTATATTCAATTTCTCTATTGAAGAGTCGCTGACATGTCTAACCAGTTTTTGGACTAAGACACTCAAAAATGACAAAGAGGAGAACTTTAAAATGCTCAGAAGTTCTATGTTCATATTAATGAAGCCCTTTTACTGCAAATCAGGTTTATTAGAGATTAGCTGGATTAATGTTTCAAAACTGGAATGCACAAAATTAAATGTGATGGGAATTAAAAATGTCTGATAAAAAAAAACTGTGCTCTTTTCCTTTCATCTTGTGTAGGATCTTAAAAAGCAAATAGACTACTTCATTAGCTTGTTTAGCTCATTTTAACATTTCCCATGAAGCTTCAGTCTCCCCTTGACCATGAACAGGATAAAGCATAAAGGAGAACAGCACAATATTAAGATCATTATTCAGTCTGCAGCCTGCCTCTGTCTTCCCTCTTGTTCTACCAGCTGCTACTCATCATCATACAATCTGATTAATGAACATGAACCAGCAGTGGCCCAGTAATGTGTGCTTCAGTTTCACAATGAATACCATAATTTAAGGCAGCTTCCATAGAGAGTTAAATAATGTGACTTCAAAACAATCAGCAACAGACAAAAGATTCAGACAAAGGATCTAAGAACACAGACAATGCATGAAAAAAATCTGGTGTGGGAGCTTCATATCACACGATAAATATCCTTAGTAACCATCCATGACAACACAAGGCTCATCTCAGTTGTCTAATTTGTGCCCCCTCATCTCTTCTCTCTTTCATTCTGCTGGCTGTGACTCAGAAATCGATCTCAGCAAAGCCCGTTGGAGGATGTCTTAATTATTAAAGGGCACCTGGAGGAGAGAGGAGTGATGGTATACCTGCATATCCTTAGCAGAAATCTCTCAGCATGACACATTAATCCCACACTGTCAAATGAATTAGAAATATATACATCCATTTTAACAAACATCTTCAATGCTCAACTTGGAGAGAATATTAAAATGCTGCAAGAAAAACAAATATTTGAAGATGCAGTTGTATCATGTCAAATTAAGCTGATGTTGTTTTCAAATGATGGCTCTGCAACAATGACTTCTCAACTCATCTTCCCTGTTCTTGTGTCTGTTCTTAACTCTGCTGCAAGAGTTGGTTTTTAAATCCTCAGACATGAGCAAAGGACTCAACAAAAGGAAGTAAGGGTGTGCAAATTAGGAAATAAGGTAAGGTGTTTGTCTTCCTGTGTATTGTTGAAATGTTTCTATGGAATTATTAACGCAAATGGGAATTCCAAATGATCCATTAGTCCTCTGTGAAACTTTATTCACCATTTCAACATATATGAGTCATTGGATGGTATGTTTGCATGTTTGAAAGTGGCATCTGACTATATATCTATATTTTATTAACTAGATGAAAGCCATTAAGAATGCAACAGCGGGAGCTTGCCTCAGAAATGAAATTGCATGTTCATACATCCCTCTTTAGAAACGGGCATGCACCAAAATAACAGGGCTTTCCTTTTGTTTGCCAAGATTATAAAAACAAAATTATAAACTTAATTTTAAATCAGGTTTCCTGATGATTTAGGGGCCCTGGTCACCACAGGCCTCAGTGTAGTTGCATTAGTTAACACAATAGATGACTAATTTTGATTTAATTTAACTTCTCTCCTCCTTCTGTTAGTTGTCTTTAATACTGAATACCCAATAACTTTTCCCCTCATTTTGAACTGCAGGAAAAATATAAAAAGCAACTTATTAAAGCACCCCTAATCTCCCCGCCCCCACCGCCAGTAGATGGCACCTTTTCAACCAAAGCTTAAAAAAACGTATCTATGGAATCTTTCCAAAACAATGATCGGTAGAACTGATTTGACACACTGGGAATGCAGTAATAAAATGTTTAAAGTGCAACTTAAAACAAAATGTGAGCTCAAAGCAGCAAATCCAGAGCCCATGCAAAATTAAAAATTCCCATCCCAAAGCCGTCAACAGCATCACCTCCTTTGTAGTTATGGAAAGAAGGCAGCATAGCATTGACGGCCACGGCGACCGGCCCCACCGATGCCACCGCAGCCTGCAGGGCCCTCTCGTCTCCCCGGGGAAGGATGTGGAAGCTGGAGCAATAGCCAGCCTTTCCTTTGACAGAGTAACGACATTTCCCATCCTGGAAACAGAAATGAAGTTCATCAGCTATGTTGATCAGTTCAAACATATTAAATCAGAATATTCTCACAATTCTTTCTAACAAAAAAAAGAGGAATGTTCTCTTGGTTCTTTTGCGCCAGTACGTCTCTCATGTATTCTGGGTCATGACCTGATGTTCGTAAGGGTAAGAGCTCTCCGAATCGACGCCTCTGTTGCGGATGATGTAGCTGTAGGCTTTAGAGATGTAGCCTCCCCTGCAGCCCAGGTTTCCATCCACAGTGCTGCAGTCCACCAGGTTCTGTGGACTCAGTGGAACGAGGACACCTCTTCGCTTCATCATCTGGCCCTCTAGAGCTCCCAGAGAGCTGAAGGCCCAGCACGAACCACACAACCCCTGAAAACACAAATCCACGTTTACTGCAGCTGTAGCTGACTGTGATCTCCTCCTGTAAGCATGTCATTTCTCACCTGGTCCCTGACAGCGCTCACCAGGCCGCTCTTCCTCCAGTCCACACTCTGGGGTATTGATAAGTCAGACGCATTCTTTAAAGTGTCATTTCTGAAATCTAAATGCTCCTCCAGTTTCAAGCCGTTGAGCTTCTCGTTGATCTCCTCAGTTGTCTTAATACGGGAGAAAAAGCATTAATGAACTTCACACATCTTGAAGGATGTTTCAGGATTAAAGGAGATCTCAGCACATCATTGTTCGGGCTCTTATGTTTCTAAACATGCGTTACGGTATTTCTGCATGTTGGTATGCTTAAAAAGTCCATATCAATTTAAGTAGCCTTTTTGTAAAACTTTTTTTTTTTTGGTCTGTTTTTGTGTTGAAGCAGCTCAGCTATGGGTCACAAACAAACTTTAGGTCTGGGCATCAGATATTAACTAGCAACTGACAGAGGACATGAACATGTGTGCCTTTTTTTCTTTTTAATCAAATAAAGATAACAAAGGTTTCGATCTTGACAAATATTACATTTCAAGATAATGGTTTAGTGTTGGTCGTACAAGTTCTTTTTGTATTTGGCAAATACAAAAAAAATGTCTTAAGTAAAAACAAAATGAATGTAATTGCATTCTACTTACTTCTACTCTTAATTGAATCTTGCATCTTACTAGATTTTAATTTGTAGTTCTCGCTCTCATCCAGCAGATAGAGCTCTGTTTCAGACAGTTTCCAGTTTTATTTGACTCCACCTGCTGGATGTCCAGCTCCACCCACATCTACTCCAGCATAGAAACCAACACAGTTTCTAAGGACCAAGTGGTAGCTCATACTTTACAAGTCCAGCCCATCAGAGGGTACTTCAGACTCACAATTCAGTCTTTCTGCTATTGGAAAGGCACTGTACCCGATGACATCACAGCTTACTGGAAATGTCAGCTCTATCTTAATAAATCAAATTAAAAAGGAAATCTGAAATGAGAAGAACTACATTCTTCCATGGGAACATTTTAAACTGTGGAACTCCACAGTTTATCCATTTATCACTTTAAAAAAAAGGAATAAAATCCTTACTCTGCTGCTCGGCTGACAAATGTGCTCTGCCTTTTATAGTTATACGACTCTTCTCCTGGAGCATTGCTGTATTTTATTCTTGCGCATGTTTCACTGGGGTGATCTGAGTCATATTTGTAATATCTCTTTCATTTGGGTAAAGGGTTGCAGTGATATAACATTTGCGGTCATTTGAAAAAAAAGAAAATGATACTGTTAAAATTACATGGCATTAGATTTAAACTCCAAGCCTTCTGTTGATAATCTTATTTTACTTGAACAGGGAGGTCTTCTCTAAGCCTGGCAGGTGAGGGGTGGCAGCACTTGGTGACGTAAAACGTACATTTCAGCCTTTGCGGTCTTTTGAGGGCACGCCTCCATAGATCCTGTCTTGGGTGTAACTGCAGGCTCTGGCTGTGCAGTAGCTATTTTTATGTTTTTATTTGGTACATCCTCCAGAAAGAATGATATTGACGCACAAGTCAGCCACAATTTTCCAGCTTCTTATCAAAATCTAAGGTCAGCTTTCAATATCAAAACTACAGAATCAGTACACTCTCAACACACCTTCAGTCCAGCTCCAGATTTATTTATTTTATTCTTCTATCACTGCTCAAGGTTTGTCATTTAACTTCCTGCACGCTTTCACTTTTGAAGAATCTTGCTGATTTCAGTTATCATTTTTCACAAGTTTGGATTTGCCGTGTCTCTGGCTTTTGCTTTATTTTTGTCTGTTTTGTGCATTTCAGCTCCGGCCTTTTCCTTGATGTTACAGGTACAGCTCGTTCCAAGGCTGTGCCTTTCGTAAGTTTGATTTGCTGTATGAATTTAATTATTTCTTTTGGATTTAGTTTTAGATAGACAGATAGATAGATAGATAGATGTACTTTATTGATCCCAAACTGGGAAAATCCTTTTAAATCAAGAGCAGTATTTTAGATTTATTCCTGGTCTCCGTGCCATCCACATTCACCAACAGTTAGATTAGTCCCCACTGATACTGCAGTGTCCTACCCTCTGACAGCGAGCCAGTATCTTGTGTGTGTCCCAGACAATTTTGCCAGGTTCCTACAGAGTCAACACGTCACGCCCATCCAGACTTTACTGCACAGGCTTCCTGTTGTCTTAATCAGCAAAATAAAAACCCTCCTCATCGTGATCCCTTTCTAAAAATGCCTCTTCATTTCTAGTTTTCCTCCTGACATTGTTTTATGGACCATTTACATGTTGTTTTACTGCACTTGTGTTCTGTGTTTGTTATGTACATCAATACTGTTGTAACTGTTGTACTTAACAGTCATGTTGGTCAAGATAATCTTTTTTTTTTAAACCCGATATAGGAAAATCAGGGGCATTTTTTTTTAAAATTTCAGTTGTGTTGGAAGCAAAATAATAAAAAAAAAATGTAACAGAAGTTACATGCCAACAATATTTTTGAATAAGAAGATATATTAGTGAATGTCCATGCACAAAGCATTTTTGTTAACCTACATACCAGCCTGCAGACTGTCTGTGGGACATCACAGAACAGTCTGCAGGCTTCCACCTTAGCTGAACTCTGAGTCCATATATCCAACATTATAAAGCAGTGCTAATACCCACAAATATTTATGGCTTCATTAGCCTTCACGTATGCACTGCAAGTCAGAAAAGAGTTGTGCAATATAAGAGTCTCGACTCTCCAGGCTGGATTAAATTAATCAGATTGTGTGACGGGGGATTGGAGCTGCTCTATAGGTTCAGATTTAAGATAAGCTCGTGGGTTTAAATGCAGATTAACAGTGCACATCAGCAACATCCATTCTGAACATGTTAAAAGACCAGTGAATGTTTAATAATTTTCAGGGTATAGTATTGTTATTTTGTGCAGTTTCTATCCGACTGAAGTCTTAAATATGCCTCAGACCTTAGCAGTGTCCATCTCATCTCTGCGGTGCTGAGATGTACATCTATAGGATGTATATTATGTGAGTGGAATTTTTGTGTTTATATTTAGAGCTGGGCAACGATTAAAATTTTAGTCGCGATTAATCGCATGATTTCCCTGATTAATCACGATTAATTGCATTGTATACGCAAAATCAAATAATGATTTCAAAAGTAGTGTGATGGTCACTTTTATTTAAATGTTCTGCTGCATATGAACTAAAGTGCCATAACATTTGTTAACATTATGCCATAACATTTTTTAACATCAGCACTTGCCAGAAACACATACTTTGTGTAAATCTCATCTTAAAAAATGTAAAATAAAATAAAGCTTATTGGCACTGCCAGGGCATTAATGTCATCCTGTTTTTTTTTAATGAAAAATAAAAAAAATCTACCAACAAAATCCTAACAATTTAGAGGCCACAATCATAACATTAAAACAGGTAATTTCTTAGGTAACAGCAGAAACTTTTAATGGGGGAGTTCAACTTGGCAGTGGCTTACAAATAACCTTGTTTCTGTTGAATCGTCCCCTGGGAGAACTTTAAAATGAAAATAACCATGTTCAAGTTCAGTAATTTTATCAATCTGTAATTATCTGTGTATCTTCTTTTTTTTTCCATTTTCGATTGTCAATCAAAAATTAAAAAAAAATTAAAAAGTGACTTTTTTTTTCTAATCTAACACAAACCCCCCCCCCCCCAAAAAAAGCCTGTTTTTTTTTTTTTTTATATTCCAATTTTACCAAACAACACACGGGACTGAATTTTTTTTTAAATATTTTATTGTCTGGTTTACGTGACCCAGAAATGGCTTTGTTTTTATAATCAAGGAACAGACTTTCTGTTGTCATTACACATCTGTTGCCACTAGATGGAGCCGCACTGAAAGAACCAGCCAGAGAACAGCAGGACAGTGAACACATGGAGCAGATCTGATGATAAATGGAGGAATGACGTGATCGTCTTGAACAAAGGGGTTTGAAAGTTTTTTTTTTTCAGACAGAATTGTTAATATTTCTACCTGAGTTACTACCCGAACTGTAAAGTACACTGATTTTTACCGTTCTCCATGTCTGTAATTGTCTGTGTTTTAGTTTTGCCTGGCAATTGTTTTCCGGTCCGCAGCAGCCAGTAACAGACTTATCAAAACAAAAGCACGTGAGCAACATTTATCTTATCGCGCAATAATGCATGTTGCTCATGTGCTTTTGTTTTGAAAAGTCTGTTACTGGCTGCTGCGGAACCGGAAAAGAATCGGCAGGTAAACATGAAAAGCTAAAACAGACATGGAGAACGGTAAAAACCCGTAAACTTTACAGTTCGGGTAGCAACTCAGGTAGCAATATTAACAATTCTGTCTAAAAAAAAAAAAAATATTCTAGACTGCAACAAAACTTTCGCCTCATTCCTCCATGTTACATCAGATCTGCTTCATGTGTTCACTGTCGTGTTGTTCTCTTACTGGTTACTTCAGTGCGGCTCCATCTAGTGGCACAGATGTGTAATGACAACAGAAAGTCCAGTCCTTGATTATAAAACAAATTCAGTTCTGTGGCCCATCTTTTAATTTTGTATTTTTGATCCAAGTCTAAAATTGAAATATTGAAAAAACAGGCATTTTTTTTTTTTCATTTTTTTGTGTTTCTTAAAAAACGAAAAGTGTAATAAAATGTCACTTTAATTTTTTAAATTTTTGATTGACAATTGAAGATGGAAAGAATGAATGATACACAGATTGGTTAAGTTACTGAACTTTAACATGGACATTTTCATTTAAAGTGTTCTCCCAGATGGAGGATTTGACAGAAACAAAGCTTATTTGTAACAACTGCCAAGTTGAACTCCCCGTTAAAAGTTTCTGCTGTTACCTCAAAAATTGCCTGTTTTAATGTTCTGATTGTGCTGAGCCACAATCATTTTGTTGGAATTTGTTTGTAGACTTTTTTTTTAAATTTTTCATAAAAACAGGATGACATTAATGCCCTGGCAGTGGTAATAAGCTGTATTTTATTTTACATTTTTTAAGACGAGATTTACACTAAATATGTGTTACTGACAACTGCTGATGTTAAAAGTGTTTGAACAACAAATGTTATGGAACTTTAGTTCATATGGCAGCAGAACATTTCAATAAAAGTGCATTTTACACTACTTTTGAATTCATTTTTTGATTTTGTGTATACAATGCGATTAATCGTGATTAATCAGGGAAATAATGCGATTAATCGCAATTAAAAATTTTAAGCGTTGCCCAGCCCTGATATATATATATATATAATGCAGGGAAAATATTTCAGTGTTCAAATTGAAAACATCCAGTCTGTGCTGGGATTTTGGAACTTGTACATTTTATTAAAAACTGCAGCACATGAGGTTAACTCTCGACTTTGATTTGGCCAGTTTGTGCAAGGTTGATAACTTAATATTAACTAGAACACAATTAGTGAATATGTGTTTAAACTTCCATTCAAACCTCCCTGGAAATCATTTTGAATCCCATTGATCATAAATAAATTAATTAATCATTAATGAGCGATCTAATGTGGTGGTTTGAATTTGAATTGGAGTGTTTTCCTTATTTTTGGTCATTTATGGTCGAGCAGCAGAATTCCATCTTTCAAGATGAAAAAGCAGGTCAGGCTTCATTTGACCCCAAAGGTTGAAAAGTCTAACATCACAGAAAATAAACATCTTTACAGCCTGTTTCAAAGAACTTTCTCAGTAGCTCAGTAGCATCCATGGCAACTGTACGGGAGGTATAATTATAATTTGGGATGTGGTCTTTTGATTGATGGCCAGCTTCACCAATGAGGGCACAGACATAATAATAATGGCTTGTTGTGCAATAGTATTAAGAGACTACTGTGACTGACACTGAAACTTTTTTTTTTTTTTGATTATTCATGCTGCAGGCTCTGGCAGTGATTTTTACTTTGGATTAAAACACAAGCAAAGTATGTATAAATCATTAAGTAATTTGTTTCGCTGTGTCAGGCCTATTCAACACAAATAACCAACAGACTATGAACTACAACAGTTTCTTCAATGCAAACCTTCAAATGTGCCGATCACTTACTCAGCCATAAGCTGTACGGTATGTTCTGTACGTTGTATCTGCTGCTAGAAAGTCTACGTATCCTCTTTCATCAACTGAAAAACCACAAAACACAGAGGCCGAATCCTACCATGTCAGTCAGGTGGTTCAGTCCCAACGTGAAGCTGTGTTTTTCCCACTGAGGCCTCCTGATTGTGTCTCAACACCAAATACAGATTCTTTTGCCATACTGATCTCCTGAAGGTCAGTTCAGTCTAAAACACACACAGTGAGGGAACGATCTGAACAGTTTATATGTATGTTAGGGCAAAAAGAAAAAAGTTCTTCTAAAATCATACCTGATTATCATAAACTTTGGAGTATTTGATTGTCCATTCCTCCCACACTTTATTTACAGTAAGTGAAGAACAGCTAAGGACACTGTGAGTCAAAAACAACATGGCACACAAATCATGCATCCTGCAAAGAAAGACAGAAGTAGCAGGTCAGCTGTAACTCTCGACTCACTTTTATTCTGCCTCACACAATGTGATTGATCAACTGATAGTTTAATCTGGACACCGCAGTCGCTCAGTTATGAGAATGAACAGTTTTTCTTAGATGTTGAACTGATTGGTCTTTAATCTTGTCGTGCGTACGACTTGTAGTTGAAAAGTTTCACTTGGAAAACTTGAAGAAACCTACTCTGACATAGAAACCCACATGGCTGCTGCTTGGCAAAAAAAACAAAACAAAACAAAAAAAAACATTCAGCTAATTTTGACTGTTTATAACAGTTTGTTCTTTTATTCACATTAAAGGAGATACACATATACAGTTTTGTTTGTTTGTTTGTTTGTTCGTTTGTTTGTATCAGAGGGCATCATTGTTATGAATTTGTATCACATAAAGAGAGAAGGAAGTTATATCTTCAATATCTTAGGAATTTATTCATTTATTTATTTATTTATTTATTACCAGAAACTATAATCACTGTCTCGAAGATTTTGCATTTTACATACAGTTGGCTTTGAATTATGTTTGAAACGTATATCTTAACATGATAAAAGAAGTGTGGTTACAGCGTAGAAAGTCTGGCATGTGAAAAGAAAATGGGGAAAAATGTTTGAGTCATGCCATAAAATTCCTTTTTGTTTTATAGAACAGAAAATTCTTTCCTCGGGGTACAAAATGCAACATTAGATTAAACAGAAGACAAACCATACATTCAACAACTTACTTTAGTGAACACATGAACAAGCAGAAAACACAACTGGCCAATTACACTGTAACTAACTTAGCTGAGAGTTGGAGTCGAGTGATTTCAAGCACCTTTATGATGTGAAAAGTCATGTGGTTTCTTAAACTCTAATGCTTCTGCTTTAGCACTTGTAGTCTAACCTGCAGCTGGAAGTGAGCTTGATCTCAGTTGATGTCTTCAAAACAATATCACATCAACCTCTCTCCCTCTTTTGTGTTTGCACCCTGATACAGGTGTGCTTTAATAAAAGGTTACATCATTTTTCTAACAAAGTGAGACATTATTCACAAAGATTAAGAAACCTTATATTACACGGCATGTTAAATTAAACAGTCATTGCTTGTGTACAAGAACACAGAGAACAAAATGAACTCAATAATCAGAAACTTCACGACATCTTTCTTCATCTCAAAAAGGGGTGTTCAAACTTCTATAAATGTCATTTATATTCCTCTCAACAAATTCTCCCTCGAGTTTTCATCTTCTCACTGTAAACTTTGAAAGTGAAACAAGTAACTTGTCTTTATGAAAAAAAACAAAAAACAAGAAAACTGAAACAATGAAAGCTAACCCAACCATCTGGAGGAATGGTAACAAAATGAAGCTGGACTTGCACTCACCTCGCCACAGACCGCTCAGAAGGTTTACAGTATGCCAGGGAGAAAGTGCAGACAGCACAGAGGGCATTCACTAACGAAAGAGGAAGTTTAGTTTCCTCTTACAAACTTTTTAAACTTGTTTATCCAGTCAGTTACTCAGAGGCTTGTCATGTGAATCTAATTTACTACCAGCTGCAGTGGCCAAAAATAATCTTCCAGGACCCAAGTGCTGCTCGTGAAATACCCTAAAGGACGGAATTAAAAAAAAAAAAAACACATTAGTGAAACTGCTTGTAGAGGAAAATCACGGGAAAGAAGAAGTTTAGCAATGAATAAGGTGGAACGAACCTTTTTGATGCTCAGAGGCTGGCCGCACACAGAGTGTTTATGTATAGATGACTTACACGAGAAGAGGAAGTACGAGCAGAAGTGAAAAACAAGACAGAACAGCAGCATGTACTGACAATGAGTAATGTCTGAGTTTATTGTGAGTTCCTTTCTGTTTTCTATTAATCTTATGAGGAAAAGAAAATTCACACCATCAGTCATTTTCTCTTGTCTTCTTCTGTTTTCTCTAACTTTGTACCTATTTACCAGGGCCTCCTATATCTGTTTTTGTGAATTCATCACAATTCTTGCCCTCATGTTTTGCCCTCATGCGTATGAAAAGCAATCATGTATGCTTTTTATATTGTTACTGCTGACCAGCATTAGAATATGTTAGATAAGACAGATCAGTGAAAATGAATCTTTAAAGGGGGAATTGCTCATGATTGTCTTTAACTGATACCTCTTGATTTTGTTTCATGTCTTTCCTTCCATCATGTCCTGTTGAGTTTGACTGAACTGTTGACTGTACCAAACATGTTAAGGACCAGGACAAAAGCACCTCTGAGCCTCATCACAGTGGTTACAAACTGAGAACGGCGGCGGTGAGGAGAATATGAGAGTATGATGCTATGTTGTTTGACACGACTCATGCTGTCGTTGCTGTTCCTCTCTGACCTTTCCCCTTCCTGGATCCAGGTTTGGACAGAGATTTGCTGATGAATGCACATTCCCTGAGGTACAGCACCAGATGGTGACTTTCTGACTCAGCACAAGCTCCTTTTCTGGTTCAGGTGATAGAGTGGTCATCTTTTGATTGGAAGACTGGTGGTTCAGCGCCCAGTACATCTGGATACCTAAGTGTCGGGCATGGACCCCCACATTTCCCTCACTGATGCTCCTGGCTGTGAGTTTTTTTGTGAGTGTTTGAGTCAGAAAATCAAAAAAATAAATAAAATCAGAATTGTTGTAAATTGGGACCATTTATCATACATGTCCTGTTTGTTTCATGCACTGACCAAAAACTGAATAATCTCCCTTTTTAGTATCTCTTTCATCACTTTGGTATTACTTTCAAGAGACTTTTTAAATAAACAACATCAAACTTGCAACTTTATTCCGAGCTTTTTCACCAGTAAACACCTTTATTTTTAAAACACTGATAGACCTTGGGTTTTCTAGGGGTACTCCAGCTTCCTCCAACAGTCCAAAGACATGCATGTCAGGTTAATTTGTGGTTCTAAATTGCCTGTAGGAGTGATTGTGGGGGTGAGTGGTTGTTTGTCTATGTGTGGCCCTGCGATGGACTGGCGATCTGTTCAGGGTGTACCTCTGCCTTTCACCCGAAGAGAGCTGGGATAGGCTCCAGCAGATCCCCGTGACCCTGCAGAGGATTAAGTGGGCATAGATGATGGATGGATGGATGGATGATAGACCTTGAGCATTGCTGCAAGGCTGATCTATGGTCCTGGCTTCATCTATGGCAGGGTTTCTCAATGAGGGCGGTACCGTTCTGAACATTTGGGGGGGCGCTGGAAACATCAGGGCTGTGAGGGGGGTGCTCAGACACAAATGAGGGGCGCCACGCCTTGAGAACTCTATTTTAAACTTCCATGGTTTGCCAAGGTTTTTTTATAGTGTAAATCTACTTAAGTTTCAATAAAATGTTGTGCTCAGATTTCCTTTCAAAGAATAAAGCTGCTGTCTGAGACCAAAACCCCGAGTCTGCTGCTTCCATGACCCAGTAAAATTTCCTTTTCTCTCTACGTCACAATCAGATGAGCAGAGCGGGATCTGGTCGCCATAGTAACGCCCATAAACACACAGCAGCAGCAGAGAAACTCCTTTCCAACACATTCATTCAACAACAAATGAAAACATACAGAATCAAGACTATGTAATCACGTTTAATCACAAACGTTTTACAGTGCAATCAAAAATGGCGCAAAACAAGAAAAAGTGCCGGCAGTACAATGCTAATTACATAAATTATGGTTTTATTCCGTCACCGAGCAACGTACATCTTGCAGATGTGCTGCTATGTGAGCAGGTGATCTCCAATGAACCCATGAAGCCGTCGCGATTACAGGAGCATCTTTCTAAAAAACATCCGGAACAAGACATCTAAAGACTCAGCTTACTTCCAGTCACTGAGGGATCAGCACTCAACAATTAAATCATTTTCTGCAGTTGGCAAAGGTGGGTTTCAATTATATTATTATAAAGGCCTGTTCACACACACATAAATGTGTAGCTAATTATTACATTTTTATAGTAGCCTAGAGGTCAGATATTTCACCTGTCTGTTCTTCGATGTTGGCACTTTCAGTAAATCCTCCTCCTCCTCCTCTTCTGTCCTTCTCCTGAATCAGTCCAAAAATTTCCTCCGCAAATTATCTCCGCTAAAAGGGGATCCCTAGTACGCATTACGTCATACCATAGTACAGGAACTCCAAGGGGGGAAAAAATGTTCATTGTTGTTCACATGTTGGATGAGCCGACAGACAGAGATTTACTGCTCTACGCTGGCCACTGAAGTATTATACTTACTTATAATATAATACTACTACTACTAATAATAATAATACTAATAATAGTATTATTTCCATGTAATTTCCATTATTTCTATTTCCACAAATAAAATCCAATCTTACACAGACACGCACTTTTTTCTTTCTTTTTTTTTTTTTTTTGGTGTGTGTGTGTGTGTGTGTGTGTGTGTGTGGGGGGGGGTGTTAAGTGCATCATGGTGGCCCAGGGGGGCGTTTGTTCAAAAAAGGTTGAGAACCATAGATTCTATGTTGATAAACTGGAGCTAGTGACCGAAATAATAAGATCAGGAATACGAGCATCTGAAATGAGTTTCCTCTATAGGGTGGCTAGACTCTCCCATAGAGATGGGGTGAGAAGATCCACTGAGAGATGCCGAGAAAATTTGCTGCTCCTCCACATCAGTTGGAGCCAGTTGAGATGGTTTGGGCATCTGGTCAAGATACCTCCTGGATATTTCCCCATGGAGGTGTTTTGGGCATGTCCAACTGGGAGGAGGGCCTGGGGCTGACCCAGGGGATCTTGGAGGGATTGCATTTCTCAGCCTTAGTTTCCCCCGGTACAGCTAGAGGAAGTGGCTGGGAAAAGGGAGGTCTGGGCCTCCATGCTGAAGCTGCTGCTCTCCGCAACCCAAACTTGGACAAGCAGAAATAAATGCATAGAGAAATGAATGGATGGACAAATGGATTGTTTTAATATCAATTAACAAAGCCTACATTTTACTCTCATTTAGCAGTACTTTATTTTGGACTCTGGTCATTTAGTTATGTTCTTCTAAAGCACAGTTGAGCACAGACTCAAACACCTGAAATAAAATATCAGACCAGTTGTGTGCAACAGCTGGTGTGTCCAAAAACAAAAACAAAAAAAAGAAGGCTTTTTGTGTTTTCAAACATGAATTATAGTCTGGTATCACCCACTGTGCAGCCTGCTTTACTCTGTCCAGACTACAGTTACATTATAATTGATTTGTTTTGTTTTTCTTTTAATCATCTCATTATAAGAGAAGGTACAGAAATTCCACATTTCCCAGTGCCAACCTTATTCAGAAAATGATTTATTCTTCAGTGTTGGTAACTTCAGACTAAATCTTAAAAGGACTTATCAAAATACTAGTTTTAATGCTTTGCACGATGACACTAATACTGTATTTCCTAAAAACAGCTCAGCATTGACAATTGTTCTCGCCAGTTGCAGTTTTCAAGGAATCTATGGCTTAATCGAGCTTTAAAGTGGCCCTGATGAAGCAATCAAGTGAAAAGATATTTCTTTATTTCCAAGTGCCTGTGCTCAAATTCGTTCCCATCTGGTGTTGCTCCTAAATCTCCATGTCTGGCTGACCCGTGCCTGCCTCCTGTCATCCAGTGAAGCGTGTTGGAGGCAGTCCAGCAGCTAGTGCATATAATCCCCCAGCATGCACCAAGCACGCGCGCATCCACAGCCAGGTTGTTGTTGCCACGAGGAAACCGGAGCCACAGGGGAACCGAGCTACAGCATCAAGCATCCTCTAGAGTTCACATTTTCCAAATGGAGGATGATTTTTCTTTTTTTAATCTGATTGTTTCGTTTCTCAGATTGCTTGTCTCATTCGGATGTAATCTTTGAAACGTATTTGATTTTATTCATGATTTATTCACTGATGAAACACAAACAACACAACACAAACAACAACAACAAAAAACAGATTTGCATATGAAAACTGAGTGATCAAGATGACAAGCCCTTCATTCTGAAGAGAAGGTGAGTGACCATATTCCATTTTCCTTTGATTTTCTTAAAATTAATGCAACAATGTGCATTTTTATGCAACCATTCATTGTGTTTGAGCTTTTAAAACTGTTGAAACACAGTAATGGGGTATGGTTTCACCTTTGAACACTGTTCTCATTCCCGTGTTTGCTCCCTGAGGAGTTGAACAGAAGTCATCTGATAGTTTTCTGTGCTGTGTGGAGATGCTGCCATCAGCAGACAGTCAGATTCTGCTTCCATTCAACACAACCGCTTTGCCATTGAAACAGCATGATGTCAGATGGAGTAGCGATCATTTCACATTGCTTCACTCACACATCTTTTATTTATTTGTTTTTTTTTTGTAACTGTTCAAGGCCACCACAGGCTTGATTTTAGATTATTTCTGTGAGGAAAATCCAATTGTAATTGCATGAGTTAAACAAATCAGCCTGCATGTTGTATAGTTGTGAACTTTACTCTCCCATTTGTAGAAATGGATGTTTCTGCAGGAAAGTGAGACAGTTGTAAAGGAAATCTTAACGCCCTCCTCTGACGTGCTGCGTGCTGTGTAGTGTTGCATCCTTCAGCACAACGTGTGAGTGGAGCCGCCAACACTGAGGGTGGTATAACACTTGAATGTGTCATATTTTTTTTTTTTCTGGCACCGTGTTGGCAATTTAATCGACGCACTTCATCCAGTCGCACATTTTGTGATAAGATGGATGCTTAGTCATTTTTACAGATCTACAGCTTGTTTGCTTCCTGACACACTTTTCTTGTCGTGTGTTAAAAGAGACGTCTGTGTACGTGTTTACATGCCGCGATCACAAGCTCACACACAAGGCTGATAATTCATTCAGTGTTTGACAGTAAATGGGCGTTTTTCCCAGCGACGGACCATTTGTGCAGAATATCTGTGGAGAGCATCACCACTTTTCTTGGAAGTAATTTAGCTTTTTCTGCCCCCTTCTGGCGGATTTGGCAACAGTTTAAAAAATGAGTTTATGATGTTTTGGGATTGAACATACTTTAGTAGCTATAAAGAGATAATCTTGTCATGTGATCATGGTTTTGAAAAGGACACAATCTCTGATTTCTAAGCTACAGTTTTATTGAAATTTCTTTTATTGATGCTTATGTGAATTAATGATCATGTTAAAATTGCACTTACTCTATTTTACTTAATTAGAGTGATCCAAAGGTAAGAAGGCTTGGTCTCAGTCTTTACATATAACCTTTACTACAGAAAAGGCTACATGTGTATGGGTGAGCCATATATAGCTTCTTATTTCAGTCCCGGCCACTGTGTCCATGTGGGCCCCATCTGGATTAAAAGTGGGTGACTTGGTAACAGAGCGGGTTCGATCTTGGAATGGACAAGTGGCATGAGTCCCATATGGCTTCATTATTATTGGCCCCAAATGGGAAGCCTGTGCAGGCCAAATATCCAGGGACCCATAAAGGATACAAGTGGACTAAATGGACATAGACTAAGGAAGGATCTAATTGTGTGGGATCCTGTGTATAATTTTAATAAAATATGCCTCATAAAAAAACTAAATGGCTGGGCCTCACCTTAAAACCAAGTAGATCTCAATCAGAGTCCATACAGGCAAACAGAAGTAGGGCCACAATGGAACCTGCAGACAAACACCACAAGGGACCCATTTTGCAGCACACTTTTAGCTCATAGGGAGCTGAAAAATAAATAATGGCTGGGTTTCAGACTGTTTTGTTCCTTTTTTGTTTTTGTTTTTTACAGGCCCCACAGTCAATTCGTGCTTAAGTCCTCGATGTACTGCCTCCTGTGGTGCAGGTTTACCCTCTCTCCTTATCGCTGTTTTCAGACAGAATTGATTAAACAACAGCACATTGAAAGTTCAACTGTGGGTGGTGTTATTTTGAGCTGGAAATAAATCCATAGGACTGCCCTCACGAAACCTCTTGTAACACCACTGAAGTAAATTGTAAAGTTTTGTTGTTACATTGTGGCCTTCGTCAACCAAGTATGTTTATACTATAATAGTTGCTGGACTTCTGACACTCTTTGCTTATCAAGGTTTCACCTGTTAAATGTTTGGCTGGAATGAGAGGGATAATGGTAGATCAATACCTATGTAGGAGGAGATAAGATCTTTTGAATGAAGTGTCCAGAAATACAAGATTTTACCTAAACAATGGTGTCTGTGTCAGAGTGATTCCTCAGAAGAAAACAAGCTGCAGCTTGCTTAAACTGGAGTGGACTTGTTAAAGTGAAACATTTTTAACTTTCTGTCTACAAGTAACTGGGTAGTTACTGGGTTATAAAATAAGCTCCTAGTTAAAGCTCTTCTTAAAAGGACTGAGGCCAATCTCAATTGCCAATCAAATGGCAATATTTATAGACGTCAGCTCAACTTAAGTCTTAGATAATGAGGATAAAGGCAGCAAAAGTGATGGATGACACGCAGCTCTGATATGACATTAATAATAAATACAAATTAATAATACAAACTGAACTAATTGACAGCTCTGGTTTAATAAAAACACATTTTCTTGTTTTGTTACCAAAGTAAAAAAAACAAACAAACAAAAAAAACATCAACAAAAAAATCATTTCCAGTTCCAGTTGAAGAAATGCCAATTGTTATTAAAAAGCAAACAAACAAACAGACAGAAACCAAAAAAACTATACGTTACAAACATTTATGCAACTTAATAATACTTTGTTTTACACACTTTCATTCCAATATACAAAGGTATATTGGAATGAAAGTGTAAACATTTTTGTGCTGGCATCAAATAAGTATGTTTTATTTCATCGCCGATATTGACATTTCCAGGCTTATTGTTATTATTATCTTTTCCCCCACAGCTGTCCTTCAGTCACGCATGCAGGCGGGTCACCAGATGTTTGAGGGGACTGCAGCCCACCTATGGATGTGCTGGAGATCTCTCTACCTGTTGGCCGTGGGGCTGGCTTTAACATCTGAAACACGCTGGCTGTGCCCGTTGTCCTGCCGCTGCAACACTTCTGTGATGGAGGTCAACTGCTCGGGGAGCCAGTTCAGCACTGTGCCAGATGGTCTCCCACAAGAAGCTAAGCTACTAAACTTAAGTAACAACACAATCAAGATTCTGGTGCATCAGCAGTTCCACATGCTAACACCGCTGCTGCACTTGGATTTAACTGGTAATCTTTTGGTATTAATCGAGGCGGAAGCCTTTTTTGGTTTGCAGAACCTCTTGTCTCTGAGGCTTTCTCGCAATTGCCTGAAGATTATTCCTGTGGGGGCATTTGCTGGCTTGACAAGCTTGAGGTTACTGGACATAAGTTACAATCAGATTCTGGTGTTGCTAGACTTTACTTTCAGAGATTTAGCAGCTCTGCAGTTTTTCATGGCAGCAAATAATGACTTTGTTTTTATCACTCATCAAGCTTTCACTGGACTCACTAGTTTACAGGAACTGGACCTAGATGGCTGTAACCTCACTGCTGTGCCAACAGAGGCTCTCACTCAGCTTAGAGTGTTGAGAAACCTTCGGTTTCACCAGCTGGGCCTCACCACACTGCCAAACTATTCTTTCCATCACCTAATGCACCTAAAGGACCTTGTCAATTTCTTATTGCCCTAAACTGGAGACACTATCAGGCAACAGTCTCTTTGGTCTCAATCTTACATCCTTAACCATAAAACACTGCAACCTTAACAGTGTGCCCTACATCCCTTTACATCACCTGGTATATCTAGTATACCTTGACCTTTCTTTTAATCCTATTACCTACATTCATAGGAACCTGCTTGAAGATTTACTTCGACTCCAAGAGTTCCATCTTGTTGGAGGATCGTTAACATGTATTGAAATTGGAGCATTCAAAGGCTTAACACAACTAAAATTGCTGAATGTTTCAAGAAACCTTTCTCACCACGCTTGAGGCAGGGAGCTTTTCATTCAGTGGACACCCTAAAAACTCTGGGGCTTGATGACAACCCGCTTGCTTGTGACTGTCGTTTGCTTTGGGTGGTGCAAAGGCAACTGAGAATGGATTTTAGTGGACATCCACCCAGCTGCACTACGTCGGTCCAGCTGCAAGGCTGGAATTTTCTGGACTTCTCTGAGGAAGATGTCCAAAATCTGCTTACCTGCCAGCAGCCTCGAATTCTGAACCGCAAACCTCAAGATGTAAGAGTGGATCAGGGACACACTGTGGTGTTTCATTGCAGTGCAGAAGGTGACCCTTTGCCATCTGTTAGCTGGTTAAACCCACAGCTGGAACATATTTCATCCATTGGTAGAATACATGGTCTCTCCAACGGCTCTTTGGAAGTTCGCTATGCTCAGGCTTACGATAGTGGCACTTACATCTGTGTGGCATCAAATGCAGCAGGAAATGACAGCCTGCCTGTCAGCCTTCACGTCCGAGCCTTCCCATCATCTTCTAAAAACCACTTTCGTCTTAAAGATGGGTCTGTCTTTCCATCTGCCTCTCCAGGTTTGAATGGAAATCAGAAATTCCCATTTGATGTCAAGACACTTTTAATAGCAGCAACCATTGGGTTTCTCTCATTTTTCAGCTCTGTGAGCATATGTTTCATTTTCATGTTCTTCTGGAGTAAGAGCAAAGGGCAAATTAAACATACAGCCACAATTGCATATGTGCCACGAAGTGCCATGTCGAATAACAACAGAGGGACGGGAAACTACATGGAGACAAGCAGGTTCACCATGAAACTGATATGATTCAGTTTATTAAAAGATAATTGACTGCAAAAGGAAAATATTTATTTGAATTCTGATTTCTGGACTGAAATCATTGCATTTCAAGTAACATATTTCCAAGAAAGTCTAACGTTTTGACAAAAAAAAAAAAAAAAAGCATGCCATTTCTTAATGTTCTAAATATTGTGTAATGTTCTTCACAAAGAACGAATGTAAAACAGTCTAACTTAACAGCATGGATGGAGCATAATGTACATAAGATATAAATGAGCCTAAACTGGTCATACCTTTTATTGCCTAATTTTATGTTTATAAATAAAAACAATTTCAGAACTCAAAGAGAACTTAAAATTAAAAATACATGTATTTAGTGGAAGTATAGTTATTATGGACTTCATATAAGGAGATGCAAGAATGTTAGCAATGCTAGCCTTATATTAAGGTTATTGTTGGATGCATACAAGCTGTATAAAACCTTATCTCTTACTGATTACAGTTTCCTGGAATAATAATATGTAAGTGTATGTTTGACTTTTTTTCAACATTTTACTGAATAAAAGTGGCATAAATGAAAACTGAAGTTTGAGCTTGTACATTACAAACATCAGAATAATTATGCCTGCTTAAAGACTGAGCTCCATTTTTTGTGCACTACTTTTTTAACACCCCCCTTTTCAAAAACTTTGGTCCCTTTGGTTTTTCATGTTTCCTTTTTTGATATTGTCATCAGGATTCTAATGCTACTTGCAAATTTCTTTTTTAATTGTTGTTTCTATTTTAATAATGTGAACTTTGTTTTAATTTCCACAATTGTGTCCTTTTGGGTTTTAGTTTTATTCTGTAAAGCACTTTAGGTTTCATTTGTGCTTGAAAAGTGCTATACAAATAAAAACTTGAGCTGAATATCATCGCTGTGAAGGTAACTTTTCCTACATTGATGAAAACAGGAGCAACAACATCCCAAAAGGAGCCACATTATTGACAGAGAAACAGAATTGGACTTAAAATTTTCTAATGTACACATACATTTTATTAGCAAATTTATAGTTTCACTTTGACCAAATACTCACCATAACAGTGATCTGAGGCCTCAGCCAGTGAATCAAGCCAACTGGATATCCTGTTAACACGAAACGGTAAGTCACAGATGCAGATGATTTAAGGTTAGTATAAGACAAAGAGCCAAAATAAATTATTGATTTTAACAGTAGATTCATAAAGACTTTCATTTCATACCATATCCCCACCAGTGCTTTATTAAAAGGATGCTGTTGCCGTGACAATGCATTAACTCAGCTGAGAAGGCCTACCTGGTTCCATAACAACCTAAAAAGGCAGCTGGTATAATTAAGAGAGACTTTAGATGATGGGTTGAATATTTAACTGATACATATCACAATGAGACTAATGCTGATTTCATACATCCACACAGTCATTTTCAGATCTACAACTTTTCTGGTGTTGTATGTTTTAATAACCAAATCCATCTATTATCTAGCTAAAAATATGCCTTTATTTTCACAAATTGGCATAAAGTAAATCTGAATGTTAGATAAAGCCAGAGGCAATAATATAAATGCTTGAAGTTTTCACATTTGAACCTGAGGTTTCGCACAGATATTTTGGTCCTGTCTTCTCATTACTCTATTAATCAGAAAATACCATCAATTCCAAGATTGGGAAAAAAAGTTCAGACTATGAATGACAAATGATCAAACCTTTCTGTGAAAAAACATTTTGAACATAATTGGGAATAAATTATAAAATGTGTTTTAAATGTTTGCCTTAAAGGTTTTCTCCCAGTAGTGATGTTTTAGTTTTGTGTAGGGCTCATGCTCTGGATCTGCTGAAAAGGCTTAGAGACTATTTGTATGGTAAGAGACACTATATAAATTAAGCTGAATTTAACTGAATCTGCTGATGTCACTGAAATGGAGATTTCTGGCACAACATGGAGATTAAAAAACAAACAAAAAAAAAACATAATTCGTCAAGACATTGATAGCACCGTTCTATACACTTTAACTGGAGAATAATTTTTAGAATTAAAAAAGAAAAAAATGTCAGAAGATTTCAATTCAGGAATAGCGTTACAGTCTACAAGTCAATATACGTTTAATTTGAAAATAACCATCGTAACCGGAAGTGCATCTTGTGATCCGGATGTGATAGTTTGCTGTTATTTTAGCAGCTCGTTGTAGATTTACGGCTTTTTGTTTTGTTTTTTCTGCTGAGGAAAGAAACGCTTATAAGTTGCCCACGTCAATCTTCTTTCTTGTCGTGGAATAAATAAGACTAACATCATACAATTCACTAAACGCAGCAAGTAATGACGAAGTAAAACACGCGCCTCATACCAGCGCAGCGTAAGAAGTTACGGTCGGTTTGATGTCCAGAAACATGAGTCTCGCTGTTGGTCGCGAACCCAGAAAGACTGCGGGGAACCGCATGTCTAAACTATTGGATGCTGAAGAAGAGGACGAGTTCTACAAGACCACCTATGGAGGATTTCACGATGTAAGTAAGAAGCTTGATAAAGAAAGTGAGGTGACTCAGACGCCTCGTTTAATCACTTTCAGTCCAAAATAGACACAGCTGATCATAATTAATTATTAAACCTCAACCGTATTTAGATTTTTTCCCCTGTAGAAATTTTGAGGGATTTTGTAATCCTTACCTGTGTTTAACAATGTTAGTATTCATATTCACATCCCCTGCTGACTTTCCCAAGTGGGATATTATCAGTAGATTACTAAATTAATCAGCTGTCATTGAGGCATTTACTGATAAACCTTACAATTCAAACAAATTCATACAACAGTAATAAATTAGTTTCAATGATTCTTACATTTTTAAGTTCTGATTTGTGAGGAATGACCAGGGATTTAACATTTAATAGCTATTTATAGACAGTTTGTATTTCCCTTCACTTAAATAAGTACTCTTTCAATAATAATAAAAAATCCCAGTTGTAATAGCTCAGTATATTTGCACAAAAAGACCTTGTCGGTGATTTAACAGCCACTGTGTCACCTGGATGGATTTTCTCATGCTGTCTGTTGTGTTTAGACAGATTAAAGTCCTCCATGTTTGATGGTTCAAGTACATATAATATACAAGAATATAAAAGTGGCCTTTAAGAAATGAGAGATCTATCAGATCAATAGGACTTACAAGACTGAACGGGCCCACAATAAAGGCCCACCAAAACATACCTCCCCATTCAAGTCTACAGTTATAGTTGAAATGATGAAGTCAGTGCCATTAGGGTGGCAATAATGCCCAAATCTTCTCTGTCTCTTCATCTTACAGATATGTGTTATATGTTTGTTGGTTGCTTTATACTTAAGGGAAGACAGTCACTCAGTGCACCGTTTGTCAGAACATAATGGCGTTATTTGCCCATTTCGACTAGACGGAAGAAATTACAGAAATGAGAGATGTCTCAGTCATAACTAGGACTGGATATAACAGTGTTACAGGGCCTGTTCACTCAGTCCTGTACAACCAGGGCTGCCTAATGTGCACTACATCACTTTAATATTGTTGGACAGATAGGTAATGCAATTATTGCATTTCATTAAATCAGTCAAAACTAAATCTAGGATGCAGCAGTGGTTTGCTTTTGGGAACATGTTCTGATGGAGCTGGTTTGTAAATATGAAAAAATGTTACTGCAAAAATAACATTTTATTAGATCTTTACAGGCAGGTGTGGTGGAATAATGATTGTCTCTGTTTTAGCCTCTAAAAGTCTAAGGATTCTGAGTAAGGTCAACAATGAACCTTAATAACAGGACTTAGTGATGGCCAGATCTGCACCTCAGCAGCTATTGCAAGAAATGACAATGAGAGATATCAAGATACAATGGTTTTTAACAATGTCTGAAAAACAAATGAACCTTGAGATAGAATCCTCATGGAGATGTGTCATAACTCCAGACGAATATGGAGACTACAGTATCAAAGATGGCGATGTCCCACATACCAAAGATAATATCAAAACAAATGACACTCACATATTCAGGACATAAAAGGTCTCGTTGACCCTAATGGAGCTTAAGGTGCCAATTTTACCATAACACAGGCATTCAGGAAGGTCTGGCTTATACACAATCTTGATCTTCATCAGAGTTTCTGTGGCTTTACATATAAAAGGAAGTATTGGAAAAAAAAGTCAAATGTCAGAATGACTGGACAACTAGCGGTTTGTACATTTAAAGTTCCATAATTTTCTTACGTATAGGATTTGGTTTATTTTGTCTGTCCTTTATAGACTCACTATGAACCTGGATGGTGAATTAGCTTACAATCTTCCTCATTTCCTCATAGTTTAATAAGTATCTGATTTCAATATTTATTTTGTTTTGCTTTTACAGATTAGGTCACATTCTCCCTCATTGAAGCTCATATTTTAATACAATGTTGCTGACTGCCTGTGGTTATGGCACCTCATTGTATATTTAAAAAAAAGCTGAATTTTACTGGTATTCTTCTGAAAATTCTGATATCGACATTCAAAAAACTTTGGAGAAGCTTTGCTGTATAAACCTAATTTAAGTATATCCCATCTGGACATCAATGTTTTATAAATTGATGGTTTTAATATTCTTTTTTTCCTTGCTTTCAGGAATCAGGAGATGACGAATATCATGGAGAACATTCAGACACAGAGGATGAAGTCGATAGTGACTTTGACATTGATGAGGGTGATGAGCCAGACAGTGACCAGGAAGAAGATGCTCCTCGGAGGAAAAGTCGGGTCGTCACTAAAGCTTATAAGGTATTTCATTCATTTTAACAGAGCTATCAGACTGTTACGCCCCAGCTTGTGAGTAAAAAGGGGTGCAACATAAACTAGATGTAATTGGTTAAAAAAAAAAAAAAGATAATTTAATAATCATAGAGGTTCAACTAATTAGAGAAAATGAAAAGTACAATAGGTATAATAAAAAACAACAAAAGGAAAATAAAGTCAGGTAGGGCTTACAACCTTTTTAATAATAGCTGAAATTAGCACGCAAGCCTCCAAGAAAAGATTTTGCATAAAACCCTCTAAAAAACAAAATAGTTGAACAACAGAAACTGTTACACACAAAACAAAACTGAGCTACACAGAATGCCTATTACAATAATGTTCAAGTGCAGCAGCACAAATAACGAGGCGAGCTGGGAGGTCAGCCGCTCCAACTTCAGGACCAGACGAGGTTCATCTGGACTGACAGAGTGGAGGACCAGAACACCAACTGTGACATCGATGAGGTGGGATGATGACCTGTGGCTTGAAAACAAAGCAGTCCCCAGCAGGGGACCACACAGACCACAACATACATACACAATCATACAGATACACACGACAGCTAGAGGGAGTACCTGACTATAGTGCTGTGTAGGCCTACGACCATAACACAGACTTAAATTAAGCCCTTGTCCAAATAAATGGCTTTAATTACCTGAATCACGCAAATAGCTTATTTTCACAGGATTAGTATTACCTGGGGACCTGTGGTAATTGAAAAATTACATCCCAACGTCTGTTTTGTGCAGGACATTTACGTGGTATAACTGAAGTCTGTGTTTTGTCAGAATGAACTGACATCGATCCCTCGGCATATCATGATATTGAAAATGCTTGATCTTGCTCTCTGGAGTTGAACCTCAGTAAAAAAAGAAGTCAGATTTTGAAAAATGAAATTATCCTCTGAATGTAATGCGTGTGCTTAAGTTACCATGGTAACAATAGACAGGACAAATGTATTTTAGCTGGAGCTCTTATTGTAGTCAAGGCTTTGAGCCATCACACCAGTGTTTGTTTTGAGTCAGATGAAAGATTTCCTCCCAGAGTATTATCATTTACTCTATCTACTACAGACACCATGTTTCCACAGGAAAAGAGGTAGAAAATGCATCACATGGGATGAAAATTATGGGAAGTAATTTGGGTTAGAATTTTTACTTTACAAATTACAGACATGCTGCATTTTCACTGTATTGATATCACAAACAGCCCCTGCATTTATTACTAAATGACTACAGGTAATACAAACGACTTCCATGGTAATAGTCGTCCCATGGAAATGATTAGATAACTCTCAGAACTGAGAAATGGCAAGCTTTTGCCTGGAAACTTGTGTCGACTGAGTAACAGTATTAACCGAAACATTTTTATTTCTGTAAAAACACTTTTGTATTTATCCCTAGATAATGTTGACATATTTTTCATCCCCACTTACTTATACATTTACACAAATGCGTAGCCATTTATTGTCAAATGGAAACAATTAACCTTTTCATCTCCATTACTAATTTTCTTTTAGGCCACATTGTTTTTATTTTACTAATTCATTTTCACGAAGAAACACTAGTTAAAAGATACCAAAATTGATACAAAATGTTTTTACATACCAGACTGAAGAGACTTTTCTGTCTCTACGTTTAGAAAATAAAAACTGTCAAGGCATTAACATTTGAGGCAAGTTTACTGCAGTGGTTGTAACAAAGTTTCTGTTTAACACCAGCGTATCTAAACTTCATGGAAACATTAACAGGTTTGCTGTTAACAGTATATTTGTCTGTTTAATCCAAGGAACCCATAAAGGTGGCAAAGCCCAAACCTAAAAAACCCAGTGAGGAGCAGAAGAAGACTGAGAAAACCAAAGTGGAACTCAAAAGGAGGATTCCACCAGAATTCCAAGATTTCGGTGAGAGTAAGTTTGGCAGAGATGCCTGCATGTTCTTTTTTTTTTTTTTTTTTTTTTTTTGGTGCCTAAAAATGCTATTAATTAGTTCACTCAAACTGTTATTATACATGAACTATCCAAGAAAAAGTAAATAGTATTAAAACCAAAAAAAAGAAGGTCCTAAAAGATGGTGTCGATGGTGGGTGGGTTTTTGAAGATAACTAAGCTCTATGCCTCGAATTCCTCTGTAGCTCGGAAGTCTGTGCGACAGTCTACCAGTGAACATACAAGAAAGACCAATCTGCGCTTACAAGAGCGCCAGGATGCTCCTCGAAGACGGAGAGGTGCTCATCGCGACAGACCTCTAACCCAAGAAGAGCTGCTGGCAGAAGCTAAAGTAACAGCAGAAACCAACATTCGATCCCTGGGTAAGAAAATGTTTGAGTTGAGGACCTCTGGTAACTTCCTGTTAGATAAAGGGATGTCAAGAAACAGTAGAACTCAGCTGCAGCGTGATAACTGAAGCTTATTGATAGCAGACATAGCTGGTGTAGTACATCAACAAAACTCCTTTGTGTTCTTGGTTCAATTTGTGTCTGCAGAAAACTATGAACGTTTGGAAGCGGACAAGAAGAAACAAGTCCATAAAAAGCGCCGTTTCGAGGGGCCGACCATTCGTTACCACTCAGTCCTTATGCCTATTGTCTCACATTCAGTCCTCAAAGAAGAAAATGTTGATGTTGAGGGGTATGTACAGTCACCCATTTTGGAAATAGTTTGACCATTCTGTTCAATTTTTTTTTTCTCTGTTAAAAATAATCTGCTTTATAAGTATTTAAGTATTTAATCCTTTCTAGATTACCGTATGCCAAAATATTATATGTTCATGTTTATCTGTTATGCAATTTAATAAGGAGATTTATTACATTTTCAAATCTCCTGCTGAGTTTTGAGCTGTGCTTCCGCTGAATATGATCAAAACAAGAGATTTTAAAAAAGAGAAAAGCTTGATTAGGGAAAAACATATTGAGGTAAAAGATCATATTTTTATTCTTATATATGAAATGCAAAAAACATTCCAAAAACAAATATTTATCAGTTTAATCCCTGTTTTCAAAGGTTGGATCAGGATGTTCCTCAGACTGCACAACAAAATCCCACCACACCTTCAACACAGCCTACTGGAGGCCTGTGCTCGCGGACTTACATAACATTCAGTGATGATGAAGCGTTTGAGGTGGCTTTTCCTCGCACTGCCCAGTCAAACCCTCAGCTGCCTGTCCAGGAGGTTTGTCCCGTCACCCACAAGGCCGCTCTCTACCGAGACCCAGTCACAGACATACCCTACGCTAATGCTCGAGCTTTCCGCATCATCCGAGAGGCATACCGTAAATATGTGGCGGCTCATGGATTTCCAAACACCTCTGGAGGTGGAGCAGGAAGCGACTCTGCTGCAATGAAGGGTGCCCGCCAGAAAATGGTTGTCAGGCAGAGTGCAGTTGCTACATAGATTACCCTTTTTTTTTCCTTTTTAAATCAATATTTGTTCACCACAGCCTCCATTTTCTTTTATTAAACTGTTTACAAGATACTTTTATTGATATACTTCTCTTTCATCACGAATCTATTGGAAAAAAAACTACAGATATTGTTGGATTGAGTTTTTACTTCAGTACTTGGCTTCTTGAGTTGGGAACTAGTCATACTCAAAGCAATAAAGATACTGCTTTGAGTACTACTTTCTGCTCAAAATAGAATAAAATTAGTCACAAGAAGTCCATGTAATCAGACATCAGTACAATCAAACAAATCTACTGTTAGAGTCTAATGTTGACAGCATCAGGATAACTGGAGATGTCAAGCTGCACATGCTGTGTTTGGAATTTAAATAGTATTGTCACTGCACACCTGCAGCTTTGACTGTTTTGTAGTTTGTCATTAAAAATTTTCATTAGTATTTTTTTTTTGATTACTAATAATACTTTGTTGTCATTGCTGATTAGTCAAATGCTCATACTTTTCCTAAATAAATAAAGATTTGAAGCTACAGCTACATATGTGCTTGATCGTAAGAGTGACTGTGTTCACATCTTTACTTTTTTCTTGGTTTTGTGTTCCACAAAAACCTTTTTCTGATTTTGAGTAGTCAAGTTATGTCACCTGCAGAGAAACCAGGTGCCTCTGCTGAAAAGTAGGGGTCAGGCGCCATCAAGCTAATCAAATTTCCATCAAATTTCTATTGCTGGTTCACTTCTTATTGGGGTGTATAGTCACAGCAACTCATGCTGGAATCCCAATTTGCTCTGGAGCAGATTACATTTTAGAACAATACATGAAAAAGCACCACCTCCTGATCAATTGTTTCTGTTAACTAGATAAAAAATGAATTAATGGGTGGATGAATATGCAGGTGAGTAGACAGTAAGAGTCTCTTTTGTCTCCCTTGAAAATTAATTGTTCTATTTGGTTTTTACATGAAATATCTTTATAAGAGGGAAATAAATAAAAAACTATAGTTCGTAGTATAGGCTTCAGGATACTGTTGCATGTCAGTATCTTACCCATATTTCTGGTCTCTGTGTTGATAAAAGATAATTACAGTTTGAACAGGGAATTGAAGACCTGGGTTGTTTATGTTCAACGGACCTGGATCCAAACCTGGATAAAACTTAAACTCATTTATTAATATCAAAAGAGATGAGTTTATAAGTTTTATTTTATTTAAAGATAATGATATTTCATATTCTTGTCTTTTCATCCCATGTCACACTGTTCTTTCTAGTTTAAAACCCTTTTCAACTATAAATAAATTCTGAAGCCAAACACTGTCTTCTAAAAACAATGTCATATTCGTTCCAAAACCATTACTGAACCTCATGGGAATTTCTCTTAAAAGCTGGGCCCTGGAGGTGAATTTACTGTCTGTGACAAACCCTTAACAGTTTTGACCTAAAGATTTCCATCCTCTTATTTAGACATTGTTAAATGTCACTAAATAACTGCCATTAGATACCACTGTGATTTGATGTTGGGGTGATGTTGAACATTTTTCAGTAAAATCTATACCCTCCTCTCAAGGCATCTCCCAGCAGCAGCAGTATTACATAAAGCTGACAGTAAACAAGCATTTTGAATCTGTTGGTTGTGCAGCTTCTACAAAAGATTCATATTTTTTTCTCTTCTTGCTTAATAGGAGAAAATTGCCTACACTTTGAACAATATGGCTATGCTGATCCCTCCAGGGCCCTAAAATAGGTTTTCTATTTTTGTTTTCTCAGTATAAAATCAGTGAGCAGCAAAGTTGTCCCTCGGCGCTTGACTAATCAGCCACCCTTGACTCTTTATATGCTGAATAGAAAAGCTCTCCCCTGTATGGTATTATGCAGCTTTTGGCCATCTTGACAAGCTTTAGCCTCATAAAAGCCCACTTGGGAACAAAAATAATGTCAACATTTAGTCATTGTGTTCAGTGATTCCAGAAAAAGAATTGAGGTTGAAAATCTTACCACAAAAAAAAAAGTACCTCTCCTTTTGTGTTGGTTATTAGAGAAAAGGGGCTTCAGCTGTATTACGGCAGCAGGGAGTGTGATCAATGAGGATGACTCGGTGAAAGTGACCTTGTGTTTCTTTACAATTCCTGGAGAATCTGCATTCATATAAGAAAAGCCTTCAGCTGATGGATCAGACAGAAACTTACCTTTTGCTCAGCATTTGAATAACCAGGCTTTGATTTGTTCACAAGCAGCTATGCAAACTGAGCCTATGCTGCATTTTATGATTATTATTATGTATATATTTGTAATGTAAGTCTTTTCTACTTTATACTGTCAGGAACTTTAGAGTTTTGCATGTAGCTCTTTTTTCTTTTATCAGATTGTTGCAGTGGACCATACAGAGAAACCTTACAGGGATGTCCACTCTGATCCTGTATCCATCTTGGAATCTTTTCCACTTGAGATTAATCTTTGTAGAATGATGTGCTCTAAATTGTTTAGAAATGATCTTATAACCTCTCCAAGGTTGATGGGCAGCAATTACTTGCTTCTCTAAGGTCAATGCTGTGTGTCTTTTTTCTTTTGTAATTCTTGAACAAACTCCTGAATACTCCAGACCAGAAAATTACCAAAATGTTCTGCTTTTACAGAAGTAGTGATCATTTTAATCAAATGCATTTGATTAGCTGCTACTTTTCCTCCAAATATTCTTATGAGTGGTAAGTCTGTATTTAAGCATTTGCCATTTTAAACACAGACACAGCTACATATACATTAAAAGATGACAAGGATGTGAACTGGAAGCTTGGAACAGCAGTTTCTTCTGGGCCCCCAAATCCCCTGATAAATGACCTAAAAGAGAAGAAGAAGGAAAAAAAAAATAAAAAAAGCTTTTGTGTTTCTGCCTTAAGCCATGTAGTGCCACCAGTGGGTTAAAGTTGTGGATGCATGTAGCTTTTGCAGATAAACATTTCAGTCTCACATTAATTCTACAGCTGGGTTCACTGGATCTAGCAGAAGTCAGAGCACGCTGGGACAGTAATTTGAACCATATTAGATGCTTTAAGGAAATTTCTCACACAGTCGTCACTAGCAAAATGGCACACAGGAATTAAAGAGCAAAGCATCGTACAAGCCATATGGGTTTTTGCCTGTTTGAAAATATCTGTTTGTCCCAACAATCATAATCAGTGACTGGGCTACTGTATATGAAGTGATGCCATTTTTCACTTATGTCATGATATTAATAAAAACAAAAAAAAGGTATAAAGATGTAAAAGCAGTCTTGGAGCATTTGGCTTTTAGATGACGCAACAACAGCAAACACTTTTGCCTGATAACTTTTGATGCTTTTTGCTTTCGAAAAATAATTTCCATCTGGCAACGGTGTGATAGGTAACAAATCTGAGACACGTCATCTTCTCATGTCAAGTATGGACTTCTGGCCGTGGCGGATGTTGTTTAAAAATTGCATCAAGTCACTGTGACCTGTTTCTCAGTATCTAATGCAGAATATCTAATCCATGTGGAATATTGTTCAGGCATCATGGCATGATTTTCTGAGGCTAGCTGAGAGGAATTTAGCTCAAGGCTCAAATGTATTGATAACAAATGGTTAAAATGACTGCGTTTCCTTTGATTCATTGTCTTGTGCTGACAACGGTTATCCTGTACGCTGTATGTGAGTACCTGACCATCTCTGCTTGTATACAAATGGAGATTAAATCTACTTGCACCCTCTGTCCGATTGTCCAGTCAAGTGCTTTGTTAAATGTTGCACAATTGCCTCACTAGAACTTGCTAATTATTGGTAAACTAATATAGATCAATTATTAATAATTTTCAAAACAGTGGAGGACTGTACACTTTACTTTGTTGGATGGTTAACACTTGAGAATGAAGAATTCATTAATATTGATTGATATAAAATTAGCATTCAAACTAAATGGATGTCTTTAAATAGATGTTGTGGGGATAATATCACAGTAGGGGAACTCAGACCAAGGATTAACTTACATTTAACGTTAAGGTAGGCAGGAGATCTCTGTCAGTGCAAGACAATGGCGCAGGTAATCAGTACTGAGAGAACAAAATCTGTCCAGATGACTTGAAGATGGATAAGGCAAAGAATAATTCTCTCTAATAACTCTCCCGCTGTAAATCCCAAATTCTAATTTGGCTCACGTATCCAGACGTATGTTTTATATCAACAATATATAGATGACAATCTTTCACAGATGTGCATCACGCCAAGCTACAGTCATGGATAAAAATGATTAGACCACCCTTGTTTTCTTCAGTTTCTTGTTCATTTTAATGCCTGGTACAACTAAAGGTACATTTGTTTGGACAAACATAACGATAACCACAAAGATTGCTCATAAGAGTTTTATTTAAGAGCTGATATCTTACCATTTTCTATGGTTTTCTTGATTATAACCTAAATCACTTAAGTTTTTACATCAATAGCTATGGCGTTGTACTGCCAAAAACACTGCTTTTATGCATTCAGTGTTTTCTTTTCTGTCTGTTTTAGTCACATGATGACGTTTAGTGGTACCAGGTATTAAAATGAACAAGGAAGTGAAGAAAAAATGGTGGTCTAATAATTTTTTCCATGACAGTATATTTAGTTTCCAAGACGATGGTGCACAAAACACGCTTATTGTGGTGTCACTTTGCATTCATACCAACAGCAGGGACTACATTGGAAAAAAAAAGAAAAGATGCCTTTTTAACCTCAATGGGGGCTCTATGAAAGCAACTGCTGCCCACACACTTTGCTGCCTGCTTTGGTGACGGATAAAAAAAAAAAGTCCTTGCACATTTATTCTGAAACAAATAATCCCTTCAAGCGATGTTGATGAATTCAGTGTCAGGATAAGCCAAAATCTCTGGTGAATTGACAAATGTAATAAGCGGTAAACTACATAGCCCACAGTGTTTTTGTAGTTTTAATGCTTCTAAACATGTCTCTGATCTTCTCCAACAACAGCATAATTAAAGCTTTGTCTCCCACATACAGCTCACTGCATATGGTACCAATTGAATAGTTTGCCGAATAGGAAGAGGGGGAACTGCATTATCACTCGTTCTAGTGTGGTAGTTGCCATGGAGACGAGTGTAGGTGGTGTACAGTGCTGTACTCTGTGCTGTACTCTTTCCCTTGTCCTCCCTGCTCTTCTATTGCTCAGCCTCTCTGTTCTGCTATCTGCAACATCTGGGCAACTTTTATGCCTTCGTATTTACTCTATTATTGCTTCTCAGGTTATCACTCAGATATCACTTTCAGTTTGAAACCACACTTAAGGTGTTAAAGTGAAAAGGAATCTAGATTGAGATCAGGTTAACTCAGCTATCATATATATGTATATATATTTTTATGACATCTAACACATTTGTTTCTGCTTCAATTCCGTAGATCTAAAAAATGTTTTCTTTATTACAGTGTTGTCCCCCCCCTTACTGACTGCCAAAGTTTGTCCATATTTTGCTTATCAATCTCTCCTTTTTTGCAGACTGGCTATTCTTTTATCAGTTTCCATGGAGATTTGAGTGTGTGTGTGTGCGTGCGTGTGTGTGCATGGGAAGTGACAGAGTGAGGACTGGGAGTAACAGAATAAGGATGTGTCATTTCCAGTTTAGATTTTTGATGGGCTTTTTTTTGTGGATTGCATGAGTTGTCCGGAGTCCCAAGACAGACTTTGACATTCAGCAACATGATTGATGTTTTCCTCTCATAATGCAGTTTTTCCAAATGGCATTTTGTGCAGTTAGTCTATTTTTCAAAGATAAAAGGGAAAATGCAAGAACAGCAAAAGTAAATGTAATAACCGGTGCAACTGGTGCCTGTTTCTCTTACAAATCAGTGTTCTGGTTTCTGATGTTTCATTCATGTGCAGCTGAAAAAGATGCCAAAACACACAAATTGTTATGAGCATTATCATCATTTAAAAAAAAGGTCGCCATCATTACTTCGTACCTGCAATTACTGTCAGCGTTGGGTTTGTGTATTGGGGGGCGGGGGTTAAAAATAATCCTTTTATAGGGTCATAAATTGTTTTTTTTAATCTAACACCGTCTTTACATATCCCCACGAAATGATCTTTGATATATTCAATATTTAACAGTTACCAAAACATATTTATGTAACATGTTTACAAAGCAGGTGTTGAAATAAAAAAAATTGCTGTTCCCTTTACATATCTGCATATACAGTGTATATAAATGGTTTTGTTTATTATAGTTACAAAAATTAAAAACAAATTAGACATTTAATGTACACATGAGTCATCCAGAGATGTTTGTTGCCTTGCGTTTGGGCTATTGGGTTTCTTTGAACATATGTATTTGTATCTTGAAAAAGAATACAGTATATGTGGATTTAGCAGGTAGCTGGAAAAGGCGGGATTGCTTTGACAAAATTAGATGAAAAAAAAACCAAAAACTGATTTTTTTTGTTTTAACATGCATCTGCTTCTGTTCAGCAAAGATGAGCACTAGAAAGCTACTTCATCGTGCTTTCTCAGAGTGCTGAATCCTTGTGTTCACTTCAGTTGAGACTGATATACACGGTAAGATCAGCTCTTTGTGAGGAGCACTATTCATCCATGTGGAGACAGGTGCACATGTGTTTTAAGTGGCTTTCTCTTCATAGCTTCAAACAGTTTGAGTAAACAGACCTTATAAAAGTAAGACATAAAGATGAAAGACCAAGCAGAGATTTTTATTTTTTATTTTTATGTTATTTTGCGGAAGAAGGCCTGCACTTCAAACTGACACAGAATTTGTACCACTGAGAGGAAGTCTAAGGAGAGATGCTAATAAGCTGCATAATGAGAAATTATGTTGTGTATGAGACACAAATAATCTTTTCAAATTTCACCAGGATGCAACATCATTTTACAAAGTTTCCTGATTAGGTATGTGCATAATATGGCATCTTGATTAAAGATCTGTAATGTGAACTGATTACCGTTTTTGCCCAAATATAGGATGATATTTTATTCTAGAAATCATTCTCAAAAATGTAGTTGTCTTATAATCGAGGACTAGACTTTTCTATTGTCGTTACACATCTGCGCCACTAGATGGAGCTGCACAGAAGTAACCAGTAATAATGGAGCATCACAGTGAACTCACAGTAAGCAGGATCTGATGGAAAATGGAGGAACCACGTGACTGACACAAGCAAAGGGGTTTGAAAGTTTTGTTGCAGTCCAAAATTTAGTTTTCTTACAAACTGAATTATTAATGTGGTTCTTGAAATTGAATATAACTCGACTTTGATGGTTATGCAGTTATTGACATCATGAATGCAGTTATTGACATCTTTAATGCAGTTATTGAACTACATGGTTGTTGCTTATTCACTAAATCATAGTCCCAGATTTTAAGAGAATAAAGTTTATTTAATAGTACTATACCTTGATCTTAAATAACATGGAAACCTGACATGTACCTTACCTTAAGTATGGTACCAAATTCTGACAAATTCTGAGCCCATTGATTTCATCTCTTTTCCAAATGATGAATTCTGAAATGAAAGCTTTTATTGTACATGGGGCTTGAGGAAAAATCTGAAAATGAGGACTACCGGGCAGGTTTGGGCAGGTGATGTCACAATAATCAAATTAGATGACAAATCTACTTCCATTCCAAATTTTGGTTCATACTGAAGATATTTCTCATTTACGGTATGCCTTTATGAAATGAATTAAATGAAAGGAAAAATACTTTATTCATCCCAGAAAGGGAAATTCAACACTATAGCAAGGGCTCTTCTTCTCTTTTTTTTCAACAATAGATAAATAGCAATAATAATAATATTACTACAGCAATAATAATAATAATAATATTAATTGATAATAATAGTAGGTTTTATGTCTTGTTGTGGAGGCTGATGGCTGCTGGCAGGAATGATCTTCTGTATCTTTCCGTCTTGCAACGGACCTGAAGAAGCCTCTCACTGAACACACTCTGTTGTTTGATCACTGTGTTGTGGAGAGGGTGTGAAGAGTCCTCCATCATCTTCATCAGCTTGTGCAGCTTTGTACAATCAGCTCCAGCAGCTCCAGATTTACGCCCAGCACAGATCCAACTTTCCTGATCAGTTTGCTGATTCTGTTAAGGTCTGATGGTCTGATGCAGATGGCTGCAAAGCTGATTGCACTTTCAGCAACAGACTCAAACCACTTTAAAGTTACAGCCTTTTGAAACCTTGATATAAAAATTGAACATTTTCCAATATGGCCGCCACCTTGTGATGTCCATAATATGCAAATTAGATGAATCATTTCACTCCCATCACAGACTTTGAGTCATACTGAACAATTTTCTCATCGACAGTATACCTTTATCTCAAACTGCTTTCAAGTTTTGAAATCTTTGATATCAAAATTGTATGTTTTCTTGAAAAAACTCAGGTGCCTAAAGGGTCAATACTTTAATAAACCAATATAATACCTCATTCAACTCTCATCCTCTCTTGTTTGTTGAGTTGTTTTGGAAACACACAGATTAGTTGACATTTTCCAGCGGCACACAGAGCTCTGCTGTTCTCGGCTCAGCATAAACAGCACTTTGCATGTTCAGATCAACATTCAACCACTTCTTACTGATTTTCTGCATTACTAAAATTTAACATTGGTCCTATGGTTATTAATTAGAGAAAACAAATCACAATAATCAGCCACATTTCCTGTTACTCCACTACACTATGAACATAATCAGATTATAATTTGCATTCTGCAATCACTGAGATGCGATATTTTCAATCCTTCGTGGCTCAGCCTTAGAAAAAAGATATTATTCTGACACACTTAGGGCCCACTGAGCATCGTGTCAACGTCACAGCCTACCTGAGTATTGTTGCTGACCATGTCCATCCCTTCATGACCACAGTGGACCCATCTTCTCATGGTTACTTCCAGCAGGATAACGCGCCATGTCATAAAGTGCGAATCATCTCAGGCTGGTTTCTTGAACATGACAATGAGTTCACTGGACTCAAATGGCCTCCAGTCACCAGACCTCAATCCAGCAGAGCAGCTTTGGGATGTGGTGGAACGGGAGATTTGCATCAATGGATGTGTAGCCGATAAATCTGCAGCAACTGTGTGATGCTATCATGTCAATTTGGACCAAACTCTCTGAGGAGTGTTTCCAGTGCCTTGTTGAATCGATGCCACGAAGGATTAAGGCATTTCTGAAGGCAAAAGGGATCCAACCCGGTACTAGCAAGGTGGACCTGATAAAGTGGCCGGTGAGTGTAGTTCACTTGAATGAGCAAACGAAAACAAAGAAAGGACCCAAAGAGTAATTTGCCTCATTTTTATTAATCACAAAAAGCTCAGAAAGATTTTCCATTTATTTTGTAAGCTGCTTTTTAAAAAGAATAAAGTAAACTGTATTTGTTGAGGCCAAGAAATCTTACCTGAAAATACAAAATGAGAAACCATAAGTGAAAAACCTTTTTTTTTTTTTTCTTAACTCAAAGATTAGAAATCCAGAGTTGCCAGTTGCCCAAGATTTGAAGGATAACCATATATAATGTTTTGGAGAACTCACTTGTCAGCCAACCGCATCAAATTGCAGGAGGAACATGCTGCAGAAATCCTCCTGCAGACCTGTACAAAAAGCTAAGACATGCCAGGAATGACCAGTATGGATGAAACTCATCATCATAAAATCCTGAAAAAACAAAACAAAACAAAACAAAAACTCTTTCAGTGTACAAATAAGCATTAAAAGCATTATTTAAGAGGGACTTTTCAAATTACAAATGTACTTTTTTAACAGGTACAGGAGACGTATCGTGAACTTTTTTTTCTGTGCTTAAGAGTTATTGGTGTCTGAAGTGACTACCAGTTAAAAACTTTGAAATAATACAACCCTGTCTGTTTGTTATGAGTCCTGTTAGTCTGAAAAGATCTCATTCAGGGTGCAGTGATATAAAAGACTGAACAGAGTTGGCTTATTCAACTTCCTCGTCTTTATCTCAACCTAATTTCACATCATGCTCCATTTGTTGTACCTTGGAAGTGGTTAGGGAAATGCTGCAAGCAAGATTTGAATAATATGTCTTGGTGAGCCTCTTTTCCAGTGTGCACTACGGCTACACAATATTGCTGTTACTGCAGGTAATTAATACTGTCAGTGACATTTTGCATAAGCATTATAACAACATAATATTGTTTGAAATCCAAAAGCCTAATCAGAGAAAGCAAAAACCTACAAAACAGAGGGACACAGGCAAGCTAACATCTTTCTGCATACATACATTTTATAGAACATGTCTTTGCATTGTGACAGAATAAATAAATAAATAAAATAAACAAAAGGTAGATTGAAAACAGACTTAAAGTTCTGTTTACAACTGCAAAAAGCAAACATGCAAATAAACTGAAGGGGGGTCTCTGCGAAACTGGCATGCATCTCCCGAACAGTGCTGTCCGTGGTGCTGAACAACTGTTCATAAAGTGAGTCTTATTAAAACAGAATTCAACAGATGCATCGTAGTTCAGAAACAAACTTGCATTAATGCATCATCAAAATCATAAAAGTACACTCACGGTAAACAGGACTAGCGCCAGTCCTCACAAAGAACAAAGTCCCTGGCGTATATTTAAAAGCAGGATCAACCAGAGTGGCCTGGGGTCCTTGGCTTTTGCTGTCCAGTAATGTGTTCATCACGAGGGTTAAGTCCAAGCCTCACTGCTGCAGGTGGCCACAGTTGTGTGCACTGTTGAGGCATGTCCTGCTGTGCTTGCTGTCAAACATAGCAAGACCTGTTATTGCTTCTGAAAAACAAGTCAATACTCCCTAAAATTAAATTAAAAAAACGAACAAAAAAAGTTCTTTTATTGCTTTATTAGAGGAGACAGATGACTGGAAAAGGGGATGAAAATCAGTGAATAAACACACAATATTGACAACATTATGCTATTTTTTTTTTTTAAATTGGAGGATCTTTATGTGCACAAATAATCACAAAATATAACATACAATTGGGGAAATTTAAAGGTCTGAAGGTCTCAGGTACCACCAGGGGCGGACTGGTAATCTGTGGATTCTGGAAAAGTCCAGAACGGCTATCCGGTCTAAGGCCGTCAGGCTCTGTTAAATAACCTAAATTTTCAGTCTATCAACAAACAGCAAGGGGTTACTAAGACGATCATTTATCAGACATACGCCTAAAAACCAACGAAAGCAGACTAACCTTAGTGTCTGTCTACAGAAAGATGGCAAGCAGAAAACGCAAGGAGAAAGGTGGATGGGAAAACTAAAGAAAGCCAAGTAAGTTTCAGGGGGAGAAATGTTTTCCATGTCAGTTAAAAATCAGTATAATGTCAGGTTCCTACAATAGTATTTTGCTAGGTGGTTAAGTGGGTGAACTCTCATATGGTGATTTGTGGATTCAATTTCCAGTCTTGTAATATGTTGTTGTGTCCCTTTGCAGTCATTTCTTTCCCTCTATCCAATAAAGGCCACTAGAAAATCTTTTAAAAAGATTGTGATATGACATATAAAACATAACCTGCTAACTACTGTTGACCAGATGGTGAATAATCTACTCTGTTGGGTTCATAAATGTATAAATCTGATTCTGATGGAGTCAGTGCCCAGCAGCCATGAATCTCACCACACTGAATGTCACTGGTTATGAGGCATAATTTATGTTTACACATCAGAAAGTTTTCATTTCAAACTAAAAAGAAATGTTTTTAATAAATGTATGGTTTATAAAGCTACTTTGTCATCTTTGACTATCTTTGAGTATTTTTTCCAGTATCAACAAGAGGCCGGTAGGGTGTCCTCTCTTTGGGTTTTTGGCATAATATTAAAACTATAAAATGTGTCAAGCAGGCTAATTCTTACACAGAATAGAGCTAAAAGGCTAGAAATGCAATGGGATTTAGGAAAACCAAATCTGTTTTATTCTTTTTGTCTGTAGCCTAGGTATCAAATAATATGTTTATCCAAAGCGTTAGAATTCAGGAGATACAGATTTAATGGCTCTCACTCCCAGTAATAAATAAATGTTAATCAACCATATGTGATATAGATATAGATTTTCTTTTCTGTTTAAAGTAACTATAAAATAGTTTGCATGTGTGGGTGTCATTATGACAATGACAGTTGGCTGCAGTTACATGATGTTTTTTAATTCGGAATTAATAATTAGGAATTAAATATTTCCGAATTAAACTATTTTCCTTCGAGTTTACATGGAAATAGTAATTCCGAATTAAGGTTTACATGGAAAACACGTTTGTTCGGCTTTATCCAACTCCGCTTTAGGTCTGGGGGTTGGGAAGGGTTCTGATTGGATAGGGGGGGCGGATGTCTTTACATCTACCGGAAGAAAACAAACTTAGCTAACTAGGTTAGCAACAACATTCCACTTATTTTTGACCTGGGTGGCGTCTCTATCTGCGAAACCTTCATTTAACCTGGCCGCTTTGAAAAGCTCACAATTTTTATGTTTCCTGCCATCTGTTCTTTTAATTATTTCCAGTTCCTCCAAGCTATTTATTAAATAAATCGTCTCTGCTCTTGAACACCGTTTACTGCGTGCTGCCGTTTTGAAAACAAGCCCAGCGCGGAATATAAGCGTCATCGCGACAGACGGGCAAGAGAACGAGCATGCGCAGAAAGACGGGAATTAATTTAAAGAGGAATGAGTGTATACATGACCGCGGAATTACTTAATGCGGAATTAAAATGGGAATAAACCAGCCACCTACTTCGGAATTAAGTTTAATTCGGAATTGACATTTTCATATGGAATTAGGTGTTTACATGGTAACTTTTATTCGGCTTTAACTATAATTCTGAATTAAAGAGGAATTAAACTTCCCATGTAAACGCACTGAATATATATCACTACAGCCCTCCCCCCGGTTATTGGTGGGCCTACTTAGGGGGGAAAGTCCAGGGCCGTTTTTTAGTCCCAGTCCATAGTCCATCCCTGGGTACCACCACAGTTCAAAGGTGTGCAAAGAAGGAGGCCTAAAACTAGCTGCTATGAATGGAGGTACAAAGACAAGGGAGCTCTTGTACTGTATCCTTGGGGGTAACCTGGAGCAAACGAATCCTATAAAGTACATATTCCAGATGCTGTTGGTGATTTTGTTCAGATGCAAGCTGAAGTGCGATTTAGGCTCACCTTATTTCACTTTGATGAACTTTGTTGTTCCCCAGCATCATCTCCGTCACAATTGTTGTGCGCAGCGGGGCTGCTGAGTTATATTTCCGACTGTGAAACATTCGGAGACGGTTCGGCGCTGGGCGGACCCCGCCGTCTGTTCAGGTCTATCTTACGCACTATCTCCGCCCTCCAGAGAGAGACTTCTCCGTTTACCGAGCACCTTTTCCCCGAGTGCTGCAACTAAATCAAAATTAGGTGTGACAGACTCCAGGGCTCAGAGGCCGCCGCGTAAATGTGCCACGGGACTCACCTCTTAATGCATTTCTGGATTATGGAGACGTCGTGCAGCCACCCTGGGTCTACTACAGACGCTCTCCAAGATTAAATCGCACCATTCAGAAACAGGGAGCACGATAAAAGATACGTGCACGAATCAGAATTTGGCCATAAGCTCCTACGTTTTTTTTTTTTTGGTCATTTCTCATGCAAATGTTCTGGGATTTTTGTTTCCATCTTGAGGAATCATTGCGCGCAGTGAGCGGTAAGGCTGATGTCCAGAGTTGGCGTACGCCACGGGCATCATCTTGGTAATAATCAGTTTTCTGTCAGTAGCCTAATAGGTATAATGAACGAGGGGCGTGTTGTAGCCGCTTTTCTTTCTTTTCATAATCGGCACTGTGTTGCAATTTATCGTGGAGTGTTTTTAAACGCGAATGCTGGTGAGAAATAATGAACTAATTTTCTCTGTGGATCCGTAGACCAAAAGGGGGCTTCATCTTATTCTCAGATTGAAACGCAGCGTGTATGTGTGTGTGGGGGGGCTGTTTGAAGTCACATGCGCTCAGAACAAATAATTAAGATGACAAAAACCATTCCCAGAGGAGATATTTTTTATTACCGAGAAAGCTGCATTGGTATCGAGTTACAGTTCGAGGATTGCAATAGAGTTGGAGGACAAGGAGCAGAGGTAGGAGAGAGGGAGGAGAAGCAGAGGAGAGCTGCTGAGCCGCACAACAGATCCGCCGCCGAGGGACAAGCTCAGGCGTCAGTGATGGACTGAGCTGAAGGGGAAGGGGAATCTCTGTGGCAGACAGCTTCATGCTTTCCTTGGAAGCTTTCACTCATTACAGACGCACGCCTGGACACGTCGCAGCGCAAGTGAGAAACAAAAGGAGCTGATGAATAAAATTAGTCTCCAAAGTGGACAGTGTTGGCCTTTCATCTGGAAACAGTCTCTCAGGTCTGGACAGACTGATTCTACCTGTGTCCCAGGAAGCAACTAAACGTGGAACCTCAGCCCCTCCCCAAAGTGCCCTGGAAGCCCACTGGATCCAGTCTGCACCCACGGATGTAACTAATCTGTCAAGATTTCTTCACTAGGAAGTCCTGTGTTTTTTGGGTAAGTGTTGTGCTCCAACCTCTGGCAGCATATGGAATCACGCTCTTTTAAGGTGTTCACCCAGGCTGTTTTATTATGTAAAAGACATCAAACAAACAAACAAACAAAAAACTGCAACAAACCAAACAGACATGATTATGATGCAAAACAATTTTTATTCGTAACTGAACATTCAGGCCTTGTGAAACAAACTGGAAAATTGCTGCACTTAATGATATTTTTTCAAATCAAGTCAATTCGATTCACTTCCTCTGGCTTTTATGGCATCTTGAATTCTTTAATGCATATATAGGTGACACTAAAATGAAACAATATTCTTCGTCCATCTGGTTCCAAGCTGATCTGTCAATCACTTGACAGATCAGCTTTGCAGGATGAAGCTTGTTATGAACCATACATTTTCAAATGAATTGAGATTAAAACTCTTTATGTCCCTGAGTGGATACAGTATGTCTTTCCTGATTAAAAATAAGTTTTAATGCTCTTTGATTCATTATCATTCTAAAAAAATGACTTAATCATCTCTAAACTGAGTTTTGAATGGTGAAGTGAGAAAAGGGTTAAAAAAAATGACTGTAGCATACACCTGTGTCTTTGTTGTAGTGAATGACTTCCATCTTCCCTAATCTTCCCTGAAATGCAGAAAATTGCTTTTCACATGTTTAGGTGGGCCTGGCAACAGACTTAAGTTACAGCATCATTTCCTGCCCCGGTGCAGATTTGTGATGCAGAACTAAATATCTCTATAATTTAACCATCCATAGTTCATGACTTTTTCTCTTTAACCCATTCTCATGTTTTTCCCTTCTTAGGTATTATTGGTTGTTTTTGTTTGTAAACCCCATTTTCTTCAGCCAGTTTCTTCCAGTTTATTCAGAAACACAAACTCATGTTTCTGCTTCCTCATTTTGCTGCCACATTTGCTTTTTAATTCTTTTTTCAAGGCACATTCCTTTGAGTTTTCTGTCGTGACGCTTTGACATCTTCCCTGGTTCATCTGTATGTTTTCTGTTCTGCAGGTCTGCAAGCACTCTTTTTTTTAAAAAAAAAACTTCAAGTTAATTATAATATTCTTTATGATTAAGGATTACATGGATTTTATTCCCCTTTACTTGATCTTAAACAAGCTTAAAACAGCACAGTATATGCTCCCATGTAGAAAAACTGTTTTTGTTTGCTGCTACTGATTAGTAAAAAAACTGTTTTGATTGAGTGGTGTTTTTTTTTTTTAATTCAGAATGTTTCACAGGTGTTTCACAAATTTTTGCTTGAAGTTGCATTCAGGGACCACAATGATACTGAATTACATACAGTATGTGATTAGACTGCTTGATGCCCCAGAAAATTTGCATAATTTAAGAGAGATTTCAACTCAGTGCCTGCAAAACCTTCTCCATGCAAAGTCACTGCAGAGAGCTGATTGATTGTCAATCAGCTGCTTCGAGTTATGGAGACATTTGTTTCTATTCAATATACCTGTAGGGTGCTGATAAGTTGTGTCTGAATGTTGTACACAAACACCCGTACAGACTGTGGGGATGCTCAGCCTGCTGTGTTGCCCATCAAATAGCGGATTCGGAACGTAACTTATGACAAAAAAGCTCAATGAGATATTGCAGGCTTGTTTTAGGCGTTGTCAGGTGTTCAGTCTACTCGAATAGCTTTGCTAAAGCAGGACTCAGTTTCTAAAAACTGAATTATTGTTGTTGAAAATGATGTCTGTCCTCCATCTCAAGCTGAAAACAGAAGTACTTAATGCTGTGGATGCTGTGGATGGCTACCATCTTCATGGTCCATTATGCTGCAGAGTTACTGCATGCAGTGGGCTCTTCCATCTTAACCACAAAAACAAAGCAATGGTGTAAGAAGTGCTTCAATTAATGAAATATCTAGGAAGCAGAGCAGTTCTGCTCTGACTCATTTCCCCCTTGCTAGATATCCTCATCCTCTTCGCTAAGAAATACCTCTCAGTGTAAATGATAAAAGTCTCGGACATCTCTTCACAGAATAGTTAAGTTGTTTTATGTCAAATACAAAAAGATGTAAGTCCCTCATATAAATTAATTTTTTCTCAATTCTTTGTAAACTGTTAAAATCTGGATTCCTTTTTACTCTGGACATGTGAACTTGACAGCCAGCAAAGAGCTGATTCTTTTCCAGCACCATCACAATTCTGCTATCTGGGCCTTTATTTTCCTGCCAAGGACAGCAAGGCTTTGTCAGTCTGGTTGAATGTTCTCTAAAAAGAGCTATGGTACCCTTGTCAATGAGCTTCGGTCCTGGAGTTTCCTCAAATTATTTTCTTCTACCTCATGTAATGATTTTCTCTCCCATCTCCCTTATTCTAACAAGCCAACAGAAAAAAAAAAGCTAAAATCTGCTAATTCTGTACCAAGCTGAGCCCTGCTTCTTCTAAAGCACAGTCTGCCATTGAACTGCCTCCTATAAGCAATCTTTCTCACTTGGAGAACTGCTCAACAATAATCTCCTCACATACAAATACTCCAACATGGGGCGACTGCACATCCGCCGCGTACGTCTGAACAGCAGATCAGTCCATTCAAGGAGCAACAACTCCATACGAGTTCACAAAAGAATATCAAATGTGACCACGTGGAGGGAAAATACCCGAAGTTTTAAATAGTAGACAGTATTAGGAAAAAGTGTAGAAATGGATTTACTGCATGTGTGAAGAACTTTTACTCCAAATGCAAGAGTACTACGCAATTGATATCTGCTGCTTTCTATAACAGAGTGCGGCTGGACAATATGGAGAAAGGTTCATATCCAGTATTTTTAGGCTGAATACCTAATAGTATGATGTAATGATAGTGATATACGAAATATATGATGTAAAAAGATCACTTTAATTAAAAGGGTTTTGACTTTCACACAATGTTTATTAAAATGTAAAAGAAAAAGTAACCTTAAAAATGGGAAAAATAATTAACCTTACTTTAAAAACAGACATATTTCTGCTCCAACAGAATGGTGTATTGTTACTTTATAATTCTGACATCATACATTCAAAATTCTGACTTTCTGAAGTGAGAAGGTCTGACTTTTTTTGCTTGGGATTTTGCCCCACCATTTCATTCCCTCAGATAGCTCTAATACACCATCATATGTGAGAAAGAGGTCTGGGTGGTGCAGATGCAGAGAGGGGTTGAGGTAAAGCAGATGGTATGAGCAGAAAAAGCTCAGCTGCACCTTTTTGTGGCCTTGGAGACGAGAAGAGAGCAAACAGCTCTGTTGGAGGAAAAAGTAGAACAAAAAAAACACAAAGTCTTAAAGTGGGTAGGTATCTTCTTATTGCTCATAGGCTGGCTTCAGAAGACCTTCATTGCTTGTGCAGGAAGCAACTGTGTAAGTGTAATTTCCAATTTTTTTGAAGCAATTATGATCAAGTCTGCCTAATTGTCTCCCCCCCATGTTTAAAAACAGTTTGGTGAAACTAACTGAGAAGCAATGTTTCCATGTCGTTGTCCACCTTTTAGTGGAGTTAATTGACTGATAAAGGCCAGGTGCTACTAATAACATGATCTTTCTGTGCCTTCTGAATGCCTTTGGACATGACAGATGGGCCAAGTGAAGTTTTTGTTTAAAGAGCCTAAAAGGCATACAGATTTGTAGCGTTTATACTAGACACAAGCTGAGTGCAACACAGGCCAGTTGGTGTTCATATGGAGAATGTCACACTATATTGTCATCAAGAAAGAGGTTCATGTGCAGGTGCATGTCACACAACTCAGCAGACAAGTCCACAGGGTCATTTACTACTGTGCTAGTTTTGTCATTTGAACCCCTGAGCCTTTTGCACTAATAGATATGCAAAGTAAAATATGCCTGTGTGGCAGCGACGGTACAATAAAAAGCAAAAGACGAACAGCCTGATCCTTCACTGATGAACAACAGCAAATCTCCCCATACAGCCTGAATAAAAGAATAAGTGTGGTCACTTGGATTTTTCACTGCAACAAAAGGCAAACATGTAATTTTAGTTTTTAAACTGGCAATTGAGCCATTTTTAAATGGAAATATTCGATCAGAGACTACTTATTAGTCAAAGCGGTCTTTTTCCAACATCTTCAAACATAACAGGAAAAGATCCCTAATGACTGATATGTCTCTAGGAAAGCTTATCAATTAATCATAGTAGCAGCTTGTGGTCCAGCAGCTTTGTGACATTTAACTCGGGAGTCTATAAAGGCCAACTGTGATAGGCTCCTGCACAAAAAATGACAGACAATTGAGTGAGTGTGGCTGTGCCCAATGTTTCTACCCCCAATATGTTACTATTACATTGGAGTCACACAGCTAAATGTTTTTCTAAGAAAAATCACTGCAGTTTTAAATTGATCACCAGAACCCACAGCGTTGCCTTTATCTATGTAAACTGGGGGAAAAAATATGTATATATCTGTTTGACTAAGTTGGAACTATTTGCTGCCCTGCTTTGTACAGTATTTTGAAATGATAGAGCTTTGTTAATTTTATTTTTGTTTGCATTTCCAGTATTAATGCTCCACACAAACACTTATTATTTTCTTGGTCATTATTATGATGAACAGCAAAAACTCTACTTGTGTCTGTGCCATATAGCTGCATGGACACATCTTCAAAGACGTGGCTGCCGCATCAGAGTCAGTTTGGGTTGGTTGGTCAAGCGGAGGTTTGCTGTGCTGGACCGGGAGTTTTAACCCCAAGTGAGTCAGTTTAGTCAAGAGTCAGTCTACTTTTGTCCACTGTCAGCTTTGTGCACCGTCATGTTTTCAGCCTCGTCTCCAGTCTGCTTCGGTCCAGTACGGTTTTTATCTTGTATATGTGTTTTTGTATGTACCCTTTAGGTTCGTGTTTTCTCTGTTTTCAATGGTCACTAAAAGATTTCAGTCTCGTCTCATCTTTGCTTTTTTGGCTTTCTAGTCCTTTTCAAAACTGTGAAGCTCTTCAAAAGTACCCCTTTGAATATTTATTTATTTATTTCACCAGTCAGTCCTTTACTGGTGCATTACTCACCTTCTGAGCTCTGCATTGTCATACTAGTGTTTTTGACATCCTCTGGGTTTGATCGTGCCATTTGCCTTTTAGAGCAGCTTTGACATGTTCAGTCTTCCTTTTTTCTACTCTCCCAGATGAAAGCAAACATTTCTGCTCCCTCTAGGAAAAAAAAAAAAAAGAAATAATTTAGCTGGTACAGCAAAGCTGTTGGTAAGCTGTTGCTTAATTTCAAACAATAAGACTTTCATGGTTGTTAGAAGTTTTAGGAAAAAGCAAAAAAAAAAAAACAAAAAAAAAAACAGCCAATTTATGCTGTAAGGGAGTTCTGACTTGAGGATTATCTTATTTTGAACTGCACCTGGTGAAATGATTCAGATACATCTCAGCATGGTCAATCAGCATCTTAAAATTGCCACTTGAGCACTAAAATTTCAGTCGTGGCTCTTTAATTTTTTGATCTGAACATTTACATTACAAGGATAGCAGTAATGATTCTAAGTACATTAGCAGAAATTAAGGTAGTTTGACGGAGAGCAGCGCACAAGCTGCAAACATGTTCCTATGGTAACTAGGCCACTCTCCTCTTGGCTAGTTCTCACACACAAAGCAGGGGGACAAGCAGGAGAAAGATAGGAATGTTGAAAAACACATGATGAAGAAAAACTTCAGGTTATTTATTTAGGTTACTGTTCCTTTGTCTTCCTCCGCTCAGAGGGGAGTTTTATATTGGCTCAGTGTTAAGAAACATTGGTTGCATTGCAGAATGCCGGGAGTCACTTTCTTTGTGTTTCGCTTCCTGTTTTTCCAAATATATCTGTCAGGGTTGAAGCTCATCCCAGGTTCTTTCCCAGGGCTCCTTTTCGCCCACTCTGGCCTTTCTTTCTCCAACCCCCCCCCACCCACCTCTTCTTCAAAATCCTGTGACTCTGCCTCCTCTATGTGTTTTGCATTTGCATCATTGCATGGCGGTTTCTAAACATAGAACCAGAGTGGTTCCAAATGTCTTTCTCAAATCTTCTTCGATTCACCACTCCTCTATGCGTAAAGTCAACAGTCCACCTTTGTGCACTGGGCATTGCATGAGGTCATGTACTGTATTTTCATCTAATTTTCTAAATGGTAACAGTGTGTTCCTTGTAATTGGCCAGTCCTCTTGGGGTGATGCCGCCGACATGTCTAGAAGGCATGAAGTTGATGGTTTGGCTTCATGCTGATTATTTGGACGGCTCTCTGTGACAAATAAGTTTACCTTCTACACATATGATGCTTTTTTGTGTTGCTTTTGAACTTTTGCAAAGCTGGTTGAATTCCTGGTGGCAAATGAGTCATGTTTGGCATGAAATTATTCGTCAGGATATTTAAGTTTTTTAACCGTTCTGTCGTGTTTAGGGTCAAATCTGACCGATTTCCTACTTCCATCAATGATAAATATTGTGTTTTACATTTGATTGTCTCAGGGCCTTATGATATCCTCCACACTAGCCATTTGAACATATATAATTGCTGATCACCATTTTCTCTGAATTTTGAGTAGTTTATTCAATTTTGTAACACCTGTGGTGTTCCCGGTCAAAAATGACCACCATAGGAAATTAATGGGTGACCCTAGATTGTGTTCATCGATCAGATTGTACACAACCACAAATACATCACCATACACACACACCACCCCACCCCACGTGAACCCCTTTCAGACTGAACAAATAGGTGTCTCCTCTTCCCACCTCATTCCTTTGCTTATGTGCCCATCCCCCCACATGAACCACACTTTCCAAACTAAATGTATAACACTAACACTTGTTCCATATTTCAAAGTCACCAATTAGGTGTTTGTTATGAGAACCGTCTCTTTCCCAGGCTTATGTGCCCATCCCCCCACATGAACCGCACTTTCCAAACTAAATGACAGCTCCCACTGCCCGGAGAAGTGGTGGGAGCTGTCCGGTGCTGAATGTGAATGTTCAGCACTGGACAGCTCCCACCACTGCTCCGGGCTTTGGGAGCTGTCCGGTGCTGAACATTCACATTCAGCACCGGACAGCTCCCACCACTTCTCCGGGTTTTGGGAGCTGTCATTTAGTTTGGAAAGTGCGGTTTACGTGGGGGGATGCGCACAAAAGCCTGGGAAAGAGACAATTCTCATAACAAACACCTAATTGTTGACTTTGAAATGTGGAACAAGCGTTAGTGTTTTACATTTAGTTTGGAAAGTGTGGTTCATGTGGGGGGATGGGCACATAAGCACAAGGAATGAGGTGGGAAGAGGAGACACCTATTTGTTCAGTCTGAAAGGGGTTCACGAGGGGTGGGGTGGTGTGTGTGTGTGTATGGTGGTGTATTTGTGGTTGTGTACAATCTGATAGATGAACACAATCTAGGGTCACCCATTAATTTCCTATGGTGGTCATTTTTGACCGGGAACACCACAGGTGTTACAAAGTTGAATAAACTACTCAAAATTCAGAGAAAATGGTGATCAACAATTATATATGTTCAAATGGCTAGTGTGGAGGATATCATAAGGCCCTGAGACAATCAAATGTAAAACACAATATTTATGATTGATGGAAGTAGGAAATCGGTCAGATTTGACCTGAACACGACAGAAAGGTTAACACAGTATTGTCAGAGGCTCTTTTGTCAGCACAGCAGAACTATATGCCCCATGTGGTCAGAAGGGATATTGCTACATAGAGTGGCTTTAAGAAATGTAATCTGCTGGAGGAGAGGTTTTGTATATCTGCTAAGAATGTTACCAATTTTATCTATGTGACTGGGCATTCAATATATTGAATGAACAGTTCATCATGCAGTTATTTTTACACTTGAGATTAAAGTTTTTTTTTAAAATAAAATAAAAGTTGGGATATATACACTTTGAGTTTTCCACTCCAAAGAAAAATCCACTATTACACTATTACGCTTTCTTTGGTCTTAAGTGCTGGTTGAGTGTCCACTGAAGGAGCTAATTGAAAAAAAAAAATCACACATACTTAAATGAACTGCACTAAAAGAGCAAACAAAGTTGAATATGTTTTAATCAAACCAAACCAAACAGGTTAGACGTGAAATCACAAATGCACGCAAGATATAAAAATTTAGTCACGTTACAGTTGTTAGGTATGTTACCTACTAATATGAACTGGGCACATAAAGCAAGACAGCATATCTGTCCTGCCAACGCGCCAGATGTCTGCAGCCTGGTTTCCATGGAGAGAGAAAGTCTGCTCACCATGTTTACTGTGTTAGATGATTTATTCATCTCAGATGGAAACTTGTCCAACCTCCAGGTGTAAAGACTGCAGATGCAAGCGTAGGTGTGAAAACTGGTCCATCATTATTTTCAGGAAGTTCTAGAGGAGCCTGAGTTGTTGTTTAAATTGTGGTATCTGGAAAATGCATTTGAAAGATAAAGAGTGAATTGTATAGCCAGAGAACTCTCTGCAGTAATAGCAGCCAAATAGCAGTAATAGAGTTGAATTCATGTTTAGTTTGATTTCAGGCCAAAGAAAGTAATCCTGAAAAAAATCATGAATAAATGATGTGTAATATATTCAGAAGCTGATCTCTGAAAATAGTTTTCAAAGCCAGTATACTTTACTACTCTTTTGCACACACTATACCATCATGAAATATAAATATAGTTATGAAGAACTTGTAATACAACATTTTTGCCAAACGTTTATCCAAGTGTAATAAATCTTGATTTCACTACTTTTTCAAATTGTCAAAACTACCAAAATTTAACATTAGGACCATTATCCCAATAATTTCACTCAGAAAGTTCACTTCCCAACCTCAAGGGGGCAAATTCAAAAAATGTGTTTTCAGTTAAAGGTGGGGTGGGTGTTGTTTTTTTGCAACACTTTTTACAATATTGCCTGAAAACCTTTTCACATTTCCATTGCACCCCTGAAATAAAATGTTTGCAAAAAAAAAACTAAACATTTTGGTCCAGTCTAGAAGGTATAATCAGAGAAAAACGCTGACCATCAAAAAGTGATCATCACTATTTTGATTGGCTGCCAATAGTCCATCAAATATCACCCCTCCCTCCCTCCCTCCCTATGGTTCATGCAGTCGTGAATATGTGAAGGCGTGGTTTCGAGGGTGAGCTGAAGAGGAGGAGGCGGAGCCTTGGGAGGAGGGAGGGAGGAGTGTATATTTTCAAAATCTCACTTGAGTTGGAGTGCTGGAACCGTTTTTCAAACAACACCTACTCCACCTTTAATTTAATTCATTTATGAGTGAGGTGGTTCACAGTAATTTTCACCTGATCTTCATAAGTCAAAACTATATACAAACACAATGTGCTTAAACTGATAAATGCAACATTCTTGTCGCTCTTCACAGTGCTGGAGGAAAAGCTAAGCAAAGCCACAGACTAGTATCTTTAACAAAAGCCTATTGGAGTTAGTAGTTTGCACTCCTGAAGTCCAGTTAATTAAATTAATTTGGAGGTGCAGGTTTCTTATTGATATTAATGATATGCAAATGTCTGGCCTCTGATTGGCTAACAGCACTGTGACGCTCCCTCTAGTGGGTTCTCCTTCAGTTGGTTTCCGCCAACTTAGATCGAGATAACCGGCAACAAATAGCAAAACACCTGAAAAGTGTCTTCAGAGATACAGCCATATTTTTTGATCCTGGCCAAAAAACTCAAATTTTAGTTTGGAAGATTATAGATTTAGCAAGTTAACGTTACTCTCTGGGTAGAAGTTACCGAGTTGTTATGGACAACGTTAGCAAACCTTGTCCCAATGTCATGCATGCTATAGCCTATTAACGAGTAGAATAACAGGCTTTTGAAAGAACAACTGTAATTGGAAAAAAAAATGTTTTTTACTTAAAGCCTTTGAGCTTGCTGTAGATGCATGATTCTCCATGGATGCATTGGGGTGTTGTGATGTCACATGCACTGTTGATAGGTAACAAAGGTGAAGTCTTTCATTGGACAATGTAGATGGCAACTCACAGCTAAGTTTGAGAGTGAAGAGACCCTCCTTCTCAGCAGCATGACTAGAATTACACCATCTGTTGTTAATAAGCACTGCAATTCCTCCCTGATTTGGTCTTGCTGATCTCTCTCTCTCTTTCTGTATAGTCTGGAAAAGAAGGCTCGCGATGCTTCAGGGGATAAAATATCTTCCTGCAGCCATGTCTTGAAGAACCACATAGTACTTAATTCTCAACAGTCCTACTTTGTCTTCATATGTGCTCGAAGCTCTTCCAAGTTACAATACATGCCAGTAATCTTACATTCTTCATGAAAACTGAGAGAAGAAACTGCTTAAACTTCTTCCTTCTTGCTCTCCATTTTACTCTTGCTCTACTCTCTCGACATCTTCTCTTCAACTGATCTGGATTTGGGTCCTTATTCCAGGCATTATTTGGGCCTTGAGTGGCCCAAGTAAAACCATTGCAATTTTCCTGTTGTAATGGTTTGGCTTAGCGATCACAACAGATTTTAAAAGGTGTAAGAACCAGCAATGCAAAGAGTTTTTAAAAAAGTCAAGATTTTTATCTTATTTTTTTGTGATATCGAGAATAAGTTACAGCAACGGACCGCCAGTAGTGCAGCACTATTCTAGAAGAGGTGTGATCGAGAGCTATAAAAATAGTCATTGGTGATGGAGGATGTTCAACCAGCTAATAACTTGTTTGTTGGATTCTGTTATCACAAAGTATCTTCCCTTAGTCCTCAGCTGTCTGTATGTCTCTCATGTCTGACTGAATGAAAAGTGACTGAAGTCATTGACTTGCTTGGTAAAGCCATTAACAGAAAAAAGAGAAAAGGGATTTTGTGAAGGAGTGCGAAGCTGTGATGTGTTTATCAGTGCTGTAAATATAAACAGGGTGTATCAATGGCCACTCCAAGTTGAAGAACTTGTGCCATGACAGCCAAGCTGTAATGGAAATTTGTGCCTTTGCAAGCCTCAAAGTCCTGAGAAAACTGTAAAAAAATATATATGTAATTTAAAATATTTTAGGTCAATGATTGCCTGGGCAGCTGTCATAATTATTTTCCTTTATGGTTCAAAATAATAATAATTTGTCTGGCTCCTCTAGATTTGACTTTGATTTCCAGGGGGAAGCATCATCAACAGACGCAGAAGAAACTGCCTCTGGACACCCTTGAACAGGCAAACAACTAATAAGAGAAATAAAGGATGTGGCAGCAGCCATCGTGGTGTTTTTGAATTGTGATTGATTTTGATCTTATCAGGATGTTGTCTACTTATAAAACGCAGTGTAAAGAATCATGAGGCTACTTCTAAGACTCATCTGTAACACAATGAGTTAGGTCAAAATCTTTATCCCATAACCAAACCAACCTGTGACCCAGCAGGAGGAACCCAGCATTTGGGTTATCAAAATAAGGATTCCTGGCTTAGAACTTTCCTGGTTTTATTGTTATAAAGCAGATGAATGGCTCCTGGAGAGGAGGCGGAAGACGTGTAATATTCTCTGTTACATCCTAATCCCATTATAGAAATTTTATATGGGATTCTTAAAGTAGGTCATCTGTGACATATAAAGTCTCATAAGGTCAATGTTTGTGCAAATAAGCATCCACTAGATTACCTCAATGTGTAACTGTAGGTTTGATAAAGAATGTTTGGTTGATTCATGTGTATCCTGGGTTTTTCAGATTTTTTTTTTTTTTTTTGCTGAAGGCTTTATCACTCAGATTGACAGTTTGCATATTACACCTCTATACCTAATCTATTCCTCCCTTTAAAAAAAATAAAATAAAGCTTAGCAAACAATGTGTAGATTTTCTTTGATGTAGTAAAAATTCAAAGTATCCAAATGTATTAATAGATTTGCTAAAGGTTGAGTATGTTTCTCTAACACCCACTCACAGTCTTCCTCTTTCTGTCTTTTTCTCGCTCCATCACAGTTAGCTAGAGGCTGTTGCCACCCACACGTTCCGTCTTGACAGCAATTTACATTCAGAGGGGCCCAACTGAACACATCCATGTGTTCTAACGTGTCACGTTTACTTAGATCACCACATATTACAAATGGTTGTTTCACAGGTAGGTATATAAATACCAAATATTCCTCTGCAGAGTCATTAGATTGATTTGCTGTGTTATGATTCAGCCCTTCATGAAACAAAAGGAACTGAAACATTTCCTCCAGGGGAGGAAGATTTTCCCTCTTGGCCAGCTGTCCGGTCCAGTCCCTTCGCTCTACATGTCCGTCGATGGAAGCGCAGCATTGTGCAGAATGTTGCTTTGTGTTTTTTCATCATCATACAGTGCAGTTGTGTGCCAATATCTTCTAAGATTCAACTTCAAGTCGAAGCTCTTGGAGTTGTTTCCATGGATACCAAACAATTAGCTGGGATTCAGAATAGAACCTGGAGAGTAGCCTACTTACAGGCTTTGGAAGCAAGGAAATCACAGGATGACAGAGAGTCTCGATTCTTTGTTTGCAAGAGCAAAAAAAAAAAAAAAAAAACTCCTCTGGGTAATGGGTAATTTTTAAATAAATAAATTTAAAAAAGCCCTAACAGATCATTCATAAGCATGAATAGAACAGGAGGATGAATGGCACATAAAATACACATAGAGCTTATATAAAATCCACCTTATGAATACATTGATTATATTTGAATGTTGATGCTGAGCAGAACATGAGTTTATTGTACAACCTTAAAAATCATCATAGCCCACAGAAAGGGCCACATTTCACCTTTTGATATGGTTAAATTCCCCCCTGCTGAAAGTAGGACAGCTTTGACAAGAATTCCTTTAAATTTGGCCATTGGAGAACATGGAACGCATAAGACCTCCCCTAGATTTCTGCTGTTGGAGAAATAAGGGTGAGGAAGTTTAATGGAAGCAGAATCTGTATCCTATAAGCGCCTCACACTGTGTATGAACCTCCTCCTCTTTGATCATATAGATAAAGCGTCAGCTGTGAGTCCCTAAAGACAGTTGCTCATCCTTTTATAGAGCAGTCACCAAGTTGAAGAGTTTGCACTAAAGTCAGATTTAAGCCATAGGTTTTCAAGATGACTCACTGGATTGTGGATCTTCATCCCAATATAACTCTCACACCATGTTTCTGCAACTTTTTCCATCATATTTTCCAGTAGTAGCTGAGGGCAAATATCTGTTTACGCAGGCAACATCCAGGACCGTCTTTTTAGTTGTCACAGTTTGTCCTTTGTGGTATTTTTGGACTGGGCTTTAGCTGTATGTTCTTGTTGATGTTGTTCTTCAGATTGGGCTTGACTGTGTTAGTACCTTGCTTGTGAGTATTGTGTGTTATTTAATTTTTACTTATTTCCCTGAATATCATGTGGAAAATTGTGTCAAAAAAAAAATGACGGTGAGGTATATAATCCAACAGGAGTCGACTGTGATTCAAACATATTTTGAGCCCAAAGTTTTAATCCTTTTTGAAAGTTTTGATATGTAAGATAATCAGATAAAGTATTAAGTTATTTTCATTTGGCTTTAAGATTGTTGTGGATTTGACATATATTGTCATTAATTACTGAATGAAATGCAGAAATGCTACCAAACTGACACAAGCAAAAAAAAAAAAAGATTGACAGCATCTGATGTATAAATGCAGCCCTGAAAAAATCAATTCACAATTTGAAATAGCATATATGTTTTTTTCAGTTTTGTGCAAGTTATGTTGTTATATAAGAATGCTAAGATGCAAGTAAAAGCTTGAAATAACACAGTTTCATGCAGAAAAACACAAGAACTAAAACAACGTAAGAAATTTTGATTTCAAACCTAACATGTGCATATAATGTATCATAGTTTAAAGTGTAAGCATCACCTTTTATGGCACTTATGTTTTGCTCTGTTGCCTCGTAGACCAATCTCGCAGGGCCAGTTTTGCCTCTGTAAGACAGTCAAGCATGGAGACCCCTCCCAATACGACTCCACAGCCCTTCAGGCAGCCGGTGAGTACAGAAGGGCCATACGAGGGGTTGTCTTTAAACTGAAATAAAATACATCGATGCCCTTTGAACTGCCAGCCAACAAAGCAAATGCAATATTTCTGGAACTGTTTGACTCTTTCTTTTTTTGTAATCTTCAGAGTTTTCTCAATCGAAGGTTGAAGGGTTCCATAAAGAGGGCAAAAAGTCAGCCCAAACTAGACCGGACCAGCAGCTTCAGACAAATGATTCTGCCCCGGTTTCGCAGTGCTGACCAAGAGAGGTAAGTTAACTTTTATGTTTTTCAGCATTCTACCCAACCTACCTACCATCCTTCCTACCTTCCTACCTTCAAAGTAGCTTGTAGTGGACCAAGAACTCCACTAAATGTTGTTAAAATGTGTTGAGCCAAGGTGTTATTAGCAATTGTGCTGCCATACTGGTTGTCCTAAATCATTGTTCTTGGATGTTTCTGAATGAGTCATCATATAAAACCCATCCCCATCTGATGGAAATGGCTGTAATGAGAGAGAATTTTTATGGACATGGTTCTTGGATCTTTTAGTTGCCTTTACCATGATGTCCACTGTAGCTCTGTTAGGCAGTTGTTGGTGGGTGGTTTTTGCTGATTGTAGGGACAAGGGTGGCTGAGTTGGTTGCCCTTGAACCAGATGGTGGCTGAACCAGAAGGTGGCTGGATCCAGCAAGCTGAAACACACTCTCCACTCTAAGCTCAGTTATTGCTGTTACCGTAAGTTAGCTATTTAAGCATGAGTTGCCTAGCTCAAACCTATGTTGCTTATTAATACCTGCCTTATATAGATTATGATCAAATCTGTCCATCCATCTTCATTTCAGATGTTGGTACTAAAAGGATATTTGAAATAAGTGCTGCCAGAGCTGAGCTAAAACTGGTGGAGCTCTGGATACTTGATGAGTCGATGTTTGGCCAACTGGTTATGTTCACAGGGCTTCATCTATGCATTTTCTCTAACTTTCTTTTACAAAAAACCACACCCCTAATTATGCATAGATTTGGTGCTTTGAATCATTTTACCTAATGTGGTACATAAACCCTCTGTATGGTTCATTGTGGTTCTGAAATCTAGCAGTGGAGCTAGAATTAAACCAGGTTGTAAATATGTTCATTTCTGCTGCAAAACTGAACATTTTAACATTAGGTCAATGGAGATTTACTGGATTTTGTGGTTATTCAAGAAACTGTGATTTCTTTTTTTTTACTTCCACATTGAACTCAACTCTAAAAGCCAGACATTGCCCTTTTGTGCAAACTCTGGGGAAAAAAAAATATTAACTTCATGTGTAAACTGAGTGTGTACACATTTCTAATGACTATATTCATAGTGTTGACATCAAGAGATGTGGATTTTATATAACCTGACAAGTAGTTTTTTCTCTCCTTGCAAGCTTAAGTTGTAGAGCCTCACAAGAAATGTTAAGAGACAGAGATAGGTATGACATTTAGAAAACATTAGAGCTTGATTTGAATCAGACACTGTGTAGTTATGAGATAAAATTGTAAACTACTGAGCTACCTGTGACCTTCTCAATATCCATCACAAAGATGGTAAAAACACCTCATGCAACTAAAATGAGACCATACAAACTGATGGGAAGCAGCCTTGAGCTTCGGGCTTTACCCACTCAACAATCAAATCTGCTCTTTCATTGGATGGGTAACACCTCGCTTTGAAACATGAAAATCTCTTATCTTTGCTGCTAAAGGCCACATTTCTCTTGGAGCAAGTAGAACGCTGCTGTCGTCAGTACAGTGTTTCAAGGCAATCTGTTTCTCTTCAGCTACTTAATTTCTTTCAGCACCATGTCTAGTTGTTAGAATGTTGGCAAACCTATCATGGCTGTTTCTGTGTGTTGGAATACTTCATCACTTAACTAAATACAAAATCCCTAACATTTTCTGATAATGTTGTATTTAAATGCAAATCCAGTTAGTGACAGTTTAGAGAAAAGTAAAAGTTTTACTTTTGCAGAATTTCATCAAAATAGGTTGATTATGAGTAGAGGATTTCAAGATTAGACTGCACAAGAGACCTTTTTTATTCATTTATTTTGTATTAGAGCAATGAGTAGTAAGACACAAGAAGATATTTGTTTAAATCATTTTTACTCATGCTAAATTTATGATGTGACTCGTTGCAACAAAGAATAAAACATTGTTTGTCCTTTTTTTAAACTATAGAATTCCCATTAGCTTTGCCTGCTTTTTCCAAATTATTTTCTACTGCAATTGCCTAATCACATCAGAGTTTGTTATCCTTCATAAAACCTTTCAATACAAAACTGTATTCTATTCTGCAAGACGTGTTTAAATGTGGCTTATATCTACCTTATCTTTTAGCACGTTGTACCTTAACCTTGCTGCTGTAACACTTAAATATCCCAATTTGGGATTAATAAGGTCCATCTATCCATCTAATGTAGGTGACTCTGGCTGCTAGCAGCGCTCTGAGTGTTTCTCCTTATCAGTCATTGACAAAAGCAAAACCCTGGTGAGAAAAGGACATTGCCTTTAGTGGTCCCTTCACATATGTCTGTAGACTGCTTTCATGCAGTGACATTCATTAGAACGATATTAATAGAAGCATTGCAAAATAATTTGTCTAGTCATTACAGTGCTGGCATCCAGAGCTGAGCTTTATTTGAAATTAATAAAGAATAAATTAGAAAATAGATTCTTGTAATATTCTGGTTTGTTTCATGCACAATTTATGACTGCATAAATTTATGATTGTATAAATTTGATGCACTTCTATTTCAATTAATACTTACAAAGCAAGCAGGTCTAAGCCAGATGGTAGCTTAGACTAAAAGTAGGATAAACTGCAGGCAGACCATCTAACGATGGCAACTGCTATCAAGAGGCACCATATAGGAGGACCAAGTGAAATGAGTGGAAATGCATGACTATGGTGTCAATTCATGGCCACATATTTTTGAATCAACACCCAAAATCTGAGAACCAAAACCCAGAATCTGTAACCAAGAAATCAAAATCTGTAACCACGAGTTCAATCATCTTCATCAGTTACACTTTCTTTTCTTGCTATCAGTTCTAAGGCCGTTTTTGAACCGTCTTTCTTAGTTGCGCTTTTTTTTTTCATGCTTGCAGTTCTAAAATGAGTGTCAAATTAGAGCCATGTCAATCTACAGCAGGGGAGGTGGGACATAGCTGGATTTGGTAACCATGAGTGCAATCATCTTGGCAGCATTTTATGCGTCAACGTCGGACCACCAAACTTGCCTGTTATGGCCACAAGGATCAGGTGTTATGAGGAGAAATTAATCTCCCTCCTTGGGAGCGTGCACTACTACAATGAAATCACTTCTTCCTTTTCACATTTCTGACAACTCCTAAAAATGTATCAAAATCCATCCATAACTTTTTGAGTTATCCTGTACACAGACAGACAGACAGACGGACAGATAAACGCCACCGAAAACATAACCTCCTTGGCGGAGGGTAACTAGCATGCTACCTTTTCTCTTGTATTCAATGAAGATGATTAATGATTTGTAGCCTATAAATTAGGAAAGTTTAGATCCATCAGTGACAAGACTGGAAACGCCTCAGAAGCTGAAGGCTGATGTTCTTCATCAGTGCGTTCTGGGCGAGTGTTGTACATAAAGGTTTCATAGACGTGTTGTAAAAAGACATTTCAAACACGGATCATTTCATTAACCCAATAAATTTATATTGACAAACATGTGCTGACAAGAGTGTTTTGTACTCATGTTTTTTTTCTTCATATAGACGAAGACTGCTCGTGATAACCTGATAATCTTTGCCTAGTGCCTCATGTCTTTTACCTTCTATTTCATTATATTCATATTCTGAAATGTCCCAGTAAGAGCAATGAATAACACTTTTGCAGTAAGGTTGAAAGGTGGTTGAAGGTGTTTTTATATTAACCTCTATTACTCAGTCTATATAGAATTAACAATTTGACCTACGTGTGCTTCTGCAAAGGAGGATGCATTTCTCCATGTCTGACTGCAACTGGGAGGGGCTGTCTACAGAGGACTGAGTGTTTTTGGATTGGGAAGGACTCACCACAGCCCCTCGCTACTTGTTAAGAAGAGTAACGATACGTGCTGTCATGTCACGTCAGTCCCTAAAAGTTCAGAAAAAGTTGCGGGATTTGGTGTGTTAAAAGAAAAAAAAGGATGGGGTCAGCGTACTGCTAAATATAGCAACAAAGGGCTAAGGCCTCCCCAGTGGCTAGACAGCAGTGCCATCACCTACCATGTAGGAAGTCCTGGGTTCAAATCCTGGTTGCATCAGGAAGGGTTCCTGTGTAAAACCTGTGCCAAACCAATCATGCAGATATGTGGTGACTCCAAACAGAGAGAAGCCAAAATGGAAGTATAAGAATAAAGTGCTGAGTTGGCAACACTGCATATATCTGAATTTTGCCACTCTGACATTAATGTAAATTGTAGCCAATGAGTTACTAGTTCTGGCTGTGCCCCACCTTCCCTGCTGGAGATGACCTTAGAACTGGTATGTGAAAAAAGAAAAGTGGAACAAAGAAAGATGATTGCGCTCTTGGTTACAGGTTTTGGGCTTTGGTTCTCGGGTTTTGATTCTCACATTTTGGGTTTTGATTAGCAATATTTTTTGCTTTGAATCGACACCATAGAACTACCTGTTTGCCACTAAGAATCTCAGGCAAATACTCCCTTGGCATAATCAAAAGATAACCACCAATCACAGCTTTTGCTAAAACCATATTCGTTTATAAAATGACCTCAATATGCCTTATGTCACGTTTCATTAATGTTACATTCAACTAAAATAGGAAAAATTAGTAGGAAGCTTTAAGTTTCCTACTAAGTTCCCTTCCTAAGTTTTACTTTAAGTTACAGTAGTATAATTTGGAAGGGTATTTCTTTTCTTCTTCTTTTTTTTTTTGGCTGAGAATCAATTTTTTTGCAATATTTGCTCCCTCTCTGGCAGAATGGACATAAGGAGATTTTTTAAAAAGCAGCAGAAAGTAATTCCACAGTTTTTCCACAGGACAGTTGTTTTCCTATTAGCTGAATCAGATATTTACTTACAGGTAAAAGATGTCTGACAACCTGTTAAAATGCACCAGAAAGCAGGAAATGGCATACTACTACTACTACTACTTCATAAAAACATTTTCAGGGGGAGGACCCCCAGACCCCCCCCCCCAGTAGTGATGGGAAACTCAATTATTATTACCGGCTTAAGTTTATACGAGTTACTCACCAAAGTGAAAGTTTCTGAGTCATTTGATTCAATTGAGTCAGTAACGCTCAAGAGACTATCATTTATCAGCTCTATGTACTGGATGCAGTGGTGGTGTAGCATTACATTATTGCATCCAGTCTATTAAACATAACATTTAAAAAGAAATTCCTGGGATTCAAAGTGTCAATACATGACGTCGAAACACACTAGCGCGCAAAACAGAAGTGAGTCACACACTAGAGTTGTAGTTTATCTTCAGAATAGACAGCTAAACTGGCTAAACTTTTTTTTATGCAAGACAAGCTTAACGTAGTGATTAATTTTTTTCAACCACGTCACTCAGAGATTCAAGGAGCAGAGCAGTTGACTTTTAACTTGGGTAAAGGAGTGCGAGCCCCAGCTGCAGTGAGCGACTGACTGATTTGTTCGTTCGCAGCTCATATCAAGAAGGAGGGGGTGGGGTGCTAACGCAGCAAACACTTTCATATATTTACACATTGCAGTTAGAACAGCAGTTCTAAGCAGAATCATGACTCATGTGTCAGTAAAATGACTCTGGACTCGCACATCACTACCCGCCAGTGTAAAATGGTTCTGAACAGCTGAGGTCTTCGGCATGTTGTTGGACTTTTAACAGCTAAAATGAACCACAGATGACATTCAGAGGTGAGAGAGTAGTGAATTTTGTAGTTAGCTGTTTGTGAAAGCAAAAGAAAAACAAGCAAAAAAAAAAAAAACGTACAACCAAAAAAACCATAAATAAATTAAATAAAACAATAGAGATAATAGATAGCAGATACCTCAGTATTCGGGGTCCAGGTGTATAAGAAACATGAATTTGTTTAATAATGTAAAGCAAGCTTTCATTTGTAAAGATGACAACAGGGTGACGACCGTTTAACAGGACTAGCAATCTTGTTTATTGTTTCTTCTTCTACCTTCCATCAGACATTCCCTAACAGTGTCACGCACCCTTGTGTCCTGATGTTCCATTACATCCCTCCCTTTTAGCTGCTTACATTCCTTTGACTTTTTCTTCAAATGTCAACAATAGGGCAATATGGTGATAGAACAAACCACATATTACTTACGTGCTTCCAATGTGTTTACAACATATGTATCCCTCTATTTCTTTCTTTTTTTTTTTAATGAGGACAGGGTAGACTATCTGATTCTCACGCATCTGGTCACAGTCACATTGGTGTCGGATTGGACTGGCCAGGCCTCAAACCAGTCCAGTCCTGGAAGAGCTGTAAGCTGAGCCCGGATTCTTCTATAACCACACTCGCTGTATATCATTGTTTGTATTTTAGACAATGAACATTAACATTAACAAGACGTCTATCTGGTATGATAGGGTCACAGACCATTTTCTAGAAAAGGAATGAAGGGCAGAACTTACATATAAATAAATTGACACATTTTTATGATGTACTCCGACTGTGAGCCTCCCCTGTTTGAAAGACCAGAAATCTCCACTGTTGTTAGGGTACATGACTGACAATTTTACACTGGTTAGGTGAGCTCTCAGGATAACCTTATTCCTTATTATGCTATGACAAGCACTAGACGAGGCCATGTGTATTATTTAAAGACTCAGGTCTTTGAACACATCAGTTTTCCATCGTCTACTAATTTTATTCAGCAAGGATGGAGAAGTATTACAAACAATATCCTAAAAAGCTGTGATTAGACTTTCACTGATGGCTTAGAATATTAGAATTTCAATCAAGAAGATTATCTATGATATTGTCTTGTGGAAAATCTGGAAATGAACCAAAGCTCTTCTGTGCAAAAATGTTCTTATCTGAAGAAGGTGAAATGTTAGTAAATCAAATGTCTGGACATAATTATGAAAAATGAGCCATCCTTCCACAAATAGATCAGAAACCAGTATAATTCCTTTTTTTATGCCATGATAACTGAAACCAGATCTTTACATGCCTCATTCACAATGGGATTTGGCCCATGGCTATTTTTTAAAATGATGACAGAGCACAAAATGAAGAACCTAGATCAAGGTGACGGGATTCATAACCTTTTCGCACCCAAGACTCAATGAGTCCAGAGTAAAATTTTCTTTATATTACATACTCAATAACAAATAAAATTGGGGAGAGTGAGGCCCGCCAGGTTCTTCTTCCAGATAAGAGGATTTGATCTTATCCACTAATTTAAAGAAACTGTTTAAAGGCACTCCTGTCTGGTTTAAATGAAAGTACAGTTTCTTGTTTTAGGGTGAACATAACACTTTTACCATTATTGATTATAAAGTCTGAAAGTTTACCAAACTGATTTAAGTAATCCTGTATGTGGGAAATGGAGCTGTGAGGATCTGAGACATATAATAACATATCTTTAGTGTGAAGGGACAGCTTATGACACCATTTTCCACACTCTATGCCTTGAAATGGTGGACTGCTTTAAATGACAATAGCAACGACAAGAGATGATAGTGGACATCTCTGTTGTATTCCTCTCTGTTTCCAGAGAAAACTTGTCAGTGTAGAGCATACAGCGCTGGGAAAGTTTGGAAAGCAGACCACACTGTGCGTCAGCAGCTGCCATCTGCCATTCTTCATCTGCTGTTGAAAAAGCACGTCTATTTCCACTGAGTACTTTTTGCGTCATGTCTTGCGTCATCTGTATTCCACACCAGCTGAACTCTGTTGTAATTCCATCTGCAAAAACACATCTCCAGCAAACAACCTCTGACTATGGTGTGCAGCAACTGCAGAGACAGACTGAACTAAATTGAACTTTAGGTGCATTTTCCAGAATATTCTCTGGTGCTCATGTGTAAAAATGCTGAAGTCTCAAATGTGGATATAATCAAAGCTCTCTGATGTTTCCCATTAAAAAAAATTAAGGATTTCTGTGTCAGTGTGCAGAGACAGTGCAGACTTTAACCCCTTCAGATCTAACGCTTTGTTTGAAAAAGACATGAAGCTATTTGGAAACTAAAATTAAAACTTTTCGTTAAATATTTTATTCAGTAGCCTCAGTGTTTTCTTGTGTCTTACTGACTTTTAAATTATAATGTTTAGAGTGTCATGAAAATGTTGACGTGCAATCTGCACACCTCCAACCCCTGGAAGAGGTTTTTATTTTTCACAAAGGAAAATTTTGGTTTAAAAACCAAAAAGGGTACACCCTGGACAGGTCACCAGTCCATCGGAGGGCCACGTATAGACGAACAACCATTCACACTCACAATCGGTTTAGAACTAAAATGTTTAAAATATTTTAAAATCAATTTTTTCAGTTTTTTTGTATTGCCATTTTTTTTTCTCCATATAATTTTCCCATGTTTCATGGTGTCTCTATTTAACTTATAAACTATATTCTGATACCTTAAAGGGGCCCTTCTTTGATCATTATCCAACCATATCTGTGGTACATCTAGAGTAGCTCTGGAACACCCAGTAGAACTCCAAAAGGCTGTAATTATTTCAGACAAAGACCAACAATTAACAGAAAATTAGAGAACTCTCCCACAGGCAGAGTTCAGTTATTACTCTAGGTTTCCACTTGAGGGGTGGGGGGCTGTAATTGCACATGAACACGGACAGACCATTATGTTTGGTTTGCCTGCAGCTATGTAGTTGTCCCAGGTCACAGCTGGGACAGCTAAAGTGCTGTTTTTGTACCTATTTTGTAAATAGTAGATAAAGTGCTTGGAGGTTGTTACATACAAACTGGATGCTTGGCAGAGAAACTACATGTTTTAGAGCACCTTTTAGAAGAACCAAAAGAACACTTTAGTGGCCCTGTCCATGAACATAGTTACGCCAGGCACATAGTTAACTCTTGATAGGTGACTTTTGGCTTTTGATAGATGCCGACTGTCAAGGTTAGGTTAGGTGTCAGTGAAATTGAAAAGCTTTTATGCTCTATTTGCTACTGCCACTCAAAGAATCCATTTACTTGACTGCGCCTCAGATCAAACTCTAGCAATTCTGCCAAATCTCATGCTGAGACAGTTTTGATTGTTGGCCACTATGGTAAAATAAACATATCACATATAACATACAGAATGAGTATTTCAAACAGCTGTACGTTACTGTGGCGTTTCAGATTGTTGACCTTTTTGGATTGGAACTGCACCAATTTTCGGGCCTTTCCCAGCTTTGTTGGTGAAAAGTGAATCGCCTCCACAGTGCCGGAGATGTTGGGTTCTAGGGGAAACTGAAAAATGTCAACTTTACCGTGAAATCAAAAATAATCCCCAAAAAGTTTCTTTTAGGAGTGATTTTTGAAAGTAAGGCCAAATCTACTAACAGAAAGTCCTAGCTGTGAAACACACATGATTTTAGAATGCAGTTGAAAACTTCCACTGGTAGCAGTTCAGGTAGGAACATGCTCTGCTCGGAGACCATATGACCTTGTGCAGAAATTCTGCTCAGTCTTACATAAGACAGAGCTAGTGATGTCACGAACCTCTCACAACCTTGGGTTCACAAATATTCACTTAAACTTGTTTCTTGTTGATTCCATAAACAGGCTGTGCTATAACATACGTGCATCTAAGTTTTTGAGCCTCCTGTCATGTGTTAAATAATAATTGATCATTATAACATTGTGGATAAGTTAGAAAACACTGAAGAAGTTTAACATGGCCTCTTTAATGTGGTTCTGCAATAAAGAACAGGTCAAATGAATTGTTATCAGGTTTCTGTAAACCTTTGGCAGGAATGCAGCCAGTCTATTAGTGTCATTTAACATATTGTGCTTAAAAAAGCGTTGTCCTTTAAAAAATAGAGCTTTGTTTTTGAAACACTTCAAAAGGTAGGAAAGGTAAACAAAATAAAGGCTCATGGGCATCAGAGATGAATTGTTCCTATATTAAGGTTACATTTATCATGTCAGTATGATTTATTTATATATTTTTTTAACTTCATTATTCTGTCTTGTCAGGATGCAGTAGCTTACAGCTGGAAAGACTCTCACGACAGCCTCTTCTTTTTGTAGATTTTGAAGAGAGGTCAGATCCCGGTAGAATCTTGCTTGCATTGTGATCAAAATTTTATGCAGTCCCCACACAAACCAGTCATGACGCACATATGAGAAATACAAAGAATGTAGAGAAAGAATAAAAATGTAGTGCTGACAGCACAGTTTCCTGTAGCCACAAGGAGATGTGCTATACAAATGGTCAGAGTGGGTGTGGAAGTCTGACACTCAGAGATGAGGGAAGTTTCATTTAACAGAGGATTTAAAAAAGAAAAAACAACAAAAAAAATCCCCCCTAAAAACATAATTCAAAAATGCAGAATCCCTTCAAATGTTAAATTGTGCATGAACTCAATAGGTTCCTTTTTGTTAATACACTGTATTTCCAAAGGTATTTGCTCACCTGCCTTGACTCACATATGAGCTTTAGTAACATCCCATTCCTAATCAATATGGTTCTCAGTATCTGCTCTAATTCATCCTAAAGGTGTTCTATCAGGTTGAGGTCAGGACTCCGTGCAGGCCAGTCAAGTTCAACCACACCAGACTCTGCCATCCATGTCTTTATGGACCTTGCTTTGTGCACTGGTGCACAGTCATGTTGGAAGAGGAAAGGGTACCAGCTCCAAACTGTTCCCACAAAGTTGGGAGCATGGAATTGTCCAAAATGTCTTGGTATGCTGAAGCATTCAGAGTTCCTTTCACTGGAACTAAAGGGCCAAGCCCAGCTCCTGAAAAACAACCCCACACCATAATCCCCCCTCCACCAAACTTTACACTTGGCACAATGCAGTCAGACAAGTACCGTTCTCCTGGCAACCACCAAACCCAGACTCTTCCATCAGATTTCCAGATGTAGAAGTGCGATTCATCACTCCAGAGAACGTTCCTCCACTGCTCTAGAGTCCAGTGGTGGCTGCTTTACACCACTGCATCAGACGCTTTGCATTGTACTTGGTGATGTCTGGCTTGGATGCAGCTACTCAACCATGGAAACTATTCATGAAGCTCTCTGCTCTGTTGTTGAGCTAATCTGAAGGCCACATGAAGTTTGGAGGTCTATAGTGACTGACTCTGGAGAAAGTTGGCGACCTTGTTGCACTATGTTCTTCAGCATCCACTGACCCCGCTCCGTCAGTTTACATGTCCTACCACTTTGTGGCTGAGTTGCTGTCGTTCCCAAACACTTCCATTTCCTTATAATACAATTGACTGTGGAATATTTAGGAGCAAGGAAATTTCATGACTGAATTTGTTTCACAGGTGTCATCCTATCGCAGTTCCACGCTGGAATTCACTGAGCTCCTGAGAGCGACCCATTCTTTCACAAATGTTTATAGAAACAGTCTGCACGTCTAGGTGCTTCATTTTATACACCTGTGGCCATGGAAGTGATTGGAACACCTGATTCTGATCTTTTGAATGGATGAGCAAATACTTACAGCGTGCTTTGACTTCTACCCACACATGCTTAGTTCACTCTGGAGTGTTAAGTCGAGTTTGCTATAAACCACAGTGCCCAACCTCACACTCTAGCTTTCCAACGCAGCTGCTCTACCTCCACTGCCAAGTCACTTGGTTTACTCAAGCATTTTTCATGTGCAGCATTCTGGAGTGACACAGCAATGAATATTCACTGCACCTCTGATCAGCATTAAATCCAATTTTCTGAATGATTATCAGGTGTTTTACAGCATTTTTCCCAAGTAGTGCAATTTCAAATTACAGATTTCCAGTTTATTCTACTGCTTTTTATAAGAAATTTGACATTTTGGGGGCACTTTAAGAGGAACCTGTGTAGTTGTTGAGCGCTAATATCAGCCTTTATGTTAAATGTATCTCAGACAGGACAAGAGAGGGGTATCAGTCCTCTCAAATTGTTGATTTGGATAATTAGCTTTACCTTAGACCACTCATAGATTAGATTCATAGAGAGAGGAAACACCATAGAACTTCATAGGCTATATGGGTTTAGTGGCATGTGATTTGGGTTGTTCTCAAAGAAGAGTTCAGTTATTCTGGCAGGGTTCAGCGTAGAGCTGCTGCTTCATCTTCACATTGTCAGGAGTCAACTGAGGTAGATTAGACATCTGGTTAAGATTCCTCCTGGATGTCTCCCCAGTGAAGTGTTTCAGGATGGTCCAACTGGGAGAAGGGCCCTAACGCAGACCAAGGACATGCTGGAGGAAATGTATTTCTCGACTGGGCTGGGAACACCTTGGTGTCCTCTTTTAGGAACTGGAGGAGGTGGCTGGGGATAGAGAGGTCTGGGCCACTCTTCCTAAACTACATTTCCCATGACCCAAACCTGGATAAGTGGAAATTGATTTATGGATGGTTGGATGGATGGATGGATGGCTTAACCTCAGAATTTGATTTAGTTTATTTAGTTCTTAAGGTACTGTTGAACCTGAAGGGCAGGTATTCACTTGTGGACTGAGATTTAAAAAAAAAAACAAAAAAAAAAACGACATTTTGCTGCAGCAGCAGTGATTTTCTTGTTGTATTTTTCAGTAGCTACACTGGCCTTGCATCACCTTAGTTCACCTTACTGCCTCCAATTCGGCAACTTTCCTGCTCCCTTTATAGAGCTGCCCTCTCAGAGGTTATTTCATGATGATGCCGTAACCCCCTCTCTTTTTCTTTCTTTGCTATTTAGAGTGATTTTGTGGACTGCCAGTGCTGAACTGCTCTCAGTTGCCTTCTTTGCCCCACAATTGGCAACACCAACCTTAGATCTGCTTTTTTTAAATTGTAGTTTTGTGATGTAGGAGGGCTGCATTGCCTTGCTGTGAGCATGGAAGGGTTGTGAACAAACAGTCCTTTGTGCACACATGTGTAAAAGAGCCCCCACCTGACCAACACACATAAACTGAAAGTGATACAGAAAACCATACAATTAGGATGTTATATTCTGACCACAATTTGATGTCAAGGACAGGCTTTTAATCCTTTTGCAACAGTTAGTTGATATTTAGACTCTCTCCATAGTTGTTTTTGTTTGTTTGTTTATACTAATCATTTTGCATTTTTTGCATTTCATTTTATTTTATTTATTTCTGCCCATTTTCGTCCATTTTTTTTATTTTTGGTGCATTTGTTTCTTAAAGTTTGGTCACTGTGTATTTCACCTATAATGTGCATGTTTATGTTTTTTGTGCCTTTTTGTATCTCTTTGAATGGATTAAGTATCTCTTTTGATATGTTGAACTCACTTTTGAGTCACATTGTTCATTTCATCCCTGTTGCTGTTTTAGATCTCTTCATTTGTGTCCTTTCTAAATTTTGTCTTGTTGGTTTTGTTTTTCTTTCTGGCGTACGGTCTCAGAAAGGCTGCAGGTGTTGGATAATGTTGTTGCTATGGGGAGGTTGCTTGGTGGTTGGTGGTGGGTGTTAGAGGCACATCCACATGGATGCCAGGACAAACCTTCTCAGCAGAACATTGCTTTGTTAGATCATCAATGTTTCACTTGAATCTCATGTCAGTGGTTTTTAATGTGGTTGATTAGTGTATGGAGACAAGTGAGCTGAGTTAAAATAACAAATACAAAATATGATAATTAGTATGGTATCAGTTTGCAAAACACATGGTGAAATGACATATGTAATTAATTGTCTTCTTTTCTCACTAGGACACGCTTGATGCAAAGCTTCAAAGAATCCCACTCCCATGAGTCCCTTCTTTCCCCCAGCAGCGCAGCAGAGGCTCTGGACCTAGTTTTGGATGAAGATGCCATCATCAAACCTGTCCACTCTAGCATTTTAGGACAAGAGTACTGTTTTGAGGTGTGTTCTTTTTTTTTTTTAATTGAGGTGACTGAGTGTAGCTTGGGGTGGCCGTGGCCCTGGGCAGGGCACTAAACCCTGCACTTCCCCCGCTGCTCCTGCAACTCATAAATGGCTAAGCCCAGAAAAATGGGTGGGATTCCATCTGTCAGGACAGAGGCATCCTATGTAAATGCCAAATCAGTGTGTAGAACACAATGATCCACAGCAAAAGTAAAAAAAAAAAAAAATAATAATCTGAAAGAATTGTTCTTGTTTTGCATGGCTGACTACAGGTTAGGAGGAAATATTTTTCTGTCAGTCAAAAGGTGGCAGGTTCAGTACCCAGCTCATGTGCTGAAGTCTCCTTGAGCAAGCTACTGAACCACAGATTGCCCTGGATAGGTTCCATTCTTAGAAGCCTCTTGGGATAAAAGTGTGATGTAAATGAATGTAATGTAGTGTAATTATCCTGCTATAATTATGTAGGAGTTTGGGTACAGTTGGAAAGCCAGTTCACACTTGTCTGCAGGGAAAGAGAAGCATTGGTTGCCACCATAGACTGTTTGTTTACTGGATAAACAATTCATGATGTCACCCATAGGTTTTCTACAGAGTGATTTTGAAGCCTCTTTTTCTTCATACGATTATTAATATTACTAGTCATTTTGATCAAATCTGTCTAAAAATC